>JANHMN010000014.1:19331076-19361060 GCA_030674055.1 Rhabdomys pumilio | reverse complement strand
AAGTTGACCTAGCCTCTACAGTCTCTCTCTCTTTCTCTCTCTCTCTCTCAAAGTTGACCTAGCCTCTACAATCTCTCTATATATATTGACCTAACCTTTAAGAGTCTCTCTCTTTCTCTCTTTCTCTCTCTCTCTCTCTCTCTCTCTCTCTCTCTCTCTCTCACACACACACACACACACACACACACACACCCCTTCACACACACCTGTTACTGTATATGCACATATCCATATGAAAATGTTCAGTCACTAAAGACACAGATACATATAACAGAAAATAAGTATGAAGATTTGAATTAAGTGAATGCACTTAACTGGTAAAGAAATTACATCCTTATAAGTATGATTTGTGTTAGCCAGACACCTTAGATGTGTGATGTGACTTAAAAGTCATGTAAGTGAGCATTGCTGGTCTTATTGTCCTATAAAGGATAATGAGCTGAAACACCATGAGGCTGAGTAACTTACCCAGTATCTCACGGCTACTAAGTGGCAGAGTTAAGATTTGAACCTAAGTCTCTAAGTCTCTTTTATGTCCCAAGTCTTTATAAACCCTTTTCGTCTTTTTGAACCTAAGTGTTTTACTTCAAGTCCATATAAATCTTTTTTTCTGTGCTTTTTAATATCTCACTGAGAGGGAATGTAAACAATGACTCTATAGATGAATGCCTCCAAGCCACTATATAAGAGAATGTGTTCTCTAGATAAGGTATCCACGCCACAATGCTTTTAATTCAGCCACAGATTTTAGCATTTCCCCTTTTCCTCATCTATTGCCTTATCTTGCCCAATACCAGTTTTTTAGAGTTCACTATTACCTTCTATTTATAATATTTTAGATGAAGAAACTTAATCACAGAAAGGTTAAAATTTTTCCGAATGTCAAAGAAAAGATGTATTTGGGGGTTGAGGCCCAAACATCTAGGTTTCAGAGTTCATTCTTTTTTTTTTTTTTTTTTAAATTTTATTTTATGTATGTGAGTACACTGTCGCTGTCTTCAGACACACCAGAAGAGGGCATCAGATTCCATTACAGATGGTTGTGAGCCACCATGTGGTTGCTGGGAATTGAACTCAGGACCTCTGGAAGAGCAGTCAGTGCTGTTAACCTCTGAGCCATTTCTCCAGCCCCTCAGAGTTCATTCTTATCCCACTTGAGTTTTCCCTCAACTCTTTCTCCTGGTTCTTTCACCTCACTTTCTTTTCTAATAGGAAGCACACCGACTAGCAATCCCAAGGCCTTCTTGTGCCTTGTGTTTCACTGCCAATATCCAGAAGCCAGAGTCCCTAGAGGTGTAGGAAATAAAATGTTTGCCATTTTACTGATCAACAATAGACAGCAATGATGGACAGTTTAAAGATGAGTTTGGGGAACCCAAGTCAGTCCATATCAAAGCCTGTATGTTCCATATTCCTACAATAATCGTTATAATAGAGATGCATTTTGAGTTAAATAATGCCTTCTTAGCTAATCTGGAAATTTAACTCCTTTTTATTAAAATCGTTCCCACCTCTAAAAACTATGATCAGTTAAAAATTGAAGAACCGCTATTTTGCAAACTTCAAAATGAAGCTGTTACCATGTGGACTAGAGGTGGTAATCTATGGACCGTGGCTGTCTGAAAAACAAGCTGCTTGGTGCTCAACACCTCTAATCCAGGTACTCAAGAGGCTGTCTGGGGGATGGTGAGTTAGAGGCCACGGCTAGGCTACATAGCAAGACCCTGTCTCATTAAACTAAACAAGCAAATCTTAGGAAGAGATGAACTAAATACAGCATGTTAATATTACAGCTGTATTGGTAACCGTATTTTCATGACTGACATAATTAGGTGGTGATAGAACTGATCATTCAAGTTTTCTTCTGTATCATTTTATATGAAACCCCCTGCCCTAATATCTGCATGGGTGGGTGGGTGTATGTTTATACTAGTTAAAGTGTCCTAGCACCTCCTCAAATTCAGCCATGTGAATTAACTTTCAACTTAGGGTTATTAGTGTTCTTGTTTCCTCTACATTGTCTTCTTCATGACTAAGACAAGTGAAGATTGTAGGATTTCCTTCCCCAACCCTATTGATGTCTGGTTTTTTATGTTGTAGGGTTTGCTTAGTTTGTTTGTTCTGTTTGGCTGGTTGGTTTGGTTTTTAGTTTTTTTTGAGACAGTGCTTTACTTAGAAACCCAAGCCAGTCTAGACCTGTTGCCAATCCTCCTGCCTTAGTCTTCCAAATACTGAGATTACAAGTATGAGACACCATGGCTACCTCCCCATTCTTCATGTTATGGTGCATAGGTAATAACAATTATTTTGCAACTGCTGTCTACCCCAAAAGGGTTACATGACACATTCCCATTTAGATATACTAAAGTACAAAACAAAACAAAAAACCAATTGTTTCCTTTCTGAGCTTTTGTTGTTTTGCTTTGTTTGTTTACTTTTTGTGCACTTGGCTGAATCTCTTTGGGAGATAATGGAAAATGTCCTACTGGAATTCCTGATTTACACTGTAATATTGTCCTTCATAGAGCTTGTATTAGATTACACGCCATCGCAGTGTGTCTGAGTTCTCCTGCCTTACGTCAAGCCAAACAGTTTCCAGTGGAGTGGCTTCAGCAGAGTGGCTCCAGAACAAGTAATTGTGAGGAGATGGTGGTGGACCGTCATGGTTCAGAATGAGCCACACAGGGACAGCAGTCAGAACTTATTATGGTTCACCAGTCAGGTACTATGATTGCTTTTCTTGTCAAGGCTCTTCTGACCAGAAGAGGCAGTAAGACATTCAAATTATTTCCAATATGAAAAAGATTATTTCAGAAATCTCAGAATCTTCAACTGGTTTTTTTTTTCTGTGTTTTGGAAACTTAAAATGAAGTGTTGGTGTTTTTCTGTCCACTTCTGGGGCCTAGTGGTGTCTTTTATCCTTGAATTTTTGTGGTCTCATTCTCTTTCAGTTCTCAGCTTGCAAAGAGAAACAGATAGTTGGCCAACCAATGTTGTAATCAGTTTTTCCCAAGAGTATGGTATTTAAGGCTGGTGTGTGTGTGTGTGCGTGTATGCGTGTGTGTATGTGTGTGTGTGTGTGTGTGTGTGTGTGTGTGTGTGGTTTGTTGGTAGTGGAACTTTGACTAGAAGCAATCAGCAACATATTTAGTGCATATTGCTTCCATTATAGTCTGATTTTAACTGCTTGAGATGGGAGGGGAAGTTCCAGTGAATAACATACTTGTAAAAACCTATTGATAGGTCCCACACAGATACTGATCATTCTTTTAAAAAGACATACTAGCATATGATAAAGACTTAAATGTATGCATTTAAGACATACATAAGACAGCATATATTACATATTTTCACTAGAATTTGAGTTCCATTGATGAATAAATTTTTAACTGTTTGCAACCTTTTTAAAGTAATTTTAATACTTTAATTAAATCATTTAATTAAATAATTAAATTAACTAATAATTAAATTATTTAATTAATAGATTATATTTAAATAAAATTACTTTAATTTAAAAATTTTTTAATACCTTAATAATTTTAATAGTGGTTCTGAGCACATAAGGGGTATCAAATATAATTAATGAATGTGTAAGAGTTTCAGATAATTTGAAAAGCATATGCATAGAAGGGATCATGTTGACTGCTATGGGAATTTAAATATAGTAAAGTTTAAAAAACAGTAAACAGGAGTCGAAGTTCCTATTCTCAAGGAAATTACAGCAGAAAACTAGATTTAAAAGTTACATATGTCACTGATTTTTTAAACTGCTGTTTTATAAGTTAAAAGAAACTAACACTTTCTCCTATTACCTGATAGAGATCCCAGTCCTTTAATTCTCTTACGTAATCTTCATACTGTCCAGAGCCATTGCCCTAAACTGTCCTAGTTAAAACAATGTTCTTTTGGAAGTTTTAAGTAAGGATAGTTTGTGTTTCCTGGTCTTATTCTACCATACGGTAGAATTAAAATCAAAACGTATGGGTCTCAATGGCTTATTCAGTATGACCTGTAGATAAAATGCTGGAAAAAATAATTTTCTGAGACTGTTTCCACTGTGTGTCCCTGGCTGGCCTCACAATAGATCTTCCTGCTTCTGCCTCTACCTCTGCCTCTGCCTCTGCCACCTCCTGTGAGCTACGATGCCCAACATGAAGTTCAGAAACATTTAAGATTTACAAAACTCCCACTCTAAGTTTCTCTGACTTTCCAATTTAACCTGCACTATTTTGTGTTTTTCTCTCTTCTGGTTGATAGATCATTGTAGCCTCTCTCAGTGTTCCTCTCAGGCCCGTTAAAAATCATGAAATCTTCTGATATAATGGTGATTTGCTTTAGGTTTCAAGTAAGTGAATAGTCTTGGATAGTAATCCTAACTGGATGAATTTGTAATAACCATGACTTTCTATGTGTATTAATAAATAAATAATTGCATAATGGCACTATTGCTATAATAATTTTTCTTCACTGTGCCTGTATATCAGTTGTGCTGTTTAAGCACAACTTATGTATAAGTGTACCCAGGTAGGTATTAATTTATATAAAATATACGGAATCCATCTACCTACATTTCTAGTAATGGAAATTGTAGTTTCAAAAATATAAAGGTCTTTCAAGAAATCACATGTAATTTATCTTTAGTATTAATAACATTGTAGAGAATAATACTTTTGTAAATATACTCACAAAAATTGATTACAAACACATAAAAGTAAGCGTAGGCATATGTAGGGATCGCTTACGTGTTATCATTTGTGTTAGCACACACAAAAAAAGACTGTTCTGCTTCATTTGGCGTGGATGCCTGGCAGAGTAACGGTTTCCAGTTGGACTTTGATCTTAACACTGGGTAGGATCCGAATGAGTGTAAGCAACCCAAGCTAGTAACCTGTGATAAACTTTGGGAGGATTTGTAAAGATTTTTAGGTGATTAAACACACTTTTCCAGTAACGTAGAACAGCCAATGCAGAACATAAAATGTATGTGATTGAAAGTGAATTTTATGATTGATGTTTAACCATTATAGTCTCTAATCTTAGCATAAGAATAATCCCACAGCCCAAGAGCTACAGAATATCTGATAGCTACAGAATTTCTTTTTAGTTATGCCGGTATTTCTTTCTCTCAAAATTCCCCTTTTCCTTGCATTGCTATTGTTTAAGGTATCATATATTGTGAGTCACTGTTGCCCCTCTTGTGACCATCCTGTACCTATCGGGTTGGTGGGAAGACTATTAATCAGCAGACATGAGGGTTACTCAGTAACTAACCTCTAATCTGGCACCAGCACCGTATTTAAATAACTAGAGAGGGAAAGCATGCCTATTGGGTGGTTTTGTTGTTTTGTTTTTTTTATTGTTTTCTGTGCTGGGAATGGAACTCAGAACCTTGTATGTGGGAATCAGGCCCATAGCATGCAGTTGCATCCCTATCCTCCCACCTGTTGCAGACTCTCATTCCCATCCTGGTTCCCACTTCAGTATTCCAAGAGCCCCTGAATCCTTCCTCCAGTTTCCCAGGCCTTGTGATGATCGCAAGTCTAGCTCTCAAAGCTAGTCTCCATGCCCTTACTGCAAACTTCAGTGTCATATTTCTGTCTCTAAGGGAAATTAGGATGCTAGATGGTTGGTAGTATAGAGGTGGACATTTTAAATAGGCATTGCCAGTTTTTACCTTGCTTGCTTTTCCTTTATATTTAACAATCCACACTTCATTTAGATTGATGGATTCTTTTATTAACATGTATTATTGTTATCAGCAGTAGTAGTATATTTCCATGTCTTATTCTATTATTCTGAACTGTTTATATTGCCTAAAAAAAAACCAACTTGTTTTGTTTTGGGGGCTCTTTCTGTGTAGTCTAGGCTAGCCTTGAACCTGCCATCTTTCTGCCTCTATCTCTCAGATGTTGGGATTACAGGTGTATGCCCCAAGCTTTGGCAGTTTGCTTTAATCTTTCAGGTGACTGTATTTTCTGCCTTGGATTCCCTTATGTGCTGATTTTTGTGAAGTGGCCCTTTCTGAGAGAGCTGTGGTTTTGGAAGTAGTCGGTGTAAGAGCTGATAGAGGTACTGACTCACACCCTAAAGCATTGCATACAGTTACTGAAGAATTTGTCCCCAGAGAAAGTGCTAACATTCAAAGGGAAGACCTCTGCTACAGAGGGGCAGTGATACATGGAGGACAGGTTTGGAAAGTCTTCTCCTTCCACTCTGGGTTCCAGGGACCAAACTCCTGTCAGGCGAATGTGGCACGTGCTTTTACCCACATCTTCATTTCATTGACCCCATCCAGACATTGCTAAGGAATTTAGAGGATATAGGAAATGAAGGTCACGCTGAGTTGTCTGTTTTCTGTTATGTTAATGGTGGATATTCACGAAATTATAGGAGCGCTGCACATTAGAAAACAAAGGCTTAGTTTGATGCTGTATCTAAGCTCTCATTTGAAAAGGGTTCTGTTGTTAAGGAGTTTGACACCCCTGCCAGACACTGATAGTACTGTGGGAAAACTTAGAAAGCAAGAGCAGTGAACCAGAAAGCAATGTCAAGGTTAGGACTTAGAAGCAGCCTCAGAGCTGTGTGCAAGAGGAAGTCATGAAAGAACAGCTTGTATATAACAGCTAGAGTTTAGCAGATATTTGTTAACTTCTAGTAACATAGACTGTAGCATAATTACTCAGTTCCTCATTAATAACATAACCCTGCCCCATAACTCATTTGTCATTTTATATTTGAATAGTAAATTTATAGATTGTAAAATTAAATATTTTTGACAGTACAGTATTAGAAAAAGAATTACAGGAGAAGCTTTCTTGTTATTCTCTTCTAAGGACATATGTACACACCCCTTAGAATTTGTGTACCTTACCATAAATCTCAGATAAAACAGAATTCATCTGCTTAGCATTTCCTTTATATGGACAGATATTTTTGCTGCCATGATCTAATAGCCAAGAACTTGTCAGCCTGCCTCTTTATGCTAGCATCCCTAGAGTCAACAATCTTCAAAATGGTGAACTTCTGTAACATATACATTTGCCAACTGGGGAGCAGTAAATCTGAGTTTGATCCTGAGAATCCATGTTTAAAAGGAAACACACACACACACACACACACACACACACACACACACAGACGCATCAACACTGGAGCTTACTGCTGAGCCATCGTTGATGAGTCCCAGGCCAGTGAGAGACCCTGTCACAAAGGAAAGGTACACAGGGCTTGAGTGATGGCTCAATAGGTAAAATGTTTTCCTGTACACAAGAGGACCTGAGTTCAGATACCCAGAACCCATGTGAACTGACAAGCATCGTGGCATGTGCCTGGATCCAGTGACGACATAGAATTCTGGCAAGCCTGATGGCCAGTTAGTCTAGCCTGCTTGGAAGCTCTAGGCCAACCAGAAACTCTGAAGCAAATGCTGGAAGGTGCCCGAGGAGTGACTGTCCTCTGGCCTCTACATACGCAACCACATGAGCACACAAAGGCAGATGGTGCCTGAGGAATGATACCTGAGGTAGTTCTTTGGCCACCACATACTCACAAATGTACATCTGCACACACAAACGTGCAGGTGAGTGTACACACACACACACACACACACACACACACACACACACACCCCATACATAAATTTAGCTTTTCATAGCTTTAAATTTTCCTGACTGTGTTTACTTCCTTCCTGGGTGTGCTTTCACTGTTACAGAGCCAGGAAGCCTTTACAAAGTGTGCAGCTCGCTAGCAAAATACAAAGTCCTAAGCTGGGATTGGGAGTTTACTTTTGAACTGACACGGGATTTAGTGGGTTTCAGAGTATCTCTTATTCTCTACTAGAGAAGATAGGTTTCCTGGACTTAGTACTTATCTGCAATCTCGGCACTCAGGAAGGAGGATCCAAAGTTCAAGGGCAGTTTGGGATGGAAAGGAAGATAGTTTCCAGTTATATCTCAGTAGGAGTCAGTAGATAAGAGTGGATATTCTGACTGGCATCTGTCCCACTCTTCTTCCCTGGAACCAGCTAAATAAATAGGCTACTGACAATCAGAGAGTATGTGCATTAGGTATGGTGCTGCACATTCGTAACTCCACCAGTCTGGAGCTGCAGGCGCTAAGAGGATCACCAGTCAAAGCTATTCAGGCTCCATAGTGAGTGAGACCCCGCCCCTAATGAATAAATGAGAGTATATTAATAGTTACTGTTCTGTTGGTGTGGCAAGACATCATGACCAAGGCACCTTGTAAAAGAAAGCATTGAACAGGGAGCTTGTGTGCAGTTTTAGAGGAATACTCAGTGATCACTGTGTTGGGAAGGGTGGCAGCAGACAGCTAGCTATGGCACTGCTGATGCAGTAGCTGAGGACTCACGTCTGATCTGCAAGCTGCAGTCAGAGAAGGGATGGGGGAGACAGACTGACTGGGCCTGGCATAAGCTTTTTGAAACCTCAAAATCCACCCCCGATGACACACCTTCTCCTAGGCCATAATTCTTCCTAACCAAAAGCAGGTTTCTGTCTCTGGTAAAAACTTGAGGTTTTTTCTGCATACATACTCTTCGTTTAGAACCTACAGGGCTTCGTTATTTGTATCATTTCTATATGATATATATTTAAATGGAAAAAAATAATTTAGGCTAAATTATTTTATTCTCTCCCCCTTTTCAGTGCTCAGGACCAAACCCAGGACCTTGAGTTTGTTAAGCAAGCCTTATGCTACTAACATACATCCTGGGCTCCTTTTACATAGATTTAAAAAATGAATTCAAGCCAAGTGTTTTGCATTTTGAAAACACAAATGTTGCATCTGTGTTTTCATTCCCATTATATAAAACTGTGGACATATGGTTTCATTTATGAGTATGTAAAATAGTTTGAAAGAAACATGGAAAAATAATCTGTTAATGTCTTAGGGTTGTGACTTATCTTTAAAGTTTAAGATATAACTTATAATAAATAAAAATGAAAAGGGAACTTATGGTTATTAATAATTATTTGATTATTAATTTGAAAACTTAAATTTAGAGTAATTTCAATTTATTGTGTTTTAAACTGGATGGCAAAAGAATAATTGCAGTTTGTAATATTGCACTAGGTATTTAATCTGTTGATGAAAACATAAATACTTGAACATCTGGGAGTTGTAAAAATAATAGTCTAATATATGTTAAGGTTTTCTCCGTATGGGGCTTGATTCTTCAAATTGTATTGAAATTGAAGACACAGGAGCCTTCCTTAGTTCTGTTTCCCTTTCATATCTCTTTCCCTTTGTCCCTTCCCACTGTTCGCTCCCTAGGGTTAGATTAGTCTTCATGTTTGCTGGTAAATTCAGATTACTTTGGTCAATATGCCAAGTACTCATGATATTGTCTGCATGCTTTTGTGTACCTTTTGGCAGAAGCCCCTATCCTAAAACCTCTCCCTTAGAATTCCTTTAGAAACATTGCAAATTTCCATCCTTATTACCACTAAAAATACAGGGTTTGCTTTGTGTTTTTAAGTGGTAATCTGAGTAGTCAGCAATAGAATCAGACTGGGAAGAATTCGGAAATTTCCAGAGAAAATGTGCTCTTCAACCGCTGTTCCAAACCACAGGAACTAAGAATTCTTTCATTTGAGCTGCACACTTCTGTTTTATTTTGTTTTACAGAAGCAGGTTGTCCTTTAGTCAGCACACTGAGAATTGTACATTTTTTAGTGAACCAGACTATATCCTGTAATTTCAGGCTACAAAAATATTGACCATCTTTCTTTTCAAGGTTCCAGTTGTATCCATTCATCTGGTTTATTCGACTTGTGATGATGCTTCGTAATCATAGACTTGAGTATAAACAAAACCTGCCTGTGTTATCTGTGAGCTTTCAGTTTTCCTTGGGGATGCTTCCCCGCCCTTTTATCAGCTTTACTTAGAGAGAAGTAAGACTATAGTAAACCTCACAGCTCTGGAAGTTTGGCTTAGCATTCATAACAGCAGCAAGAATAACTGTGACTGTGAACTTATCACATATCAGGCACCATGCTGAGCCCTTAACATTATCTGCTGATCTAAAGAAGCCATTTGAAATAAGGCTCACTACTTCCTGCAAAAATAGGGAAGTCATTATACTTGTGACATTATATGAACGTCTTCACCAGAAATTTCTAGATACACTCACTGAAGAAGTAACAAAAAGAGGATGACCAGAATAAGAGATTTAAGAAACCTTGAAAAGTTAGGTAAATGCTCATAAAATGCAAAAGCAGACTCACTACAGTAATATAGTTGATAATGTCAAAAAAATTCCTGGTGATTCACACACCAAAACCTTGTGTGTTTTTACTCATTAGTCATGCTGTCTCGTCCTGACAGATATTGGAGGTGGGCACCTTATAAGGATAAAGGGTTTATTTCAGCACACAGTTCTGTGGAGTCGAGTCCATGGCTGGTTTCCTTATGGTGAGGAGCTGATGGAAACATGATGACCTACACCCAAGGACCTGCTGTTAGACTCTCCTTTCCTTAAAAGTTACACCCCTCTTCACACCACTACCTTAGAGACTAAGCCTATCGAGAATATTCAGGACACACTGTATAACTATCGGCTTGGTCTGATAACTTTGTCTTTGATGTAGAAATAATCAAAAAGATGTAATTTCAGTTGAAAACTGGGAGGTCAGGGTTTGCTGCCCTCAATGAGAAGGCAACGTTTCAACAAAGGCTTGAAAGAGATATGAAAATTTAACCAAGATGATATCTGACGTACATGAAGTTCCGTGCAGGACAAGACAGTGCCAAAGGTCTCGAGACTAGAATGTGACTGGCCGCATTGAAAACCAGCAAGGAAGACAGACACTGTGACTAAAGAGTGGCGAAAGAGGAGGCAAGCCTCAGACAACTCTGAAGTGGAGAAGCAGCAAAGACCTAGATTCTTGTCTGCCTTTGTTGTGCCTTGTAGGTGTTCTGTTTGTCTGTTTTTAAGACAGCATCTTCTTGTGTATCCATGGCTTTCCTGGAACTCAATATATAGATCAGATTGGCTTTGAACTCACAGATCCACCTGCCTCTGCCTCCCCAGCACTGAGCTTAAAGGTGTACACCACCACACCCAGCAGATCTAGATTCTTTGGAGCCGAGGAAGTCATTTTAAGAATTTTAGATTTTATTCTGAAATGAGATAGATTGGCACTGTACACTCTTCAGCCAAAAAGTCCTATTGTGTCTTTAAAGAATCACCGGGAAGCTGAGGAAATGGTTCAGTGGATGGAACACTGGCCATGAGGACCAGAATTCAGAACCCTAGAACTCACAGTAAAAGCCAGAGAGGTGTTAGCTCTAGTGCTCATCTGTAATCCTCAGAAAACAAAGACAGGGGCTCCCAGTCCTGCAGTCTGACTAGTTAAACTAGCCAGAGTGGATGAGCTCTGTAGAGAGCCGTGAGAAAATGTCAGCTTCAGCCTTTATAGAATATGCACGCGCACGCGCGCCTGCACACACACACACACACACACACATGCACGCATTCACACATGCATGTGCATTTCTCTTGCAGGGAAAAAGGTGGAAGAGACATAGAATCAGTCGGACTTCTGAGTTGATAATCAAACAGCAGGAGAACAGAGGCAGCATCAGAGCGTGTGTTGTAGTCATCCAGGCCCTAGATTAATGGTAGTTCACATCGCAGTGAGGAAAGTGAGAAGCAGTTACACTAAGAATGCGTGTTGAAAGAGTCCACAGGACTTCCTGATAGTTTGGATATGGATGTGTGAAAAAGAAAGGATCCCGAGTGACTCACACACCTTATGCTTGGACAGTTGAAAGGAGAAAAGGAGCTAGTGAAACTGGCTTGGGCAGGGAAGTTCTATTTTGGACATGTTAAGTTTTTAGAAACATTTTTATTTAACAATTTTGTACATGTATATAATGGATTTGGGTCATGTTCCCTCTTACTCTCTCCTGTATCTGTCTCGTTCTCTCTGACTGCTGCCTTCTTCCCAGCAAGTCCCTCCCCTACTTTTCTGGACAACATACTAAAACTTAAGGTGCCAGGCAGGTACTGAGCTAGCACTATTTGTCACGACCACCCGACCAGCAAGCAGACGCAACACGGTTGGATTCTTCTCAACAGCCTTTATTGCAGGAACTCTTGATGCATTCTACGGGGACCTCGAGCAGCCAGAGAGTGCTGCTTATATAGAGGGGAGAGGGGGCGTGGCTTTCTCTGATTGGTCACCCTGCCGTGGCCTAATTTGCATATTCTCTCTGATTGGTCACCCTGCCCAGACCTAATTTGCATAGACCCACCCTGAGGGGTTGCCATGCAAGGATTGGTTAAGGCATCAATACCTCATTAGCATATACCCATTTGGGAGGGGTTCTCGCCAAAAATCAGGCTGGCGCATGTGCAGAGTACTTGTTTATCAGAAAAGTCTGACAAGGCATGCAGGAAGCCGGCGCCATCTTAGGATCGGCTACCGACAACTATTAACCTGGACGTTGCTGGCATATAAACCATACTAAGTGTATCTGTATCCTGCTGAAAATGAATGCATCAGCAGGGAGGGAGGGAGCTGTAAACTGACTTTACCTTTCTCACAGTATTGCCACAGCTCAGTTCTGGTACAGTTAAGAACCCAGATCAATTCTGAAGGTTTGGCCAGCTAACAAATATAAATACGTTAATATGTAAAGTATATGTAAAATCATAGCCATTCAACAAGTTTCTTTTCATGCACTTTAACATTTAAAGGGCAAGGCAGATTAAATGGAGGAATTCTTTTGTATTGTTATGGTAAAACTATAATTGAATTACATTTGCCTGCTTTCCTAGAACAATGTCAAGTGACAGAATTGCTGAAGTAAAGTATTAGATTGAATGTAACAATTAGGGGAAAAAGAGTTCAAATACTGAAAGCAGAGACCCAGCCTGTGTTCCTTCAGATGCAGACTATTAGAGATAACAGCTCCCCTTTGCCAGCACTTTGGGAGGACATTGAAAGCACATGCCTATCTCAATGCTGATATCTGACTCTCCCAGGTACTCTGTGTGTGAATTGAGACTTGAGCATCAAGATTTGTTGTAAAGGTCTCCAGTGGGGTGCAATATGTAGTGATGTTTGAGAATAGTGTATACTTTTATCTTAAATGGTGTGTCGCTATGTAGCCCTAACTGGCCTAGAACTTGTAAAGCTTTCTGCCTCAGCCTCCCAAGTGGTGGGATTATAGGAGGCCTGAATCAACGCACCAGAATTTTACCTCTCTAATGGAACTACCATTAGAAGTCAGAGTATTAAAATTCCCTTTAAAAGATTTCTTCAAAATTAATAAAAATAATTTTTTTCTAGTCATACCCATGATGGGAGCAGCATTATTAAGACTTTCAATTCACAGTCTATTTTCATTGTTGTAGTCCATGGTGCTGTTCACCTAACCATTTGTTTGTAGTGTAAGTGAACCCCAACTTGGAGGTGACTGATGGCAAGGGAGCTTCATTAGAATTGAAACAGAGACTTGGATGCCTTCCCAATTCCTCAACTCACCAGCTGTGTTATAATACAGAATTCATATAACCTTGCTTATTTTTTGAATTTTTCCTTTCTGATAAATAGAATAATCTTGAGAATAATTAAATCTGTTGTGCAGGTTGTTATATATTTTATGGATATATGTTTTGAGTAAAACTTTTTAAAATTTATTATTGTGTGTGTGTGATATGTGTGTCTGTCTGCTGGTCTGTGCATCTCTCTGTGTGAAACTGGTACAAACATGCCACAGAGCATGTATGGAGGTCAAAGAACAACCTTTGGAAGTTGGTTCTCTGTGTCACTCTGGGAACTGGAGACAGAAATCAGTCTGTCTGTCAGGCTGCATGACAGACATTTCATCCATTGAATGAAATTGCCAGCTCATGTTTATGGGTTTTGTACAGAGAACAAATATAAAATAACACTTCTATACACGCCAGTAGTTCTCTACTATATACACACGCCAGTTTCTGTTGCAATCATATGGACTATACAGAATGCTGAATTTAAGTAGCAAAACTATGGGGAAAAAAATCCATTCTTACCCAGGAAGTGACTACATGGCAATGTTGTACCACTTTTAAAGCTAAGAAAAACCTTGGAAGGATCAGGAAGGAGGCTCAAATACAGTGGATAAAAATTTGAAGTTTCACAAGAGCACCAAGTTTATAAATGAAACACTACTACAGCTAAAAATCACATACTGACCCTCACACAGTGGTAGTGGGTGACTTCAGTATCCCCGCTCTTACCAATAAACAGGGCATCCAGACAAAAACTAAACAGATAAATGCTGAAGTTTAATGTCATAAATCAAATAGACTTGTATTTACAGATGTTTACAGAACATTTCACCCAAACACTAAAGAATATACTTCCTTCTCAGAAGCTTATAGAACTTTCTGAAAAACTGGCTATGTACTTATACATAAAGCAGTAAGTCTCAACAGATATAAGAAAATTGAAATTAGACCCTGTATCCTCTCTGACCAACATGGATTAAATCTGGATATCATCAACAGCAGAAAGCTTAAAAACTCAGAGACACTGAGCAATTCACTATGGAATGAAAACTGGGTCAAGATAGAAGTCAAGGAGGAAACTACAAAACTCTTTAGAATTGAGTGAAAATGAGAACACAACACATCCTATCCTAGTGGGCGCAAGGAACTCAGTTCTGGGAGGTAAGCTGATACCACTAAGTGCTACATCAAAAAACTGAACAGATCTCATATTAGTAACTTGGTAGCACATCTGAAAGCTCGAGAACAACAACAAAATAACACTCAAAATAAGATGGCAAAAAATAAACTAAGGGCTGAAGTCAATGGAATAGAAACAAACAAAAAAAAATACAAAGAATCAATGAAAAGAAGAGTTGGTGATTTTGAGAAAATCAATAAGATTGACAAGCCCATAGCTAAATTAACTAGTTAGAAGGAAAGAGAAGATCCAAATTAATAGAGTTAGAGATGGAAATGGGACATGACAACAGATACTGATGAAATCCAGGGAATAATGGCATTCTTTAAAAATCTGTAATCTATACTAGAAAACATAAAAGAAATGTATGAATTTCTTGACATATCTTGCCTTCCAAAGTTAAATCAAGGTCAGATAAGAAATTTAAACAGACCTGTAACCCCTGATGAAATAGAAGCAGTAATTAAAAGTTTCCTGGTACCAAAAAAAAAGGGGGGGGGGGGGGGGGATTTAGTGCAGAATTCTATTAGACCTTCAAAAAAGAAATAGCAATACTCCTTAAATTATTCTACAAAGTAGAAACAGAAGTAACATTCCCTGGTTCTTTTTATGAAGCCACAATTACTCCAATACCTAAACTATACAAAGACCAGAGAAATGAATTACAAACCATGATCCTTTATGAACACAGGTGCAAAAAAAAAAAAAAAAAATCAATAAAATACTTACAAACCAAATCTAAGAACACATTAAAGTTATTGTTCAATTGTCTGATCAACTTGTCTTCAACCCAGAGAGGCAGAGATGGTTCAAGATACATAAATCAATACACATATAATGCACCACATAAACAGACCAAAAGATAAAAACCATATGATCATCTCATTAGATGCAGAAAGGCCTTTGACGAAACTCCATCATCCCTTTATGTTAAAAGTTTCCTGGAGAAACTAGGGAGACAAAGGACACCCCTCAATATAATAAGGTATGTTACAGCAATTCCACAGCCAGTACCAACCTAAACAGAGAGAAACTCCAAGCATTTGACTGAAATGAAGAACAAGAGAAGACTGCCCACTCTCTCCACACCATTTAATACACTACTTGAAGTCTTAGCTAGAGTGATAAGACAACTGAAGGAGGCAATGGAGATACAAACAGAAAAAAAAAAAAAAAAAGAAGTCAGTGATTTTTATTTGCAGATAATATGATTTGATATATAAAAGGCATTAAAAACTGCATCAGGAAATATCCACAGCTGATAAACACTGTCAGTAAAGTAGCAGGATGCAAAACACACAAAAGTTAGTAACTTTCCTATATACAACTAGCAAACTGAGAAAACAGGGAAATAATACCTTTCACAGTAACCTCTAAAAATATTTGGGGTAACTCTAATCAAGCAAGCGAAAGACTTGTATATGAACTTTAAGACATTGGAGAAATAAATTAGATATCAGAAGATGAATAGATTTCTCATGCTCATGGATTGATGGGATTAAAGTAATGAAAATGGCCAGCTTACCAAAAGCAATCTGCAGACCCAACATGATTCCCATCAGAATTCCAACAGTTTTCTTTACAACATTGAAAAAACAGTTTTCAGTTTTATATAGAAATTCAAAAAATACAAGATAACTAAAGTAATATAACAATTCTGATTACTAAAATAACTATTAGAAACAATCACCACCTCCAATCTCAAGTAGGACTACAGAACTATATTAATAAAACATCATGGATTGGCATAAAAACAGACATGTTGATTAGTAGAATTGAATTGACTCAGATTAAAGTCCACACACCTATGGATACCTGATTTTTTTTAAACAAAGAAACCAGAAGTACACACACACACACACACACACACACACACACACACGACAGCATCTTCAGCAAATGGTGCTGTTAAACCAGAAGGCTGCATGTAGAAGAATGTAAATAGATCCATATGTATCACCCTGCATAAAACAACTCCCAATGGACCTCAATATAAGGCGCTGATTCTGTTAGGAGAGGTGGGAAATAGTGTTGAACTCATGACACAGGAAAACACTTAACAAGATACTGCTAGCACGGGCACTAAAACCAACAATAAATGGGACCTCATAAGACTGAAGAGCTTCTGTATAGCCAAGGACACTGTCTGTTACCTAGAGCAGCAGGCTACACAATGTGAAAAGATCTGTATAGATTACATATCTAAGTATGTGTGTGTGAATCCCAATTTGAAAATGGTGTACAGAACTAAACAGTTCTCAAAAGATGAAACACAAAGCACTTAAACGTTCAACATCCTTAGTCATCAGGGAAATGCAAATCAAAACTACTTTATGATTTCACCTTACATGGGTCACATTGGCCAAGATCAATAAAATGAATGACACCTCGTGCTTGTGAGGATGTGGGGTAGGGGAAACCCTTATTGCTTTTGAGAGTACACAGTTGTCCAGCCACTATGAGAATCAGCGTGGTGGTTCCTCGGGAATCTGGAAATTATTTCACTTCAAGATCCAGATAAATCACTCTTGGGCATATACCCAAAGGACCTCTACATCCTACCACAGAGATACTCGTTCATGGGTATTCTAATCATAATAGCCAGGATTTACAACAGCCAAGCTGTCCACCAACTGATAAATGAATAATGAAATACGATACACCTACAGGATGGAATATTCAGCTTGTTTTAAAAAGTTTTAAAATTTTTAGATAAATGGATGGATCTAGAAACCCAGACCCAAAGAGACAAATGTTGTATGTTTTCTCCTATATGCGGGTCTTAGCTTTTAAGCTTTCAATGTGTGTTCTACAGTCTGTATAACCACAGAGGTTAGGTACCTAGTAGAGGACTGGGGGAAAGAGAGGATCTCCCAGGGAAGGGAATTTAGGATATATTGTTATAAAGGAACAGTGGTAAGACGGAGCCTTCCTGGAGTGGGAGGACTAAATAGGAAGAGGAAAGACGAGAAGTGAGGGAGGACGTGGGGAGGGACAGCTGACACTAAGAACCATTTGAGGGGCCATATAGAAATCTACTATTATAGAAACTTCTTAAAATACACATATATATGAAAGAAATCAAAGTGGCGTCATCAAATAAGAGACAGTGCCCCAACTAGAATCTTATGCCACCAAGTAAAACCTCCAGTCCCAGGAATAGGTTACCTCTATTTAAATCATTGTCCAAAGTGACACCAAAGAAATTGCCAAACATCTCAGGCTATTGCCAAAGCTATTTGATGTTTTCCAAAACTGTTGATAAGTTCCTATTGCTGACATGGCACTTACATAATTCCATCAAACATGGAAAAGCAGAGCTGGTGCCTGACTAGAGGCTTCATCCTGAGTGCCTGGTGTTCGTGGTCCTGGAAAGTACTCATTCATGCTACCAGAGGAGAAAGGTAACTATCAACCCAGCTACAGACCCTGTAATCTGTAACGGTGATCTGCCAGCAACATATGCTGGTGTGATAGTAGCAAAAACACTTGGAAGTAACCCACCACTCTGATTGGATGTAAGCACACTCCATGAGATGGAACCTGTATCTGACACCACTGTGGTGGCCAAGAACCCTAAATTAGATAGGCCATGGGCCTAAGGGAAAACCTAATATTACTGTTCTAAAGCTGTGGTCCTCAGCCTTCCTAGTGCTGTGACCCTTTAATACAGTTCCTCATGTTGTGGTGACCCCAGCCATAAAAGTTTTTTTTTTTTTTTTTTTTTTTTTTTTTTTTTGGTTTTTCTGGCTGTCCTGGAACTCACTCTGTAGACCAGGCTGGTCTTGAACTCAGAAATCCGCCTGCCTCTGCCTCCCAAGTGCTGGGATTAAAGGCGTGCGCCACCACTGCCCAGCCATAAAAGTATTTTTGATGCTACTTCATAACCGTAACTTTGCTACTGTTGTGAATTGTAAATATCCATGTTTTCCAGTGGTTTTAGGTGACTCCTGTAAAAGGGTTATTCAACCACCAAATGGGTTGTGATTCACAGGTTGAGGACCACTGTTCTAACCAAATCTTATATAAAGCAATATAATATTCTCCTAATATCTAATAGCTCCTAATATCCCCTAATAGCATTCTGCTATGCCCGTAGATCAGTCCCTCATTCAGCCATCATCAGAGAAACAACTTCGTGCAGTGGATGGGAACTAACACAGAGAACTGTAACTGGACAGTATACAGAAAGTAAAAGATTTTGGAGCAGTCTTAAATGGATGTCTTCATCAAATCATTCCCTTAAGACTCAGGGAACTATGTAAAAGAGGAGGCAGACGGAATGTAGGAGCTAGAGGGGATGGATGACTCCAAGAAAACAGGGTCCTCCGATCAGGACCAACTCACATGTAAATTCAGAGAGGCTGTGGCCACACACACTGCCTGTACAGGTTCAAGCCTAGATCGTCCCACTGCTGAAAAGGGAAATAGGACCCAAGTTCCCAACCCTCACTAAGAAGCTATCTGTATTTGATAGCTGTTTGCAACTGAAAATGCATTTTCCCCAATGGAGTTTCACTGGGTGTATTAATCATACTTCAGGTAGGCCCGACACCCAGCAGAAGGGATGTGTGTGTGTGTGTGTGTGTGTGTGTGTGTGTGTGTGTGTGTGTGTTCCTAAGTTTTTTGTTTGGGATTTTTTGTTTGGTTTTTAATGATAGAATGAAAGGGTATAAATTTGGGTGGGTGAGGAGCACATGAAAAAACTTTTCTATAGAAAAAATGAGGCATGGACTTGGGTATGTTTTTTTTTTAACAAATGTGTAGTCATTTTCCAGCAAATTTGTATTAGCAGACATGTTCTGAGACTCCTCTTTTTGTATCTAGAGTCATACCATCTATCTTTAGGGCTATATGGCATGTATATATAGGGTAGCAAACGATGCACCTGGCACAAAACATGCAGGCAATGTTCATTCCTTGTCTCCCAAAAGATGGAAAGCTTAGGGTAATAACAGCAAGAGTTTGAGTAGGCTTTGGTTTTGGTTGTGGGGGTGTTCAAGACAGGGTTTCTCCGTGTAGCCCTACCTCTCCTGGACCTAACTCTACACCAGGCCAGCCTCAGACTCACAGAGATCTACCAGCGTTTGCTTCCCAAGTGCTGGGACTAAAGACATGTAGAACCACCTCCAGCTGAGGAGTTATTTTTCAAGAACTAAGAAATGTTTTTGTTTTTTGTTTTTTGTTTTCAGACAGGGTTGCACGAAGCTTGAACTAGCCTCAAATTTATTAAATAGCTGAGGATGACCTTGAACTTCTGATTTTTCTTCCGTGCCCCCCTAGTGCTAAGCTTACGAGTGTATGCCACCCCTCTCGGATGCTATGCTGGGGACTGGACCTAGAGCCTCTTGCATGCTGTGCAAGCACTCTACTTAATGGTTGTTATCTCCAGGCCTTCTGTGGACACTTTTAAAAGCAATATGTATTTTGTGTGCCTTTGCAGGTAATAAGGAAGAAATCACTGTGTTTGCATCATGGATAACACAAAGGAAAAGGACAACTTCAAAGACGACCTTCTGCTCCGGGTGGGACTAAATGATAACAAGGCAGGCATGGAAGGGTTGGACAAGGAGAAAATTAACAAAATCATCATGGAAGCCACAAAGGTTTGTTCTCAACTCTCTCAATATCTATGATTTACTCAGCGTAAAACCATTAAATGTGATTTCCTCTCCTTTTTATTCATTAAAAATATTTTAATATAGCATTAAGCTATGAAGTGTATACATACCTTTCAAATCTGTTGTTCTTGCTACCAAGCTTTCTACTTTGAATTTGTATAATATGCATATAAAAGCAAAAGAATGCACATGGTTTTTTTTTCTTATTTTCTTTTCCCCCATGTAAATGAGTATTATAATTGGATGGGGGATTATGCTTATATATGTGGATGTAGTTTATTGATCAAATCAGAATTGTTACTGATTGACAAATAAGTCATTCTTATTTTTTTGTTTTTATAAACAGTACTTCAGTGAGTTTCCTTTTTTTTTTTTTTTTCCTGAGCCAAGGTCTCACTGTATAGCCCTGGCTGTCCTGACAGTCGTTATGTAAACCAAACTGGCCTTAAATTCATAGAGATCTGCTTGCCGTTGCTGGGACTAAAGGCATGTGCCACCATGCCCGGCTCACATTTACTAGTCTTATATGTGTGCAAGTGCAACTGTAGAAGAGAGATCTAGAAATGGAATTGCTCTATAGAATACAGATAACATGTATACAATTTTTATGAGTTGCTAAATAAAGGACCACTTTGTCTATTTATATCTCTCCCTCCACTATATGAATTTATATGTCACCATATCAAAGCTGTAAGACAAGTCTGTGTTTCTGAATGTTAGGATGTGCCGAGTTGAGGTAGCTGTTTAGCACCAACATCTCAGTCAAAAAATGGTCAAATGGTATGAATAGGCATTTAAGTGAAGAAGATGTGCACGTCTCAAACATGAAAAGATACTCAACATCATTAGTCACTAGAGAAGGCAACTTTAAAAAATGTCTGGGAGAGGGCTGGAGAGATGGCTCAGTGGTTAAGAGTACTGACTGTGCTGCCAGAGGTCCTGAGTTCAATTCCCGGCAACCACATGGTGGCTCACAACCATCTGTAATGAGATCCGATGCACTCTTATAGTGTGTGTCTGAAAACAGCTTCAGTGTACTCATATAAATTAAAAAATAAATCTTTAAAAAAAAATTCCCTCCTGGGAGATGCCATTCGCACTATTATTAGCCAGAATAGCTATATGTAGTAACTGGAATAATTCAGTCATGAGATTTTTGACAGTTTGACAGTTCCTCAAAGGGTTAAACATGCCGTAAGACACAGAAATACCCTGTTAAATGCATATCAAGAGGAATGACAATGTGTGTCCATGCAAAACTGTTTATAAATCTGTATACCAGCATGTTCATGAGAGCCAAATGTAGAAATAACTCCCTGCCTGCAACCTGATAAATCGACAGCCACTGTGTTCAGTGGTGGAACCATTGAGAATTGATTCAGTGGCTTATCTGTTTTCTTTAATGACTTGATACTAACATTCTGAAAAGAGACAAGTAAAGGAGAAAACTGATGAGCCAGCTGCTGAGACTTGGACATGTCACATGGACATACCTCGGTGAGACCTTCTTGTCGTTGTTTTGATTTGGTTTCTAATGCAAATCTTAACTCAGATTGCCTCTAGGTAGTATTGTCTCACAAGAATTACATGATTTAAGTGTGTGTGTGTGTGTGTGTGTGTGTGTGTGTGTGTCCACGCGCACGATTTGTTCACTATTGAATTTAGGGCCTCGTGCATGCTAGGGAAGCATCCTTTACACATAAGGAAACGGATGCAGAAAGGTGAAGTAATTTTCAGATTACCCAGCCAACTTTTGAAATCAGTGTGACTCGAGTCACGCTGTCAGCCACCCAGTTACATACTACAGCAATCCTTTCCCTCTGAAGCTTGTCTTCTGCTTTGCTTGCTCTGCAGGGGTCCAGATTTTATGGAAATGAGCTCAAGAAGGAAAAGCAAGTCAACCAACGGATTGAAAATATGATGCAACAGAAAGCTCAAATTACCGACCAGCAACTAAGGAAAGCTCAGTTACAGGTATTTAGTCAGTTGCTAGGGGGAAGTTGGTTAGAATAGCAATTAACAACAGAAGTGAAGCACCTTTGAGTCATAATTGCAAACAGGGTGATGTGGAAGTGGGCATTACATTGCTACGCATGCGCGTTCAGCAGGCACGCATGCTCGCTAAGCCTTGCTCCACACGGTTCCCCGTGCAGAAGAGGAAGTGAAGTCTTGGGTCACTTGTCTGGCTTCAAAGGACAGACAGTTGGCAGCTTTGGGATTTGACCAACACACAGCATATGTTGTTTTATTGCATATGCGCTTTGCAGCTAGACAAGGCTGTAAGGCAAATATGGCTGACTTGAGGGAGAGGAACTAGGTGGGGACTCTAACTTTTTATATTAGACTGACCGTGTTTTAGTAAAATAAACAGTTATTTGGTTACCAAATATGCATACTTTTTAAAAAATGAAATGATTTCTAAACACCTAGAGGTTTTTGTGTTCTCCAGAAATTGTGGGGGGTGGGTGTGGAGATAAAAATATTCAAAGTTCTCTCAGCTACTAGAAGTTATTTCAGTGGAAATGTTCAGAAGGAACCAGGGTTCAGGGGACCCTGTGGGAGACTGGCAGCTCAAGGCGATCGTGTTCTGCTGATCAGACTAAAGTTGTAGATGAGTTCATTCTCTGTTCAAATCTGACTCAGTGCTACCAAAGCACTGGACACAGGAAAACCCTCTACAGGTGAGGAGATGGACATAGAAGGCAAAGTAACTTTCATATTATCTAGAAGTGAGATACTAATAAAACTGCCGTATGACTCCAACAGGCTACAAAATCTTTATCTTACAGTGGAGTTCAGAGATCATACACTTTCTTTACTGAACTGTATCATTTTTTATAAATACCTTTCCAGAATATTATTTTAATTTGTTGTTGGTAGTGGTGGTGGTAGGTATTTTGTTTTTTGATGGTTTGTTGGTTGGTTTGTGTGCATGTGACAGGATCTCACACTCCAGCCCCGGCTGGCCTCAGACTCCTGATGGTCCTCTTATTTCAACCTCCAGGGTCCTTAGATCACAGGTGTAAGGGACCCAACCCAGTTACAAGATAATTTTTAAGTGGCTGCTATTCTCACAAAAGATGACCCGTGTGTTGGATCAGTCATCATTTTTGACACTTCATTGCATTCCACTGTGTAGAGATACCCTAATGCTTACATTACCCAACCTTGGTTCTAGTCTTTATTTTATATGCACCTCTGTGGTGATAGTCTTCTATCTTTGCACATTGGTATAGTTATTTTCATTGAAAATTATATTAATTTACATTTTCAATTACGTAAATGCTGCTTTCGTCAAACGCTTCTTTAAAACCAGATTCCATCAGTTTTGTTACTCTCTTCATGCTGGTTTTAATTACCTTTTATTGAGTCAGAGAAGAAACTCTCCTCACATGGCACTCACCCTCTCATTATGAGATGGTTCTTTCATTCTGTTTGTTATGAGACAGGTTAAGTGGGTGGCATAAGAAAAGCGAAGTAACAGTTTCTTCTTATATAATAAGAAGTAATCGCTTATTACATTACTGTTCCTGTGGAGAGAGAACAGACATACATTCACCCAAGATAGGTACTGATGACAGACAGAAGGAACAATCCCATAACAGTCTGGGCTGGTGAGCCAGTGAGGGAGAAAGGATAGAGCATAGGTATGGGAGGATGAGTGACATTGCAGTCCAGCAGGGGTGATGGCCTAAGTGTGGCATAGATGGAGTCCCTCCTTCCTTCAGCTAACCTTCTATGTGGTTACACCTCCCATGACCATGTGCCGCTGGGCAGGAGTGTATACAGATGGGGAACGGGGTGCACAGGAAAGAGCCAGTGATTGTGGTCTAGAGTGAGGTCCAGTTACCCTTCCTTCACTCTTCGTGGGAGGGCATGTCAATAGGATGGGTCTTGGGAGGGTCCCTTGCCTGTAATCATAGTTGTTCTGATTTCAGGATGATGTTAGCTATGCCGTGCCTGCAGTTCTATGGCATCCTTGGCTCTGATTACCATAGTAATTTCTGACAAAAATTTTTCTTAAATCACATTATTCTGTTATCTCCTGGTGTTATAATTACTGTTCTGACAAAGGTAATTCATATTCCATTTCCTGGTGAGGAAGATGTAGTGTGGGGGAAGGGAATTAAAAGCAAATAATTTGCTGTTAAACAAGTGAGAAAGAAGTTGTAAACAATATTTAAACTCACATTCTTTTGGCAGCAAGTCAAGTTACAGGGCCACACATGACTGCAAGAGAAGCTATAAAATATGCTCTCTAGCTGGGTGGCCATCTGCCCAGCCGTTCTGTTTAATGGAAAGAATGGGGAGATATATTTGGAGGTCCAACTAGCAGTACAATGCTGTCTCCTTCTATGTTTCTAGATTTTATTATCAATTTCTCTTCATTTATGAGACCTTATATATTAAGGAGTTTTCTTACCATATATCCTAAATGTGTTTTTCAATACATCTTTTAATTCTGATCACACACTTTAGAAGCTTATCAAGTCAAACCCAAGGCTGCTCTTTTTAAGATGTTTGTTTTAGGTTCATAGAAAAGCTGCACAGAAAGTAAGATCTCCTTGCCCTCACATGGGCTAACCTCTAGCCAGATCTCTCTACCCTCACTCGGAGTAGCCTCTAGCCAAGCACTTTCTCCCAGAAGTGTGCTACACTCGTTGCAATTAATGTGCCTGCTATGGCATGTCCTTATCATGTAAAGTCAATGCTTTATTATTAATGTTTTATGCTTTAAAGGTATAGACAAGCTTATAGTGCTTTATGCTCACCATTAAACAGTACCAATAACTCCACTACAATGTTATTGCCCTAAAGTCCTTTGTGACCTGTTTGTCCATCCTTCTCTCCTGCTCATCCCCGCGAGCACGGATCTGTTCACTCTGTCCTAGGCCCCACCCTGGCCAGCACTGGAATCACAGTACACAGCCTTTCCAGACAGGCTTCTTTCACTTACTAATATATGCTTGGATTACTTTATGTTGCTTATGGCTTGATAGCTCACTGTTTTCATGTGCTAAATATTATTCTTTATCCAGATGTCTAACCGTTTATCCATTTACCTACTGGAGAACATCCTGTTTGCTTCCAAGTTCTGCCAATTATGCGTAAACTGCTTATAGATACCCATGCACTCGTTTATGTGTGGGCATAAGTTTTCAACTCCAGTTAGTAAATGCAAAGAAATATAATTTGCTGGGTCACGTGATTTTAAAAAAGAAAGTTCACTTTTTATAAGAAACTGCCAAACTGTCTTCCAAGATGACCATACCGTTTGACATTCTCATTGTGAAGGATGAGGGGCCGCGTTGCTATTGTTCCGACCAGTCTTTGAAGTTGTTAGAGTTCTCAGTTTGGGCCATCCTGTGACGTGCAGGATACTGGTGTTACATCATTCTACACCGCGTGTCATCATTGGCATAGAATGAGGAGTCGTATTTCATGTGTTAGGTGTCGTGTATAAATCTCCAGTGAGGGTCTGTTAAGGCCTTATGCTTAACTTTTACATCAGATTGAGGGGTTTGGTTTTGTTTTGTGTTTACTGAATTTGAAGACTCCTTTGTGTATTTTGGGTATCAGTCACATAATGGCATCTTCAGTAGAAGCTTTACAGACACAGAGGACCATAGCTGGTGTGTTGTTCTGACTTTTGGGAGTTTGTACGAATTTTTCAGCTTAACCTGCTGATAACCAGAAGGAATAAAAAGTGCCTTCCATTGAAGAGCAGAATTTCAGATTTTGTTCCAGTTGTATCAAGTGTTTGATGGGACCCTTGCTGGCATCTCTCAGAACAGGAGTGGTAGGAAATGTGTTTTATGTTGATTATTTAATTGTTTCATTTGTTGAACTTCCTCTTAAAGAAGCTGTGTGCATGGGAGGAGGCTGAGGAAGTCCCAGGGAGATAAGAAGGTCTCAGAGAACAGAGATATTTTCATAGGAAATGTTTCTATTTTGGACTCACATTTTCCGCGTGCTGGATTTTATTATGTGTGATATGATAGTGTAAATTCCTGCTAGTCAGGCTGAGGTAAGAAGTCTGCGTATATAAGCTAGGCCATTCATTTGGACCCTCTTTGAATATTCTTCACTGGACCCTACTCTCGTCATACTCCTGGAAGATACAGTCATGTGATTGTTATCATATAAAATATCTCCTAAAGAGCTCATAAACTGAATAAACAAGCATTGACATTCTATTAAGTGAAGGCTGCACAGCCAGTCCGTGCATTTCAACAACTGCCTTCACTAACTTGGACCAACTCAGTAGATTTATGGATATACTAAGTCAAACTAAAAAGTAGTACTTCCAAATATTGTCCTAAATGTAGTAGAAATTGAAGATTTTAAAAAGAAATTGCATTAGTATAGAGTATGTGTATAAACTTTAAGACTAGAGTTGGTCTGAACTTGTCCAGTGCTAAAGACTGTTCAAAGTCTGGTAGCCACACATGGAATTCACACCTCTTACCCCAGCACTCAGGAGGCAGACAGGTCTCCGTGAGTTCCTGGCCAGCCTGGTCTACATAGTGGGTTCTAGGACAGCCAGAACTACATAGAGTCTTCAAAACAAATAAAAAGCAACAACAAAGACAAAAACCCAAAGCCTTTGTTGGGAAGGATCATAAGATAATGAAAGAAAACAAACTTTGGAGTAACCTGTTTCCAAGTCCAGCTTTTCCACCTGCCAGCTCTATGACTCAGAACAAATTTCTTAATCTTAGTAAACTTTCCTTTTCTCATTTATAAGACTGATCACTGTAATCTTGGAATTACTTTGACTAGTAAGTGGGTTTATGTGAGAAGCACTTAACATATTAGATGACATACTCAGTAACTGTCCCTTCTACCTTGAAATGAGAGGTCGGCAGCCAGCCCTCTGCAAGGACACTTTGTTCAAGCATGTCTTCATTCCTTCAACAGCCTCTGCCATTGGTTTATTACGAATAAGGATCATAAGAGAGGCTAGCGTAAGTACTGTCATGTGCCTAAGGAGAGGCATCGCTGAGACCCAGAGGAAAGTCCCTATTTTTAACCCTAGTGACACACAAGTTCTCAGAAGTAACAGGAGGAAGAAGGTAGATGTTACAGCCTCAGAGTAGACTGTGAAAAGCCTTCGGGGGAAAGTGTGATAAACAAACCATGAATGAGAACTAAAGGGAGAAATGCTGGAAAGCTGAGGCGCTGAGCATCTGGGTAAGCAGAGAGCCTTCAGTCAGGATGGGTGGGTGACTAAGGAGATAGTAAAGGAAGATGGAAGGGATGAGTCACACTGAGACTTCCTCTGGGCAGCTGCACGCTTGCATCAAGTACAGAAGAGAAGTTCGCAGAAGAGACTGTCCCAGCAATAGCTTATGAGCAGGAGGAGTTTTCCCTCGTGGTTTGCTTTCCATTTATTTTTTGGTTCTTTATATTATTCCAGGCCAAAGTATTTCAGACGCCTCTCCCTTATTCTTACTTCATTCATATTTGAGGCATATTGTAATTATTATAGCTTATCTAATACAATAAGGGCCACAGTGGAAACAAGAAAACAAGAAAGAGAACAGTTCTCTGGCACAGGAGACAGAGCTGCAGCTGAGTTCCACAGGATGCTTGAGTTGACCCGTGAAAGCTGTGGCAGAGCTCAGAGAGTTATTCTAGATAGGGGCAGCCCGAGAAGGTGGTGTCCCTGAGGTCAGTGAGAGCAGCAGGCTCAGCAGGAGTAGGCCTGTGCACACTGGTGTCTGCTACAGGCAGGATTCGGGGGCCTTGTTTCTAAGAGAAGAACTAGAGTTTTAGTCTCCAGCGAGTGAGTGGCTAGTGTGTCTGTTCTAAGACCATTAGACAAGTATTCTATAAGTTGAGGGCAAGGCTGAAGACAGCTTGAGCTTGGGAAATGGACAGGCACAGCATACCTTCGTGGCTCTCCACATGGCATAAGTTGCTTTCATTTAAGAGCTCACTGGTTGCTCTGGGGCTGTTTTCCTCTCTTCTTGGTTGCTAGGTTATGCCTCCGTTGATCTTTTCAGTAGTAGCTTTCATGTTCTGTATGTGGTGTGCTTGTTTTATAGCTGTCTTCTGTTATGACTTATGTTAATGATTCTGGGCAACTTCCTGATAGGTTGTCAAAATTAAAACTGTCCCATAGCCCTTTGCAGGGTAATCTGGGAAAGCACATAGAGCATTAATAGACGCAGCCCTAAAAACGGGGTATGGGGATGTTCGCTATGCAAACTTTTCTTCATCTGCCTATTTTATTTCTGTCTATGTTCATTTCTCTTTTTTCTTTCAATCCAATAATTTTTCTCTGGAGAAGCAAAATATTTTTAAAGATTACAATTCTGCATTGTTGTATTTGACATGTATATTAAAGTTTTAATGAAAAATAAGCCGCATCTTCAATTTTTAAATGGTATTTGTATAGAATAACCATTTCTGACATTAGCTCTTGACCTAGCTAGTTTTATGTCAACCTAACACAAGCTAGAATCAGGGAAAAGAGACTGAACTAAGAGAATGCCTCCATAAATAAGATCAAGCTGTAGTCAAGCCTGTAGGGCATTTTCTTAGTTAGTGATTGACATGGGAGGACCCAGCCCATTGTGGGTGGTGCCACTTGTAGGCTGGTGTCCTGGATTCTAGAAACTAGGTGGGCTGAGCAGAGCACAAGAAGCAAGCCAGTAAGCAGCACCCTCCATGGCCTGTGTCAGCCCCTGCCTCCAGCATCCTTGACCTGTGTGAGTTCTTGCTCTGACTGCTCTCGATGATGCTGGAACTGGAAGTGTAATAAACCCTGTCTCCCCAAGCTTCTCTCCTTCATGATGTTTCATCACAGCCCTAGAAGCCCTAACCAAGACAGACCTGCAAATGTAGTTTTACAGAAGGAATATTTACTTTGTACTTTACCATGTTCGCTTGTACTTTATGCAGCATTACGCCATGTGCCAGAGGTATAGTCTCTTATTGTGCATTTCCTTTGTTCAATTTTACGATTTTAACAATTTGAGTCAAATGGGAATTGTTTAATTTGCCTAAATAGAAACTTTCAGTTATAATAAGTTTCTTCAAATTAGTTCAGCAGTAGCTTCATTCGGTGGGGGTAACTGGGATAGCTCATTTCTTCATTAAATACTTGGTAAGTTCCTGCTATATTCCTGGAAGAATAGAAAAAAGAATCACTAGGAACTTACATTTGAAAATAGGCTGTCAGTCTGGGCAGAGGGCTCAGTGGGTAAGGCACTTGCTGTGTAAGCAGGAGGCCCTGCATTTGGGCCCCACACCATGTGAAAGTCAGGTATGGCATCATGTGTGTAAGCCCAGCACTGTGTGGGGTCCCAGAAGCTCAGTGGCCAGCCAGCACAACCAAACCAGCAAGTTCTAAGTTCACTGAGAAATCCTCTGTCAAAATATAAGGGGGAAAGCAACAGAGGAAGAGACCCAAGGCATTGTGGCCCAAGCACACATGCATAGGTAAGCATTCACAATTACACACAAATTCAAGACAGCGACTAAGAATAGACTTTCAGTGTGAAAAACGAAAGCAGTTACTAACCTTAATAATAAACAATAAACTACTTACCCATAGATATAAGAAAATATATACCTGATAGGTAAGTGGGTGAGTAGGTGGATGAAAGGATGGATGGATGGATGGATGGATGGATGGATGGATGGATGGATG
>JANHMN010000014.1:19319977-19331066 GCA_030674055.1 Rhabdomys pumilio | reverse complement strand
GATGGATGGATGGATGGATGGATGGATGGATGGATGGATGGATGGATAAGTAGATTGGCAGATAGAAAGATACCTTCTGAATTAAAATTAATGATTAATGATGTTTTGATATCATATTGTCTAAAAGTATGTTTTAAAAATTAAGGTTGACAGATTTGCAATGGAATTAGAACGGAGCCGGAATTTGAACAATACCATAGTTCATGTTGACATGGATGCTTTCTATGCAGCTGTAGAAATGAGGGACAATCCGGAACTGAAGGATAAACCCATTGCTGTAGGCTCCATGAGCATGTTGGTAAGTAGGTAACAATTAAAAACAAGAAGGAAATTTCATAGGATATTCAAGTAAGCCTACTGAGGCTTGCCAGTTTGCTGAGTGCTTTCTCACGGTTCCAGGTGGCTTATACAAGCTCAGCTACTGAATCCTGTCAATATAACTGATCATACTAGTTTTTATTTCTATTTAGAACAACAACAACAAGAAAAACACCACAGAGAAAATGACTAACTGCACCAAAGTTCTAAACCTAATAAAACAGCCGCGTAGCATTGTATTCTCCCACTGCAAATTAAATTTTCAGAAGTGTTCTAGAGAGAGTGGAAGAACAGGCAAAGGAAATGTTATGTTTTGAAGGTTTGCAAACTGGTTTGCAGACCAAGTCTGAAGAAACTTTGTTAGGACAAATGGCTGTGGCTCTTATTACTGTCACATTCAAGGACACAGTGGAATAGAGTTGTGCTAACAAAACACATCTGCAAAACCTCCTGTGATTATGTCTCTGAGCTTTACAGAAAGTGTTACCGGCCCCTATTTTACAATAACATAGTTTGTTAATATATTTACAGTGTAATTAATTTTTTCCACAGCTCAGAATCATTTGTCCTTCTGACCACTAAGTTGCCTTTAGCCACTAGGATAGATAGGTATTTGTATCACAACAACACTAGAGAAACCAGGAGAGCTGCTGCCTGTGGCACCCTCCTTCCAATTCCTTAGATAACTACAAACCTGGGGCCTACAATTACTTTATTATGTATCTGTAATCCATCATGAGCATGCAGGCAACTACCGATCTGCGCCTAAAACAATGCTTGTTGAAATGTATTCCCCTTTCCTACAAACCACCAATGTGATCTGCAAGAAAAGCAATAATGCATATATGTTATGTGCATACTTACATATGTTCTATAATGCATATATGTATATGTGCATACTTACATACGTTCTGTAGCCACGTTTGGGCTAACCTGGGTGCTTTTGAAACCCTCACATATTTTCTTCCCAACCTAAAAATTAAACTGCAAGTTCAAAATTGTTATTTTTATGTGCTGAACTAACAGTTTTCCCTTCTGAAGACAGTTGAAGCTGACTGTTTTTTTGTTTTTTGTTTTTGTTTTTTAGTAAACTCATAAAAAAAGTTTATCTAGACATTAATGAAAGCGGTGCTACGTGTTAGATTCTTCCAGTCTGCTATTCATAGGATGCTTTGGTGACTTTGGTGGAGTCTTTTAGTTTTTTGAATTAACACTGAGAATCAGCACTTCTTCCCCATAGCAGCATCCAGGGCTGCGTAAGCCACCTCTTCTTTTTTCACAGACAACTCTGTTTTTCCTCCTAATTCTTCAGTTTATACAAAGATCAGTAGGGGTGAATTGGCTCTGTTTTCTGGGATCATGAGAAATCCAAGTGCTCACTCAGGTCGAGCACTTCCTCGGTGGTGATTAGAATGGCCTCCGCCTCACACTTCCTTGTCTCTGTGTGATGCCCAGATACTAAGTGCTGTAATTTACCCTTTTAACATGCTCTGAGTACTTTATAGTAGTTGCAGAGCCATAAACATCAAAAGTGGAAGCTGCAAGCTCTTCAGACTGAATCTGCATGACCCAAGCATCATGTCCTCCTTCCTGTAGTTTAAGTCACTGGGCGGGTCGCTGGGCAGGAACTACATACACTCTGCCTTCTGATAAGACTTAAGTGTAAAAATATTGCGGCTGCTATTTGCAAAGTACTTACAAACCCAAGATGTGAGGAACTCATACCTTGTAAACTTCGCTTCTTCATTAGATCTAGTCTTCATGTCAGTGTCATAAGATTTACTTAGAATTAATAAACTGTTACTTTACGTATGTGAGAGTTTTGCCTGCACATATGTGTATACTACTAAATGTACCTGGTGGCTGGTGACTCCAGAAGGCAGAAGAGAAGACTGAATCCCCTGGAAATGGAGTAACCATGGTTATGGGCCATAGTGTGGGTTCATGGTATGGGAACTGAACCCAGATTCTCTGCAGCCAGTTCTTACTCTGAAGCACTGAGCTGTCTCTCGGGCCTCAAGGCTTGCTTATTTTATTTTAAAGCATTGTTTGGCCTCTCTACTGCCATCTGCACTTTCTCTTCCAGAACACTGAGCAGGGATCAGGATAGTTTGAAGTACTGTCAAGATTTTTGTAATGGCTTTTTACAATGATTAAAGGAAGTCTGATTTTTTTTTTTTTCTGAAATAATTCCTTCATGTGATACGTGGCCTGCATTTCTCTAGCTCTCACTTAGGTTCCAGATAAAGGCTCCATTCAGTATTAAACTTTGCTGTAGATGACATTAGGGTCCCGCACTTGACCAGGTCCTCTGGCAGACACCGTCATGAGCAGGATTTATTAACTACTCTTGTGTTTTCATTCTCAGACTTTGTAGTCTCATGTCCTAGCCAAAGTGTTTTTGAAAAAAAAATCAAGTCTTAAAAAATAAAACTCAATTTTGAAGTTCTTTTTAAATTTCTAAGCACTTCATTTTGGAGATATAATATTGCTGATCAGATTTTCGCCCTTTAATTTTTTGTTCTGATAAAAAGATTTTCCAGTTAGGGCAAATGTATAGTACACCTTGGGCATCTGTGATACAAGAAATATAATATATTTCTAAAAATTTTGTATTTGGTCTTTCACCTGCATGCACATGGATACACATGAGTACATGTGCGTATATGTACACAAACACAAAAAGGGATTTTGGAACATTGTTCATTTCAGATTTCCTAGTTAAGGAGGGTTAACTGGAAAAAAATCTATGTAAACATTCCCAAATATAAAAACTTAAATATGAAATACTTCTGGTCTCAAACAATTTAAACATGCTCTTCTTACATTATATTATACTAGTACTTTCTATACATGTTACTTTGCGTAGTATGTATACTATTGGTATTTTCATATTACTTTATAACTGTTCTATTTTATTTACTGTTAGTTTCCACTGTCAACTAGGTTTTAGATACATATTATATTCATATGTATTAGTCAGAGTTATAACATATATATGTAATATATATTATGTGCATTATATGTGTGTATGTATATATTGAAGCTTAAATACTGGAAATATTTTTTAATTATTTAAAGCCATTATTTGCTGTGTAGAACTGGATAACCTTGAACCTCAAACAAGTAGTTCTGCTGCCTGAGACTCCTAATGGCTGGAATTACAGACACCCACCACATCCACTTTGAAGAGTTTTTCATTGTCCTGCTTATTGCCTGGGATCATGCTATAAATTTAGAAGTAACACTGAGACAGGGTCATTGTTTTTAAGAAAGTCAAGATGTGGTTCAAGACGGTGGCTTATAAAAGAAATGCCCTTGAATTGAAAATGCACATCAGTAATGTGTTTCTTATGAATGCACTGATCGATATGTCCATTTAGGGTTGTTTATTTTCCCCTATGGGATCCATTTTCTTTCAGTCTACTTCAAATTACCATGCAAGGAGGTTTGGTGTCCGTGCAGCCATGCCAGGATTTATTGCTAAGAGGCTCTGCCCACAACTTATTATAGTGCCCCCAAACTTTGACAAATATAGAGCTGTGAGTAAGGAGGTAAGTGGACATCTCGCCCCAAACCCTTTTACTGCCTCTCTGTCACCTGAACAACTCCAAATGCCTGTCAAGGTTTGGTCTCACCTATGGTGAATGGTGAGCTGTGTACAGTATGCAGAACACACTGCTCTGTTTCCCTTTGATCTCCCCTATAGTGAATACTGAATTGTGTATAGTGTGCAGAACACAGCACTCTGTTTCCCTATGATGGTCTCACTTATAATGAATGTTGTGCTGTGTACAGTTTGCAGAACATACCACTCTGCTTGCCAACCCTTTGCCTTCCATGTATTTTTCATCTACTCTCAATCTGTTAAATCTCTAGAATCTCTCAAAACTTAGAATAGCCTTAATAATTATAACACAAAGTTAATTTTCAATATTTTTCTCCATGTATAAAAACTTTTCTAAAACAATCTAACATTTCTAATATAGAGAACCTATAAATTCATCATTAATAACTTCAATCTAGTCTAAATAAATTTATTATTATTTTTTGTTGTTTGTTTTATTCCAAGTTAGCCTGAAACTCACTATGTAGCTCAGGCTAACCTTAAACTCTTGAGTGCTAGGGTTGCAGGCATGGGTCCCCAAGCCTTTCTCTGTGCTTCGAAATAATAACAAAATTCCCTTAGTTTGACTAGTTGCTTTGCTTACTTCATAATCTTTCCCAGGTACTTGACCATGTAATGCCAAGTTCACTTTAAGGAAAAGGGGTGTTCCTTACTTTGAAAAGAATAAAGTCCAGAGATTTGTTTACTTAGTAAAATTCTGAACTATCTATGTGAAAAGGTTATCATTCTTCTATTTTCATTAAAGCTGATTTGTCATACAGTACGGGGACTTAAATCCTGAGTTAAAATCAAGTGCGCATCACTTTTAGACTGCTGTTAAAAAGTGGACATGGTCAGAGACTACTGTCTGAGCATGACCTGTAATTCCTGCACTGTGGAGGCCAGCTTCGACTACTTAGTCACTTTGAGGCCAGCCTGAGCTATATGAGACCGTATTTCAAAGAAAAAAGAAGGAGGAGGAGGCAGCATCTGTCTTGATATAAAGATATATTTTTTTATTAATTTTTAATTGCATGTTACATTTGTGCCTGTTTGTGGTAGGCATGCGTGTGCAGATGTCTGTGACATCAGGAGATTTCCTGGAGTTAGACGGAGAGATGACTGTGAGACACCTGAGACGGGGGCCGGGAGCTGAACTCGGGATCTCTGGAAGAGCAGTGTGTGCTCTCAATTGCTGAGCCATCTCTGTAGCCCTGGCATGGTCCTCGCTACCGTTTAGACGTGCAAGGGAGCTTTAAATTCATTTATTTTATTCTACCTTATTTTCCCTAGAAATATCACCCCTATATCAAAACAGTTTTATTATTTCAAAACAGTCTGTTAAATCAATTGCTTTATGCCTACTTTTGAAAAAGTGGTAAGCAAAGGGAACATACCTTTGATAGTTATTTTTGGTGTATTCATAGTTAAAATAAATAAGCTATTAAGTACAGATTTTAAAAAAATCTCATAAAGACTTTGGAAGAAAAATCTTGAATCCTACACAGTAAAATTTCTGACGGTATGATCATGGGTGCAAAATTATATTCAGTTGTCTGTCATCTGGTTATTTATGTAAGTTAGAAAAAAAAAATCTTCAAATTCAAGCAATGTCTGTCTAGTTACTATACCAGATGAGTGTTACAGGTGAATGCGGTATTGATCCATTCATGCTTCTGGCATGCCTAGTGAGTTTAAGGATCATCCATTTCTGTCTTGTCCAAGTGTTAGGATAACTTTTCTGTTCTTTGAGCTAAGTGCTTGGTGTTTCGGAGAGCGGTCTATTCTAGTTCTTGTGGCAGTGATCCATGCACAGGGTGAGAGGTGCTGAGCCACGCCTCCAGGGAGCATCTGTCATTCAGTCTTAGCGACCTGCAGGTACAGACTTTCCAGAATGTCACTTTCACTAGAAAGATACTGTTTGCATCTGTTGCAGAGTGGTTTCCTCCACCAGAACAAAGCTATGCAAAGCACTCTGAATAAGAGTGCGCTGACTCACGTCACCATTTTCCGAATTTCCCCTTAGTTGTTCATGATTGTGTTAGGATAGAACAGGGTTATTTTTATATAAAACAAAAACTTTTCTAGTGATATGACAGCTTTTAAATTTTAGATGAAGAACAATTCAGCAAAGACCTTTTCCATGGTATAGGTTATTTTGGCAACCATTCCCTCTTATTTCCACTAATTCTTTGATAGTTAAGACAAAGAGCAAACCACTCCCCTGTGCTCTCTTGTAATAATGCTATTCCATACGAAAGGCATTTCTGAATTGTATTACCTGTGTATCTAATCTTTGTATATGTCTTTCATGTCATGACTCAACTCCAAACTTCATCTGTCATTTAATGTAAACATGCAGCTATACTGTAGATTATCATCTTTCCCAGTCCAGATTACTGTAAATTGTAGCTTTGTTTTCTATGAGTATTCTTCATATTGTTATAAGTAACTGAAATGTACTGTTCTCTAAAATAGGATGGTACTTTACATTCCTATTTCAAATGAATAAGAATCTTCACAAACGAAATGGGGGAGAGCACTGTCCTGCCCACTTCTCCTGACTGCGACTTTAAACCTCAGTCATTTTTTTTTTCTTTTCCTACCAGAATACTGTCTGAGATTTATTTGGCTCGCTTGTGTTTCTAGATATAGGATGCTGGGATTCAGGTTGCCTCAGATGAAGCTATTTCACGGTCTTCTGCTTTCGTGATCTATTTTAATGCAAAAAAGAATTTGACAAATATCCACTGGTAGTAAATTATTTATTCCTTAAATCCGTGAGCTATCGATTGCAGGATCATTAATATAGTTGCAAAGTAAGAATATTCGTGCTGCTTTTCAGAGATATAAGACAGGAGGTTTTGCTGTGGCAGCAAAATTTAAACTTTTTGTTGTTCTTTCTGAAGGTTAAAGAGATACTTGCTGAGTATGATCCCAATTTTATGGCCGTGAGTCTGGACGAAGCCTACTTGAATATAACACAGCACTTACAGGAAAGGCAAGACTGGCCTGAGGACAAAAGAAGATTTTTCATCAGAATGGAAAACTGTAGAAAAATTGGTAAGCAATGCATTAAAACTACCAACTAAAAACTAACAGAAAGCAGCTCTTTGAATTAACCCAACTAATTCGTATAATAAGATTAGATTCATCTTTGTAAAAATGAAAAACCAGAAACTTAAAGTATACCAATGGGTTTTTTAAATTAAATATATGCGATCTCTTTTAATATCAAATGAAAATGTTAAATCTCCAGATTTTAAGAATTTACAGACATCTTTAGAGTATTTGCAAAACAGTTATGTTCTTAATATCAAAGCTTTTCGACTACACTGAAGTGAAGGAAGCTCTCTGTTTAAAGTGGCTTTTGTTGTGATTGTTGATAAGAATCAGATTTTTTAGAAGTTTAGCCTTAAACACACCAAAACCTTTGGTGATCTCATTGATCTTTGTTCCCAGGTTTTCTATAATCTAGTTCTAATACGATAGTGTGGCTGTTTTCAACCCTGCACACACTCGTGAACTCCTCTCCTCTCCTCACCATAGACCTTGCTGTGACACGTGAGGGAGGGGCAGCGGTAGACCTGGTTGTCTTCCTCTGTCAGTCTTTTCTGAGGCAAGGTCTCTGGGGATCTGCTGTTGTTGTCATTGTCCCTCCCATTGCCCTTTACCTCCGAGGCCCTGCTATACCTAGCTTTTATGCTGGTATTGTAGATCTGAACTCAGGTCCTCAAGCTGTCATGGCAAGTGCCTTACCTGCAAAGGCATCTCCCCAGACCCTTATGATCCTTCTACACAAGTAAAGGATTCGGGACACCATAGATTTGTATTATTTATCCAAAGCGATACCATGAAACAGTCAGATGTTACACATTCTGCCTCCAATCCCTTTGCCAAGAGGGCTATTGCTTTAAGTGTCTGACCTGTCTTGAATCCATGAACAAAGTTCACCCAGCTGAAAAGGTGACCCATAAGGGATTCAGTCACAAACCACAGCCACATTTCATGTGTGTAACTTATTCACAGCATCACAGGGGCTAGTCAGTGGTGGGCCAACAGGCTAGCAACATCCTTGAACAAAAATGGTGGGTGTACGATGGAATCTAATTTTTTCTTTTTTTGTTTTTTGTTTGTTTTTTTGTTTTTGGATTTTGTTCTTTGCTTTGCTTTGTTTTGTTTTGTTTTTTGAGACAAGATCTTTCTACATAGCCCTCAGCCCTACCTATCCTGGAACTCACTGTGTAGACCAGGCTGGCCTCAAACTCTGAGATTAAAGGCTTGTGCTACCACACCCATCAAATTCTAAACCTCACACTGTTAGAAGCTCGCCTTGTTTGTAGCAAGTTTAATATGGACATCAAATCAAAGCCTCATTACCTAATTTCCTAGGTGGTTGGTCTCTCTCTTTTCTTTGATGGAAACATCAAAAAGAGAATAATAGTTTCTGGACACAGTAGCTTGGAACAACAACAAAAAGACTTTGCTCTTTTGGTAACCTTATTGTTTGGGCATTAGCGGTATAAAGTCTGATGCCTATTCTGTTAGTTTCTTAGCATTTATGAGAGAGGGGGAGAGGAAAATCACTGACTGATTTTAAGCACCCCCTTAACAATTAACTCTTGCCTTGTGTTTAAAAATGCTTTAGGCTTAAGGTAAGTGATTTACTCTCTGCCGATGCTCCTTTCGGTGTCCAGGCTGCTGCTGCTGAAGTGACATCACATCAGTTTGCTCGTTTGCACAGTGTTCTCTTCATCTATTCCGTATTCTTGAGCAAATGAAATGACTTAACTTTTGTTTCTTATACATAACTCCCTGTGGGCTGCATTCTTCGGACTAGCAAACCTTGTATTTACAGGGTATTGCAAGTGACAGGTGATTGAGAGATCTTTCTTTAAAGTCAGACATCTTCCTATTTGCCCTTTCATAAAAAAATTCCTTGTCTCTAAAAATAGGTGGTGAACTATTGCCTTTATTTGCAAATAAAATATTAAGCATTGTTTTATTTCTGCTTTGCCATACAAAATCTAGCTGGCAAGTGTCAGGCTGTGTAGGAAATTCAAACGCTACACACTTGAGTACTTGCAGTTCACATGGAGTGGTGTTGTTGCTCTGGTTGCTTCAGTAATGGAGAGTGTGAAGGAGTTTTATTCAGGAGGAAGAAACACTTCAACAGCTGGTTACACAGCCAGGCCACACAGAAGTACAGCAGGGTTGAAAAGATGCCTGTGTTGCTCTGAAACAGCTCTGATGATGCACCAGAAACAGCATCTTTGCTTCCTGGCCTAGAGAGCACCAGTGCGAGTCACTGCAGAGGGGGCTCAGGAACCTGACCAGGTTGCACTGGCCTGCATTCCCTCTATGGCCCTTTACCTTGACCTCTGTTCAGCCGACTGGATTGGAGGAAAGGCTTCTGGGTATCCTTCATTTCAGCTGATCCATCCTCTTACTCCTCTCCAAGTTGCTCTAACGTTTAAAAATCAGAATGTGAGAATGGGAATGGCCTGAAGCACAGATGTAGTGAGAATAGGTTGAACTGAGTGTGGCCGGCTGATTCAGATTTGGGGATGTCTACCTGTAAAGCAACTCCTACGCCGTAATTAAGTCGAAACTAATCAAGTATATTGTTACATTATTTAGAAATCTTTAAACATTTTCTTTCTGCCTTCCTTCCTTCCTTCCTTCCTTCCTTCCTTCCTTCCTTCCTTCCTTCCTTCCTTCCTTCCTTCCTTCCTAAGAGACAGCTCTGGCTATCCTGGAACTCACAGAAACCTGGCTGCCTCTGCCTCCCAAGGGCTGGGCTTAAAGGTGTGCACCACCACTAAGCTTTCTTTAGACATTTTCTAAAGCTAAGTTCATTTTTCAAGTAAAGTGCTTTCAACTGCATCTGGAAACTTAATTTAAGAAATTTAAGCTCAGTACATTTTCATACCTATAATCTCAGCACTCTGAAGACTGAAGCAATAGAATTAGGAGTTCAAGACCAGCTTGGTCAGGGTGCATAGTTAATGTGAGGCTAACCTAAGCTTTAAAAATCTATGTTATAATTGTTGCTTTTCTGTATTTACCTTGATTTAGGCAATATACGTGATATGAAATGAAATCAGAAAACTGTGGTTAATCTTATAAACACATTTAAATTAGTTTTCACCCTATTTTAAGCTTAGAGAACAGTTTTTAGTGGATTTATTCATGTGAATATGTTTAGTACTGTCATCCTCCTGTCTCAGCCTCCCATGTACTGGGTCCTGGGATCACAGGCGTGCACCAGTGTGCCCAACTACTCTACACTCCGTCTTCCTCTCCTTTTTTCTTTTTATCAGAGCTAAGGACTGAACCCAGGGCCTTGCACATGCTAGGCAATGCTCTACCACTGAGCTAAATCCCTAACCCCACTACTCTGCATCTTAACAGTAACGTTTTCCAGTATATTGATGATTATACTTCTTGCCTTAAATTTTGACCTTCATTAGTTGGATCAGACTCTAAGTATTTGTATAAAGAAGTTCTGCTTTCAGGAATAATTTCATTTATAGCAAAGGCACGCTCAGTGAAAGTAATATTTTGTTAACAAGAAAGTTAAAAGTGAAATCAACATTTGAAAAGAAACATTTCAGAGTATTTTAATATTTTTAAAGTTTCTTCCATGAATAAAAAGTTTTTTTTTCTCTTCCAAAGCAAAGTTTCATTTTGGTTGCAATTATTTCTACTATTTAAATGCCTTTCCTCCTCATTCCTAACTCTAGCTTAAGAAGATTCTTTTTCTCCTTATAGAAAAATAAAGTGAAAACTATTTCCTTTCTTAAAGAAAACATGTTGGACATTGTAAGTTAATGAGTTTTAAGTAAAATATTTCCTTTAAAACATGCACTAAAGAAATGGGTGCTGCTCTTTTTAAGGAAAGCCAGACAGCATTTTCTTCATTAAACAGCTATAAAAGATAAATGATAACATTTCTTATCGTGGCTCCTAGGAAGGAAACTGAGCTGCTTTGTCCTCAGTGGTGTAGGGGAGAGAGTAGGCACTGATGTCTGTAATCTCACTAGAACAAGGCTTGAGCGCCAACCAGCAGGAGTTCAAGGCCAGTGTGGGCCAGGGTGGGCCAGTGTGAGCTCCATAGTGGACTGAGGCCAGTGTGGGCCAGGGTGGGCCAGTGTGAGCTCC
>JANHMN010000014.1:19292310-19306838 GCA_030674055.1 Rhabdomys pumilio | reverse complement strand
TGAGTGACTATATTGCTGAGATTCTGTGTCATATGCAGAAGACAGCATCTGAGCAGACACCCCGTCTTCTGGCTCTTACTGTCTTACCACCCCGTCTCTCACAGTGGCCACTGAGCCTTAGTTGCAGGAGCTATGACGTAGATGCCTCCGCTGGAGTCTTACATTCCCTTCTCAGTGGAGAAAACAGAGCTCCTTAGAGAAGTGGCTGTTTCCTCACCAGACCTCCTAAGCCAGGAAGGAAGCTGACCTCTCCAGTCACCGTGCAAGAGCCACGTCTTTCAAATTCCTTTGCGTGTCTTCTCAACTTTGAATCATACCATACAAACCATCCTCTTCCACAGGTCATCGGCCACTGGGCTGTTGATAGACTGGCCCCTCTGCACTTGCAGGTCACAGTTCATCTTTGAAGGAAAACTGGGCAGGAAGCCACAGGCAAAGCCTGGAGGTGGCACTGGAGAGGAACACTGACTTGCTCTCTGCTTACTCCATGCCTAGCTTTCTCTGCGTTCCTGATCTGTCTCTCTAATATTCCATCCTTGTTCTCTCTGCCGGGACTCCTCCCACGTCCTTTATTATCTGTTTAGTCTAGTATAGCCATGTTTAAAGCATTTGAAGCATTTTTAGAAGACATAATGAAACTTAGAAGATAAATGAGGACCCATAACCTTAAAGAGTCAAATCACAGGACACGTTTGTGATGCATATTCCTAGTATTGGTAGAGAAGCTAGTATCTGGAATATTAATTGATTCTTAAGACTCAGGAAGAAAAATAGTTCATATAAGGTGATACAAAAGGCTTGAAATAGCATTTCACATAGAAGAAAACCTGAGTAACCCAGAGCCGTGAAAACAGTCGTATTAGACATCTGGACATGAAAGAAAACCACAAAGAGGTATTATTACATCTCTACTGTATTAGCAAGAAGAAACAATTCCGTGTTGCTAAGCTTTGAACATGACTTAAACCCTTGTTTTGAGGATAATCACTTTGGAAAACAATTTGTCCTTTAGTCAGTTTAACAGATGAAGTGAGCAAAAACTAGAAACAAGTAAGAGTGAAACTTCTTACGGTCAGTGGGTTTGCTGACATTTTTTAAGAGAAAGTTTATTTTTAGCTCACTTGCCTACTTTTAAAATAAATCTGCATTTTTCCAGAGTTCAGTAAAGTTCTGTCTGTAAAACTCAATACTATTCCTATAAAACAGTGATAACCAATTAGGAAATAGAATAACAATAATCCTGTTTATCATGGGGTTCTGAGAAGGAAAAAATGTTCAAGGATTTGGGAACTTCACAGTATTGGAAGATAAATAGTACAAGTGAATAAATGAAATAACCTTATTGGTGAACAGGAAGAATGACTGTATAAAATTAACCCCACACACACTAGTTACACTGTTATATACCAGAAAATTCAAAACCCCTTCGAAATTGGTAAATAAAGACAGGCTTGGTGGCACACACTTTAATTCCAATGTTGAGAAGGCAGAGGCAAGAAGATGTCTGAGTTCAAGGCCAGGCTGGGCCTGTCTCAAGAGAGATAAGTAGATGCTAAATTTTTTGTAGCAATTAATAAAATATTAACAGTAGTGCTGATAATGGGCAGAACATTTTAGATAACCTAGTGAGAAAAGTATTGACTGTTATGTAAATGGCCCTTCTGTGGTTAATAACTCATAGAGAAAGTGAAATTTAGTGGAGCCTAACTGCTGGGAGTCCCTAGACAACCCTCTGTCTGATTGTTTGCTAGAAGGACTAGTAGAACTGAGAAAAGTTACAACCCAGGTGTGGTCTATAAGAGTGAAAAGATACAAATTAATAAGCAAGGAGGCCAGATGTAACAAAAGTAGGATACTTTCCTATAAACATATGATCATAGGTTTGATACATAACACAGTGTGGGGTTGAGGTCAACAGTCCCATGTTTCCAGGGGAGGCATGTGAGGTATACACAACTCTCCCGTAAGCACTGTGTGCCAGCATGCAAAATACCATCAACCAAGACACGGTGCCCAACTCTGCCGCCCAGGGTTTTTCCTGGAAGTCTGTGTTAGGCATTTCTTTCATCCCAACTGACCTGAGCTACTAAGCCTTAAACCTTCCAGAGAACTACCCGTCCAAGGCCTCAGTCTTTCAAAGTCTTGCATTCAGTGTAAACAAGTTGATAATATAAGCTCTCTTTTCAAACTAATACAATATGGCCCAGTGCTTTGGACATGAAACATTCTTATCAGACTTCTAAAGGTCAAGGACTCAGAGGCTGGTTCTTTTGAAGAGAGAGGTCTTTCTTTGCAAAATGTAGGAGTTGAGCAACCTGAATCTGCCAAGGTAACCCTCATAGTTTTCTTGCAAAATAAATGTCCATCAGAACTGTATTTGAATAAAGAAAAGATAAAGATCACGCAGGGTAACATTTCTTTCTTTCTGACTTTTTTTTAGCAAAAAAAAAAAAAAAAAAAGAAAAGAAAATCTGAACTCTTAACATTTTGAGGGAGTCTGGCCTATTCACTTGTGGCAAAAAGGCCTAGTGATTGCATGCCTATACATCAGTCTCTTTCACGAAAGGCAAAGATTTCTTAGTATGTCATTTTCATTGTTCTGGTAATTTATAGCTAGACATCTTACCTCAGTCTTCTGCGATAATAGAAGATTATGAGGAATCATTTGTAAATCCAGACCCTTCTCACAGAGTGCTTTGGAATTTAGCATTTAGCATGGAATTGTAAGAAGCAACCTTCAAGAGACAGGTTTCCACGCAGACAAGGTAAGTCATTGTCTTAGTTAGGGTTTTACTGCTGTGAACAGACATCATGACCAAGGCAACTCTCATAAGAACAACATTTAATTGGGGCTGGCTTATAGGTTCAGAGGTTCAGTCCATCATCCAGGTGGGAGCATGGCAGCATCCAGGCAGGCATGGTGCAGGAGGAGCTGAGAGTTCTACATCTTCATCTGAAGGCTGCTAGCAGATACTGACTTCCAGGCAACTAGGATGAGGGTTCTTAAAGCCTACACCCACAGTGACACACCTACCCCAACAATGTCACACCTACTCCAATAGGGCCACACCTTCTAATAGCACCACTCCCTGGGCCGAGCACATACAAACCATCACAGTCATGTCACTGAGTTAAAGAAGGAACTCCATGCTAAGCGAATATAAGCAATCCCCAATGTAAAGACCAGAGAAAGATATCAATTACTGAGACGCTTCTGCTGTTCTCATGTTAAATGTCTTCATTCATCATGGGTTATGTGTCCCCTCATCCCGCCCCTTCCCATTTCTGTCTCTACTGTCAATCCCAACTACGTTCCCAAACTCCATCTGTCTGTGTAGAGCCTTTTGGGAAGATCCATTGCTTTCCTTCTGTGAAGCTTACTGATTGCCTTCATGCTGACTTTCCAACTGCTTCCTCAGCTTCCTCTAAACTAAAATAACTTGGGTACCCTTTAAAAGATCAACCACAAACAGTGTTTTCAAAATATCATCTTGAGTTGCTTCTTTTGCTGTTGTTTTTCAGATGCTGTTAAGTCTTGAGGTCTGAGAGGCATGGTAAAGGAGGGCTTGGTGACTTTCTGTGTGTAGAACCTTCTATGGTGCAGGTATTCCCACGTTCACACAAGCTATAGATCCTTAACCAGCCAAAATTCCTGGAAACATGATAGATCTTAAGAAATATTAGACTTGCTTAGTCCACCATGCACTTCTAATGCTGGCTCACCATCTGATAAGCAGAGAACCACACAGAAAACCACAATAAATAATCCTTCAGGTCTTCATGATACACACACAAACACAATACAGTGGATCCCAGAAGCAGAGGTGTCCTTTCCCCAAGGGGCCTTTGGGCCTGTTGAAAACTGAGTTGTTTGCACTTGGTGGGGAAGGGTCAGCAGGCCTTAGAAAGCTCATTCTGGTTCCAGAGCAGCAGAGCACAAAGCAGAAGGAAAATTCTTTGTCTCTAAGGTAGGGCTGCCAATTAGTCACTGTTTGATGGCTGTAGAGATGTGGGGCTAGCTCTCATTTATCTCTGAATACCACAAGTGATGGCCTGGCCCAGTGTTAATGGTCATTTGTTGACGAGCAGAAGCAAATACATTGCCTCTCAAAAAGAACCCACATCCATCTGGCAGAGCATCTCGAGTTTTTACTCCTGCAACATACTCCCTTATGGCAAGGTATGGATGCACGATTAAAGGTTGGCCAGTGGGCTGTGTGAGGAAGTATTGTGCAGTGTACTAGAACCTTCCTCCTTTCAGAGCGCTAGCATCCTCTTTGGCCCCCCCATTCCTTCCCTCTGGCCCCCACTTTCTGGAAGCAGACACGACTAGCTAACATCAGAGTTGGGGGTGCACCCGGGAACAATGTCATGACAGGCTGGAGGGGCTGGCTCCTTAGAACTGTGTAGAATAGAGGCATCATGGCAGCCCTGGCCTGCATACTTCCAGACTTTCATAAGACACAGTTTCTTATTATAGTTGAATCCTACCTGATATAGGATATAAAGATTACTAAGATATTTTTGTTCACAAGACTGAAGAATCTCTCCCTCAGGTAACAGCTACTCAGTGAAGGAAGGACTGTAACAGGTCAAATATGTGATGTGGGAGTCTGAGGAGACAGCATCTGACAAGACAGTAAAGCATAGATAAATATTTTGTCATTGTTGTTGTTATGAAGAAAAGAATCCTTGAAGGCCTGGACTTAAAGTTTAATGCAAATTTGAACACAACCAGGCATGTCCAGATGGAAACACTATGCTGACTTCAAAGTACACACTTAAGAATCATGCTGACATGGCTGAGAAGATGTGCTACTGGTTAAAATGTCTGCCAGGACAGTGCAAGGATCAGAGTTGGGTCCTCAGGGACTTTAGGGCCAGGGAGGCCTGGTATCCTGCCTGTAATTCCAGCCTCAGAAAGTCAGATACAGGAGCTCTGACTAGCGAGACTAGCCATGTCCTGTGAGCCCAGGGCTGAGAGACCCTGCCTCAACGAATAAGGAGGGAACACAATTCAGGATGACGTCTGGCATCAACTTCAGCCTCTGCTTGCGTGTGCATGAGAAAAACATGTGTGTGCACACACATACACACACGTGTACCACGTTCTTGAAAATGGGGGGTGGGGGCAATCAAAATTGTTTTAAATCTCATCACGTTTTAAGTATGTTTGTGATTTGAGGCTAGGACACTTTTATTCATAGCCGTTCTTAGACACATGGAGCTGCCTGGCCAACCTGTTAGGAGAGAAATTAGAGATTTCCGAACTAAACACTGACCACTGTTCTCTGGCTGGACTGTGTTCCACATTTATTTGACAAATAGGTCATAATCCCGGTACCATTGTAAGGACTGGAGGTACAGCAGGGGAAACCTGAGGAACCGCCTGTCTTTGGAATGTTTAATGTTAGATACATTCTAAACAGTACTTGTTATATCCGGACAAACACCATACAGGGAAGAAGAACATGAGGAAGTAAAGAGAAGGACAGAGGAGAGTTTTCAATAATATTCTCAAATAGATTGTTCAGAGTGGGTTCTCTAAAGAAGTGGCAGTCAGTCCATGGGGATGGAGAAGAGAGGGTTCTGTGGAAAGAGAGCTGGAAACTGAATGCCCTGCAGCAGGAGATACCAAAGGAGCAACAGGAAGGGGAAGAGCCCCACCCCCTACACACCCCACTCCCTGTAAGGTACAACAGACCGCTGAGATAATTCATTTGCAATCTGAAAAAGAAGACATCACACCAAATGCTTTATAGCTTCCCTCTTGTCCGAGCTCTAAATCAAGCAGTAATCGCCCTGTGATATTCGGGTCGGGTCTTTAGTCTTTTGTTAAAGCAGGCCTGGCCTCACTACATTTCTAGACCGTAGTTCTCCATCTGTGGGCCATAAATCTCATATTTATATTATGATTCATAACTAGCAAAATTATAGTTATGAAGTACCAAAGAAGTCATTTGATGGTTAGGGGTCACCACAACGTGTTAAAGGTCACAGCATCAAAAAGGCTGAGAACCACTCACGCAGGGCATAAAAATCACGACGTGCCGGGCAGTGGTGGCGCATGCCTTTAATCCCAGCACTTGGGAGGCAGAGGCAGGCGGATTTCTGAGTTCGAGGCCAGCCTGGTCTACAGAGTGAGTTCCAGGACTGCCAGGGCTACACAGAGAAACCCTGTCTCCAAACACCAGAAAAAAAAAATCACAACACTTCTTGTCGAGAGCTCTAACAATGAGAGAGCACGGTTGGGAGTTTGGAAGCCATTTGTGTTCTGTAACTTATTAGGATAACATGGCTCAGAGTTCTGTGGAGCTGGTCTGACTTCCACTGTTAAGATGCTGGCACTTTTTCACTGTACATTTTCATCTGGTATTTGGAATTTTGTTTATACCATTTCCACTCACATACTATACTTTGCATGTGAGCCCTGCCTTATATCCCTTCTAGTATTCATTGCGGCTTACTTGCTATCGTTTTGATCATAATGCCCTACTAGAAAGATTAGGCCTATTTTTTTTTTTTTTTTTTTTAAGTTCTAAATGATGCACTGCCTGGGACGTTTTGTCACGTTTGGTTTTTTTCCTTGATAAACTGAGGAACATTGATTTGAATTTAATACCTAAATTTTGATGCACAATAATTAGAGAGCAAAACAAGCTTAACAGTACACCGATATCATATATATTTTAAGTCCATTGTTAACATGTGTGTGTGTGTGTGTACCATGGAGGTCAGAAGCTGGAGTGGTAAGTGCTTTTAATCACTGAGCCATCTTTTCAGCCCTAATATTATATAATTTATATTAAAATGAAACACCTCGTCAATTCATAATTCATAATAGAAAATTATCTCTTTTATTTGAAGTTTATTTGAAGACTAAGGATGGTTTTTTTTATCTTAGTTTCTACCAGACCAGCCAAGAAAGCTGATAATTTCATGATTATCAAATGAGAAATTCAGTTTTTTTTTTCAAGGAGGAAATTCTGGAATCCCAGGTAGGAAGTATTTAATATTGAATTTCCAGTAATGAGTATTGACTATAAATCAAGCCCAGGCATTTTTAAATTGTACAAAGAACTAATAGAGCATGAACTGAGCATTTCCGAGGGTTTGTAGGTTTCTAGAAATTTTTCCTTTTGTGTAGAGCCAAACCCTAGTACCTGGCATGCCACACCTAAAGGCGGACACCACAGGCCTGCCCAAGCCAGGGAAGGGCTGGAGAACCAAGGGCCTGTGCCTAGCCACTGGCTCCAAAGAGAGCAGACTCAGTTCTGTCCTCCTGCGGGGTGCATTTGCAGTCCAGCTCCGCACCTTAGTGGGCTCTCCACAGCAAGGGTGACCATGAACCCTGAGAGTGGCCGGGGCCATGGAGCGCGGGCTCCGTTGCTCCAGGCAGCCAGGGACCTGAAGGCCAACCTGAGAGATGCAGCCACCAGGCCCTGGAAGAGCCTGGCCAGGATGCCGAAGCCCGAGGTGCAGGACCCAGAGGCAGCAACTGCAGGACATGAAGGCTGTGAGTCCTGGGACGAGGTTGATGGACAGAGGGTGGGCTCAGGCCTAGAAACGAGAGGAGGACTCACTGCGGCCTGGAAGGATACAGGCGCCTAGCTACCCTCAGAATGTCCTCCAACAGTGCCCCCCTTGCTGGCAGGTTTTCAGCTTTGATGTTCTCCCCACTCAGTGTTGAGCCACACCCTATACTGTGGATAGGAGGGTCACTTTTCCAAGCTGAGGAGGAGACTGTTTAAAGAAATGAGTAAGCCCTTGTTCAAATAAGAAAAGAATTCCTTGTGCCTCTGACTTAAATCACGATTTGTGCTCAGATTTATTTGTGTGACTTTAAGTCACTTTGTTGTACTTAAGATTCTAAAGCATGGGGAATATCAGCTATGCCTCAGGAATAATGGCATAAAGTGCTACACCGAGGAAGTCTTCAGGAGTTCGAAACAAAGGACGCCCGCCTCTTAACGGCACACACCGGCTCACAGTAGATGAGCTCTTTCAAGCCCCAGCCTTGGCAACTGTATATCGTTTCCTTAGTGTATTTGCAAGACATGTTTCAGATACGGGGATGCAGAGGGTAAGGCAGCTCCTGTGTCTGTGGAATTCGATTTTTGTTGTGGGAGAGGCTGATAGATCTTAAACAAGGAAGTTACAGAGGCACCCGGGCACAGGAGGACGTTAGGTCAGGATACATACCTAGCATGCTTGGGAAGGTACTCAAATGAGAGGAAACAACCAGCCATCCGAGGTTCAGGTAGAAACCATGGCAAGCAAGAGCTAGGCAGATGCAGACGTGAAGTCCCTAGGTTTAAAATGAGGGGGATGCCCAGGCACTGAGGATAACGGCATGAAGTTGAGAGCCACTGAGATTGGAGAGGATTAGACTTCGGATGGTGAATGTCTCCTAAGGGTTGAAAACTCCGCACTAGCTAAAACTAATGAGCCTTTAGTGGGTGGGGTTAGTGGAAGGACGTTTTCACATCACTGAGGGACAACCTCACAGAGGATTCCATGACTGATTCAATTCCTCTCTACTAGCCTCTCCACACTATCCACTGTGCCTTCTTGTGCTGCCACAGCCACCCCACCCCCACCCGCCCCCAAAACCCGGTCAAGTGGCCATGGAATGAGACCTTTGAAGTCTGAGCCAAAGTAACCCTTTTCTCATTCTGTGTCAGTTGTCTCGGGCGTTTTGCGAACACTGAACAGTAATTAGAACAAGTTCAATTCCCGTAAGAAAGAAGCGTTTAAGAAACAAACTTGGTATTGCCTTTTTCTCAATTTCAGACATTTAAATCAATGTGCACTGGTATGGCACTGGCGGTCTTAATTTGTGTTTGCTTCATGGTCGTGGTAACATATTTTATCACCTTGGCTTCCCTTGTTCACTTGAAGTCTTTTCTCTGTATTTAAATCGGGCTGTTGAACATTGAGAGCTAAATACTCTGGGTGTATTTCATTTGTCAGAAATATTATTCACAACCATAATAACCTGCTCTGCAGCGTGTCTTGATCCTCGATGGTGCTTTCCATAAGACCACAGCTTTACATTTTGATGAAATTCAGTTTAAGAACTTGTTTTTTCATTTGCAGTCATACTGCTGTTGCTCGTGTTAGAAATCTTTTTGAACCACAGACTATGAAATTTTTCTCATGTATTTTCTTCCAAAAGTTATAATTTTGTGCTTTTCATTTACATATATAGTCCATTTGATACATAAAGCTATATATAAGATATATATGTATAAGATATGACATTTATATCAGGTTTCAATATGGTGCCCAAATATTTAAGTCATTTGTTGAAATGATTATCCATTCTCTGTTGTCAAAACTTTACAAACATCTGTCAAAAAATAACTGATATTGTGTGTGTTTATTTTTAGGTGATATATTTTATTCTGTTGGTGTGTATGTCCTCTATATGTTAAACACCCTACTTATGCAATTCTTGCACATTACTGTACAGTTATTATATATTAAAATTAAGCAATGTGGCTCTTCCAACAAAATTGATTTGGTCTCTCAGAATTGTCTTTGCCTACATATATATAATATATATATTATATATATATATATAATATATATATTAATGAACTTGTTAATAGCTACAGTATGTGTTGGGGGTTAGTGCTGATGCTTTGATTGGAAATCTGTGTGAGAACACTAAAGGTCCTGTTCCCCAACTGGTTCCTGATTGAGCAATAAAGATGCTAGTGGCGGATGAGTTGGGCGGAATAGTTGAGACTTCCATATTCCTGCAGACAGGCTAGCAGACACACGAGAGGGAAAAAGGTTATGCCATGCTTCAGAAGGGCCACCAGCCATGTGAGATCTAGGGTGGAGTAGCCATTGGCCACTTCCCTGACTGGGCCTGGAGTAGCAGGCAGGAGGATAGAAAGGCAACTAAGGGCAGATTTAGGGGCTGAGCTGGAACCAAAGGTAACTGAGCAACTGAGCTGAGGACAGAGTTAGAGGTGTTGAGCTGAGAGTGAAGAGAACATGACAGCCGAGAGAGGCTTAGAGGAGTCCAGCCATTGAGCTAAAAACATATTAAAAATAAGTTAATGTCTGTGTGTGTCTTTTATCCTCAGATCCAAGGGAACCTAGGCGGGGCTGGTAGCATGGTCTGCCCAGAGCTTGAAGCAGGGCAGTAGGAATTACACGCTACAAATATGTTTGTGTGACTTTTCACTGAAATTGCATTAAGTCAATAGACACATTTTGGGACAGTCAACAGCTTATGATGGTCAGTCAGTCTTCCAACGCAGGGACTTATATATCCTCCTATGATTTAGTCTTTGAGATCTTTCAACATTCTCTTAAAAAAAAAAAAAAAAAGATTTGGCTTATTTCATGCAGTTGAGTGTTTCGCCTGAATGCACGTATGTGCACCATTGTTTGTGCCTCATGTGCATGAAGATCAGAAGAGAGCTTGGGGTCCACTGGGGCTGGAGCTATAGATGGTTGCAAGCTGCTATATAAATGCTGGGATTTGAACCTAGGTCCTCTGCAAGAGCAGCAAGTGTTCTTAACCTCTGAGTCAGCTCTCTCCACCCCAATATTGTTTTGGCACGGAGAAACTGTATATATTTTCTTGCCTTTATATGTAAGCATTTTGGTTTCTAATCTGTTGTAAACAGTGCTTTGTAAATTTTAGTTTTCATTTGCCCATATGCAGAAATATGAATGATAGTTATGTGCTGATTTTGTACTCAGAAAACTTGCTAAATCTAGTTCCTGGTTCTAGAGCTGCGTTGTGTGTTGCTTGAGATTTTTGTATGTAAATAACCAAGTCTGAAGCCAGACAGTTGTCCTTTCTATCTGCATGTCTCTTCACTGACTGTACCAAGTGTAACTTTCAGCACAACATGTAAACAAAGAGATAAGAGTGGGACTCTTTTTTTGTTTGTTTGTTTGTTTGTTTGTGGTTTGTTGTTGTTGTTGTTGTTTTCAAGACAGGGTTTCTCTGTGTAGCCCTGGCTGTCCCAGAACTCACTTGGTAGACCAGGCTGACCTTGAACTCAGAAATCCACCTGCCTCTGCCTCCCAAGTGCTGGGACTAAAGGCGTGTGCCACCACTGCCCAGCATGAAATCTCTTTTTATTCTTGATCTTAGGAACAAAAGAAGTCCAGATTTTAAAAACTAAGTACGATATTGGTTGTCAGTTTTTTGTGGATGGCCTTTCAAAATGAGGAAATTTTCTTCTATTTGCAGTTAACCAAGAGAGGTGATTTTTTTCTTTTGGGAAAGAGGAGGAAAGTTGTTTGTTCTTTGTTTTCATTTCTTTTATAAATGTATTTTATTTAGTGTGTAGGATGTGTGTGTGCATGTGTGTGTGTGTATGTGTGTGTGCATTGAATGCATGATGTGACAGTGGCACATACATGCTACAGTGTGCATGTGAAGCTAAGAGGACATCTGTGTGTAGTCCGTTCTCTTCTCCTGAGAGAAACCAAACCCAGGTCTTCTACAAGAACACTCAGTGCCCATCACTGCTAAGAATCTTTCTAACCCAGATCTTTTCCTTTTCATTCAGTTCAAAATATTTTGTCAAATGTCTGCTATTAATTCTTAACCTCAATTTTGATTTCATTTCCCCATGCCTGGGATTGTTTCTTGAGAACCCTCTACCTCCCTTGAAGCTTGTCTATACTAGTTAATAAAGTCTACCGTGTGTGTGTGTGTGTGTGTGTGTGTGTGTGTGTGTGTGAGAGAGAGAGAGAGAGAGAGAGAGAGAGAGAGAGAGAGAGAGGAGAATGTGTGTGATGTCATGTTTACAGTAGATGTGAATCCAATTTTATGTCCTTTCCTATAAATGAAAATAAAGCGTGTTCATTCCTCTTGGCCTTTATCTGAGTCTTTTGACAGTGAGCTCATTTCAAGGTTTTGTTCTCACAGGTCTGGCACTGAATCAGAGTTTTGTAGATAGATGTTTTGTCTTTGTAAGATTCATGTTCCTCTCAGTCTCATCTTGTCCTCTGGGAGGTCATGCTGCTATAGCCCTCTGACCTGCTATGCTGACAGCAGACTGTGGGGAGAGGGGGGCACAGGGGGCAAGAAATTCTTCTTGAGCAGTGCTTTGTTTGGGACCAGGGACATTTTTGAGGGTGTGTAAACATCTCTTCACCAAGTGAAGAGATGGTGGAATCACAGTATCCTGGCTTAGTAAAAGAGTCACGCAAACACACTGTCCTCAGCGGCACAGTGGGCAAGTCTCAGAGTTGCTATTCCAACTGTTCAGAGTGCAAGGCTGTCACGTGAAATGTGACAGACAACTGCAGCCTCCTTCACAACCCAGGGTCACGCTTGCTCTCTTTCTTCCAGTGCTGCCACTCGAGAGAAGCTTTCAGAATGCTGCTAAAAGCAATAATTTGGATCTCATGGAGAAGCTGTTTGAAAAGAAGGTGAACATTAATGCTGTGGACAATGTGAGTAGAAGTCACAAGTTTGACAAGTGACTCCTCCACGTGACGGCTTGGGAGTCTGAAGGTCAACTGAAATCACAGTAACTGAAGGGATGAGGCTGGCTGAGGTGTGGGGGTCTGCTGTGGGTGTTAAAGCTAAAGGCAGAATTAGGCAGCTGAGCAGGCTCCCAGTGTTTTCTCTAGGAGAGGGAAGTGTGCAGGGTCTTAAGTGCATCCTTGCCGAGTCTGTGGGTAGGTAGGCAAGTCCACCATTGAGATCCAGCCGTAGACTTGGTCCTAGATTGTATTCTGTGAATCAGTTCTGTCTTGCCATTCTGGAAAGCCAGGCTATGCTTTGCTGTAACATCTGGGCTTTTTTTTTTTCCTCTCTGTGATACCCAATATGGTTAGGATTTTCAGGATTTAAAATTTAAAGAAGTATGTGGATTTTCATCTTACTGCTTTTGAAATGGAAAGCATCCACATGTTGGGCAATGAAATCTGGCTTTTGTTCTTCAAGTACTTAGGCTCTGGGGGAGAAGTCCTCTGCCAGAAACGTGGAGTTCCTGTTGCTTGTCTTGGTGGGGAGTTCCTTCAAGGCACAGTTTATCAGCATGAGCGGGCTGGGAGGTAGATGCTTGCTTAGGATGAACTGTAGAGTGCTCTGAGGTCACAAAGACGAAGGTGGATTTAATGCTAAATAAAACACAAGCCTCAGGGTCCCTGCCTGTCCATGCGCCTTCCAGGGAACTGGGAGGCTCTCGCAACATTGCCCAGGATTACATGATTTTCATAAGACTGAAAAATGAAAACATGATAGCAGCAACAAATTTTATATTTCTGATTTGGGCTTTAAAAAGAGCTCCCCACGTCTCAGGAAATAGCTCTGCAGTAAAGTGTTGGTACCAAAAGCCAGGCTTGGTGGTACAAACTCATAACCAACCTCTGCTGAGGAGGCAGAGACTGAAGCTTTCTGGCTAGCCAGTCTAGCCTGATTGGCAAGCCTCAGGTCCCACTGAAAAATGCTTCAAAAATCAAAGTAGATGACTCCTGAAAAATAACGCCTGGGTTGACTTCTAGCCTCCACATGAGTAAGTGTAAGTACAGGGCTCCCTAAATAGATAACACAAAAATCCCTAAACTCGGGTGTCACAAAATCTGTACCTATCTGTCCCAGGCCGGAAGGTCACGACAACAAACTGCATGGTCTAAGTCATGCAGCGCATGCAGCAGAATAAGCTTTAGCAGTTGTGTGTGAAACATGAGTACATGTGCTGGAATATGTGCTCATGTGTGCACTTATGGGAATTTATGTGTCCACACATGTAATTCATATTTATGTGCATTTTGACATATTATAGACATATATTTTATGCATATTATTACTAATTCTACTAATATAGTCTCTATAAAATAACCTATATAATAAATTTTATATTATATATAACTATATAACTTATAACTACATATATATCCAGAAAAAAATTATAGCATAACAATTCTAGGAACAAAAATATAGGGAAGAAAGGGAGGAAAGAAAAGAATATAGGAGGAAGAAAGAACAGATTAAGAACTGGTTGGGGCTGGAGAGATGGGCTCGGCTGTTAAGACCACTGGCTGCTTTTGCAGAGGACCTGGGTTAGAGTCCTAGAACCTACATGTCAACTCACAGCTGTCTGCATCTCCAGTCCCAGGGGATTAAACACCCTCTCCTGTCTTCTGTGAACATACATGGAGACAGAAGCAGGGGGATCTCTTGAGCTTGAGGCTAACCTGGTCTACATAGTGAGTTCCAGACCAGCCAGAGCTCTAAAAATGAAAAGAAGACTAAAGAAAAGAAGCTGGCATATAAAGAAAACAAAACAAAAAACCCTTTGAAAATGGTTATTTGCTATATTACAGATATTTATCTTTCAAATATTTATTTATTATGAATATTGAGATTCATTTTTGAGTAAGTAAAGCAGTAGCAATTTTTCTAACGAGCAGGATATACAGTCTCTGGTACATGTTTAAAACAGTTTAAAATTTCCTACACAAAGTAGTTGTAATACTGGTTTTTAACCTACACTCCACACCTACAGATCCATGCTAGGCAACCTATCACTGATCTA
>JANHMN010000014.1:19270471-19282989 GCA_030674055.1 Rhabdomys pumilio | reverse complement strand
GTGTGTGTGTGTGTGTGTGTGTGTGTGTGTGTGTGTGTGTGTGTGTGTAACTTTAGGTCTCAGAGGTGGGTGGATGGTTATATTTTGATTTGATTTGATTTTGTTTGTAAAGTAGAGAAGAGTTTTATTGCAGATGTGAAGGAGAAGGCAGACATTGGGAAGCGTCTAGGCTGAACATGGTCAGCCTAAGCCAGCCCATGAGAGGAGAGAGAGAGAGAGAGAGAGAGAGAGAGAGAGAGAGAGAGAGAGAAAGAGAGGGACAGAGAAGCCAAGAGTCAAGAGACCAAGAACATATTTTGATTTTAAATAGAACTGCCAGTTAGTTTAGACAGTAGTGTTTTTCACTTTTTCTGATACCATAGGAGACCACTCTTACCTGTGCACTTGTCTGTGGTTTGTCTTTTGTTGTTAATGGTGCTTTGTAAGAACATTTCACATATTAGAGATCCATTTTTTTAAACTAATGATAGGGTTTTGAAAGGATCATTTGTTTAATTGGTTTTTGTTCTACTTTACCTTTTTTAACTCTAGAGAGAGAGTGCACATTATAGTCTGTATTTTTCCAGTACAGTTATTTTTGTGCTTGTGCTGTTGTGTATTGTATAATTAATTTTTAGTAGACTGTGGTGCCGAATTTCACTTTATTTTCTCCAGATGGAGATCCACTTGTGCTGGTATTACTTATACTTCTCCCATAGAATTGCAATATCACTTCTGTTACATATTAAATTATGTACTTCTTAACTTTTCAGTAATATAGTATCACCTAGGTTTTTGTTGGCTGAGACAGAATGTGGTGATTTATTGTGTAATGGGTTCTCTCTCTAATTCTCTCTTTTTGGGGAAGCATGGCTTGACAGTAATGCACCTTGCAGCCTGGTCTGGATGTTTCGAGATCATGCTCATGCTAGTTAAAGCTGGAGCAGACCAGAGAGCCAAGAATCAGGTAGGTATGTGTGTCCTCCAGGGCCTGAGCTCTCACCTCACCAGTGATGGGGCGGGAGGTTCTGGGGTTCTGCGGTAAGTGTACTTACTCCTTCACCCTGACTCTATTCAGGAAGGAATGAACGCTCTCCACTTGGCAGCTCAGAACAATAACCTGCACATTGTGGATTATCTCATTCAAGACTTGCATCTGCAGGACCTGAACCAGCCCAATGAGGTGTGCCTGGGTATTCCCTATCAGCTCAGCTTCTTCCTGCCTGGGTGGGGTGCTAGAGCAGCAAGCACACACAGGCTTGGCCCTGTAGCCAGCTCCTGATAGACCACAGGGGAGGAGGAAAGTGTTTCTGTTGGCAGCGACCCAGGCTTCTGCATGTGGGGAGGAGAGAAATCAGAGAGACAGCAGCCAGACTCCATCTCTTTACACTCCCTCATCTTAGCCATGGTTTGAACACTATTTTGAATACCTCCATCAGTATTCAAAATGTGTGCCTAGGCTTTATTCTATGGTGCCTGACCTTTTTAGAATATATTTGAACCAACCATGGGCTATAATGCTCTTACTATATTTGTCTAGGTACCTTTTTATTTTTATTTTTTGTAAATGATTAGGAAGACCAGGTTTACCTTATGACTGTATCTTGACATGCTAGGCACAGAGAAAAGCAACTAATGTGCATCCCTTCAGGGACGAGCCCTTGTCTTAGGACCTGTCAAACTAGGACCTTGTCTTAGTTTGAGTTTTATTTCTGTGATATGGCACTATGACCATGCCAATTCTTATAAAGGAAAGCATTTAATTATGGCTGACTTACAGTTTTAGGCAGTTAGTCCATTATGTTCATGCTGGGAAACATGGCAGCATACAGATAAACATGGAGTTGGAGAACGAGCTGAGAGTTCTACATCTTGATCTGTAGGCAGCAGAGAGAGACTGTGTGCCCCCACAGAGACTCGCTTCCCTCCTCCTCCTCCTCCTCCTCCTCCTCCTCCTCCTCCTCCTCCTCCTCCTCCTCCTCCTCCTCCTCCTCCTCCTCCTTCTTCTTCTTCTTCTTCTTCTTCTTCTTCTTCTTCTTCTTCTTCTTCTTCTTGAGATGGGAGCTTGCTATAACTGCCCAGATCACTCCTGAGCCTGCAATCCTCCTGCTTCAACCTCCAGAGTGCTGGGATTAGGCATGTACCACCAGCTTTTCCTGCTTCATGAGTTTCTTGTTTGCCATGTCTGCCATCCTGTGGTGCCCTTGTTCCTTCCCCTCCTGTGGCTCTGCTGAGGAAAAGGCTGAGGAGCTCAGTGCTGTGTAGAGCCACAAGTTCACCGAGAGGCCTTAGGTGTGGAGACTACAAGAGAATGAGCCCAGGAGTATGCTGGGATGTATAAGGAAGACTCTCAGAGCTGATTTTTATTCCTATAACAAACCTGGATTAACAGGAACAGACAAAATATACTGTTTTTCTAAGCTATCTGAATGTGTGGAGCTTGCTGGGGACTGGGGGAGGAAATGGAGCTGTTGTCCACTAAGCTATCTGAATGTGTGGAGCCTGCTGGGGACTGGGGGAGGAAATGGAGCTGTTGTCCACTGGGTACAGAATTTCAGTTCTGAAAGATGAAAAATTCTATGGACTTGTACAGTAGTGAAGCTTACAGACTGATGTAAAGGTTCCTGGTCCAGGGCTGCGGAGATGGTGGAGTGGGTAAAGAGACACTTGCCACCAAACCTTAGATACCTGGAATTTGATCCTTGGAACCCACGTGGTAGAAGAAGAAAATCAGCTCCAACAAGGTCTCTGACCTGCAGCCATGTCCCATGGCACGTGCACTCTCACACACAAAATAGTGAATAACTAAACCTAGTCTCACTAAGCTATGCACTGACTAATGATCAGAGTGGTACATTTTATGTTATGGATATTTTACAATGATAAAAAAGTGGACAAAGAATCCCATTTGGAGGTAGGATTAGGAAGTTATGGCTTTGCCTTATCACTTATATAAAGGTATTTCGGATTTCACAAACCCACTGTGAAGGCAGGATTACTCTGGCTCAGAGTGTTACCCTCTTGCCTGGACTCTGCTCACCAGAAAGAGCCTATGCTTATAACAGGGTTAGTAAAATCCCTTTCCTTGGCTTCAAGGCAATCCTAAACTCTGGCAAGAGAAGTTTTACCAGGAAGAGATCTTTAAGACAAAATGAATTTAACTAGGCTTAAGAGAGTTTGGATGGAGTTTGACATGCTGGACACTGGGGTTTGTGGGCATTCTCTTAGCTGTACAGCCCTAAAAATCACTGTGATGTTACCAGAGGAGAGAGATTAGAGCCAGGAGTTGGAGGCTAAGTAGTCTAAATGTTTTGAATCTATATGTCAGCCTCCATCTGTGATAACAACTAAAGAAACATTGATGTTGGGAGAGGGGGATATAGAAGGGAAGCCACAAATGCTGTTTGCATATTGGTTTGAAATGGACGTGTTTGGTTGTGCTTCTGTCAGCTGAGCACGAACATCCACTGGCCTAATGGAATCTGAACAGGAAGTCTTTGTAAGTCAAAAGCAGCTTCCTTGCAGGGAGTGGTGGTAGTAAATGGTGGAAGAATTGAGAAGACATCTGTTTTCTTGTTCAGGCATCCTTTAGTATCCACAGGGAATTAGGTCCAGGATTCTTCTTGGATGCTAAAATGGGCAGATCAAGTCCTTATATAAAATGGTGTAATACTTTACATAACCTACACACAACCTCCCGTGCCCTTTAAAACATCTAGATTGCTGTCAGTACCTGTTTCAATTATAATGCTGTGGAATTTATTAAACCATGTGGTTAAGGGAATGACAAAAAAGAAAATGTCTGTATGACCGGTAGATACAGGATTTTTTTCCCCTGAATATTTTTGCACTGTGAATAGTTTTTGTTCACCCATGGATACATGGGCCAAATGTATCTGAGATGGCATTTATCCAAAGCTATCAACTGTACTGTGTAAAGAAAACTCACCCAGCCGGCATCCGTACCCCACCCCACCCCTTGCATCTGAGCTATGCCTCCAGCTCTGAGCACTCATGACCTCCTAGCACACCGTCCTGCCCTGTTTCCCTCTGGGTTTCCACTTAAGCTGGTTGTGCTTTCCCATCGAGGGAAATGCTGTGGAGTGTGGATGTAGACAGAGACACCATGGAACAGTGGTGTCCCAAGGATTCCATGGGAAAGAATGAGCCTGGTAGGACTCGGGTGCCAGTTTAATGGCTGTTTTGACCTTTTTGTTGCACTTGGTGACTTACTAAACTTAAAACATAAAATAATTTATAATAGATCATTTCAACTCCTTGGATTTGTTTACATGCAAAAAATTTAAACGTATCAAGTTAAAACATAGAGGGTTAAAAATATGAGCTAACAAAGGAAAAACAACAAGGACCTAGACCTCTGGAGTCTCCTCATTCTAGTTAAATGAAGGCCCAGGATCCTGGGCCAGGAGGCCTAGTGATCTGCTCCGGGCGTGAGGCCCTGGGTCAGACACTTTTCTTGGACTCGTCTGGGAAGTTTTTCTGCCTTCCTAATATAGGAGCTCCCTTGAGACTGCACTGGATAGAAGCCCACTTGAACATAATTCAAATGGGTTGGGTTGTTTCTTTAAAAAATGAAATGACATGATAAGGAACTTTATTTTCAAAAATACATATGACTCTGAAATTCCTGTTGCTATTTTTGCCTAATCATCTGTACCTCCTCAAGAACAAAGATTTATGTCTTATTATTTACACCGTACTGTCACTTCGTCTTTCCTTAAGGTACTTTTAGTATTTAAAAGATAAAGATTATGTGGAACATTCTGTTTTGTGTAACACGGCCTTCACTTTTTTTTTTTTTTTTCTCTCTTGGTAACATCCATAAAGGGCATCCAAAGTTCGACGACTTAGCTCTTCTGTGGGAAAGCAAGCCGCCTCATCTGTGCTAACTCAGTCTGTCCTGGAACACCTCTCATGTCTTAGGCCTTTTGGGGTGTGGATCCTGTGTCACTTTGTTGAGCTATATAAAAATGTAAAACTTTGCAGCAACCCAGGGTAAAAAAAAATGGACTATTTTAAAATCGAACAGACCTCTAACCCTTCTAGAGAAGTGTTTGTCCTTGTTCTGGTTTAAAGGTGATTAGTTGCTTCAGTCTTATAGGAGTCTAATCCCTGGAGTCATGTGCTAATGACATTAAGCCAACTATAGTATTACAAGGTGGAGCCTCTGGGAAATGATCAAGACTAGACGAGGCCATCAGGGTGGAAACTCAATGATTGAAATCTGATAGGTTTATTATGAGAGGGAGAGACAGCACACACCCTCTGTCTCTTGCTTTGTGACTCTTGCAAAGTTTCAGGAGTCTGCAAGCAAGAAGGCCTTTCCCAGATGTGGACCTATACCTCGCCCTTCTAGATCTATGAGCCAAATGAACCTCTTTAACTTCATAAAGTAGCCTACCTTTGGTATAGTAATGAAAAAAGAATATATATATATATATATATATATATATATATATATATATATTAGAATTATAGTCCCCAAACTGATTAATATATATTAGAATTTTCTCTGCTACAAGTAACAAAAATCCATCCTAATCTGGGCTGAGAATAACAAAGATAACTTGATAACTTATAATGAGGTCTCGAGGGTGTGTCTTGCTGTTTTCAGACATGGTGGGTCCAGCTTTTTTTTTTTTTTAATTTCTGCAACTATTGGCTGTCATTCACGGCCTCTAGTCCTCCCTACACTCTATGTTCTGGGGATGGTGAGAGGATCTATTCACAGCTTCCAGTTTCTACCCTTATGGATTTTGACCCAAAGACAAAAAATCCTTTCCTATCAAAGCTCGTACTCGAGTGTCACAAGCAGTTCTGTTTGGTCCTGTTTGAATCAGGTGCTCAGTTCTGAACCAGTCACCATGCCCAACAGGAGTTACGTGATCACTTTACATGACAGGAGGCCATCAGGAAAAGCCTAGCAGCTGGCAGCACTGAACTCAGTAAATGGTGTAATACGAAAAGACATGATGACCAGTGGTGAGCTATGGTTCCCACAGCTAGGTAGATGGTGCCAAATGTGCCCTATGATAATGTTACGGGCCAGAAACCTAAGATTTCCTAGTGCATTGGTTCTCAACCTTCCTAACACTGATACTCTTTAATACAGTTCCTCATGCTGTGGTGACTGACCCCCAACAGCAAAATTATTTTGTTGCTACCTCATAACTGTAATTTTGCTTATGTTATAAATTGCAATGTAAATATTTTAGGAGACAGAGGTTTGCCGAAGGGATAGTATCCCATAGGTGGAGAACCACTGCTTTTCTTAGGCCTGGGGCTAAAGTTCTCTTGGTAAAGACTTTAATAACATACATGAAGCCCTGGGTCAGACTCCAGCAGTAGAAACATAAAGTCCAGTAAGGAAAGGCACTGGAGATTATAACCTTCTTTGTCACCTTGATTAGATCGAGAGACACCTAGGAGACTGGGCAGATACACATCTAGTCCTGTCTGAGAAGGCATTTCTAGGGATGACTAGATCTCAAAGGCTCTGAGTTATTCACTGGTTTAATCTGTTGACGATAGATTTGGAATTTGAATAGAACGGTGGGATACAGTAGAACTGTGCCAAGCAGAGACCAGTGAGGAAAAGTGGGTCAGTGGGGTGTGCCTTTGAAGGTGTGCCTTGGCCCTCGGATTGTTTGTTTGTTTGTCTTTGCTTCCTGCTGCCATGTGTGACTTGCCTGTGCCACATCCTTCTACCGAGATATTTCTATCTTGTCACAGCCTACAGGCCACAAAGTCAGCCAACAGTGGACTGAAACTTCTACACCCATGGGCCAAAATAAACCTCTCTTCCTTAAAACTTCTGTCAAATATTTATCACAATATATTTTTTTAATTTATTGTCTCGTGTAGGTCCAAGTGGGCGTCGGTTAGGTCTGAATCCAGGAGTCAAGTTCTGCCATCAGTGTTTCTTAAATCTACTTACCAAGAGGCAAAGAGTCATCCTCGCTGATGACTTTACAATAAATATAGACTGCATTAGGAAAATAAATCCCATGGCTGACTCTTACTGGCCTGGTACGATGGGTGGCCAATTCAATCTTGCAGTCCTTGGAGGAAGAAGCAGGAGGCTTAGAGTCTTAAGAGGTGCATCAAAATGGTCTAAGGGCGGTGTTCCAGGGGAAAAGATTATGGGCAGACATCAAGTAATAGGTGTTTTTAACTCCTGATACAGTACATTAGCCACTTTCAATGGCAGCTTTGTCTCCTCTCGTCTCCCCACAATCACGATAAGTAGTGCTCCCAATGCTATCTCTGCCGCTAAATTACTATATGAATACATGCTTATGTGTCTTTCTTCCCTGCAGGACTCCTCTCTATTGTTCCTTTTGGCTACACCATTGCTTAGCATAATATCTACGAACACACACACACACACACACACACACACACACACATGATAAAATCGTTGATACATGAATGGTATAGGATGTATGACATTTGGGTGGTTTGAATAAGAATGACCCCAGTAAGCTCATAGATTTGAATGCTTGGCCACCATGGATTGGTGTCATTAGGAAGTGAGGCCTTGTTGGAGTAGGTATGTCCTCATTGAAGTGAGTGTGTCACTCAGGGTGAGCTTTGAGGTTTCAAATGCTTTAGCCTAGTCCAGTGTATGGCTCTTCTTGCTTTCTGCCTATTCGGATGTAGAACTCTCAGTCTTCTCCAGCACTATGTCTGCCTTTGTCCTGCCATGTGTCCCGCCAAGCATCCCACCATAATACTAATGTGCTAAACCTCTGAACTGTAAGCAAACTCCATGGTTTGCTTTTATAAAAGTTGCCATGGTCATGGCGTCTCTTCACAGCGACAGAACTAAGACATTATTTCATCTAGCATGTCATCAATGTCACTTGTCACTCCTTTCATGATTTATGTACTGCTCAGGTTTATTCTCACAATGACATGCACACCCAAAAGAACAGTGTAAAAGGAGGAAACATTTATCATAGTTCATGCTTTCAGGAAGTGTGTGGCTTCACCACTATGACCAGGAAGGACAGCTGAGCATGACAGGTCCTCAGTGACGAACATCCTTCAACTAGATCTTCCACAGTTCTGTCGCCTCCAATGATCTAGTCAAAATTTGAATCCATCAATGGATTAAACCATTCATTAGCTCAAATCCTGCCTCGAGAGACACCGTCACAGACACTCCGAGAGGTGTGCTTTCTTCACACCCTAGCCGCCTCACAATCCAACCAAGCTGAAAACAAGACTAACCCTTCGTGTTGTTTATATGGCTTTTCATCTGCTGTTGCCATTTGTGGATATTTGTTGTAAGTCACATCTAGTAACTACCAGTCTGTCATTTTTCAAATGGACTAGATTTTATCCATCAACTATAACCCAACTTGCAAGCAGAAAACTGTGGCTCCAACCAATCTGCTTCTTCCCTTTCCCTGAGAAAATGGTGGTCTCCTGAGAATAAGGAAGGCAACTAGCCTTCAAGCGTTGAAGGGCTGGAGCTGTAGGTCTCCTGGACAATATATGTGGCCTAAGAACCATGAATTATGTGAAGTGTTCGGTGCTCGTTTCTTTCCCCAGTTTCTGCACATTCCTGGACACAGATCTCCACTGGGCTGATCTGAGCAGATGTTCTCCATTTTGTTTTACGCACTGGACTATTTTAGCCTGTTTCTCTTCCTTTTTCCTTCCTTATAAGAAGCAATCAGTGGTCTTGATCTTTTCGTTAAACACCATTAGCTAGCGATTCGCTGACAGATTCAGAATGCTATTTATGGAATCTTGTACCCTCCTTACATTAAAGGCATCTTACTAAAATCTCAGCATACTAAGCCAAGGCAAGTTTCCTTTTTTTTTTAAGTTGAAGAAAATTCATCTTAGGCAGTTTTGTCACCCAGTTTCCTTTTCCATTTTTTTTTTTCAAAAATAGCTTGAGTTGAAAAATTGAGTTTTCTGTGCATCTTTCATTTTTCTTGATGATATTTTGGCTACTGCAAACGCAGTCCCTGTCACCAACAGGAAAACTTGGAGAAATCACTATTATTCAGACAGTCTATATTTAAAGAACCAGATATAAACACCTGTTTTCCCTGGAGTTTCAGGATGCCTCTGCTTTATTTTTCTTTTCCATGTCAAATAGACCCACACTCAAGAGCTTTCTGAGTGGATCTATTGCTTCTTAGAAATACAACATCCAGTGAATATGGCCTCAGATTTGATTGCATAGGGGCTGGAAAGATGGCTCAGTGGTTAAGAACACTTGTTGCTCTTGCAGAGGACCTGGGTTCAGTTCTTAGCACCAACATGGAGGCTCACAAACTGTTTTCAACTCTAAGTTTCAGGGGATCCAGTGGCTTGCTCTGGCCTCTGAGAGCACCATGCATGCACACAGTGCACACATATCCACTCAGGTTTACGTATATACCTTAACTAAGAATAAATATATCTTTAAAAAGAAGTAAAATTCAGCTAACCAAATGTATCTGAATGAGCTTCCTGTGTGTTAAGCACTGAAGAATTTCTGTGTCGTGTATTTTTATCGGTAAGACAGTGTGATACTCAGATGCTTCAAACAGGATGTGGCACAAGCTAATTTCTCAGTAACTGGTTGAGTGGAAGGAGCACCGACCCATTCAGGAATCCTTGCTACATTGGAAATGGCTTCTGATCGTCAGACTGTGATGCACTGCTGCTCCAATGCTCTGGAGGACCTCTTCTGAGCACTTGTGTTCACGAAACTGATTCAGTGTTGGTGTGGGGTTTCTCACAGTTCTGATATCAACCCAAACTGGGTGTGGCTTGGGTTCAGAGAAATGTTCATTCCCTCCCTGTGAGAAGGGCCCAGAGTGATATGACCATCTTAGATGCCCCATCACTTACAATGCTGCTCCCCGCTTGTCAGTTCTCCCAGTTGTCTGCTAAGTCTTTAATCAATGTAGAATCCACGATTGACTTTCAGGGAGGAAGAAAACCATTTCTTTTGGCAGCTGAGAGGGGCCACGTTGAAATGATTGAAAAGCTTATCTTTCTCAATCTCCATACTTCAGAAAAAGACAAGGTGAGTTGGACTTAGATTTTTTTTTAAACTGAGGACAAAGAAGAGTCACAGTTGGTGTGGGGGATTAACGATCAGTGTGCTGATTCCATGACAGGTTATTTCTGGTCCACAGTAGAGTTCTTAAATTGTTACTACTGAGAGAATCGTGGTAGAATGCATCCACTTTTGCTGTAGATTGTCATGATTGGTGGGTGGGGTTTTGTTTGGAGACAAGGTCTATCTATGTCAGAGCTTCTCAACCTTCCTAATGCTGTGACCCTTTACTACAGTTCCTCACGTTGTGGTGACCCCCAACCATAGAATTATTTTCGTTGCCACTTCCTATCTGTAATTGTGTTACTATTATGAATTGTGATGTAAATAGCTCATATGCAGGCTATCTGACAGAAGGGATCGTGCAATCCACAGGTTCATGCTGCTCTATGTAGCCCTGGCAGCCCTGGAGATTAGGCTGGCCTTGAACTCACAGAGATCCTCCTGCCTCTACCTCCTCAGCCCTGAGGTTAAAGGTGAGTGCCACCATGCCTGGCTATTGACTGGTAGTTTTTGCTCCATAAATGTTTTGAAACCCGTTTACTTCGAGTATTTTTCTACTTCATGATCAATTCGACTCTTCCAGAAGCTTGATGGGCTTGGCCTCAAAGTTGCATGCAATGCACTGTTTCCTAAATGGAGAACCCACTTGTAATAAACCCGACCCCTCCTAGCCTTTCTTGAGGACTGCTGCGGACTTGGGCCCACATTAACTGTGAAGGGAAACCCTACAAGGTGGCCAATTGTATGTCTTCCTTAGGGGAAACTCCCTGACATGAAATTACAGATCTAAGAGTTTTACATGATAAATCTTCCGATATTTGTTACATATTTGATTACTGCTCATGTTGACTTTTATCTGTGTACCTTAACATAGGCTAGGTTCAACTGGTATTTTTGTTCTCTTCTTTGTTAAATTTTTTGCTAGAAAATCAGTACCAAATTCAAGCAAGAATGATTTTTTTTCTCCCTACTTTTTCAAATGGCCAAGGCTTTTCATTTAAAACTTAAACACTGATAAGCCTTAGTTAAAACCGGATAATATCTATACTTTACACTGTAACTGTAACCAAAGAAAAAGCTTCCAGAAGCTACACTATGCCCTGATGTTGGGGGTTGGGGGTTGGGGGTTGGGGTGTGTTCCTCAGCACAGGCAATTTCACCTGGAATGCATTTCTGTTGCAGGACGGGAACACGGCCTTGCACCTGGCTGCGATGCATGGCCATAGTTCAGCGGTGCAAGTGCTACTAACTCAGTGGTCAGAAGTGAATGAGTGCAATGAGGTACATGGTCTGTGCATTGCTGTTGGCCTAGGACTTAAGGGGCCGGACAGGAGGGGCTTTCTAGAAAAGGACAGGAAATCAAAGGCATGCCACTGGTATAAAATGCTGAAGAATCTTGTTTTTTTTTTTTTTTTTTTTTCCTTTCAAGCATTCTTGGACAGGGCATTTGTTGATTCCCTCAAAAGCCATTTGCAAGAATAAGAGGGGAGGGATGACACCAAAGAACACTGTCTTCCAGACACACAGGAGACTGTGACAGCACTCACAGGGCCTGAGCAGGCTCAAGACAGATGAGGTCCCAGCAAGGGAGAAGTATACACAAGCTTCCAGCTCTAACCAATGGGCTGTCTCCAACTGACAACTGCTTGCAAAGGAAAAATTAGTTGTCTCCTATGGAGTCTCACTGGATAGAAAGCCACACTTAAGGGTAGATCCCACTCTCAGCAGTAGATGACCAACACAAAACAGCTCTCGTTTTTTGTTTGTTTGGTTTGTTTTGTTTTTAAATAAAATCTCAGTCATTCAATTTTACCAAAGATGACTCAGGAGTTAGGGCGTAAAAGCCTACTAACTCAGAAAAGCAGAGAAAGCACCCAGCTGACCTTCCTCTTCAGCCAATGTCCACAAAGAAAAGTTCTCCTTATCCACACTGTCTCCCAAACTCCTCCAACTGAATGTCCCTCCTTTCTACTTCCTGTGCATCTCTATCCGGCTTCCTGACTTCCTCTCACTCTCAGTCTTTTTCCCTTTGTTTCTGCAACTGGCTGCTTGTTCCGCCTCTTGATCAGTGGTTGACTTTATTTAATCCTGTTTACAACAAACAGAAAGCTATTGGACTAAAGGTGTGTGCTAGGGTTGAGCCACATCAAGATTAGAAACAGGTTTTTCCAGTAAACAACACAGTCTCCAGTTTCACCGTGTGATCAAATAACCTGCAACAGAACTCATGGGTTTTTGTCTCATGTGGCTTTGTTTGAGTATTTTTTTTGTCTGGTTGCTTTTTGCTTGTATTATAATGGTTTCAGATTTTTGTGGTTTAATGGGTTTTGTTTATGTGTGTGTTTCTTTGGTTTTTGATTTTAAAGTTCTGTTTTTTTGTTTGTTTGTTTGCCTGTTCCTTTGAGAGAGAGAGAGAGAGAGAGAGAGAGAGAGAGAGAGAGAGAGA
>JANHMN010000014.1:19247200-19270461 GCA_030674055.1 Rhabdomys pumilio | reverse complement strand
GAGAGAGAGAGAGAGAGAGAGAGAGAGAGAGAGAGAGAGAGAGAAGGCGTGGGGGTGGGGGTGTTGGGAAATAGGGACCCTGCCACTAAGGGAAGAGGGATTTGAACCTGTGATCTGAACATACAGCACAAATACAAATTGTTTTTCTGTTTTGGATGGCCCTGGAGCTGTTGTATTTCCGCTTTCCAGGGAGGGGCTGACTGGAACGAGGAATGAGTCACACACTCAGGTGACTTGTGAACCGTCCCCTAATAAATAAAGGAACCAATCACTGGACAAGTAGGCGGGACTTCTAGGTTGGACAGAGGAAGAGGGTAGGAGAGGGTAGGTAGGAGAGAGGCCTTTTGGACAGGGATTGGTTGAAGACAAGATGTAGCTACTAGTGTCTCCCAGTTTCAATGGAGGATCCACCAGGATTCAGCACCGGAGGAACTAGATTTAATATGGCTTACAAGATTAGGATTCTAGTTGTTTTGCCTGGCGATTGAGTTACCATTGTTTCTGAACTAAGTTTGTGTGGTATTTTCCTTCACTTGGCGGTTCACCTGGGTTCCAGAGAGAAAGGTACAGTGGTGGCAAAGCATGGGTTTGCCAGATGTGTACCACAAAAGGCCGTGGGAGTTTTGAAGCATGGAGCTGACATAGCAGTGACCCACCAGTGGGTGGAGATGTTTCGAAGCTCTGGTCAGAGAGTCTCCATGAGAAAAGAACAGGCTGCCATTGCCCCCCAGGAAAGAGAATATTTGGGTTTAGTGCAGAAACTTGGTTCCCTTTCTAAATATCTCCTGCATCATTTTTTCAATGAAAAAAAAAAAAGAAAAAGTCACGAGGGGAACATACAGTATTGGGCTACATTCGATTATATATTCAATGTGCCATGTAAATCTATTTCAGAAACTAAAGCCTTCACATAGGAAGTGATATGCTATCTCAGTTTTGCCATTTGAATGACTTTGACAGAGAGAGTTGGGTTTTGTTATTGTTGTTGATATTGGTAGTTGTGTTTATTTTTCTGGTGTGTGTGTCCAACACACACACACACACACACACACACACACACACACACACACACACAGAGACATGGTGTGTCCTGGGACTAAGCTGGTCAGTAGGACAGAAAGGCTAGTTGGACTAAGTAGGCTAAGACTCTGGTCACCAACTGTTTGGTTTTCTTGTCTACAAAATGAGGATAACATCTAGGATTATCACGTGACTTGACTTACCAAAGTGTATGGTCTTGGCAGTATGTGTTGGCACATAAATGCTAAGTAGTACTTAGAACAACAAAAAGAATCATGCATAAAAGATATTGGAGGCATCCTGTTTCTCCAAGCATTTTTTTATTCCATGCCAAGGGGAAATTAGTTTTAACTTCCATTTCTTCTTGTCAGAATGGAGAAACCCCATTCATGTTGGCTGTCGTGGGAGGTCATGAAGAATGCAGTCGAGTGCTCCTGGAGGGAGGAAGTGATGTCAACATTCCAAACAAAGTAGGAATCTGGACTGTGGTCAACCATACAGTGGGAGAATGGCTTAGAATATTCTCTGGAACTCTGGTCTATATATATATCTTTTTTTTAAAGATTTATTTATTTATTATGTATACAGGGTTCTGCCTGCACTTATGCCTGCATGCCAGAAGAGGGCATCAGAGCTCATTACAGATTGTTGTTAGCTACCATGTGGTTGCTGGGACTTGAACTCAGGACCTCTGGTAGAGTAAACAGTGCTCTTAACCACTGAGCCATCTCTCCAGCCGGGAACTCTGGTTTTAATTGGTGGTTTGCTGGTATTTTTATAGGATTAAGGTTTTAGTATGTCTTTTGCATAAGAATTAATGATTCACAGAGATGACCTCCATTAATGTTTCTTCAGAAGCAATGTCATGTTTTTCAATTCATTTGGGGAAATGCTGAAAATTGGGACAGGATCGAGGACCTTTCACAGCAAGATGACATTCTCACTCCACTTGTTGATAGCAAATACTAAAGAAGAAAAAAAATTGCTGTGTGAAAGCTCTATGGGTCATCTTGGGCCTGAAGAATGCAGGATTCTACCTGCCTCTGAATATAAAATACTTCTGTATTTAATTATGGTGCTAATAAATGTAGAAACTAATGTCTTAGTTACTGTACTATTGCTGTGAGGAGACACTGAACAAGGCAGTTTATAAATGAAAGCATTTAATGGGTGCTGGCTTACAGTTTCAGAGGGTGAGTTCATGACAGGCATGGCGGGAAGCATGGCAGCAGGCAGGCATGGCGTTGGAGCAGTAGCTGGAGCTCACATCCTGATCTTCAGGCAGCAGGCAAAGACTAAGAATTTGAGTGGCATGCCTTTTGAAGCCTCAGAGCCCACTCCCAGTGACACACCTCCTCCAACTAGGCCACACTCACTAGTCCTTCCTAAATAGTCCATCAGTTAGGAACAAGCATTCAAATATATGGGCCCAGGGGGGTCTGTTCGTACTCAAGTGTTACAGCCACATTACTAGAGTCACATTGTTATATCAAGAATCTATAGCCTAGAACAAGCAAGAAGCCAGCCATCATAATGGCAATGTGAAGATTCAAACACATGCTGGTAGCTGTGTCTTCAGACAGGTACCACATTTTTTTCTGATTAATATTAAAGTGCAATGAAAATAACTCATGACAGAAAATTCAAATGGTACCTATAAGAGTAGATGATTAAAAAAAAATCGTCTTGCTCCAGGTCTGCATTTCATTTCTGCTCCTTAGAACTCAGGTCACCGTAGTTTACTTAGCCTCCCAGGAAATTTCCATTTCCATGCGTTTGGAACGTGTGACCGTTGAACATTCACTATCAGTAGCAGACTATCTGATCTATGCTACTCTGCACGTTGCTGTTGCTTTTACGTTAATCTTAGTATTAGCACAACGCGTAAGTGATTTCTTTACAAAAGGTGTGGATCCCCAGACCATATCTTCTGCCTTTGTATGCTACTGCCACGAGAAGATCATTCTGAAAAGCAATTCGTTATTTCCTTTTCTATTGTGATGGGAAATTATAATAAGAGAATAATCTGAAAGGAGGAAAAACAATCTAGGCCCTTCCTTGACATAGTCGCTGATGCTACTATCAATGGCCAGAGATGTCATACAACCTGTAACTGCCATCAACAGCAGGAGGCAGCTAGATAAGAGTCTGGTGAATTTATCAAGTGAAAACTATATGCTGCCATTTAAAAAATCATAACGCATGAATCTGCATGTAGGGACAACATTCCTGCACATAAAAATAAAACAAATCTCAAGAAATCATAATGAAAAATTTGACAAATACATTACAAAATATAAAATGTTTACTGTAGACCACTAATTAAAAGTAGTATAAGAAATGGTAATAATAGTTAGATTTACATAGACATTGACAAGTAGCTTAAGAGAGAATATAAATCAAAAATAGTGAGTTACTTCTCGGTGATATTGCAAGGTTATTGATAGAACAAACAAACACAGAATAAGAATTCAGAATGTGTCAGCTGCCAAGATGATTCTGGAGTTAAGAGCACTGGTTACTCTTCTGGAGGATTCTAGTTCGGTTCCCGAAACCCACCTCAGACAATTTAAGGCATCAGTAACTCCAGTTTTAGGGGTACCCTACCTTTTGTCCCCACAGGCACCCACATGCAGACATACACATATACCTATAACCAATTACAAATAATTAAAGTAAATCCTTAAAAAAAAGAGAGATAAAGAGTTCAGGATGCGGAATTCTGCGGTGTCCCCCAATCATCCGCTCCAAGTCCTTGAGCTGCCCTCCCAGGTGAGCAGGGCTCTGAGGCTCACCCTTTGGTCTGAACATCTGTAGTTTCTACATTAGCTTATTCTGCCTTCATCTCGATTTGGCTTTGCAGTGATTCTCACAGGTGCAAGTTCACGTTCTTCCCGTCCAGGTCAGCAGACTCCCATCATCCTCAGCTGGTGGGAGTTGCCAGAAGTCCACATCCAGTTTCTACCTGAGCACTTGTTTGAATAGGTTTGTTTCTCCCAAATCACTGAGGAGTTTAACGTCCAACGCCTGAGATAGCAGTACCAAGGGCAGAAAGGGAATCCTACCACGGTATTTAGAGGGACAGCCTTTGGAAGGTGATTAATTCATTAGGGTAAGTTTACAGGTAAGTTTATAAGAAGAGAGAAAAAGACCTTGTGGATGGAGATGCACAGCATAGCATTGTGATCTGGGGCAGCCTAGGGTCCCGCCCCTGAGCCCCCTCCATGAGATGTGGATTTCCTTTTACACAACTGCGAAAAGTAAACCCCATTTCCTTCCTCTAGTATTTTGTGATAGTTATGAAAACTTAATACAAGTTCTAAAGGTTTTGGCCTTGGTTCATTAGCATGGTTCCTAGATAAACAATTCAAGTACTCATTATAGTCCAAAACTATTCCTGTTTATCCCAGGGAAGACTCCCAGGAAATAACCAGTGTGGAGTAAGAAGCCAGCTGCAGCAGCACACATGGTCAAAGGTGGTTTGGACTTCACTTCGCTTTTATACCTATAGAGATGCGTTCACGCATACAAATGCCTTTACCTGGCTGACGCCAACCTCTGGCCTCTAGAAAGTGGCTTCTGTGTTCTCTTGTGCCTCCCTGTCACTAAGGAGAGATGGTACACAGCTGAGTCATTTCTGAGGAGGAGGTAATGGAGATTTGGCTAGATGGAGAGACAGCCCAGCGTGGGCAGTAGGCTCTCTTCAGCATCATATCAGGTGCCACAGGCCCCAGAATGACTTTTGTTTGTTTGTTTTTTTCTCGAGACTGGGTTTCTCTGAGTAGCTCTGGCTGTCCTGGAACTCACTCTGTAGACCAGGCTGGCCTCGAACTCAGAAATCTGCCTGCCTCTGCCTCTCAAGTGCTGGGAGTAAAGGCGTGCGCCACCACTGCCTGGCTCAGAATGACTTTTGTAGACCTTAAAAACTCAACCTTCTGGAAGCCTTATGTCATATCTTATTAAATGTATTTAAATTCCCCTACACTTCTAATATATATTACCACCATTACTGTAAGCGGATTTTTTATTTTTATTTTTAATCATTTGGCTGCAGTAAACTTCATCTAATTTTTACGTGATTGATTTCTTAGAACACTGTGTATATACTTGCGAATTTTCAGGAGGTTTAAAAAAAAAAGGAAAACTGTAAGTCATTTACAAATATAATGAATATTTTATGATATTACATTTAACAATCAATGAAGTAGGAACGTGTCAATTAAATATTTATTCACTTCAATTTTGTGGCTTTCTTTTGGTACCTTGAAAGTAGTGATTATTATTTTTTCTTAAGTTTCACATATTTCTAGGGGCTGGAGAGATGGCTCAGAAGTTAAGAACACTGACTGTTCTTCCAGGGACTGGGGTTTGATTCTCAGCACCCACATAGTGGCTCATAATTGTCTGTAACCCCATTTCCAGGGAATCTGGTCTCCATGGGGACCAGGAATAAACATAGCACACAGGCATACATGCAGACAAATAGTTGCATATGTTTCTTTATTTCTTATAATACCCATAGGCCATGCACATTGTACCTGTATGGATGGGTAGAAGGTTACAAAGCCCGACAGTTTCTACCATAGGACACTGGATTTGAGTTCTTCAGACATTGGTTTCTTAAGTCAGAAGCCTAAATCAGTGGCCTCAGACCTTCCCAGGGGCACCTCTGTCCTTCTGATCTCAGTCTAAATGTCACTTTACCCAAAAATGCATTCTTGGTCATTCAATACAAAATAGCTGTCTAGTCAGCTTTTTTTGTTTTGTTTTTTTGTTTGTTTCTTTGTTTGTTTGTATTTGAGTCAGAATTTCTCTCTGTAACCCTGACTGTCCTGGAACTAGGTCTGTAGACCTGGCTGGCCTCGAACTCACAGAGATCCAAACCTACCTCTGCTTCACAAGTGCTGGGATTAAAGGTGTATGCCACCATGCCTGGCTACAGTTGGCTCTTTTAAGTTTACATTGTAGCTGACAACAACCAGCCAGTGTTATTCTTCTAACCAAGAATCTGTCAATTAGAGTTTACTCTAAAGCTACTGATATACCAACTGTCAGTCCACCAAGCCATGGATCAATTCATTGTCTACCCTACTGGAGTCTGATATCAGGCATCCAATAGATGTGCTTACAAACATATCCCTTGACAGTTTGTCACATAATGAGTGCTCAATCATGGTTGTGGAATAAATGAAGTGATATTTGTCTCTCCTACATTACTGTGGCTTAAAGGAAAGAGGTAAGAGGGTGTTACAGAAAGAATAGGAATCCCATGCTCAGAGATACCCATATCGTAATTCAATAAGCCCGTGATGTGTGGTTTTATGGCAAAATCGGCTCATTCCTATGAGATTATCCTGGCTTATGTGATCACAAGAGTCTGTTAAAGTGAAAAGGGAAGCAGGAAGGACCAACTAAATACCACTGAGTTTTGAAGACAGAGAGAAGGGGTGATAAGCCAATGTATTTAGGAATCTGAAAACCAGTTCTCCCAGCAGCCTTCAGACTAGAACTTGGCTCAGTGAGACCCACATTGGACTTCCTGACCTTTGAACCGCACGATAATACTTTAGAAACATTCTTTAATGTCCCACCAGTTAACTTTAATAACTAATCTTTTAAAAACCATTTACTTTTTAAAGCTCAGTTTACATCCTGATCACGGCCTCCCTCCCATCTCTCCTCCCAGTTTCACCCTTACAAGTCCCTTTCCCCACTCCCCCCTCCAAACCAAGCTGGACATTTGCTCCAGATTTGTTTTTAAGACACTAAGTTTGTGGAGCAACCCGTAGCCATAAAGAGAACAAGTATAGGTGATTATACTGTTTTTACAGGTGGAGATAAACAGGCTTGTACTTACTAGCCTTCTAAGCCAGGTCACACAGCATTTAGCATCGGCTCAAGCTAGCTTTCAGTCAGCCACTCCCATTACCCTCTGTTCAGCTATCTATTGCTTCAGAACAAACAAGCAAAGCTCTGTGGCTTAAAGCACCAGGGTGGTATTGTCTCCCATGGTGTCAATCTCAACATACAAAAGAATCTCTAAGGATTAAGTTTATGGGCAGTGTAATGTTGTAGAGGGAAACGTGTGTAACCTAAAGCTCATTCAAGGACATTGTGGCCAAGGGAAATTCTTAAGGTCAAGATGAGGAAGTTTACTTAAGATGTTTGAAATAAAGTAGTTGGCCATCTGGATCAACAGCAAGAGTCTTAGGTCCCTGATTAAACAGGAAGTTGCTAGACAGATGTCCTTGCAGGAGTAATATTTTTTTTAGATTTATTTTTAACTTTTATATGCATGTATATGTGTGCATGCATGACAAGGTACATACATGTGAATGCAACTGTACACAGATGCCAAAAGAGGATGTCAGCTCTCTGGAGCTGGACTTATACCTGCATAGGTACTGGGAGCCAAACTCAGATCCTCTGCAAGAGCAGAACATATTCTCAAGAGCCGAGCCATCTTTTTTCCAGCTTCTAGGATTATTATTTTTTTTCTAGTTGTCTCAGTTTCTTTTGTGCAAGAGTATTGTCCTGGGAGTCTTTTGTGAATAGTTCTTATGGTGGTTTGAAAGAGAGTGGTCCCCAAAGATTCATGGGTTTGAATACTTAGTCCCCAGCTGGCGGAACTGTTTGGGAAGGATTAGGAGGTGTGGCTTGTTGTAAGAGGTGTGACATTAGGGGTGGGCTTTGAGGTTTCAAAAGCTAGTACCTTTCCTGGTTCTCTCTCTCTCTCTCTCTCTCTCTCTCTCTCTCTCTCTCTCTCTCTCTCTCTCTCTGCCACATGGTTGTTGCCTCAACACGTAAGCTCTCAGCTACTGTTTCAGTGCCATGTCTGCCTACCTGCTGCCATGCTCTTTGATGTGATGGCCAGGTCCTCACCTTCTGAAACCCTAAGCCAATAAACTCTTCTATGAGTTGCCTTGGTAATAGTGTCTTGTCACAGCAATAAAAAGTAACTAGGGTAGCTCTCATCATTAGTTATATGCACGCCAGACCCCTCTTTTAGAACCTTCTGGTATTATTTATTCATTTATTTAGACTGATCAAAAGGAAGTCTATTTTGATTCTGAAAACTTTCACACTGGGTTGACTGGGCTCATCTGAGATAATCCTTCTTTGAGTGTGTTTACATGATTATAGTCAGAGCTTGACCAGGGTTTTGGTCGTGTAAAGTTTTATTTGAACTAGATATCCAAGATGGCTCACTCAGTTTCTTGGGTGTTGTTGCCAGCTGCCAGGTGGGAGGTAACTGGAGCGCCAATAAGTGGCCTCTGTATAAGGGTTGCCCTTGGTTAGCTTGGCAGCTGGCCCCAAGAGGAAGTGCTACGAGAATCAGAAGCAGGAAAGGAAGGGAGTGGAGGCTGCTAGCTAAGCTAGGGGCCCCGCCTGGAACTGGCTCCTTATCATTTCTGCCATATCCTTTGGTCAAAGCAGTTGCAGGTTCACCTAGATTGGAGGGAGTAAAGAAATGAGTCCTAGCTGTTGATAGAGGAGTGGGAAGTAGGTCAAGGCATACCAGCTCAGCCACTTGGGGGAAACAGTTCTCAAAAATGCCCTTATTCAGAGGACCTGAATATACTTTATGGCAACCTTATAATCCACCGTTCCTAATGTGCTGGCTTGTATTTTGTCAGTTCTCAGGGTAGGCTGCTTGGAGATTGACTGGAGCTAAGAGTAGAGCAGGTTTGCACTGAACACCACTTAGCCCAGGCACTAAGTGAAGAGACTCGGGCTCTGTAGAGTGGCACGGGGCAGGAAGGGAGTGGCTGAGAGTCGTGAAAGGAATCGGGCAAAAGGACCAAAAAGCAGCACTTGGCATAGGTGGAATTCCCATCGAAGCCATTCCTGGGAAAGAAGAGGAGAGCCTGGAACAGAGGCAGGGGCCAGAAACTACTGAACTCGTTCATTTTTGTGGGTTTTTTTTTCTTTTTTGGCCAATGCCACTCACCTATAACTCAAGGAAAGGATTAGCTGGGAACCACAGTGGTAAGCTTGCTCTGTAAGCGGGGATGTAACTTACATGTACCTGAGTCATAGTGTCTCAGTGTCTTAGGTCAGGCTACAATGATGATGATGATGATGATGATGATGATGATAATGACGATGGCAACGACGATGACATCAACAACAGAGCTGGGTGGCTTAAGCAGCAAGCATTTATTTCTCGTAGTTGCATATTGGAAACAGAGCCCGTGTACGAACAGGCTGGTTCTGGTGAGGACACTTTACCAGCTTCCCTGGTAGCCATTTGTTGTGTCTTCCGGTGGCTGAGAGAGGAGCAGATAGCCCACAGCGTCTCCTCTTCCACATCTCATTTTATCAGCATGATGAGTTAGTTTTAGAGTCCAGTCAGGCCATGTGACATGGTAATAGAAGACACTTAGAAACGATAGGCTTTAGATTGATCAGACACACATTGGATTTCCTTCTTTAAATAGTTGTGCTATTTCGTTGTATACCTTTTATGGAATGCCAAGCACCAACAGCATGTGGATAGTAATGGGATCCCCTCCCCCACCTGTTTCTCGCAGCTCAATGTCAGCGCCCTGCAGACAGCGACCCGGAATGGCCACACAGCCCTTGTCAACTTTCTTCTCCAAGAGAATGCTGATTTGCAGCAGCAGAAGGAAGTGAGTCCAATCAGTACGGGCTTGGGTGCTGGGGCTGTGAAGGTGGCTGTGCAAGTGCCCCTGGCAGAGACACGCTGGAGATGAGATATTTCACAAGGAAGGGATTCTTTTGGGGGGAAACATTGGCTTTTTTTGTTTGTTTGTTTTCAATCTTAATCATGAGAAATAAAATCCAAGGGGTAAATTTTAGAAAGTCACTGAAGTCCCTGCACAAAACAAAAACTTTGTTTTTTTAAAATAGATTGGCTACAGTAAGTCTCAGGTATCTGGAGGTGCCTTGACTCCCGTAGGAATTTCATCTGTCTGGGAAATGCCGGCTTCTGCTGCAGTTGCCGCCACTTAGGGATGTTAAGAAAATGGATCATTCCTCCATCTCAGAATGATCTTGTGGTTTTTTTTCAAAGTCAATCCTTTATTACTGATTGAGGTTTTTCTGAAGTTTGGATTGGCCTCGGCAGAACACACACAGGCCCTCTGTGCTGGAATCTGACAAGAAAAATCCCTCTATCTCCCACTCTGTTTTCCTCTCTTCTGTGGGTATTGTTTCCTCTGGCAGTGCCAAGTCATTTCTATTTATGGCACTGAGTTGGAAGGAGGGATTTGACCTGAGCCGTGCCTGATAAGTTTTTAGAGCGTGGACTCTGTGCTTACCTCAATCAGGCCAAGGAGGGTTCTTCATCCTCAGGAGAAGCCAGGCCCAGTGAGGAGGGTGGCCCTGGCCAAATTGTCAACCACTTTGAGATGAAGGATGTTGCGTCTTTGCTCTTGCTTTGTGCTTTGAGGGAGAAGCTGATTTCCAAGCAGAGGAGAGCTTCCCAGTAATCTTAGGTCTCAGGTTACCCCCATGGATGCTCACAGTGCCACCTTGTCCTCTGGCTCCCTCCCTCACAGCTTCTCACTCAGCCCTACCATACAGTCTTTCCTGGCCCTCATCTCTAGTCTATTCTCCAGAAGAACTCTGGGAAGTCTGTGCTCACGCCCCGTCTTTGCCCCTTCCCTGGTATTAGCAGAGTTACTGATCTGTTTGTGTATAAAGTGGGTGATAGAAGGCCCAGCTCCTAGGGTTATCATGGTGGACAGGGCTTTCAAGAACACTTATTTAACCTACTGTTGTTTTCTGCTTCCTTTTTGAGACAGAGTCTCGTTGTGTAGCCTAAGCTAGCCTGAAATTCTCTACAGATCCCCGACTGGCCTGGCACTTGAGATCCTCTCTCCTCTCCCTGTCTTGAGAGTGCTGGGAGTGCAAGCCTGGCCCACTACACCTGCTTAGCGTGATGCTTGTTTTTTGTTCTTTTTTTTTTTTTTTTTTTTTTTTTTTTGAGATAAGGTTTCTCTGTGTAGCTCTGGCTGTCCTGGAACTCACTCTTGGAGATCAGGCTGACTTTGAACTCAGAGATTCACCTACCTCTGCCTTCTGAGCACTGGTATTAAAGGCATGAGCCACCACCCAGTACTTAACCTAGTGTTTAAAACAGGATAAATGTGGGAGTACTGAGAGTGTAGTAAGTACCATGTGAGGATGTGTGGAGTGTGCCTGACACTCCCAACGTTGTGTCTGCACTTGAGTGGAACTGCAGGCTAACCCCACTACCCAGCCTCCTTTACATCTATGTCCCTCTTCTATACTGTGTTCCCAGCAACTCTGCTACCACTACTGGGCGGCTCAAGCCAGCACTTACCCTGTCTGAATGCCTCTCCTACCTCTCCTCTTTCTCAACTTCCTGCCCCTCACCTTACTCATTTACCCCACCCTATTTGTTCATTGCTTCTTCCTCAGCCCTGAGCTTCCTTCCCCCCTCCCAGAGGGCTCCACAGGCCTACGTGGCTGTGTGGAAGTGAGGTGGCAGGGACATTTGAGACAGGGTATGGTGATGGACTCTGTGTCTGATGGTCTGAGGTGTGTGGGTGGGGAGGGAAAGGGGTCAGGAAGTCCAGGTGGTTGTTTAGTAAAAGGAGAGGATGAAGGAGCAGGCTGTGGAGACTAGTCACAACCCACCATGAATAGACTCCTCAGAGGAGCCCTGAGGCCCAAGTAAGCAGGGACACCAGCCTTGCTGGGGTGTAGAGAACTTAGTGTAGCTTGCATCTAGTCAGGAAGTGCTGTGTATACATTTTCTCCTCTGTGGCCACTCCTTTTGTCCTTTGGTTCTCTGAAGGCTTAGAGAAGTCCTCAGTTGAGCCTTCTTAAGACTCCCTTATCTGTGTTTGAGCTCAGCTGTCATTTCTTCAAGGAAGCCTTTTCTAGCTTCCAGAAGAGTTGGCCCTCCCTTGACGCACATGCCAACCCAGCACTTTTGCCGTTTCCTCTAAAGCACTAAAACTTTGAAACTAAATACCTATGTCACTTCATTAAAAAGATAAATCTCTAGTCCCTGAAGAGACTGGCCCTTAATAGGTGTTTGTTATGTATGCCCAGAATGACAGGCAGCCTATGGTGGTGATTGCTCAGGGCTTCCTGTGGATCCGACACTGCACCGACTTTTGTAACTCTGAGATCAGGGGATTTGAATGCTGAAGCTGGATGCTTTTCTTTCTGCAGCCTAAGGAGTCCCCTCTTCACTTAGCAGTTATCAACAACCATCCCACCGTTGTGAACAGCTTACTAAGTGCTCGGCACGATGTTGATGTCTTAGATCAGGTAAGCAAGCTGAGCCTGGACACTCTGTTCTCTTGTGTTTCAACGTGAAATTTCCAGGTTTCAACACAACGTGTCAGCAGGAAGTTCTGCTTACGTTCAGTTCTTGGGGGATACATGTGTCTCTTCTGTCGACATTATTTCTGTAACTTCTTTGCTGTTTCCACACTGCTGTTTTTTTGCAGAGGCAAAGCTGGGATTCTATGTGTATGTAATCAAGTTGCTCATTTTTAATAGGCGTTGCTAGGGCTTCTGATAAACAATGCCAAAGCAAGTTGCCGGAAGCTCTTTAAATCAAAAGCCACTCCTACAGTGTGAAATGTTTGTCCTTGGCCTGAAGCTGGTCCCCATAAGAAGGAAGTGTTGTTTCCACATTAAGTATCTTTTTATGCCAGAAGGCAAAAGAGACCTCTTAGAATTAAAAACAAACAAACAAACAAACAAAATAAAAAGATCTCCAGATAGTCAATGTACTGGGACAGAATCAAATACCCTATAAAAGCCATCTGTCACCGCTGGAGATGGACGGGGTGGAACAGCAAGCTGTGGGCGGTTGGTTGTCTCTGTCTCTGACCCTCTGCCTCTGGTGCAGACTCTTAGAGCTGCCTTTTCCAGGAGATGCAGGCAATGGGAAGCCTTGGGGGCTGGGAGCTGGCGAACCATATGCAGCCTCTGAGTGGCCTCTTTTCCAGGCCATGGCTGCCTATGTCCTCTAGATTAAAGAAAGCCATTGTGCAAGAAAGAGCACACCTGTCCTACCCTCCCCTGTGGAGCACACCTGTCCTTCCCTCCCCTGTGGCCACTTCCTCGCCTGTCAAACAGCATGACCGGATCCCTCCAGGTTTTCTCCAGCTCCAGCCTCTTGGTTAATTTTTGACTTGAGCAAGGAGACTTATGGGCACTCTGCCCTCCCTCCCCAGGGGAGCCTCCCTCTTCTGTGTTGTACCAGCCCACAAGTTGGAAGCAGAACTCTCTGCTTATTAAAGGTATTTGCGTATTCAAACTTATTAATGCTTCAAATCTTTTCTACACAGACAAAGCCTTGTGTTCATGTGTGATTTTGGCTTCTCCAGAACTGGCTTGACCCACTCTTGGGGAGAAGTGTTTGTCATGCCTGCCAGTCAGTTGCACAACTCAAGCATATCAGTTCAAACTTTTGTTACATCAGTAATATACATACAAAATAATAGAATTTATGTCTTTCGCATAAAGTATATAAAATCAGGACATATAAATATGATTTTAAAAAGTAAATGTTCATTTGGCCCCACTGAAGAAAGGCGACTTTTGTTTTGGTGCTTCCTGTGTTCTTGACTTAGAGCGGTATTGCCAAAGCATGCTTTTGTTGACACAGTACACTCGTGCCTGTGTCCTGTGTTGGTGCAGACAGACAGCCTTTGCATAGGCTTGTCGGTTCCTGTGTCCCGGGGTGATGAGCCCTCAGAGAGGTACACTGCCACCTGCTGGCGGCCTTTCTACATGCTTCCCGATGACAGCTTGGCTTTGCCTTTTTTGGTAGGAAGAGACCTTGTGCTTCAAGCTGCTGTGCTTCCCCTGACCCAGGGAAGTGGCTGTCTCTGCCTGGTGGAGGAGTGGGTCTGCATCACATCGAGGCTCCTGTCTGTGCAGGTGTCTTCACATCAGTCCTTCCTGTAGGAGGTCGGGGTGACGAGCCTCTGTTTACACGGATCACACTTTTATATTTTGATAGAAAGTGGTGACTCCACTAAGAAATTCAGTCTTCACTTCTTAACACATAGTAATGTAGAAAACGGGGAAAAATAAAAGGGCAATAAAAAACTTTAGTCTCCCCTTCTTTAATATTAATTTAATAGTATCAATGTATGTTTCTCCCTTTCCCTGAGTTTATAAATTAAGCTTAGCCAGATATAGTGTCTCCTAAAGCTTTTTTTAAAAATTGATTTATTTTTATTTTACGTGTGTTGGTGTTCTGCCTGTGTTGGTGTATGTCTGTGTGAGGGTGTGGGATTCCCTGGAACTAGAGCTACAGTTGTGAGCTTGTGGGTGTTGGGAATTGAACCAGGATCCTTTGGGAGATCAGTTAGTGCTCTTAACTGCTGAGCCATCTCTCTAGATCTCTCCTAAAGCTTTTAATATCATGTCATGAATAGTTTTTCCTTTATTGAAATCTTTGAAGCCGTTTTATTATGGTAAACTGCAGATGACATTTGTTAGATGACATTTGTTATTTTAAGTGTACAGTTCTGTGACATCACAGATGTTCCCGTTTCCCAGTCCCTAGACCCTGGGAAACACCATTCTTCCTGTCTATGAATTTGACTGCTCTAGGTGCCTTGCGTGGAAGGAAACCTTTCGATTTAATAGTTGCCAAGTATTTCTATATATTTATATACAGTTTATATAATGTCTCATTACCAGACATGTGACATGAGAAGGGAACAGTAAAGAAACTGTTGATGTGACCACTTCAATACTAGGGAGAAGGTTTTTATTGTGAATAGCACTGAGAGAACATCCAAAGGCATCTGGAAGAATCTAGAGCAGAGAGAAAAGAAAGCAGACTGGACTTGGCCAGGGCCATCCGAGAGAGAGCATGAGAGCACGCTGGGGAGACGAGTGGACAGACAGAGAGCGGAGAATAGCCAAAAGTAGAGGACAGAGCACAGAGAGAGCAAGGGGGTGGGGAAGAGAGGGGGAGGGAGACACAGAGAGAGAGACACACACAGAGAGACACGGGGGCGGGGGGGGGGGGGGCGGGGGGGGGGAATCTCGTGGGTTCTAAGGAGTACAGGTAGCTGAGGGGAAGAGAGTGTGGAGTGGGAAGGGCCAGGACCTGTGTAACAAGTTCCTGTGACACTGAGGGAGCCTGGAGGCCAGGTGGGCTTTGACATGCTGATAGGTGCCACAGGTAGCCATATGTCCCTTCTGTCAGAGAGGAGGGAACTGACTCCTATGGTAGTAGGAACCTGTTTTACAAGTTCCTGGCTTTTATCTAACCTCTAGAAATCCTCATACACAGAGAGTACAGCTTGAGACCATGTCTGGATGTTTGGACTGCCTGTGACCCTAGCCATAACTTCCTCCCGCCTTTCAGTATTTTAAATTCTGCTGCAACATCTGAGCCCACATAAGGATATGTGTTTTACCCATTGACCCCAAAAGTCCATATGGCATTCTCTCCTGCGTGTGCTTCCATGTCAGTTCGTCTCTCTCATGGCAGAGGCAGCAGACCCCTCTGCACGTTGCTGCTGATCTTGGGAATGTGGAGCTGGTGGAGACACTGCTGAAGGCTGGCTGCAACCTGAAAATCACTGACAAGGTAGCTGCCCTGGCTTCCCTGGTTTTTGGGACAGCCATGGAGATCTCCCTATTGGCTGCCATATAAAATAGGAACATCAGGATTCAGCTGTCTGTCTATCTATCATCTATCTATCTATCTATCTATCTATCTATCTATCTATCATCTATCTATCTATCTATCTCATCTATTTGTGTGTGTATGCTTGCATGAGTGTGTGTGTGTGTGTGTGTGTGTGTGTGTGTGTGTATGTGTGTGCACATGGAGGCCTGGAGGTCAGTGGTCGATGTCGGGACTGCACCCTATCTTATGTCTTTGAGACAGGATCTCACTGAGTCCAGAGCTTTCAATTTAGCTAGACTGGTTTGCCAGCAAGCCCCAGGGATCCTCTTGTCTGTCTTCTCAGCCTTGGATTACAGAGCCAAGCCTTTCACACTGGGGCTCACATGGCAAACACCTTATTGACTGAAGCCATCTATCTCCCTAACCCTACACCTCAATTTTGATTGAGATTGTTTGGTTGGGGTCGGAGCTGAGAAAACTCACTTCAGATACAGAAGCTTAAAATGAAAGCTTTGTTTTCTGAGCCACCAGGGAGGCGGCCAGTTCGGGAGGGATCTAAACTGTGTCCCCGAAGGGAGATTGTATAACATATTTATAGGATGGAAACACAAAGCAAGGGGCATGGGGTAAGCTGTTGCATTGACCAATCATATTTCGACACAAGGGGTTAAGCAAGGAAGTTAACATTGGTGACTGGGCCTATCTGGGTCACCTGGTTCCAGGGTCCTTGAGCCTGCTTTGGCAGCCAGGTCCCTTCCTGGACTCTGTCCAGGAAGTTTAGAATGATAAGGGAACAAAGGAGTGGGTAAGCTGCAGTAGTAAGCTTAAGTCAAGACAGACAGCACACTTGTGACTTGTGTGCCTTAGTTTAGATTGCAGGACAACAGCATCTTTTCTCCTCACGTCCTTTACTGGTTAACACACAAACATGAAATACCTGAAGAAGCAGGACGGGCATTGGGTTCTGGGCCTGGGAATATGAACTCAGCTTTGATCCTTCCAGCAGGGTGGAACTCTTTTCTGAGATGGCTGAACTCAGGAAATGACCTCCTAGCAAGATCTGTCTATAGGAATTACTATTAAATATCAGTCTTTAGGATTCAAATAATTCAGTGATATTTTTCAAGATTATAAGTTCACATGGTCCAAGTGTAATGTTTATATGTAAAGATTTATAGAAATAATTTCTCATCCACACTAGCCTCTAATTTTTTTTTTTTTGGTTTTTCGAGACAGGGTTTCTCTGTAGCCCTGGCTGTCCTGGAACTCACTCTGTAGACCAGGCTGGCCTTGAACTCAGAAATCCACCTGCCTCTGACTCCCAAGTGCTGGGACTAAAGGCGTGCGCCACCACCGCCTGGCTACTAGCCTCTACTTTGTTTGGTTTTCATACTACTATGCCATGTGTATGCATATAATAACTTGGTTGCTTGAACATTTAAAGTACATTTTATCTTTATTCTGCTCTCTGATCTCTAATTTTGTTTGTGTGTGTTGTGTGTGTGTGTGAGTGATGTGTGTGGGGTGTATGTGATCTGTGTGTGTGATGTGTGTGTGAGTATGTGTGTGGTGGGTGTGTGATCTGTGTGAGTGATGTGGGGGTGTGTGGTGTGTGTGATGTGTGTGTGTGTGTGTGTGTGTGTGTGTGTGTGTGTGTGTGTAGTTCAGTCTTGATGCTCTGCTCCGTTGTCAACCTTGGTGTTAAGCATGTGATGCCTATGCTTCTTGTATCCCTGTGTTGCTCCCTCACTCTGTGCATGTGTGGGCCCAGCTTGGGCACTTCCTAAAACCTTGAATCAAGCTGGTTTCTCCTGTTACTCTTCCAGGAGGTCTGGGTTGAGAGCAAGACGATTCAGAACAAGCAGACTATTAATGGTGCAAGGCAATTCCTTTTTACAGTGCAGAATGCCAAGGCGTTCTTATAAAACACAATATGCCCTTTCCAACACTGGGCATAAAATCCAGGGCCTTATCCTTGGTAGGCAATTGCTACACCATTGAGGTATGTCTGCAACCTCAAACCTGCCACCTTCTTTTCTGGTCTTTGCCTTCCCGGTTCATCATGTTCTCTAGTCCAGAGCCATGAGTTCTGCATATGTATGATCTGAGTATTTTTTTTTTAATCAAAAAAGTAAAATGAGCTGTGGACAGTGTGGTGAATGCAGTAACATGTGTGTGTGTGTGTGTGTGTGTGTGTGTGTGTGTGTGTGTGTGTGGCAGGACCACCTACCCTAGGGCCTAGGCTGGGGTGCAGTGTCACTGTCTTCCCAGATGTGGCTGGTGGAGTTTTATTCTGTTTTCATTCATAATTCCTCCAAGGCTGGGGTGAGACTCTCTAGGAATCCTGTGGGTCCTGGTGCTAGTGGACCAGCTATTCCAGTTGTCAAGGTCAACACTACCATGTGACTTTGCTTGTTTTAAACCAAAAGCCTAAGGTTGCTAGCCCTCAGGATGCAATCTCTCCTACTGTCCCTTCTCCCTCAATTCTTTATTCTGAGGGTCTGGCCCATGGCTGGCACCCAACACATAAATAACTAATGGATAAACACTACCCTTCCTTTTTACATGCTCCCACATGTTATAATAATAATAATAATAATAATAATAATAATAATAATAATAATAAATACCCAAAGGTATTTCTCATACTATGTTAAGATCAGGATTGGTAACCAGGTATGGTGGCACAAACCTTTGATCTTAACACTCTGGAGTAAGCCAGGTGGATCTCCAGGAGTTTGTGTCCAGCCTGGTCTACATAGCAAATTCTAGAGTTCCAGGCCAGCCAGGCTTACCTAGTGAGATGCTGGAGATACACACACACACACACACACACACACAGAAAGAGAGAGAGAGAGAGAGAGAGAGAGAGAGAGAGAGAGAGAGAGAGAGAGAGAGAGAGAGAGACAGAGAGAGAGAGAGAAAGAGAGAGAGGAGACAGAGAGAGAGACAGAGAGAGACAGAGAGAGGCAGAGAGAGAGAGAGAAAGAGAGAGAGGAGACAGAGAGAGAGACAGAGAGAGACAGAGAGAGGCAGAGAGAGAGAGAGAAAGAGAGAGAGAGAGAAAGAGAGGGGGGCTTGATAGAAGTCTAATTGGGGGTCTCAAAGCTCTTGCCTCTTGCCTCTGCCTGCCTCTCTGTCAAGGGCGATGACACCTCCACTCATTCCTTAAGGAAAGTTTCTCCAGCTTGAAAATTCTGACTTTTAGAATGCTGCATTTTCCCAAAATAGGCTAATTATGGTGATTCAAATGGCTTTACAAGGCAGAATGCAGACAGTATGCAATTAGAGGCTTGCTAAACGCCTGCCAAATGCAATCCTTCCTAATTTCATTACCAGCTTGCCTGCTTACAGGCTGGTTACTTCCAGCCCCTACTTCCCGGCTCACCTGGGTCTTAGCGCCTGCACTAAAAACCATGCCTTTTGTGCCTCTGAGAATTGCACTTGTAGCTGCTATCCGGACATGGGGTTAGAAACTCAGGTTTCTAACATTGCAATTACTTTCTGGGGTTATTTCTGACCATTATATTTAATTAACTTTAGAGTTTCTGAGTGAATTTGTCATGGGTCATATTAGAAATGCAAATAAGGGACCTGGGGAGATAGCATGATGATATGTGTCTCATCCCTGGTACCCATATAAAAATGCCAAGGTTGGGCACAGTGTGGGCATGGTATCATGTACTTATAACCCCAGAGTGGCAAAGCAGAGACAGAAGCATTCTGGAGCTTGCTGGCCAATCGGTCTAGTCTAATGGGTAAACCCCAGGTCAAAGAGAAACGGTATCCTAAAGGAGGTGTTAAATGTTCCTAAAGATAACCAAGGTTGTCTTCTGGTGTCTTCATGACTTCATATATATATAAATATGGTCTAGTGGCAGTGAGTGAAACCTGACATTGAGCACTGTTGTCATTATTGTCATTGTTCTTGGATCCAGCCCTTTTTGGTCTCATTACTTCATCTTCCTCAAGCAAGGCTTCTAGCTCCTGATCTAAAGTGGCTGTCCAGATTCCCACTCTCCTATCAAATTCCCCTTGGGAAGTGGAGGAATGGAAAGAGAAAGTCATCCTTCCCCTCTTTGAAGATCTTTCCCAGGAAAGGAATGTACCTTTGTATTCACATACCATTGGCCGGAGTGTAGGTCATATCCCTGACCAGGAGCTGGGAAACGTTTGGGATGGCATACATCCTAAGGGCTCACCCTGACACCTGGTGTAATTGCAGAGACCCTCAGTGACGGATCCTTAGTTCACTTAGGTGGCAGAGTTGGGATCTGGATCGGGATCTGACCTGTCACAAAGCTGGAGCTCTGCCTACTACACAGTATCACTTTTTATTTATTTTAATCCTTCCTCCTTTTTAATTTAGCAAGGAAAGACTGCCCTGGCTGTGGCTGCCAGGAGCCACCATAGCCTCATCGTGGATATGCTCATCAAAGCTGAGAGGTACTATGCCTGGAGAGAGGTAAGAAAGGCCAGTTCCAGCCAAGTCAGGGGCTTTTGGGGGCATCTTTCCCCTCCATTTTGCAATGGGGAATGTTTGGTCTGTATAATTCTTTTCCCCTGTTGTAGCAAACCTTGCTCAGTAGAGTGATGACTGTCCAGTCCTTGTGCCGTCCCTGTTCATGGAAGGGACAGTGCCTTTTCTTCTCTTCCTTTGTGGGTGTTCACAGTCAGATCTGAGAAAGTGGACCAGGAAGCCTCATCCATGGCAGCTTTACTGGCCTAGCATGCCAACTCAATGGCTGGCTCTGCCATGCCTGTCTCATGGTCTCTGGCCATGGCCTGTCACAGAAGCTCCAGTGAGTGGCACACATGGAAAGCACTTTGCTCTTTGGCCTGTTTACCAGTCACCGCTTCTTAGTAGGCTGTCCTTTTCTCCAGGATTCAAGAAGGCAAGATGCTCAGAGGGAGGACATCAGTCCCAAATCTTAGATCTATGCTGTTTCTTAGCTTCCCTGTTGTGTGCGTGGCTTCTCCTGGGCCAATGTGTCATGCCAGAATACCTGTTCTCATGTCTTAAGTGTCTCTACTACGGAGGGGCTACAAACTCAGATTGTGGCCATTGGCCAATCCTGGGAAATTCTTTTTTTACATCCTTAAAGCAAGGATGTAAAAAACCTCTCCCTCATAACCCTGCTTGGCAGTCTGAAATACAGTCACGTCAATGATGACAAGGAAACCTGAGACATGTGTCATTAGGCAATGTGAATGTTCTAGCAGTACCAGTGGCCACTCTTACACGGATCACATACCTCACCCAGTGAAGCCACTGTCATAGATGTGGCCCGTGAAGATCCACTCGGCAGCACGTGACCACCTATGGATTGTTTCAGCGCCTCCTCTGCTCTTTTCCTCCATGCAGAATAAAGTCTACCTCACCCATACAGCAACAGATTCTTATATAAAGGTAGAATTCTGTTTGATCCCCTCCTCTGACTTATTTTTTATTCTCTTTTTGTCTTTGCTTCTTTGTCCTTCTGTTCATTTTCTTAAGCATCTTTGTTACTAAAGACCCAGGTTCCTTTTCTCTTGTTCTTTAAATGGTTTTCTACATTTGTTTTGAAAAAAAAAAAAAGAAGAAGACCAAGCTGTTCAGCCCTTCTATTTTTAATGCCTGGTAGCAGTCTCATATTCTCTTGTCTAGATGAGAAGAAATGGCTTCTGCGCTAACAACCCTTTCTTTTCTAACCGATCCTTGGGGTAAGTAGATGATAACCATTGAGACCCTTGGACAGTGCACACACACAGGCGAAGGAAGACTTCAGAAACAGTGAGCTGAGAACTCCGGTGACTGCTGGGCTCCTGTGGTCTGCAGTGCTGGGAAAATTTGCTTTTAAATACCCAGCATTAATTTCCTTCTTTTAAACCTTTACCAAATGCACTTACTATTTTCATTAATCAAACCAGTTTATACCCTGGCTTAGTGCAAAAGTAATTACTAGTAAAAAGTTTAAGGAGATAATTTGAACTTTCCTTTTCTAGCTACTTAACACAAGCTATATCTATATGTACATTCCCACTTAAATTACCTGTACATTGTGTCTAAATATACATATACATATTTAATCATCATTATCCATCATTAAATTCAGTGATTCAGAGGCAAAGGATGCTTCTTAAATCTGCCTTATGCTATTATTGTTATTGTGGTGTGTGTGTGTACGTGTGTGAGAGAGAGAGAGAGAAAAAGAGAGAGAAAGAGAGAGAGCATAGCTTTTGAGAGTCAGTGCTGGCTGTTCACTTTGAGGGGATGTTCACTTTGAGGCAGGGACTTTCCTATTGTTTCTGTTGAACTTCAGTACTGCAGGCTACTAGCCCTGAACACTGTGATTCTTTTCCTTCTTACCTTGCTGTATAAGTCCTGGGCTTACAGATGAGGCCCAGTGCATCCAGCTTTTTTAAGTGGGTTCCAGGGAGCAAGCTCCTACGGTCACGCTTGTGTAGCAATCATCTTCAGTGGCCGTGCCACCCTGACAACCCTGTTTACCCTCCCACTTCTGGCCCTCACAATGCTATCACTGTTAGAAAAGACTTGGGCTTTCCGAGTCCCCTTTTCTGTTTATAGAAGCCTGTGTGTCCACTCTGACCAGCATCCTAGAACGCAACGGATGCAAGACTTTCTGAGAAATAAAAATGCACAGAGCCAAGATGAATGCAGGAGCAGCCTGCCCTGTTCTCTGCTCATGCTGTTTGAGGTTTTGATCTCACTGGGTGTGTCATTTATGAGAAGGAACGGGGAGGAAAGGTGAACTTTTTGGTGTTCCCACTCGATTCTTACTATTCCTGGAAACAAGGCAGGGAAGCCCAGGCTGTACTGCAGACTGCATCTTTGGGTCGTTTGAACAGCTGCGGATAACTCACACTTCCCAGTCTCTGCACACAAGGCCCAATACCACAAGAAAGCCCCGCCCTTTTTTGGGCACAGATCCTCAGATGTGTGCAGGGCTTTTTGGAGGAGGCTGCTGATGCATGATGGGTACTGGATGATCCAAGGTGAGGGCTGAGAGCAGGCCCACTAAGTCCTTCTCAAAAGTTTGGAAAGGCGGGGTCCCATAGCCTTTTGCCCACTTCCTCCCCTGGCATCAACTCCCATCTAGTTTTAGAGTGTCTTTCATTAAGATTCGCTTTTATTTAAATGGAAGACTAAAATAGAAGCCATTATACAAGTAAAGGAGATGAGATGGGACGTCTTAAGGAAATCTTTTGGTGAGTCATGGCTTCCATTCCCGTCACAGAGCTGTGACCTTCTGTGGGGGTCTTTTCTGCCGTCCTAATGGCATATGTGCTGCATGCAGTTCTAGGAAGGCACTTGCTTTCTCCTCTGAGACACTTTTCTCTAGTGTTTATGAGTGGTTGATTATGCAAGATCCCACCAAGGAGACAGGAAACAACCTAGATGGGCCAGAAAACAAGGGACCCGTCTAGGTGCAGGGCTACTGGGCTCAGCATGGCTGCAGTGGCTTAAAAGAAAATGGCAGCCACTTTGTTCTGTCCACTATCCTGTCCCCCTTCTCCCTTCCCTCTACCCTACCAATCCTACCCTGCCCAATCCTACCCTGCCCAATCCTACCCTGCCCAATCCTACCCTACCCTACCCTACCCTACCCTACCCTACCCTACCCTACCC
>JANHMN010000014.1:19211488-19247190 GCA_030674055.1 Rhabdomys pumilio | reverse complement strand
CCCTACCCTACCCTACCCTACCCTACCCTACCCTACCCTACCCTACCTAAACTTACCCTTTCCTGAGTTAGGCTTCCAGTCTCACCTTACACTCAGGAGAGAACAGAGGGAATAGCTATGAGGCTTGTTAAAGATGCATACAAACTTAACTCCTCCGAGGCATCAATGAGAAAATCAAATACACCAAAGAGAGAGGCTAGTGTTGAACATAAGGCCATTAAAGCCGTTGGCTGTGATGTCTCACTGGCCAGCATGTCCTCTCTGCTACTCTTTTTGGAAGTGGGCAACATTAGTCAGCAACTCAGATACAACACGGTAGACTCGCACACGCTTGCTGTTTCAGACACAGTACTCAACACCTCTTGTTCCAGATATTTCTGTCCAACTTAGATGATAAAAGATGACCTAGGACAGATTGAAAGAGTCAGCTGCTACCTTGCCAATTATTTGTGACATAAGGTAACATGTGAGCATGTTGGAGACAATAGCTATTTTTCAACTCAGGAGCACCAGGAGAGCATCCGGGACTCAGCAGTCAGCTCTACACTGACATTCAAGCAGGACCACAGTCTGGAGACCAGGCACATCCGCATGCTGCTCTGGAACCTGGCCTACCGGCAGCTGAAGGAAAAGGACTGGCAGAGGCTGGCCCGCTCGTGGAGCTTTACAGAGGACCAGATCAGAGCCATTGAGCAACAGTGGTCAGGTGAGTGGGACCCCAGAAGACATGGGCAGGAAGAAGCCGGTCAAAGTTAAGAGTAGTGGTCCTTCCTTCCTCAAAAGTAAGTGCCTGGTGCAAACGATAGGCAGAGGCCAGAGATCACTGTAATAAGGGCAGTTAGCATGGCTCAGTCTGCAAAGGTAGCTGGGAATACAGCAGAAAGCTACACTCCTGGGAATCTGCAGTTAGCTGTGCTTGCAAAGGTTGACTACTTTGACCTAAAAAAAGAAATGAAGGCTTCATTCACAATTGAGTGGGAACTAAAGAAGCAAGGATACAATCCCTGGCTTGCCTCTGGAATGCCAGTATGGCTTTTCACTAACATTTGCAGATGGTTCTGGGATGAAAGGTTTTACCCTACCCTGGAACAGCTTACTATGGAAGGTTTCTACCTAGAAAGAATCCTCCTACCAGGTTGGAGGGGAGGATTCTGGGAGGACATCATCTGTAAGCCATGCACATGTATAATCTCATAAGCATGGCATTAATGACATGCTTGATGCTGAGTGATTTACAAAGCAAGAGGAAACTTGCCACTCTGTGGACTGTCAATCAAACCTATTGACTCACAACCTGAATTTTCACAAGATGCCCAGGGAAAACAAGTACTCTGAGCCTGATCCTATCTTGTGGGGATTATCTGTCACCTCTAGGCAGGAATTAAAGCCATTCAGTCCCCTATAATCCCACACCCCATGAGGGCTTAGGTGTTCCTAGAACAGAAGAAGCAGGTCAGACTGCCTTGTGTCCAAGTGGTGGTCATTACAGCACAGTCCCAGTGAGGAATCATAGGACTTTTGACCTGACAGATCAGGGAGGATGGATGGACACCAGTAGTCACTTAGAAATGTGATTAAAGTTGAGGTCACGTTAGAAAGACGTCAGTGCATAATGCTTCACCCAGGGCCTTTTATCCCTGACATAGGTAATGACAGCTTTCATGAGCATGGCTACAGGGCTCTGCTCATCTGGCTGCATGGGGCTCTGATGACACAGTCTGACCCTGCCAAGCAGCTGTATGAGGAGCTGGTGTGTGCAGGATTCCCAGAACTAGCTGGTGAGTTTGCCACAAATCCACAGAAATCCCTTCTCCTTTCAATGGTGGGGTGGGGGGTTAGCAGCAGCCTGGATGGAGGTTGGTTGGCCAAAGAGAACATGAATCTGTGGAAGGGGCCTGTGTCCACCCAGCAGCTTCTGCCTTGGTTAAGTCAATGCTTACTCGTTTCAGCATCTGTTTTGGTTTAAGTTTCATTGTTGTAAAGAGACACCATGGCCACTGCAACTCCTTTAAGGGAAAACATTTAATTGGGACTGGCTTACAGTTTCAGAGGTTTAGTCCATTATCATCATGGTGGTAAGCATGGCAGCATGCAGGCAGACATGATGCTGGAGGAGCTGAGAAATTCTACAAAGACTTGTCTTGAGTCAAAGACAGTCAGGAGGAGACTATCCCACACTGGGTAGAGCTTGAACACTCTCTCAAAGCCCACCCCACAGTGACACACTTACTCCAACAAGGCCACATCTCCTAATTCTGCCAGTCTCCATGGGTCAAGTATTCAAACACATGAGTCTATGGAAGGGGGGGGGGGGCAAACTTACTCAAAAAGCACCACAGCATCTGAACTAAGAGTGAGAGTATTTCTGTGTGGCTGTGGACAGGTAGGGTGGGATGTAACCACCTTCTATAACTCAGGACTCTTCTCAACAACTGAGCAAGAAATATCTTCCTCCAAAAGCTGCTTGCTTCTATTGGCAAACTCCATCACCTTAGTGACTATAAAAATGTCCTCTCTAGGTAGAATGACAGGTAAGTAGGCTGATGCTTTGCCAGCTGAGGCTATCACAGAAAATCTACCCCCAAATTGACTACCGTGTTGTCAGGGAGCATTCTTTGAAAACACCAGTGAGTGGCTTTAGAACTCTGATGTAATGATAGTCATGAAGGAAAAAGTGGAGAGGCATCGGCCATTGTTCTCACAGACTACTGACAGTTCCACTGAGAGCCAAGCACATGCCTGAGTCATTCTGGCAGCTGGACCAGCACTGGTGCAGGCAGTAATAGGAATGACCGAGTACACTAGGTCCTGCAATTTGAAACACACGCTTTCCACTGAAGTGTATCTACGCAAACTGTGAGGGAAGGCCAAGGCAGTGTGGGAAGGTGGTAGGCTGTGCTGTGAGACCAGGCTTGCCCTGGCTCCGACTCTGCGGTCTCCAGCAGCTTCTACCACCTCATTGCACCAGTGTGTCCCCTTAAAGCACGGAAGAAAATAACACACACTTCTAAAGGCTGGTGTGGATAAGCCCACGGGTGCCTGTAACGCAGTAAACCACATTTAAGAACATCAGCTGTCCATCTTGAATGTGTAGCTTTTAAGTCAGTCTGATACAGTCATCTGAGAAGAGGGAATGTCAACTGAGAAAACGCTTCCATAAGATCTGGCCCTAGTGATATTTTTCTTAACTAGTGATATGGGAGAGTCCAGCCCTTTGTTCTGAGTTCTATAAGAAAACAGGCAGAGCAAGCCATGGGAACTAGCCAGTAAGCAGCACTCCTCCATGGCCTCATGGGCTCCTGCCTCCAGATGCCTGCCTGCCCAGTAACTTCCTGCCTTGGCCTTTCATTGATGGACTGGGATTCAGGATATGTAAAATGAAATAACCCCTTTCCTCCCCAAGTGGCTTCTAGTTATGATGTTTCATAGCTATAGCAACTCTACTAAGATAATACTTTGTTGCTTTCTTTTCAGAAAAGATTCATCAGTTTAAAAGTAAAACTGAGTCGTGCTCCAAGAAATGTGCAGTCTCCTAAGCTTTCCTCTCCTCCTTCTGTGTTGGTTCCTGATGGCCGCAGCCATCCTGCAACCATTTGCTTTCCCAGTACAGAGACAACACCCCTCCAGGGATGGACACGAACACATCACCTCCCCACTGCTCAAGGCCACACAGAGGCTTTGCCTTTTTCCAAACTGTGTGTGACTTCCCTATTTGTCACTTGGTGCACACACGGAACACCCTAGCTGGAAGGGTGCTGTCCCTGCTTAAACACTGAAGTGACAACGGGATCACCGTGGTATCTCATGGGAAGCAAGGGCTAGGAGATGCTGCTGAGGTATTGGCTTCTGGATGTGGGCATGTAAATATCCCTGAAGTGTTTATAGTCAGCTTCCTCTCTGATAGACAGGACGCTTTCTCCAGAGACTGCAGTGTGGATGAGGGAAACACCTGTGAGTGCCTGACCTCAAGCCATGGTATGTAAGCAGTGAACTCTCATCCCTGTAGAGAAAGTACGTTTGGAAATTCAGTCACTGATGGCTTTATACCACAAGTGTAATCTATTATTCAGAAAAAACAAAAACAACCCCCCCCCAAAAAAAAACCAACCAACCAACCAAACAAACAAAAACAAACAAATAAACAAAAACAAACCCAACCCAACCCAACCCAAAAAACCCAGACACACAGCAGTGATTCTTAAACCCTTCATACTCTAAATACGGGTAATTTTAATTCTTTGTTCTTTCTGGTACAGTCTATTTTGTTCAGAACAAACAAGCATTACCTTTTGTAATCTGAGAAAGTTACAACATGTACCAGTTGTACATTGTATCATTGTAAGCCTGCCTGGAACTCAATTCTGACTCCTGGTCTGGAAAAGCTGGTAAAAAAAAAAATCAAGGGCAATTTAGTTACTTTATCATGAATTTACAGTTTCCAGTTTTTCTTACATTGATTGTAAATGGCCCATTTAATGCTAGGAATGTTTAAAACAGGCAATATATTCACAAGATCCAGAATTTTAAAAAAGTATTCAATAAAGTCTCACCTCAGTTTGTTCTTCAGTTTGGCCAGTTTCCACTGACCACGGCAGCATTCCAACTCCAACATAACCTCCGTATGTAAAATAAATACAAATGCATACTCTATCTATGTAGAGTGTTTCATCATCAAACTTCATATTATTTAACTCAGGCCACCGTGAATTTATTTCGTGATTTGGACAACATGGCACTTTTAGAGTTACATGATGCCTGCAACAGTCCCAGTCACATCAACTTGCTTTAGGATGTCCATATGACTTGGCTTGCATACTAAATCTAGGTCTGAGCCTAAGACCCAGGTTTTTGTAGAAAATAGGCATGATGCCAAGAAGAAGCGAGGTGAGGATGTTCCATTGGAGTCAACTTTGGCTCTGTGATCCTAAGGACATTCTGTTCTGAGGTGGGATGGATTAATGCGTCACAGGACAGTTCATGGGGTGGGGGAGATAGATTGGTGCATTTGTTACTGTGTGTTTTAAAGGTTTAAGCGTGTGTGAGTGTTCTGCCTGCATATATGTATGCACACATGCAGGCCTGGAACCTGCAGAGGCCAGAAGAGGGTGTTGAGTTTCCTGTAACTGGAGTTACAGATGGTTTAACATTGTCAAGTAGGTGCTGGGAACTGAACTAGGGTCCTCTGCGGAACAGCATGTGCTCAGTAGTTCTGAGTTATCTTTGGAGCTCCACATAGTGGGGCTTTGATTTTGGATCACATGAGTGACCCCTTAGGGGAGCCTACCATTATTTTTAAATTATATATTTATTATTTAAACGTAGGGGTGCTGTCTGTATGTAAACCTACATGCCAGAAAAGGACATCAGATCCCTTTACAGATGATAGGATGCTATCATGTGGTTGCTGGGAATTGAACTCAGGACCTCTGGAAGAGCAGCCATTGTTCTTAACTGTTGAGCCATCTCCCCAGTCCACCCACTGTTCCTTCTGGTTTCCTGGGTGGACAGGGCAGTTCTGGAGAGCATGTCCACAGGACAGGCGTGAGAGGAGGTGCTGCTGCTTGCTGGTCACTTAAACTAATTGAGATTTGCTACAGTCATAGTTGGGCCACTGCCCGATACACCTATAATTCAGTATCATTTTAAATCATGTTTGCCTATGTTACATTTAGTCTCTCCGTGAAGCATGAGGCAGCAAGAAACTGACTCTTTAATAATAAAGTGAGAGAGCAAGTAGATCACGCTCAAACTGGCAGAGATGTCAGATGGCCAACCGACACATGAATGGGGTCGAGGCCCAGATGGACATACAGGGAAGAGGCAGGGTAGCCATTAAGCTTACACATGGATCTGCTGTCTCACAGAGCCACTCCTCTGCAGCACTGGGTGGGTGAGCGAAAGAGAACTAGGCAGGCTCAGTGGGGCAGGCCTCATCTGAGAAAGAGAGACGGAAGCAGGCTCATCCCAGCAGGGAACTCCTTTCTGTTTTGGTGCTAATTAGAAACCACCTTTAATCCCAGCATTTGGGAGGCAGAGGCAGGTGGATTTCTGAGTTCGAGGCCAGCCTGGTCTACAGAGTGAGTTCCAGGACAGCCAGGACTACACAGAGAAACCCTGTCTGGAAAAACCAAAAAAAAAAAAAAAAAAAAAGAAAAGAAACTTTCGTCCCTTTTAGCCTTACGAATATTTACAGATGCTGTCTGTTTCCCTCCTCCTCTGTGTTTAGTTTCAGAGCCTGAGAGATGAAGGCCATACAGTGATGGCAGGAAAGCTCTGCTTAGAAATGCCACTGCTACTCTTGGTCTTTATTTAAAAGTTAATTAATTTTAGTAATGAAAGTAAAGTTCCGTTTCAAAGTTCTGTGTAAATTACTGCTCAGTAACAGTGGAAATGATTTCCTTTTAGAAATAATGTACAGAAAAAGATTTATATTTTTCAACAATGCAATCATTGGCAGGCTGAACATGTTCAGAACCAAGTTTGTTTTGTTTTAATTAAAAAGTTCTACTTAATTGTTTAAATAAAAATAACATTAAAATATTCTATACATACAGTTACAAAGGATGGGGACGTCTCTTGTAATTCTGAAAAGATGCACATGACGTGACCATGATGTTCTGACAGGACAGAAAAGTCAAAGCCAAAAACTTGCTGTTCTGACAGGACAGAAAAGTCAAAGCCAAAAACTTGCTGCTCCCAGGAAAGTCCTTATCAGAGGAATGAAAGCCCTGAGTGTGAACACAGTCTCTCTAGTCCACCACTTTTATCGACTGAACGCTTGAGAGAGACTGGGTGTGGCCTGGCCTGGCTCCAAGAGACCTAGAAGCTGGGATGCTGCCTTCAGGATGGATGGTCCGTGGGTACTTGGCAGCAGCTGCCTGAGGAATGGTTTGCTGTAAAGATAAGGAAGATAAGAGACGGCTTTAATAATCCAAGAGTCCTTATGTGCAGTATTTTATCACCTATAACCCAAACCAAAAGACATCTGACATCCTGTAGATACCAATAATGCAACTCTGGGTGGAGTTGCCATTCAAACACAGTGAATATTTTATAGTCACACAAGAGAAGGCTTCCCAGACGACATGGGGCTCTCTTATTTTCTCTTTCCTTCAACAGGGACTTGCTATGTATCCCAGGCTGAACTCAAACTTGTGATCCACTTGCCCAAATGTTGGGAATAAGGAACATGCTACCTTACCTGGCTGGACCACATTTTCCTAAGCAAGGAAAGAACTGGGATGTGGAGAACAGATCCAGACATTGAGGAGAGGATGATCTGCACAGCAGCTCAAAGCTCAGGAGAATATTGAAACATGAACGCTAAAGAACTAAAGTCAGGGCAGGGCAGACTCGGTCTACATATATGTACGAATATGCACTGTGTATACAGTACATGGTACCTACACATACACATGAGAAAGCTTAAGACTTATTGTACCTGCCACAATGTCTTAGTAGCTGGCAGTGGGATCTGTATCAAGTTAAGCTCTTAGTCATGTACAAACAGATTTCTATTATAGGATATCACTTAGAAGAACTATCTGCAAAATATTTCAAGTATAATTTTATGCATTAGAGGAAGGAGTGATGATGGCTGAGCAGTTAAGAGGACTTGGGTTTGGTTCCCAGCACTCACACAGTGGCTTCCAAGAATTATCTCTGTGGAAACCAGGAATTCATGTGGTGGTGCACAGATAGATATGAAGGCAAAACACACATACACAAAAAACTAACAAAAAAGGCATGTAGTCAATATATTTACCATGTATCTCAAAGACTGCATAATTTTCCTTAAAAACATAAACTTAAAAACAGGGTCCTCATGTACAACTCTGTCTTAAAACTGGGAACTCCTCTAACGGAGAGATGGAAAAGTAACACGTCTTCTTAAGGTATCTTATACTGGTGTTTCTCTGACTATAAACATCTGGATAACATCACAATGAGAGATTCTTGCAGCTGGTATAACATGTTAGCTCCCAAGCATCAAACATGACACGATTTATCCGAGCTGTCTTTTGAGAGAAACTGTAGAATGAGATTGGGCTTCCCATGGGTATTATGACCTACAAGATATGGCAGGGCACAAAATTAGCTCCAGAAGCAAGCAGATACCCAGAAAATGGGCAAAGGTACTACAAACAGACCTATGCTTTAGGTACTACAAACAGACCTATGCTTTACTGGCAATAATGGTTTCTGCTAGTTTTAGGTATTGATTCCTGGGAAATAAAACAGTGTAAAGGAGCTGGGTGCTGGCGCACGCCTTTAATCCCAGCACTCTGGAGGCAGAGGCAGTCAGATCTGAATTCAAGGCCATCCTGGTCTACAGAGCGAGTTCTAGGACAGCCAGGTCTACACAGAGAAACCCTGTCTCAAAACTGTCCCCCCAGCCCAAACAAACAAACAAACCCAAAATAAAATAGTATAGAGGACCAACTGTGTCTGTCACATGACAAATACTTAGCAGCAACAGAAGGAGTTTACGGATGTCTGACTCATACCACAACTACCAGGCAAGTACTGCATACACGCTGAAGAGCAGCAGGGAGCCTAGGAGGAACAGTTAAAGCAAGAGTGCGTCTAAGATTCGAGTTCCTCAAACTAGGTTAGAATACATTATATGATGGAGGGGCTGGTGAGATGGCTCAGCGGTTAAGAGCACCCACCGACTGCTCTTCAGGAGGTTCTGAGTTCAAATCCCAAACCACATGGTGGCTCACAACCATTCGTACGTGATGAGACCTGACGCCCTCATATGGGTGTCTGAAGACAGCTACAGTGGACTTTGGGCTGGAGTGAGTGGGGGCGGAGCGAGCAGGGCTGGAGCAAGAGGGAGAGGGAAAGGGGAAAAAAGTGATCATGAAAGGATGACTTATTTGGAGAGTGAATTTAATCTAAGTAGAGAAATTCTGCTTCATCATAACAATAAGCTAATATAAAGCAAGCTAAATTTGGGAGGGGTAGGAGAGTCAGATGTGGGATAAGTAGAAAGATTGGAGAAACAACGTAATTAATTTTAATTCAATTAATAAATTTAAATAATAAAAAGAGATTCTATTCTAGTTCCTCATTATTTTTTCCTCTCCAGACTATGAGGGCTGGAAAGATAGCTCAGCAGCAGCACTGACTGCTCTTCCAGAGGACTGAGGTTTGACGCCCAGCACCCATATAGTGGCTCACAACCCTCTGTAACTCCAGTTCAGGGGATATGCTACCCTCTTCTGAACCAGGTGTGGTGCACAGACGTACTTGCAAGCTGAGACTCAAAAGATTTAAGACAAAACAAAAGAGCCCCAGCCCCCCAAATCTCAGGCTCCTTTTCTAGTAACTTTTAGTAAGCTCAGTATTCTCACTAACCCTGAGTCACCGAAGAAGCAATGGAGGCTGAAGTACTGGACTGGAGGGTCTGTTTAGACGGCAGGCAGCAGAGTGGAGGGAACCATGGGCAGGTTTGTACTGACCTCCACTTCCAGTCTCGGCACCTTTCTTTACAGCATAGACCGTTCTTGCAACTCACTGTCTTTAACAGTGATATGCTAGGAATGCCATTAAAAGAGGCGAGGAACACAAGGGCAAGAGCACAGACTCGACGGCAGGGGCATTTCCTTATACTTAGACACTTAAGGACCTGCTGCACGAATAGCTGGTTTACAGGTAAACTGATCCTTTTTGGCATGGAATTTTTATAGTTTACTGTTTTAGCAGTCCACGTACTGGATTACCTCTTCTAGTTGGTGATTTCTATGCCATTTGGAATACACATATTTCTTTATTGTAACAGGAGACATTGTAAGTGTGGGTCATACAGAGTAAATGACAGAACAACGACCGACCGTGAATGTCAGGGTTTATGAGGCACAAACTCATGAAACAAACTCTGACAGGACTTACCACTGTGACTGGATGATGCTTCTCCACAACGACTGAGCTCATGGGAGGAGAAACTCCCATAATAGCCAAACTGCTGTTGATTCTAGTTTTGGAACCAAAATCACAGCGACCTGTGATCCGGGCTGTGATTGTCTTCCCAGCTTTCTGCTGGGCTGCAGTCACGACTCTCGGTGCGTACTACAAACAAAAACCAATACCCAGTTGGTGGGAGGCCAGTGCATGATTTACATTACTTGGTTCTGTAACTTTTAAAGAAAGCACACAGTACTTAAAACCTAATGAGACAAAAAGACAAAACAAAAACCCAACATTCCCACACTCCAAAATGTTCCTTTAACCTGGGCATGCCAGCATTTAAAAAGTTCTTGAGATTTAAACCCTTATTATACAAGGACAGACTGTCAGGAAGTCCCCTTGTGTGTTCTCTTAGGTTTCCTGCAAGGATCAAGTCATACCTGAAGTAAAACCACATGGACACCTGTGTGCTGGTGCTGGCATGAGGCCCGTGTACATGCCTGTGCCATTTTATTGCATGCAATTCCTTACTCCTGCTACAAAGTTGCATGTAGTTACTCCATCAAACATGTCACCTCCTGCCCATGCCCCTCCTCCCACTCACCCTCCATAACACCAACTACTGTCTGTCTGGACTTTAATCCTTAAGCACCACCATTACAGAAGTGGTTTTATTCTGCTTTTAAAAAACTTGATTGATATGTTTCATGAATACAGAAACCTAAAATAATTTTTAAAGAGTGATTTCATACAACAGATTAGTTTCTTTTTTTTTCTGATCTCCATTACATTAGTAAACAATTTTTTTGGAAAGGCATTTTTTTAAAGTTATTTTTGTAGAAATACTTCAAAAATGGGATGATGCTATAAAAAAGCAGCTTCAACATTTAAAGGTCTTATTGGTTAGCACTGGATGATACCGAAGAAAGCCTACATGCATATCAAGAGTGATACATAATTTCCTTTTTTCACTGTCAGCTGATGACATAAATGTTCACCACAGTGTAAGAGGATGCTCTGACTTAACCTGCAGCTCTTCATTCACGTGTCATACTTATAACTTGAGTTATAACATTATAAGTTATAACATTAAGTTATGACATTATAGCTTGTCAGCTCTTTGACTGTTGGTCAGAAAGGAGCGGACAGTTGCTAGTAAAATAATAGCTCCAAACACCTGTGAGCCTAGCACATGGCAGGCTAAGGCAGGATGACTACAAGTCTGAGGTAAACCTGAGATACACAGTGAGATCCTGACACGCGCGCACACACACACACACACACCAGCTGGGCTGGGAGTATTAGGTGTTTTTTGTCTACCATGAATGGATTTATGGGTTTGATTCCCATCTCAACAAACAAACAATGTTGATAGTTCCTGATGAATATGAACCTCTTTTAAGGACTGCAGACACATCCCCCATGTACACCCTTCCGTGGGTTTTAATCTCTATGTGTACTTGTACATGTACATGCAGAAACCAAAGACGCTGGGTGCCTCTCTATTGCTCAGACATGATGCCTTAAAACAACGTCTCTCACTGAACTAGAAGCTCACTGTTTTGTTTAGGCTGGCTGGCTATCAAGCTCCCAGGCCACCTATCTGTCTCCCCTGTGTACCCCATCCCCACATGTTGGGGTTACAGTCATATGCAACCATGCCTGGTTGTTTTGAAAATAAGTGCTTGGATTTGAAGTTCGGTCCTCAAGTACTTTTAGGGGCTGAGCCATTTCTCAGGCCCGTGTTTGTTTGTTTGATTTATTTATTTATTTATTTATTTATTTATTTATTGGTTTTTCGAGACAGGGTTTCTCTGTGTAGTCCTGGCTGTCCTGGAACTCACTCTGTAGACCAGGCTGGCTTCGAACTCAGAAATCCGCCTGCCTCTGCCTCCCAAGTGCTGGGATTAAAGGCGTGCGCCACCACCGCCTGGCCAGGCCCGTGTTTTAATCTTATCACACTTCCTACTTGAAGGAGAAAATAATCTGCTTTGGACAGCTGGAGTAACTGCTCTCCTAACGTATACTGACTTTGGTGTAACTAAATATGCAGTATGAATTATTAATCTAAATGCATTTTTCCCCACAATGCTCTTCTAAAACCATTGATTTATAATGGTCCTTTCCCCATGGTCTGGCCAATCCGAGGTTCTCTCTTTCTCTGCATTAGCTGGAGATGATCAATCAGGAGAAGATAATGAAGGAGCCTTGGCTCTGGGGAAATTACATCAACTCAAAGGAAAACAACATTTAAAAGGGTTGTGCAATTCCTTAAAAACTTTGGAAAGAATTCAGTTTAGTTCCATAAAAACCCAAGCAAAGGCAAAGATGAAGCAATTAATTCTAGGAACAAAAAACATGCTGAAAGGAAATGCCATTATATATATTCAAGGCTTAGCTATATTTATACAGGAATCTCAAGTACTGATTTTATTTAAAGTTGAATAGCTATATGTAAACATTAACACACAGGAAGGACGGTGAGGACAGCAGAAGGCTCAGACTATGTCAAAAGGCTGAGTCCTTCCTTCATCCCTAGGTGGAAGTCAACAGATGCTGTTTCAGATGAACAGACACGCAGTAACGACAGAACACACTGCTCAGGCTAAGGTGCTGGGAGAGACAGCTGACATTTTGGGAGGGTTGGAGGGCTATTGCTGAAAACGTAGAGACTGCATTTTTAATAACTTTATGGATCTTATAAATTTTAAGATGTTTACAGGACTGCAAACATAGCTCAGTGGGTAAGTGCATATACTGTTCTTCAGAGGAATTGGGTTTGAATCCCAGCAACCAACTCAGGTAGCATACAAGCACCTGTAACTCCAGCACCAAAGGGAATTAGCACTGGGGGAAAAGCCCCAATTACTGAACCCTTGCCAAGTACAGAAAACTGAGGGACAACCGAGTCCCTCACTTTATGGCTGCCCAATTACACTGGAGGGTGTCAAACATACCTGTTCCATAACAGCTCATCTCACTTGGAGACAGAGGGAATGCAAGAAAACCTAGAACAGTTTGCAGTGAGAAACACCAGAGTAGACAGGAAATACAGACGAACAGCTACTGCCAACCCATCTGGGGACTGTGTTAGGACACCTCCAGTGTGATGAAAATCGGTCCTCTGTTAAAGACATGTGTAAAGATTCCATCTGTAGTCACGCAAGTTTAAACAGTCACCGTCAAGGACCTTCATGTTTGTAAGAGTTCTCTCTAATGGTGTGTCCCTTGCTGACTGTATTGTGTATACAGTGAGTAGAGGCTGGAGAGATGACCCCGTTTAGAGCACCTCTCCATCTTCCAGAGACCTGGGTTGTTCTCAGCACTACATCGAGTGGACTACATCGAGTGGCTTACAAGTACTGCAGCTCCAGGAGGTCAGACATCCTCTTTTGGGTATCTCCCCCCCTCCCACACCATAGAATTTACAAAGTAATACTTATGTAACTCAAATAGCTTAAATGGGTGAAAAAAGAGCTGTATCAGAAATACATCAGTATGTTTTAGAAAGCATATATATATAAAATTATTAGAAGAGATTGCTGCAGGGAGAAAACAAAGCTAGAAGATAGTGTTGAACATTTTGCTAGTTTGGAAAATAAAAAAAACCACATTGAGGAAGGCTTACAGTAGAAATGTGATTTCTTTATAATCAGTAACCACATCCAGCCTGGAATCTGTTGAGAACTGGCTCTTTTGAGGACATGGTCACATACTGTTCCTCCTAGTGTCAGAGATGACCAGCTGCTAATTAGGTCCACAGTGACAACAGTACCAATGACCTCACACCACTTATCACTTTCCCTTCTGATGGAAGGAGGAGACAGATGGAAAACTTCAGTGACAGTTTGGAAACCCACCCAAGAGCATGTCCCTCCAGTTACACTCCCAGAAACAGAGGAGTACAGTGCCACCTACTGTCCCGCTCTGTGACTTGAAACTGAATTTGTGTGGTGGTGTTGGGTGCAGCTGAGACAGGCTGAACTGAGGTGACCAGAATCACACGTAGGAGAAACCTTACACTGGACTTACAGAAAGGCTCAACTGTGAGCCTTCTCTAGGTTCTTTAGGTACTGAATGTGCATCTGTGTTGTAGCTATCATGTCTGTAATAGGACTTTTGGATTACTTTCCATTAGTTTATAGATTTTTACTATAAACTAATGTTTTAGTCACTTTCTGTCTCGAGTACTTTCTGTGGGTTGATCCAAGTAACACACTAGCACGCACACACACACACACACACACACACACATACACGCGCGCGCACACACACATGCACACACACACATGCACACACACGCACACGCACGCACACACATGCACGTGCACATGCACGCACATGCACACGCGCACACACACACACACACACCCACACCCACACCTCCTTTTCCCCGTTTACTGTAAATAATTTTTTTCTCACACACCATATCCTGATTACAGTTTCCCCTCCATCCGGACCCACTCCCTTTCTGTCTCTCATTAGAAAAACAAACAGGCTTCTAAGGATAGTAATAAAATATAGTAAGATTAACAAAAAGCTAACACATTAGAATTAAACAAAACAAACTGAAGGAAAAGAGCCCAAGAGAAGGCAGAAGAATCAGAGACCCACTTGTTCCTACATTCAGGAGCCAGCCTGTTCAACAGAGATCCAGGACAGCCAGGCCTACAAAGAGAAATCTTGTCCTGAAAAACCAAACCAACCAACCAACCAAACACCAAAACAAAACAAAAAACTCAAAACAAACAAAACAGAACCCCAAAGCCAAACCAACCAACCAACCAACCAACCAACCAACCAACCCACCCACCCACCCACCCCACCGCACTAAACTGGAAGCCAAAACCTACACACTAAGGATTTGGTGAAGCCGGTGCAGGCCTGTGCATGCTGAGGTCATATGAGCTCTGAGGTCACATGAGCTCTGACTGTGCTCATACTGACTTTTTCTCCATGTTCTCCGAGTCCACTGACCGTGCTGGGAGATGAGAGCCTGACTGGGTTTGGTCCTTAGCACCATACACACACAAATATGAACAAAGACTGAACACAAAGCCTGACGCCCACAGACACCACAACAACTGGAGTTGTGTGTGGAGGAGTGTGTACATGTGTGGGCACAAATGAGAAAGGCTGTCTACACAATACAATGTTTTTCATGTTTCGAAGCCTTCAGAATCATCTGTGGGCGACAGGGCAGTGAGCAAGCTCACTAACGTGCTGTCTCAAAGGCAGGGTCAGGTGTAAATGCAGACTCTGAGGTAGTCCTAGTTTAAGGAGATTCTAAAAAGTCTAGCTCTGCATATGTTATCTAGATACATGCAACATGAATGGCAAGTCAGAAATTTAAATAAACTCCTACTGTGTTTATTTAAATGAGATAATCTACAAAGGATTGCACTTCAGAATGTATAATCATGAAAAATAAACAGAGCTGAACATATGTCAGGGTTGAGTTTTAGTCTTGTTTCTAAGTGAGACTCCTCCACACTCTGAGATCTCTCTTACTCTGTGCACATGTGCTGCGTACTTTAACTTCAGGCAAGAGCAAACATGGCAAGCAGCAGATCTCAAAACATTTTTCTCTAAAATTAGTAGCTCTAAAAGGAAGAAATTCAAGTGAGCTAGAAGACTAAATCTAACCAACTGTCTGGCCAACTCTGTCCTTCCTTATGAAGAGCTCTGCAGAGCACAGTGCCTAGCCATGGCCTGCCAGAAGGTTAAGACGGACAACAAAGCTGAATGCCGCTGCTCACACCTCCAACCTCAACTCTGGAGGCTGATGCAGAAAATGGTTGTTGCAAAGTTGAGCCAGCCTCGGGTGAATGAGTCTGTATGTCTCTGTCTTTGTGTCTGTCTCTGACCCCCATGATAAAGTGAGAGAGAAAGAGCAAGAGAGCTCTAAAATCCCTCCCGCCATCTTTTCTGTTACACCACTGGCTAGAATCATGGAGAGGAGGGAGACAATTGCCTCAAGAGCGTTAACTCACATGCCTTTGTGTGAGAGCAGCACTGGGCAGGGAAGAGGCTCCAGAGTTGAGTCTGACAAGTGTGTGGATGGCTGCCAGTACTCTGTTCCCTCTCAGTCACAGCCATGATGGACTCTGTCAACAGCCTCATTAATACCTCAAATACAGTTTCACACACTCCCCACCACTGTTCAACCCTCTACCCTTAGTTTTTCCCTTTGGAGAAAGACTTTCCTCCTCCCATTTCAACTGTGCGTTAAAATTAACACCTAACAGAGATGCAGTTGCTAGTGAGGAATAAGTCTGTTACTAACTCTTTCTCCAACAAAACCTAATTTTCCTGAATAGTTTTAAAAATATCAAATGAAAGCTTATTTTAAGCTACCATTTCTGCAACAGTATTGTTAGATCAGTTTTCACTAAATATTACTGCTCTGGTCACTTTGCCTTGAGTACTTTTCTGGGGTTGGCTAGTATGACACTGACTTACAGTGCTGGGAGATGAGCGCTTGACTGGTACCGCGCACACATCCTCAGCACCACATACACAAAATGAGCAAACGAAGGGATGCAAAGCCCGACCCCACCAACACCGCACACACGCTTTGGAAGCCTTGCACCAACTGTACTGACCGATTCTTCCGGCGCAGGGGTAGCTGCAGATGCTGCACTAAGAACAGAGATGGGAATGTGAACAGAAGAGGCAGATGTAGCTCCTGCAGAGGTCAGGGAAGCAGCCGAGGGGATGGCAGTGGAGCTGGCTACTCCTGCTGCTAATGCTCCAGAGGGCAGCAGCCGTAGCGGAACTGCTGACGGCATTGTGGACGAAGAAGTGTCCAAGTGAGCAGAAGGTTCTCTTCCTGAACCACCAGGGCCACTCTCTTCCTTCTTATTATCGGTGAAGTCTATCCCTACAAATCACAAGTCCATTCAATTAACAGCAGCACAGACTAAGACTACTACCCTCCAAACAAGGAAAAGACTAATGGCTAAAAGGTAGTTCTGATGAAAATGCAGATACTGGTCATCTTGGAGGTTCACTGTTCACTTAATAGTGTCAGTGGCACCAACTGGTTGATGCCAGTATTAAGTACATCAACTTCAGAGGAGGTGAACACGTCAGCATGGGAAAGCCAACGAATGGTCTGCTCGGAATCAAGTGTGTGCTCGGCTGGAGCCCAGCTAGTGCACTGCCATGGAAACAACCACTGCAGGAGTATATGTGGTCCCAGGGTGGGAGGGCCTACCCAGCTTCTCCTGCTTCACACAGCTATCCTGACAAACGGCCTCCAGTTACAGCTCTGCATCCATTTCCCCATGTCAGCATCCTCCCTATTTCCAGTCATTACTTCCATTTTGACAAAACCAGGCTGTTTTCATTCTTGACATTAGCAAGTCGTAAGTCAAACAAATGAGCTCCCCGTGAAGACACAAATTATGAAGAAAGCCATTTGCCATCTTAACTAACTGCAGGGATGCTCTCTCACAGACGGACCTCCTCTCTGATCTAGGGAGTGGATGCAGTCAACTTCCAAAAGGTAGGGCAAGGAGCTTCACCCAGTTTTTGATTCCCCCCTCAGAATTAGAATTCAGCTAGTTTCCCTTGGACCATGTGAGTTTGAAAATGCTCTGAGATGTTCTAGACACAGAGGAGACACTGTATTTCAAGACTTTCCATCAGACGCCTGACTGTCAGCTGTCTGCATATTATATACAGTAATTGTTTCCTTGTTAAAGTTTAACAGTACTTAGAGTTCCAAGACCCTTCCAACTCTGGTGACAGCAAGTACCCACATAAAACTCCACTTATAATTTGAAAACTATACACACACAAAACACTCCCCCCAAGTTTAACATGTTTTTGGCAAAAAAAAAAAAAAAAAAAAAAAAAAAAAAACTTGAAAAGGTCAGGTGTGAACAGGCAGGGGAGGAACTCTTGCTGATATGGGCTCATTTATGAAGTTTCTGTTCACAGGTAGCTGTTAAGTTTACTGATTCTTCTCTTTTTAACTGGGAGACATCTGTCTCACTTTTCTACTATGTCTAAAACTAATTGAAAGTCAAGTCTCAAGAGCTATGGTCAGCTCTAAAGCACAAGAACAATGACTAGGGTAACTCTTACGGTGCACCTCGAGCTGGGTATGGCCTATTGAAGCCACAAATGGGGGATGCAGGGACAAGACACACCATTGCACATTACTAGCAGCACAGACCCAACCAGTCACTGATATCACCTCAAATTCCTTTTGAAACTAGACAGAGAACCTTCCATGACCACTCACCTGCATCATTTTTGTTCTGAAATATGGTCATGGCCTCCAGATTTAATGCACACACTCCTCTCATGAAGGCTTTCTTCATGGAGTCTTCGAAATGGTCTTTTTCCTGTTGCATTTTTTGAATCTCAGCTTTTGCATTTTCCAAAGCTCCAGATAACTAAAGAATTATAAAAAGTGGTGTGTGTGTTGGGGCGGGGGTGGGGTTGAAACACAAGAGATTATTATTGTCAAAAAATAAGGTTATACTTTGCTAGTTATCTATTTATTTATTTAGTTGTTTTGAGGGTCCTATGTGGCTCAGGCTGGCCTCTGCCTTGCTGTGTAGACAAGGATGACCTTAGATTGTCTTCTCTCTGCCTCCCAAGTGCTCAGATTGTAGCTATGTGCTACAATGCCCAGCAGAAATGTCATGTTTTAAAAAGCTATACACCATTTATACAGGACATTTAATAAAATGTATTTATACAAGCCATATTCCTTTGACAGGAAAAAACTAACTAAAATTCTTATAAAATTAACAGAATTTTTGAAAAGTAAATGATATTTACAAAATTTAAAGTACATAGTAAATTTTGGTAAAACTTACTTTCCCATAGCTCAAACCTAGAAAGACTACATCTTTTCTGTATACCACTTTGAACTGCAAAGATTAAATGTATTATACAATTTATTCCTTTTTTGTGTTTGTACATGTTTGTGTGGATGCACATGTGTGTATGTTTGTGCATGTGGAGGCCAGAGGCGTTTTCTTTCAACCTCAGGCGTTTTCTTCAGCTATTGTCCACGTTGTTTTATGAGCCAGGCCTCTCACTGCCAGGAGGAGCCTCCTGTCTGCCTCCCTCGTGCTGAGATTACAAGAGCGCAGCACTGAGCCCAGCTTTGTAGAAACCTAGACTCTGAGAACTGAACTGGGTTCTCATGCTCATAAGGTAAGCAGTTTATTGACTGAGACATCTCCCCAGCTGGCGGCTACAATTATGCAAAGTAGAAATGGTAAGAAGTAGCTTACCATAGCAAGCTTGGCTTCATAATCATTGGAGAGCTGCACACATATTTCTTCGGCCCTCGCCTGACACGCCCGTTCCACCACATCTTTCCACTGCCTCTGTACCACAGAACGCCAGCCCTTCCAGACTTTCTTCAGCAAAGTTCTCTCAAAGTACTGGTCAGCCAGTTTACCTTCATAAATCTGAACAAAAGCAACATCCAGAACAATCTCAGAATCACTACCCCAGGGCAGTGTAACAACAACATGGTGGTAAGTCCACAAGCTCTGCTGGGTGGTGGGCTAGAGGAGAGGTTGAACCCTTACTGAAAGTAGGTTGTACAAATTTATGCCTCCAGGTGGCACTAAGCTAAGTCTACAACAGACACCACCCGCATCACCGCATGTGTCAACAGGCTCTGCTTGTCTATGAAGAGCCTGTGCTTGGGCATTTACTATCATCAGCACTTCTTTCTGAGCCGGCCTCTTGCTATGTTGCTCAGGCTGGGCTCATACACTGGGCTCGAGTGGTCCCCTTGTGTAGCTGAGAATACACATACACACTGCTGCCCTTAGTTAGATGTGTCAGAAGCAGAAATAACATAGGAAGCAAATGATCTGTTTAAGATATAATTTTTTTTTTTTTAATAACTGCTTCCAACGTCGTTTGTTACAGAGTTTCATTACCAGGGTTTTTATAAGTTACGTACACTCCTTATTAAACTACTAGGAAGCAGCAAACGGCTTTTCTGTCATAATATATGCATCCTACGTCAATACAATCTGAAAGGTATTTTTCTAAACTGCACCAAAATCAAATTCCTTTGAAACCAGAGGACATTATGACCTAATTTACACTGACTCATTAGAAAATAAATCTTTGAGTTTGACAAGAGTTCTTGTATGTCACCGGAAAGTCTGATTCCTGAGTGTAGTTGTCTTTCTCATACTTACTTCCTGTCTGGATTTGACATGGCTGATTCTCCAGCGGAAGAAGCTTTTCATTAACTCTATCCTTTCCTTTTGCTTGCCGATGGCATGGGATAAGCTGGAAATCACCTGTGAACAGTGATTAACCCAGTTACTACAGTAGTGTGACAGCAGCAGCGGACTTGTGGAAAGGGCACACAGCCTGAGATGTTTTATTCTGTCTTAAGCTTAACAGTGCCTGGCAGCTCAGTTTATTCATGTTCAGAAAGTGATTTTCTCATGTAAAAAAATGTTATAGAGAATAATTATAGATATCTATTCATCAATTAGCAACCCCCCCCCAAACACTGTCTCACTACGTAGCTTAGGCTGGACTCAAACTTGTGATCCTCCTTCTACCTCAGAGTTCTGAGTGCTGGGCTTGCAGGCATATGCTACCATGCTAAGCATAGACTATTAGGACAAGGACCTTGTTTCCCATGTGAATATGGTAAGTATCAATGAATGATGGGGAAAAGGAAAGAAATCTTCACTGTGTGTATATCTTGTTACTCCCCAATAAAGTTTACATGCATGAAAATTAAGATACTTATTAACATTTAACTCAGGAAGATAACTTTTAAATTTTGATAACAAAACTTTAAAGTTTTGTTACATATACAGAAAGTCTTTACTTATTTGACTTATGAAAAGACTCTGGCTTGAAATGTTTTTTTAGTCCTTGTTACTGCCTTGGATATAGAAGTTTCTCAGTATTTAATTATTCTATGGTTTGAACAAATTTATAAGAGCTGTGGTTCTGTTTTAATGATTTTTCTTGAGTGACATTATTACTATCCTTAAAAAAGCATTTAATTGGTAAGATAATTCTCTCTTTCAAAGACCCGAGTAACTTTAATATGCACCTGAAGTGGGCACACTACGCAGACCTTAGTAAACCACACACTTACTACAAGGCACTTGTTGCTATTTTGTTGTTTTCCCTTTGAGACAGAGTCTTGCTGTGTTCCTAGCTGGCCTCGAACCTGTGACCCTTCTTACCTCCACATCTTAAATTACAGAGATCATAGGCATACCATGCAGCCTTGTTTACCTTTTCAAAATAGAAAAGGATGCTCTAAGTTGTCTGCTACATTCAATATCTTAAGAAAGACGGTGAGATATGGCTACTTATTCATTTTTGTAAGTACAACATAAGCATACTCATTTGGTATAATACTTCAGGACCAGAAGGATCAGAACAGTTTCGAAGATAATAGAGAAAAAGACAATGTTTCAATAAAACAAGCTACACAAAATGTTTGATTTTATACTATACCAGTAAAGAGCAAGAACAGTGTACATTTGAAAAAACATCATCTTGCCTGTGTGGATTATGTCTATAATCCCAGAGGTTGGGAGACTATCAGGAGGACTTCCTGTTGAGAGGTTGGCCTGGGCTATATAAACACTAAGTTGTAGCCAGTCAGTCTGGGCTACACAATGAGACTCTATCTCAGAAAATCAAGCAATAACAAACCTTTTATCTGATTCATTAAACACGTGCGTGCTGCTGCTTCCTGAGGCCTTGTGTGAAATGGAGTGCAGGCTCACCCATAAAGAGACAGGAGGCAGCAGGGCACAGATTCACTGCCCACTGTTCTGCTTAAGGTGTGAGATCTGTTTAAGATCTGAGGCACAAAACCTCAGACCAGTTTGAACTGGTAGGATTTGAAATGCTTACTGTCATCCACAAGGATGGTTAAGAACATAGGTAATAGGCTGGGCAGTGGTGGCGCACGCCTTTAGTCTCAGCACTTGGGAGGCAGGGGCAGGCAGATTTCTGAGTTCGAGGCCAGCCTGGTCTACAGAGTGAGTTCCAGGACAGCCAGGACTACACAGAGAAGCCCTGTCTTGAAAACAAACAAACAACCACCAAAAAAAAAAAAAAAAAAAAAAACCATAGGTAATACTGTAATACTGGCTCCTTCATGTTAACAGTTATAAAGATGATCAGGAAGAAAAACCTAGTATGTCTACTTGAGTGGGCTCTTACAGCATCAGGAAACGGCAGAGCCTAAGGGCAAGGTGGACCCCTACTACACTGAGTCTAGGAGGAATAGACCTGGGGCTGTGTGCTTAGCTTCTCTGAAGCGGTTCTCTCTTTGTCTTACAGGAGCAGATAATCCTAAGTCTCAGAATTGTATTTCCACTGGGACATCTGCTGAGTCTAACTCAAAGGGAGGCATAGAGAAGAGCACCTCGTCCTTTCTTCCGATGGAAATCTCAAAGGCTTTCTGCAGCTCCTTCAAGTCAGCCATCTGGTTTGACAGCTGCCTCACGACAACCGCGTGCTTTTCCTTCTCTCTTTTCATCTCCATTCGGTGCCAGTCAATAAAATTCAGTCTCCACTTACTTAGTTCAGATAAAATGTTAGTCTGAAAAGAAGACATAGTGAAAATAAGTAATTTGTTCTTTCAATCCACTTTTAAAATTAAACTGAAAATAAGAAACATTAAATTAAAAAAGACCAGGTCAACATAAGGGCTATTAAAATAAATCACAACACAGTAATACATGATGTTAGCAAGCTCAACAGCTATGGCTCTTCACAGTTCATTTGCGATGCCAGGGAATTTAGTTTCTCCCCATTTTCTGTTACTTTGTATGAGATCACAAAATTCCTTTGTGTAGCCATAGTCTTGAATGTCCACACTAAAACAGATTAGGTGGTTCTGCAGAGACGGCACAGGGGTTAAGAGCGCTGCTCTTCTAGAGGACCTGGGCGCAGTCCCTAGCACCCACGTGGTGGCTAGCATCTGCAGCGCTAGTCCTAAGAGATGTGATACCCTCTTCTGGGCTCCCTGGGCACAGAAAGCATGTGATGCACTTTCATACACGGAGGCTAAACATCCCTACACATAACACAAAAGAAATAAAAAAAACTCAAAAGAAATTAAAATAAAAATGGATCAGGTGGAGAAACAGAGTAATATGGGCTAAGCTGAGGCTGATGATTGATGGATTTAGAGGTTGTGGTGGGAGCTGAAACCATGAAACTGAAGTTTCCTCCAAAACAAGTTATTGCAATGGTTGTCTTACAACAAAGTGCTAAGCCCGTTAATGCTACTGACTGGTATGAGTAAAAGAACAAGCAATCACTGGTCATCTAAGAACAACAAAACCCTTCAGTAACTAATCCGGTTAACTCAACACAGAAGAGGTTAATGGTCGGCTGCACAATCCTGCAACAGTTTCCACTATGATCACAGTGTGAAACTGAGGGGAGGATGGCAGACACTGCTGCCAGTGTATTTTCAGAGTTTAAAGTTTCACGTAATAGGAAACTACGTCACAGAACTCACATGATCACAGTTTCCATGGATATAAATATATAGCTACATGCTTTGGAAAAGTTCATTCTTTCAGTTTTTAGAATAGTCAAATCAAGTTATTAAAAACATTTATTTGATTTTAATTATGTGTAAGTCTCTGCTTGGGTATATGAACATGAGTGTAGGTGGCCACAAGACCAGAGGTTGGAGGTGCCCTGGATCTCGAGTTCCGGTAGGTTGTGACCCCCTGACGTGGTGCTGGGAATTGAACTCCAATCCTCTGCAATAGCATTCTTGCTGTTAACCACTGAACCATCTCTCCAGCCTGTTCCATTAAAATATTAGCAAAAATCATTTTTAACACTGTGTTTTAATAGTGACATTTCTGTAATGCTGATTACTGGCAGGTTATTAACATCACTAAATGAAAATAGTTTTATAGATTCATCGGACATATATTGTGGCTCTATAAAATTAATATATGTCAGTAATTATATATTTTTAAACTTAAAAGGTCCTCCCATCCTAGCTTCCCAGATAGCTGGGACTCCACGTGTGTGACCCTCCTAAGCCCCGATGTCCTCACTAGGCTCTGAAGAGACTGAAACAATGTCAGTCATTGCTGGAGGTCATCAGGATGCAGGGCGCTCTTCAAAACGCATGAAATGTTGTGGGACATACAGTATCCTAGCAACGCCACACACCTAGCAACTCTAAGTATGGTTTAGAAACCTGTAGTATTACCTATGTGTGTAACAAATATGTATTCACAGCCCTACTAAAACATACTGAGTACCAACCCACAGTTTAACAAGACGCTGAGGCAGTTCACATATGCATTCAAGATTGAGAGACATAAATCCAAGACACTGGATGGATCATCCCAGGAACCCAACGATTTACGTTTTTGTTTACTAGAAAAAATTGAGAGAGAGAGAGAGAGAGAGAGAGAGAAGGAGAGAGAGAGAGAGAGAGAGAGAGAGAGAGAGAGAGAGAGAGAGACTAGGTCAAGTGTCAGCCTACAAAGCATACTGCAACTGAGCAACTGTAATACCTTAAGACCTGAACTCCAGATGTCAAGTACATTCTCCAACTTCTGAAAATTTTCATCAGAGACAAGATGATCACCCACAATTATTTCATGGGCATCTGTCCGAGTAGAAAGAGAGGCTGGTGAGGAAGAGTCACCTAAGAAATGTGCGCTGAAGAAATCCATGGCTGGGTGAGGTGGCTTCCTGGGTGACCCTAGAAGAAAAGCAGAGCAAGCAAACAGCAGCCAGGTCAGATGGAAGTCGTCTAACTGGCAGAGTAATGTCAAAAGGCTACAAGATGTCTGTCAACTCCAGAAGCTGAGAAAAACCACCAAGAAAATACTCTTGAGGTATACTGACTTCAGCGTGGACATTTTTGATATTAGTGCTGTCATTGACTTAGGGCTGACAGGCATGCGATGCCTCCTACACCGCTTCCATCCTTCACAAACAACTCCCATGGCAAACAAGGAACTGAGTGTGATCAGTCGTGCTATCCAGTAACACTAACTAAATGCCTTTTATATCTCTGCAGTACAAACGTTTAAGGGTTAGCTCTCAACATGTGCTATCCTAAGAGGTAGGCATTTTCTCAACCGTAAGGAAAACACTGAGGCTCAGCGGGTAATTGTCCATGGCGAGGCGGTTGTCTATAGATCACTCTTGCTTTATTCTCAACGTTAGTACTACTCTTAACATTGCTAGAATCTGACAATATAAAAGGGCTAGTTATGTAGTTTATTAGATATGCTGTGAGCCTCCAACATGTAGACGAGAGATCTGTACACCAGTTTATATGCGTGCGCACATATACCCAACTATGACTTGTCAATACCCAGTGAGGTGGGAGAGCCAGAGCCAGAAAGACAACTGGTCTCTTTAAAATGCATAAAGTAGAAAAGTCAATATTCCACCACAAATTTACTGGAATTAGACACCATCCATCACCATTTCTCATGGATCTCACATTAACTATGAAGGTCTATTAGCCAAGACTGAAGGCTTGCTTGTCTCTCTTCTTTGAAGAATGAGGCAAGGACAGAAGTACTATAGAACCTGTTATGTAAAAGCAAATCTTTCCAGAACTACTTGGAAGAAGGAAATTATTCCCTAAATTGTGTATCTGATATGCAATAAATAGGGTGTGGGATGGCTATATGTGAGATATCACCTACACATTCTGAGGATGGTCAAAGAACCCAAGGAGCAAGGCAGAAAGACAAAGCGCACTCATATTCTTTTACTGGGTTCTACCAAGTAGAGAGGCAGAAGGCTCTGCTTTCCTGCTTTGTTTGTTTCAGAGATAGATAGGGCCTATGTAGTACAGGCTGGTCTTAAACTGGCTATCTTCTTGTCTTAGCGTCCTAAGTGGTAGGGTTACAAGCATACTGTATCATGTCCAATAGTCTCTGTGGTTTTATTGTTGAGGAAATATATATATATATATATATATATATATATATATATATATATATATATATATTCACCACTTACAAAATAGAATCACATGACTTAAGGGCTTGAAAGACCATTTGCAATAATACTGCCCAAGACTCGTATGAGTGAAGAAACATACTGGCAGGCACTTCTTACAAGGTGGCTTAAAATGCTCTGCATTAACAATGCCACACTGTGGGCAAGAATCCCATTTCTCTTAACATTTGTACCATGTAAAGTAAAAAGACAGAAGCTGGTTCTAGTAAGCTTCAAAATCCCCTTCTCACCACCCGTCTCTCCGCACCTCTCTGACTCAACACGACTGCAACAGTATAGCTGAGTTAGCAGCCTTACGTTCATTAGTTACCTTTGCCATTGCTTCTAGTTGTAGAAAGTAGACATTATTTGAACAACTTCTTTCTAAAGGCAATGTAAAGGATGCCATGCACTACAATTATTAACTGGTTTTAGCTGCACAATTTTGGAATGTTGTGAAATTATTTTAAATATTATCACTTAAACTAGCAACAATAACATTTTAAAAGTATGGTTAAGTAATATGCTGACCTATTCTTGCTAATACACTGTAATTAATGAAACAAACTAAGGAAAAGTCATCCTACCTGGTTTTGAATGGCTTGAAATATTTAAATCTGATCCTTTCCCAACTTCCAGTGCAGTTTCTCTTACAGGGCTATTTCCTGCCAATAAAAGGTTTTTAAAATTAAACTACTTAAAAGAAACCATGTGTATGTACTGTACATCTGATGGCTTCATTGTGACATATTTATGTATGCAGATAACATACATAACCCTTCCTTACTCTGTCGTCCCTCCTCCTCGAGGTCCTCTTCTATTTAAATAGCACCCCTTCTACGTTTATGTCTTAAATACATTTTTAAAAATACCATATTCTACATGTGGGAAAACACGCAATATTTGTCTTTCAAAGCTCAGTTTGTTTTGCTTCACTTGAAGATTCCATTGCTCCTTAACCACTCATCTGCTAAAGGGTGACCAGACTGGCTCTATGCCGTGGCTACTGTGAACAGTGCTGTAATAAACACGGACATGCGGGTATTGTATGCTGGCTCTCATGTTCCTGAGTGTGTATGTCCAGGGCAGACAGCTGGATCTTATGGTAGCTCTATACCTATAACATACATTCATATTTATGTATATAGAGTTAAAGTCTGCGTATATATGAAGGGAATGCATATGCCACAGCATGCTTGTCCTCCATCTTGTTGAGACAAGGTCTCTGTTGTTCACTGCTGTACATGCCAGCTATCTGGACTTTGAGGTCCAGAGGTTCTCCTGTCTCTGACTTCCACCTTGCCTGTAGGAACACTAAGATTTCAGACACATTATTGTACTGGCTTTACATGGGTTCTGGGAATTTCATACTCAAATCCCGAAGCTTCTATGGCAAGCACTTTGCCTACTGACTTCTCTTCCCAGCCCTTGCCTGCTTATATCCGTCAGTCTGCAGCACTTTCGTGTGCTCAGTAGGAGTTGTACATTAAGGTACTCAATGTAGAGTCGGGCAGTGGGCATGCACGTCTTGAATCCTTGCACTTGGGAGGCAGGGGCAGGTGGATCTCTGAGTTTGAGGCCAGCTTGATCTACAGAGTTCCTGGACAGCCAGGGCTACATAGAGAAACCCTGTCTGGAAGAAAAGGAAAGAAAAGGAAAGAAATGGAAAGGAGAGGGAAGGAAAAGGAAAAAGAAAGATACTCAATGTAACTAAAATATGACGGACACTCTTGATGTACAACGAATAAACCCAAGTTTTATATATCTTAAAGAAAAGGAAATTTAGGTAGAAAAATTCTGCCATAGTAACTTATTTATCTGAAGTCATGGTGCTATTGTCTCAGTTCAGCAGTCTGAGGACAGGAGTACAGTGTGCATGTATGAAGATCTAAAAACACTGGGAATGGGGAAGTGACTAGGGCCCTCACTTAGCAGAAACCCAGGAGCTTTTTGCCTCTGTGTGAAATGCTCCCTCAAGGATAGCTATCCTCGGAGGTAAGACAGCTATATGATGACTGCCCATGTTGGCGATCTAACCCTAAGTATTTATTCAGGGACTACGCGATGTCTTGGCAGGTAAAGATGCTTGCTGCCAAGCTTGACAACCTAAGTTCAATCCCTAGAACCCATACAGTGGAAGGAAAGAACAGATTCTTGACGTCATGTGCATACACACATGTACATATGCACACATACAAAAACATGGGAAAGAAAGAAAGTGCTTATGCAGAATGAGTTGTTAGAGTTTGCTCTGTACTAAGTAAGACTAAAGAGGGAAGGGGTTGCTTCCCATTGCTTCCTTTAACCCCCGTATCGAAGCACAGCCTGCTTGCATCAGATACTAAATCTACTGCTGAGAGTCCACACGCAGGTCCACCTTTGTCCTGATGACCCAAACTATTCTCCATGCCACATAAATATTGCCAACAAAGTATTAGTATGTGGTTCATAGAGCAACTTAAGGGGTTCTGAGGGCAGTGTTGGGATTACCTTTAGATGGGCTTGGGCATTTAGTTGTCAAATAATCCTGGCATAAAACTTCTGATCAAGAACTGGGGCACACACCATACTCTACTGCCTCTGCCTCCAGAGTGCAAGGATTCAAGGCGTGCGCCACCACTGCCCGGCTCTACATTGAATACCTTAATGTACAACTCCTACTGAGCACACTAAAGTGCTGCAGACTGATGGATAGAAGCAGGCAAGGGCTGGAAGAGAAGTCACTACTGACTAAAAGTGCTTCCCATGGAAGCTTCAGGATTTGAGTGTGGAATTCCCAGAACCCATGTAAAGAGATAATCAGTATTGTGTTGCCCCGATTTTATTACTTTTCATAAAGTTAAAAGTCAACTGAAGTTTAAATAAAAATCCAGCTGTCAAAAGAGCCAGGAATGACAGCAAAATGTAAGGCAGGCTTTACAGCACAGACTGAGATGCACCCGTGGATGGTAAGGGACATTTCCACAGTCACACCAGCATCACCCACAGACTCAGGATCTTAAGTGGTATCTTGACAACTGTATGTAACCTGGTTGGTGAAGCATACCAGCTAGCGTAGGAAATCTATCCGGTGCCACTTCTCCTTTAAGGTGAGATGGCTGTGAAGCACTGGATTCAGCATTTGGATTCACAATAGCATAGCGAAGCAGTTCTTCATACTCCTCCTGCGAGAGGCCAAGAACAGCGATGTTTCACAGCAGCTACAGCATTGCATCCAAACGCTCATTTTTGTTGTTAAGAAATCTACTCAACCACATAACAGTCATATACTTACCACAGTACAGAAACATTTACATCTTTTGTAAGCTTGAGTCCTTTGAGTGCCTCTGGCATGACTTTGACATTTAATTAAAAGTTTAAAGAGGAAATGTTGGTGATTCAATATAACACTTTTTTCTATCTCTTCTTTCTTACATTTTATATCAATTTAACTAAAGATGAGACAAGACATGCTATTAAAAAGCTATCGCTTTCAAGAACTTACATCGAGACTCAGTTATATTTTCTCTCTCCATTCTTCCTTTTCACTCGTTCTATTCTCCCAAACCCTGCCGTCTTTTTCTCAACAGGGTTTCTCTGTATTCCCCAGACTGGGACTTGCTTTGACAGGCTGCTATTAATCCTTAATCCTCCTGCTTAGGCCTCCTGAGCTACTTGCACCACAGGTATGCACCACCACAAAAGGACCAGGATTTCCTTGCTATACAGAAGCAATAGAAGCAGTCTGGACGGTCAAGCTTCTGCAAGTACACAAGCTGTTTATTTCCCCTAGTTTTAAGCCCACACTCATCAAGGCAGCTGGTTTATTTTTGCTGCTGTTGTTAGAAGAAAATGCCATGGATTTGCATTTAAAAACTAAATATGTATGATTGCAGCTCCGTCTTAGCATTGAATTTTAAGTAAAATTGTTTGTAAAAGGAGTTTGTACTATTCTGTTTGAAAATTGTGAAATGTCAGACGACAGAAAACCTAACACCAGAACCATCTTCATAAGGCTATAATCAACTCCTCTTTGTTCATGATGCCTCTTCAAGGCAATAAGCACCAAGTTTAAACCGTTTCCCAGGATTTATGAAGTGTAGCAGTTGTGCATGCAAGCACCTATGTAGTTGTAGCACTGAGGAGTGGAGAGAAGAGGGTCAGGAGGATGAAGCAAGCCTGGGCTGAAGATACAAACTGAACTCTGTGTTAGGAAAAAACTTATGTAGCATATCATAGTGACAAAAGTAATTATAATTCTTTAAAAGGGTTAAAATATTCTTGAATTAAAATTTTTTCTAAATCATATCTGGTTGCTAAAATAAAGAGAAATTTAAAATTCTCAGTTATTAAGAAAAAGGCAACTTTAACTTGATAGGATACACTGGGATAAGACACAAGGTATCATTGGTCTGTGTAAACCAAATGGGAATCCACCCTAATAAATAATGCACAGAACTCCATGTCTCCTGCAGTAGCTAACTGACTATGAGTGCCCATTTCTCCTTTGTGTCTGTAAATCAATAAGTCCCGGGTTAACCTGGGCAAATGGTCATCTACTTCTTCCACCTCCCTGCAGCTACAGTAGTTACGACAGTAGGGCTTGTGGGATCTGAACGTCTCATGTAAATAACACACCCTTCCCTAGGCAGTTCTTCTAACTCATCTGTCAGTGTCCAGGTTCAGGGTGGCAGATTATGGCAAATGTGTAGACTATGGCAAATGTACTGGTGACAGGAACCAGAACCTCACTGCACAGAACATCAGAGAGCCCTGGGCCCTAGAGTCTCAGATGGCTGACATTCTGTTACTTTTCATTAAAGATGAGAACATTTGGCAGACACAGTTAAACCAGAGATTTTACAAAATGTTCTGAGATTCTGAGTTTTATTTTTTATTGTGTTAAAGCATTTGCAGAAAAAGCTTTTGAACAGTTCATGGCTATTTTCTGAAAACTTAAAACAGTATACTCCCCAAATTAGTAGAGAGTTTACAATATTGTAAATGCAAATACTTCAGTGTGAAGGGAATAAGTAAATGAAAAAAGCATTTCTGGTTTTGCCGCAAGTTAATACTTTGTTTAAATTTTTTTGGGCCAGGCGGTGGTGGCACATGCCTTTAATCCCAGCACTTGGGAGGCAGAGGCAGGTGGATTTCTGAGTTCGAGGCCAGCCTGGTCTACCAAGTGAGTTCCAGGACAGCCAGGGCTACACAGAGAAACCCTGTCTCAAAAAACAAAATGTGAATGTGGTCTCTCTATGTATCCCTGACTGTCCTGGAACTCTCTATGTGGTCCCTGCTGGCCTTAAACTCAAAGAGATCTCTCTGCCTCTGCCTTCTGTGTGCTGGGATCAAAGGTGTGCACCATTACACAGGGTTTTATAATTTTTTAAAGAAACAATAAATTTAGACGTCTTCCTACCTGAAGGTCTGTGGACACAGAATGGTCAGAGTCATTGTGAGCAACGTGAAGTGAGTACTTGTCCTCGTCAGATGACATCCTGCAAACGCTATAGAACAGCACAAGTTAACTTTGGTTGTTTCTCGTAATACTTAAACCAAAGCTTCTAAATACACGAAGTGCAACAGTGCTTTAACTTGCAATTGTTTTTCATGTCATTTAAAAGAAATCATCCACCCAACATACTGAGCAGGAATCACAGGGCCAAAGACAGGACTTACTTCAAACACTTGTGTTTCTATAATATCCTGAAAGAAATGTGCTAAATACACAAAAGACTGAAGAAAAATGCTTCAGAACAACCTTCCTGCAGGGTCAGTCAGAAAAGAGCATGCTGTCACCCTTCTTCAGCCTTACGTGATATCTCGGGTACCAAACACGTTCCTGTGACATTTTGAACTAAGACAGCCTAAGAATTTATATAAATTCCCTTCCTGAGATGCTTACATTTTGGGAATATTATTTTAAGAAAATTAAGTTTATACATCATAACATACTGAAACATACATATAGAAATCATTAAATGTCTTAACTAAAGAAAACTATTTAAAGGGGGGTGGTGGTTAAAAGGCAAATAATAACTATTCAAACTATCTGAACACCAGTAAGTCAGACAGCATGGCCCAGGTACTGAGACCTGAAAGATGTGGAAGTCCATTCTGAGAGACAGACTCAAGATAAAAACAGAACCATGTAAGCCAAGACACGGAGTCATGGCATATGTGAAAAAGATTTAGTGTGTTTGGTTAGCTGAAATAAAGTAAGACTCAAATACAACTCAAATAAGAAGGGGTAGTTACAATTATAGCCTTTCATATTAAAAGGCTGAATCTTTACTGAAGACATTAAATGTTTGAAACAACTAATGTGACCAACCTTGCTATTTATCTATTTGTTTGTTTGTTTATTTGTATTTGCAGTGCTGAGGACTGAATGTACATGCAGCTGTGCAAGTGAGGGCAAGACCTTCTGCAGAGCTCCCAACATTGCCTTTTTAAAAAATTGGTATTTTACAAAAAGAAATATTACTCTGACAGCTTTAGGGCAGATTGGGATACTGAAACTATAAAGTCCAATGGAGAGCCAGTCGTAGTAATCCAAGCAGTAAAGGTTCTTTTCAGAATTAACGTAGGAGAGAAATGAGGGCCTTAAACTAGAATGCAGCCTTGGCAAGGGCTCTGAGGTGTGGCTCTGAGGCAGCTGTGCTACAGTGGTGACAATGTGGGCTCATGATCAACGACCACTTAAAGCAGCCAAGTGGGTGCTACTGATGTGTCAGATTTGTGTCCAGACTAACTAGACGAAACACACTACTACTCACCGAAGCTAGGACTGTGGGACAATGAGCCGGGAGGAAGGACAGCCAGTTCAGTACCAGCTGTGTCAGCATGAGGTTGCCTCTGAAGCACGAGGTACAGCTGTGAGCACGCAGTAGTCAGCCTTCAAGATCCCTGGGTTCCTTGGCCACGGATTCACTCAACTGTGGGCCAAAAGTATTTCTTAAAATCACATTGGTCCTGAACATGCAGACTTTTCTTATGATCATCCCCTAGATAACACTGTACAACACGACTTACCCAGCATTCATACTGTATTAGGGTTATAAGTAAGCTGGAGATGGATAAAGTGTGAAGGATGGTATGCCTAAAAGCTTACAAGCAAGTTCTCTGCCATTTTATACAGGTCTCTTGAACATCTGTAGATTTAGGTATCTGCAAGATCTGGGAATCCATCTGCTGACTGTGGTTATAGAAGGATAGCTGTTATGTGACTATACTCAGGACACAGCTCCAAGCACTGGAATTCATAATGGCTAGGATGTGCCTAGCCTAGAGACCTGTATTATAAGCATAGGCTGGAGATTTAGATTGAGGAGGCACTGACTTCTTGAGATCTACTAAAGAAATGGGAATGAATGGGACTACCCATTGTGGTAAAGAATTATTATCCTGCAGACCAAACACAATTGCATGCATGGTTTAGAACGTAAACATGTGTATTTTCTAGAAGGATTTCTTAGCTTCAAATATGATTTCAAAGGAGTTCATAATCCTAACAAAGACGGTTGTGAGAAGAGGAATCTAAAACTGCTAAGTTTTAAGGAACAGTGAGGAGTCAGCAGAAAGACTGGAGGAAGCCAGAACACTGGTATTGTGTGGGAAGCAGTTATGAGGGTCACTGGCCAAAAGGAGGCAAAGAAGACCCTCAACAAGCAAATCAGGAAGCTGCTGTGACCAGTGTGACAGTTTCAGTTGCTCCTGAGACAGGTCTCAGTTACAGTTTGCTAAGAAAATTAATGAGATAAAGACACTGAAGAAGGGAGAGAAGCAAGGGAAGCCACAGAATAGAAAGCCAGGTTGCTGCCAGAATGTGGAAAGGGAGTTTCTCTTTTTTCAGCATTGGTATGTATACAGAAGGTAAGTAAGTAAATCTGAGCTGTGACTGTCTTCCATTAAGCCATGTAGGGAAGAGAAAGTAAGCACAGATCTGCATCAAGGAATGAATACTTCACTAATTTCAAGTCAATCACTGTGGTAATTTGGTCCGTTTTAATTTTAATTACATCTTCCCCTATGACTTGTTTGCAGACCTGGTAGGCAACCAGAGTTGGGAACTGTGGATTATTTTAGTAACAAATGAGCTGGTATGATAAGATGTCAAAATTGTTTCTTAAATACATATTGCATCCAGAAAACAATTGTATTTTTGGGAAGTACATTATCTGCCATTTACCCTGCTCTTTGCAAACAAGCATGACAATTAACTTGAGACTCGACAACAGTAGCATTTCTTCAGTTTCTGGGTTCGGAAGAACGATGCTTTTGTAGGTGACATACACCATTCCACTACATTCTCAGCATTCTTTAACTTAAGCAGAACCCACAAGATAGTTTGAATGCTTCTCTTTGCCACAGGTACAACTTAACTGAAAAGTGGACTCCGGGAATTCAAATGCAATCTCTTAGAGGCAGAGATAGAAACAACGTGTAGCTGGCAGCAAGGTGACGTCCCCCGTCCTAAGTGCACGCAAAGAGAGGGCGAGCGCCAGTTCCTTCCAAGTTTTCTTTCACCACCTTCCAATCCGGCCCCATTTAAATCTAATTTTTTCCTGGTAAAACACAACGTTCTGTTGAACTATCTCCCCACGTCCTAAAGAACAGGACCTACTTAGTTCGCTTGTGTCCTCTCTTTCTGGGCACCTCCAGGGACGATGTCCCCAATCCTGACAGGGAGGAACCGGCCTGGTCGCCACCACCAGTATCCGGCGTCTCCGCCAAACCCCGACTCCTGACTCGCTGCGACCGCCGGCGTCGCCGCCGCAACCACAGCAAGCACAGCGGCTCCCCTAGCAGCCACTTGACAGTTTCAAACTGAGGGCCCTGATGAAAGACAGCCCTAACCACTGGTCCATAACTTCAGCAATCTTATATTTGATTGGTCCGAGAAAAGTGGGCGGAGCCTAAGGGGGTCTCAGCGGGAGAAGCCGGAAGTCGGAGATTTACAGGCAGAGGCCCGCCCAGAGCTCCGGGCTCACATAACGCATGCTCAGTGCTGCTCTATGCTGAAGTGCTACTACGGGGTAGCACTGCAGACAAATTTAATTATCCTAGCAAGTTTGCGAAAGCTGCGTGCTGATTTTCAACAAGGAGGATGACCTAGGCACAAAGCCTTGAGATTTAGTTTCACGCACAGATAGTAGGCCACAAAATCACTGGCCTGGCAGCTGCTCTCTTAAAAATACAAATGCCCGACACCCCCTATTGATTTCTTTAGTTTTGGATGTAGTTTAACAAATAATGTAATTCTGAGGATGAGGGTATAAAAAAACTGCCAGCCTAAGTTTTGCTAATGACCTAAATACTATAGGCTGCAAGGTAGAAACTTTTGGTGGAATATCGACCTTAACAGTCAGATCACAATTATAATTTAAAGTTTGGCTTTGCCAAGTACTTATAATCACCTTCGGTAATGCTACCCACATTCTAGGTCTAGGGAGATAAAATGAGTTAGTATATTAAAACAGACATCACATAGACATATAAAAATACCAGTTTTCCAACGTTTTTACCCCAATTGGTGATAAATATGACTAGAGATACGTGAAGGTCCAGGTGAAAGGATTCAGCTATTTAAGACCCCAATCTAGAAAATAATAATGTTCGATCCCGCCCCCTTCCCCTCCCTTTTTGTAATTTAGATGATGTCACTTTCTTTTTTTTTTCTGTATACAGAAGTGGCACAACTGGACCCTCACCTACTTCTATTTGTCAAGGGTTAGACTTTTATTATCTTTTAATTTAAAAGTTACGGTGTGTTTCTGTGTGTGTGTGTGTGTGTGTGTGTGTGTGTGTGTGTGTGTGTGTGT
>JANHMN010000014.1:19148230-19211478 GCA_030674055.1 Rhabdomys pumilio | reverse complement strand
TGTGTGTGTGTGTGTGTGTGTGTGTGTGTGTGTGTGTGTGTGTGTGTAGTGAGGGGCATATGTGGATGTAGAGGACAAGGGAGGAGTTTATTCTCTATTTCCACACGTGTGGCCTGACCTGGGGACTGAACGCATGTCGTAAGGCGTGGTTTTAAGTGCTGTTTCTATTGAGCCATTTCACTGGCTCTTAGGTCTGAATGATACTGAAGAAGAACACTGAAAATGTCTTTGGTGTTAGCTACGTTGATTTCCATCCCCCAAGTTTATTTTAAAGGACAAATTACTACCACTAGAAATAATTTTATACTTTGTTCTAATAATTGTTGTTCAGTTGAATACTACACGGTGATCCTGTTGTGTTTTATAAAAGGAGCGGTGGTGTCCGAAGGGTGTCTGAAGCTTCACCAGGCCCTGCCAAGGTGTCCCCCTGAACAACCAAGCAGTGTGACAGGCCTGGTATAAAAAGGAATTTGGTTGGGAGGGGTAGGTGTGCTACTGTGTGTGGAGGCCAGAGGTCGATGCCAAGTGTCCTCCCCAGTTACACCCCACCTCATTTTTTGAGCCGTGGTCTCTCGCTGAAACGGGAGCTCATTGATCTGGCTCCTGTAGCTGGATAATGAACAAAAGCCAGTGATGGGGGAATTTCAAAAGTGAAAGCTGCTCAGGAATCGCATGGCTGGATGAGCACAGCGGGGGAGGCCCGACTGAAAATCTTGGGAGAGATTTGAGATTTTACGTCAAAGATAAATGATATATTTTTAGGTTTTCAGAAGAGATAAAAACAACTTGGAAGGAGGATGAAGAGAAAATAGAAATGAGTTATTTAAGATAGAATTTACGGATCATGCCGGGAGGTCGTGGCACAGGCCTTTAATCCCAGCACTTGGGAGGCAGAGGCAGGCGGATTTCTGAGTTCGAGGACAGCTCACTTGGTAGACCAGGCTGAAAAAGAGAGCGTCAGAAGAGCAGTTTTTGAAAGAAGATCAAAACTCAATGTTAAATAGGCTTTAAATAAAATGCTTGGGGTTTACAAGTGGGCTGTTCCCTAGCTCATTGAGTATACATGTCTAGAGTAGAGGAAGGAGTTAGGCTCTATATATCTAAATTGGGAGTTTTCTCATATAGATGTGGGTTGTTTTGAAAATGGTTTCACTTTTTCATCTTTCCCTTGTATCTATGACATTTACCTTATCATATTGCAATGCTTTTCCACTTGTGCCTCTCAGGATGCTAAGGAATACCGTGCAGTGTTTGATTAGGCTGTGCCAGTGGGGTTTTTTTTTTTTCAGATTCCACCTTGCTTTGAGAGACTCCATTTTACCAACATCATTTGGCTCCATTTTGAGTGTAGAAGCAGGATGACGGTGCTTCCTGGTGAGCACATAAAGCAGCGCTGTCCAACACCACCCGGAATACAAAGACAACTCTTTCGTATAAACAGAAAGGATGCCGGTTTATAAACACACCAAACTGTAGAACACATGAACACATTAAAACATTCCAGACAAAACAGGCCTGAGATCTTGTTTGATACACTAGACTGAGAAAAAGTGTCTAACTTCCTCATTTGGACCCTTTGAAGAGGAAGATATTTAACACTGATGGTAAAAGGCTCACCAATCTGTCATCTGACCACCGTGTGTGTGTGTGTGTGTGTGTGTGTGTGTGTGTGTGTGTGTGAAGGAATCAACAGAGAGCTCCCTGCCATCCCAAGGACTTCAGCCAGTTAGTTTAGGTCTGATCCTGCCCCTCACCTCCACAGACTCAAAAGTCTGTATTCCACTTTTGCATGTCTACTCCCAGAAGTGTGGCTCAACCCTCGACTCTATAGCATTACCTCCAACAGACTCCCAGCAGGATTAATGATCTGACCCCTCCTACAACAGAGACTCTTTCTGCACCTCTGTCATACTCTGCCTTTGCCTCTGTTCAGCTTCTTTGAAACCCCTTGAACCCTGCTATGGCCTCTTTAACCCTTTGTATCCCTTCTGTAATATACATATCCACCCATCTATTCATCCATCTATCTACATGTAAATAAAGATATTTGTACTGTATGACCTGAGTGTTAACTTTAATCATTAAGATTGAAGCAAATGGAACCGTTTCCCTAGCAAGGTTGGTTGCAAGGAAATGAGGACTACTTGGAAAACTTAAGAGATACAGCTGCCATACATTGTAAATTTATTGTTATTTTACCTAGGCTGACATTGTGGAAGGTCACAGATGTGTTTGTCTACATTTCTGACATAGCATTCTACAAGATGCAAACAGAAGCCTTTAAATACTTAAGCATTTGGTACGGTTTGCTCTTGCCTTCTGTCTTATTCATGAAAACATGCCTGGGTTCAGCTGACAGTACCCAGTCAGGTACTTACAGGACACTTACAGGTACTTATAGGTATAGCCGCTCAGTGGCCACAGACAAACTGGGTTCACCTGAAAGGAGGGCTGGAGATGAAAAAGAGACGGAGAGGTGAAAGAAGCATGAAACCAAGACAAAAGTTCTCTGATCAAGGCTCAAAGTTTAATATTCAGCATTTTGCATACATAGGGGAAGCCCAGGAACCCATCCTTTGTTTCAGCTGGATTACGTTGCAAGGCAAGCTCAGCTGGCAGTCTATTCTTCTAAGTTCCTGTAGGAAGTTGTACATACAGCCAAGGTGGATGACTCCACCGGGGCCGTTAAGGTTCTGTGGCAAACAAGGTCTTTCTGGCCTGCTCAAGGCTGGGGGAGGGCACATATAGAAGTATGGTGGTGCACACCTATAATCCCAGATACTAAAGAACCCTTGAGAAAATCAGCCAGGGTAACAAAACCAGACTTAGTTTCGGGGCAGTGCCAGCAGGACCACGAAGCTAATCTGCAGAGTCACATGCCAAATAAATGTTAATTGCCAAGAGCCATTGTGCTTTAGTGTGGTTTGTTACATAGACTTCTATGGCAAAAGAGCACAGATGAATACAGTTGAGGTTAAAGGATCGCACAACATGGTGGGTAAAGTAAACAGAGAATAAGACCCAGAATGGAACCCTGACATTCTTTAATAGAGATTGTGTGGTGATAGAGGAGCCTGTAAAAGAGATGGAGGAGGGTGGATTTCAGAGGATTGGGGGAAACAGAAGAGGCTTCAAGAAAATGCTAATGAAATGACTGTTATGTACCTGCCCTAGTATCTCCTCTCTTCATCCCCTCTGTTCTCAAATAAGCCACTTGAACTATTTCTTGATGGGCTATTTACACCCATCCTTTACATTCTCCATGGTCTTAATTTATTTTCTTGTTGCTGTGATTAAGTAATACTCAGAGAAAAGCAACTTAAGGGAGGAAGGGCTCATTTTAGCTTACAGTTAAGACATGGTCTACCATGACAGAAAAACATGGCAGTTGGAACTTGGAACAGCTGGTATTTTAAGTGTCATAGGGAGTAATGAGTGCAGGCTACTCAGAGCCCATTTTCCTCTGATACAGTCCGGAGTCTCAGTCAGGAAACGGTACCACCACCTGCAGTAGGTGGGCCACCCCACCTCCATCAGTACTGTCAAGGCAGTCCCCTACAGACGTGTTCACAGGAAATTTCAGATTTTGTCAAGTTGAAAACACTGATAATAACATTTGCAAATTATTTTCTTGTGATGCCATAAGATTGTACCACCACCTCCTCTAATATCTTTTATGAATCTCATGGTTCTAAACACTCTTCAAAATCCAGCCCTACTTAAAAAAAAAAAAATCTCTGCTAGGGTCTCCCAACTTAACACTAAATGTGAAAATTTGGAAAAGCTGTGTAATATTTATAAGATCTTTACTGTTGAGAAGAATAATAGAACATATGAAAATTTAAGATTGAAACTAAGTCAATGTACTTATGTATTCCTTGGCTGTTTACCTTTCAATATCTGGTCCTGGTGAAATAATTGAAGGGGAAGTTTAGCCATGGCTTCCTAGCTATACTGCATTTTCCATCTGACATTCTATTTGAGTGGGGCCTAGATGTGGGTAGACTGACATTTTTCCACTTCCTGAAAGGAGACTCAATACACTGGGCATACTTTCTTCCTCTCCTTCTCCTTCATCTTCCTCTTCCTCCTCTCCCTTTTAGTATTCTTTTTCTTCATGTTTTTCCCCCCAGGCAGGATTTCTCTGTGTAGCCCTGGTTGTCCGGGAACTCTGTAGACCAGGATGGCATTAAATTCAAAGATCCACCTGCCTCCGACTCCCAAGTGCTGGGATTAAAGGCATGTGCTACCACTGCCCAGTTTTTAATCTCACTTCTTTATTAGCTCAAGGTTACCTTTCAACAGACCCTCAGTCTGGGCTTTGTTATTCCACGTTGTAGGTGGCTGACACAGTATGCTAATCTCTAAAGAAGAGAAGCAACACTTTTTGAACACTGGCTTTGGAAGACATTGCTTTTGTCTTTCTACATCAGAAAAAAAAAGTATTGAATTGAAAAGCAACTTCAGGCAGGAAAGTGTATAAAGACTGTGGTGAAAGACGAACTCCTTGAAATGTCAACGGAGGGACTGCAGACAGAGGGATCAGTAAGGCAAGAGCTGCAGGTAAGAGGTGGAGAATATTAGGGCGGTGGTCTGCATCTAATGGAGGTCACAGATTTTCAGTGGGTTAGAATTCATTCAGAACAGTTTGGCTTGTGAGTTCCACAGCACAGCATTTCCAGGCCTTTTATTGCCAAGAGGAATTCATTTCTTGGCTCTCGTCAACCTTCTGTTCTTCCTATCGTAAAGACTCTTCCTTGAGCTGCTCTGAGAACACATAGCACGTTCTTGATTCTCACAGGGAGAATCATCTTGATTCTCACAGAGAGCCCCAAGACAATGTGGGGCTCCCTGTGAGAATCAAGATGAAGTAATTCTCAGGAGTGCTGAGTCCCACTGAGGTTTTGAGTACACAGATGCTGGCCTTGGGATCTTTAGAGTTCCTGAGAGTGGATTTATAGATCAGGATTATTTGGATGGTAATAAGAATCTCAACAACATTTCTAAATGGTGCAATTTGCTTTCTTCTTTTCTTCTTTTTTTTATTTCTTTTTTCTTTCTCTTTTTGCTTTTTTCTTAAAGGGAGGAAAGAGAAGAGAGGCTATACCCAGTTTCTTAGTCACTGTTCTTTTGTTAAGAAGAGACACCAAGGAAATTTTTATAATAGAAAGCATTTACCTAGGCACTTGCTTACAGTTCCAAAGGGTTGGTTCATGATCATCATGGCGGAAAGCACCAGAACAGACTTGAGAGTTGAACGTTGGTCAGAATGGTAGAATTTTTAAACCTAAAATCCACAAACATCTGTGCCAAGTTATCTCACGAATCTGGATTTAGAGATAATGAGATTTCCTTAAGAATGTGTACATTATCCTGTTCCCATTGGCTGGATTATTCAACTGGGTGGGGCGACTTTCCTAGCATTCACATCTCAGCTTACCAACCATGACATCAGTTACCTATGTACATGACTCTTTCTGCCAGCCAGGATGTCAGTTAACCAGGGAGGTCTTGGGAACTTAATTTTTATTTGACCCCTATTCGAAATGGATTCAGTTTGGTTCCTTCTTACAAGATGAGGGTGAAGCGTGAGTATTTGCAGGATTGAGAAGTGTTCTTAGGTACGATTCCTTCAGTTCCTGTGAACTTCTATACCCATTAACTCTACACACGTTGTGTGAATTGAGATACAGTCTCACTATAAACAGCCCGCAGGGGAGTCTTCCTGTTGTGGATTGGTTCTAATACTATTTGTATTATTCAGTTCCCAAAATTCACATGGGAATTTGCATCTGTGTGTGAGATGCTGATGGTCCCTGCCCCCTTCTGGTTCTGATTGGTAAATAAAATTGCCGGCAGCCAATGACTAGGCAGGGAGACAGAGGCGGGACTTTTGAGTTCCTAGGCAAGGGAACAGGAGAAGAAGGAGGTTTTAGAACCTCCCATGAAGCGGGAGCAGAAAGATCAAGCCTGAGAGCTGCAATATGTAAGAATCAGGGTAGAGGGACTCCAGAGGCGACTGACTCCCCGACTGGGTCTGGGGTAGCAGAGATGGAATATTTTAGAAAAAAATAATTCAGGAATATCAGAGGTGAGAGTGTGCTAGCCTCAAGGAGGTTTGGAAATGCTCAGTCATTGTGCTGTTTAAGGCATATTAAAAATCAGGCTGTGTGTGTGTGTGTGTGTGTGTGTGTGTGTGTCTGTGTGTGTCTGTGTGTGTGTGTGTTTCTTTCGGGAATTCAAAACATTTGGCAGGTGTAGTGGAGGTGCATGTACCCGCTGGGGAGTTTAGAGTAGATTATCAATTTACCGTTTCTCTTCCAGTGATTCCTGTTTCACATAATCTGAGGGAAGCTAGAGACATGTTGTCCGGGGATGCCAGCTCATCCGCTTCATTATGCTGCTTGCTCCCGAGTGCTACCTTAATTTTGAACAATGAAAATATGAATCTCCATTAGCAAGATCCTAACATGACCTTTCTTAGACGAAAATATCAAAAAAAAAAAAAAAATCAAACCAGAAGTAATCTAAGTGTGAGCTACAGAGTGAATTCAAGGCCAGCTTGGCTAATTTAGTGAGACCCCGTATCAAAATAAAAATTAAAGAGGGTGAGCAATATAGCTCAGTGATAGGAAGTGTACCTACCATGTGTGAACACCCAGGTTCCATCACCGATAGCACAGAAATGGACAAACTGTTTAGAGAAGCCTATACCATAACACTCAATATAGGAAGTGTATAAGAAGGCAAATTAGTGACCAAATTCACCAACTTAGCTATTTCTGCTAAACTAATTCTTCCAAGATATTGGACATTTACAAATATTCACATTTGGAGGGCTGATAAACTCATCGTAATCAACTAACTACAGGTGACATTAAAGTAGAGGCGGTCTATAATATATTAATTATATTAAGTTATATAACATATAACTTAAATATGGCTGCTCATAAAACAACACAAAAGCTTTCTCAATTTAGTTTCCAATACTTTTAGATTAAAAACATGGTAGTGTAACTTTTACTGATGTACTTATAAGAAGTAATAGTAGAATCTTACAGTGTATTTCAAAGTAGAGAAGAAATTGGCCCTGTAACAAATATCTGACCATACTCTGTCCTTTGCCTGGAAAACCCTTTGGTATAAGGCCATCTTGCCCAGTCAGAGCAGGATCTTCATCCCCACAATCTCCTCAGTTAGGCAGATGGCCCCAATAACACTGTGGCTGAGACTCACGAATAAGTTATATAGAACTTTAATTTCTAAGACGCTTAAGGTTTAAGCAAGATGCTTTCTGATATGAGAATTGTAATAAAGAATTATCAATCAACCAGACCTCCCCAGAGCTCCCAGGGACTAAACCACCAACCAAAGACTACACATGGCTCCATCTGCATATGTAGCAGAGGATGGCCTTGCTGGGCATCAATAGGAGGAGAGGCCCTTGATCCTGTGAAAGCTCAATGCCCCTGTGTAGGGAAATACCAGGGCGGGGAGGTGGGAGTGAGTGGGTGGGTGGGGAACACCATCATAGAAGTAGGGGGGATGGATAGAGGGTTTCAAGGGGAGGGGGTGAAAACCAGGAAAGGGGATAGCATTTGAAATTTAAATAAATAAGATATCCAATAAAAGAAAAAGAATTATTATTGACTTTTAGTCATTCAGAAATTAGAAAGCTAGTAGAGTCAAATTAAAGTATCATCACTTTTACTAAGTAAGTTCCCGAGTTCAGCGTCAACACATAAATGTGCTGCTTTAGACTGGGGCCGCAGACTTCTGTAGCTTAGGAGGAAGTCCCTTTCCGTGACATCTGTTGTACGATAGGATAGTATCAGTCTCATCTCCCTTACCTCCATCACCATTCCCCATAAAGAACCACAGGTCTTCTTTTCTATTTTGAGACTTAAAACATTATGAAATAGATCAAAGCACAAAAATGAATCAGCTCAGGCACATGGCACCAACAGCTTCAGAGGTGCTTAACAATCTGGTAGTAACTTCTATACTCAACTTCCTGAGATCTCTGAGACGGGGAGTACTGACCCAGTCCAGCTCTCACTTATAGGAGTAGCCTGCTTTGTCTTGACTGGCTTAGGTGCGCTATGGTTTGCATTTGATCTGACATGTTCCCTGAAGGTTCCCTGAAGGTTGCTACATTAGAAGCTTGGTCATCAATGTGGCAGTGCAGGAAGTAGGGCTGAGCACAGGGTGATCCTGTCATGGCAGCACCTCCCTGGAAAAGGCTAGATGCTGCTTTTGCTTCTCCAAAGGGCAAGTAACTATAAATGGCCAAGCTCTCTCTTTGAGGTGGCACAGGTTGGGTTGCGTCAACTTGACACAAACGTAGACATATCTGGGAAGAGGAACCTCAACTGAAAACATGCCTCATCCAGAATTTTTAAGTTAATGATAGCTGTGGGTGGGCCCAGCCTGTGGGGGCATGTGGAGGTCCTTAGTTCTGGTTTTCTTCCTTGCCATATATTCTCTGCATGAGCTTCCACTGCTGCAATGTGGCCCTTGCCAGACTGAGCAGAAGTACCATTCTTAGTGGGAGATAAATGAACAGATTTTCTTAAACATATTTAATTATTTTTATGTATATGAATGTTTTGCCTGCATGTACGTATATCATGTGTCCTCAGAGGTCAGAAGAGGGAGTCAGATTCCTTGGAATTGGAGTTAACAGATGGTCGTGAACCACCATGTAGGTCCTTGGAACTGAATCTAGTTGCTCTCTTAAGAACAAATGTTCTTAACAACTGAGCCACCTCTCCAGCCCTAAACTTATTTTCTTAGTTCTTTCTATGCATGTAGATATGAGAACTTATTTATACTGTGTTTCCTTTTAGTCACCTGTAGCAGATGGCTGCTGTCTGTCTCAGAGTCATACTAAACTGGGAAGTGACCTCTATGGCTCCAGTTCAGAACTTTGCCTTCCAGATTTGAGACTTCAGATACCTCCTATATACTATCTCTGCAGCATGGTCTCTGTGGGGCTACTGCCGTGAGAGGCAGCTGGGTACCTGGTTAAGCAACTTCAGAGACTTCTGAAGTTCCAACTTCTGGCTTCCAACTCCAGAGACCCTCAGGAATGGTAGGAGTTTGGCCTAGCTCCTGGGCCTCCTGGTTCCTTTCACATAGCCACAGCCCTCTGCCACCCCTTTCACAGAGAGGTTTGTGGCAATCGGTTACTTAGCACAGGTAGAGGGCGTAACACAGGCCCCAGAGCCTGAAGACATCTCCATATTCATGAGATACCTAAAGGCCAGAGAGCATAGCCAATTAAGCATTCCTTCCCAGACCCTCCTCCTCAATAACTTCAGACCTGTCTTGAGAACACGGGGTATAGCTTCATCCATTTTCTGCCATGACAATAAACATTTTAAGACCATGGACTACCTCTTCTTTTTGGGGCCCACTGTGGGGAACCGTGGAGAAGGACTTCAACTATGGAACCAACAAGGTCTTCAACTACCACCGCTGTCTAATCTCCTGCTGAGGACCTCTGTACATTTGAGCCACATAGGCCACCTCAAGTGATCTAGCAGAGCCAGCCATGACTCAGCCAAGCCATTTGCTGTGACCAAGAGTCTCATTCCTAGCAGGGCGCCCTGAGCTCATCTCTCCCCCTCGCCCCTTTGGCTGCAGGTCGATCCAGCCCGTATGTACTCCCCACACCATATGCACTCCCCACACCCCACCTCTCCTTCCGTGGCTCTCAGTGGTGCCTGAGAGCCCAAGGGTCTGAGACCAGTTGGTTCCTGGCTGCTGCCTGGTCCAGGAATATCCAAACCAAGAGCTCCGGCTCCCGGTGGGGCTACAGACTGTGTTCTCTCCACCTCTGAGCAGAGCCCTGTGGCTTCTCACAGCCCGACGTCCATTCACGCAGCTTCTGCCTCTCCGAACTGCGGCACTAGACCCTTGGGGTGGCAGACATGGGACCCACAATTCAGCCCAACAGGACCCATGCCCACGTGCAAGACACAGCTCAACAGTCTCCGTGAGAGTCTCCTAACAAGTGGAGCAGGGGCACTGACTCTGACTCTGTTGCCTCCCTTTGGAACCCTTTACCCGTAGCTGGGCTGCCTTGTCTGGCCTCAGTAGGAGAGAGTAAGCCTAGTCCTCGTATGACTTGATGTGCCAGGGTGGGTTGATTCGAATGGTGGGCCTTCCCTTATCAGAGAAGGGAGAGGGAACAGGAGGAGGAGGTATGTGAGGATAGGACTGGTAGGAGGGTAGGGAGGGGGCTATGACTGGTATGTAAGTTGAACAAATAAATTAAGGAAAAGAAAAAAAAAGAGAGAAAATGTCAAACTTTCTTCAGTTTTGTAGACATTTTAGGTTTTGTCAATTGCAGTTTCGAGCTTGTGGTAGCCTTGTACAAATGCCAGTGTCTCACCTCAATTTCTGTTTCTTTGGTTCTCAACAGTCTGAGAACAAGGTCGTTGATCTTCCAGAGAAACAGAACATGTGTGTGTGTGTGTGTGCGCACATGTGTGTGCAAGGTTGTTACAGAGAACTGGCTCACTTGATTATGGAGATGGAGAAGTCTCACATTTATGTACAAGTTGTAGACAATGGGAATCCAGTGGTGTGGTTCTGATGTGGATGCCAGAGAGGATGGATATCTCAGCTTGAACAGGATGAGAGAAGGAATTCTTCACTTAGCCTTTTGTTTATTTAGGGCATCCGTCAATAGGATGCGATCCGTGTTGGGAAAGGGAAGATGTTTTACTTGGCCACCAGTTCAAATGTCAACTTCATCCAGAAGTACACTTACAAACACTCTGAGACCATGTGACCAAATATCTGGGCACCTTGTATCTTAATGAAAATTGACAACATAAAACCAACCTGTAGGGCCTGTCCTTCATTTGCTTCTGGACTCAGAATGGCTAATTCACGTATGATCACTCACAAACGATATCTTCTCTGGTACTGTGGAGACTCTCCCTTCTCATTCAGTCTCCTCCTTACCCAGATTCTCTCAGAGACACTGCTGGTGCCTATTCAAAGTGCTGTCACCTTCCACAAACCCCTATACACCTCTGCTTTCTTAAATGGCCGCCAAAGTCACCACTCTCGTGGGCTTCTAGCATTGCCTGAGTCACTCCTCAGCTTCCTATGTTTGCTGTTATTTAGGTCTTCACTTCCCAGAGCTTTGTGGAAAGCCACTCACAGAGAATGACAGGACACTCAACACCAGTCTTCTTCTTTCATTAGCTCCTTGTCCTTGGCAATTAAGTGTCTGTGACTAGGCTGTCTTAGTCTCCCTGAAAAGGTATAGAGACTACAGCTGCTGTCTTAGTTACCTTCCTGTTGCTATAATAGCATATCCCGAACAAAAGCAACTTAAGAGACAAAGAGTTTATGTCAGAGGGATACGTCCATTGTGGTGGAGAAAACATGACAGCAGGGGGAAGGCATGGAGCAAAAGCAGGACTATATTCAGGAAGCAGAGAGCAAACAGGAAGTGGAGTCAGGTCGTAAAAAGTCAAAGCCTTTCCACAATCACTCACTTCCCCTAGCAAAGGTGCCATGATTCCCCCCTGACAGCTTCACTGGATGGAGACCATGTTTACAAACCAAGTGTTCAAGGTTATGGTTGACATTGCAGTTGTTGATAGGAAAATGAAAAGGGTAAAAACATTCCTCTTACCATGAAAATAAAAGATGAATTTGATTCACTGAATTTCAGGAACTGGCAGCTATACACATATTTAAGAACCTTTTAAAAGTAAACAATATTATTTATGGTGAGGGGACTGTATAACATGTGCTAAGCATAATTTAAGAAGACTCTGCAAGTTATTTAAACACACATAATCCTACCTTAATAAAATTATAGAGAATCCATTCTTCTCTTCCTCCCTTACTTCTCTCCCATCTCTTTTTTGGCAAAAAGGATTCGAAGAAAACTTAACATCGGTTTTTATCAAAAGCAAAATTTGTTTGTGTTAATTAAATATCTTATCCTTTCTAGTAAGAAAATCCTAATCAGAACTAACTATGCCAAAAAAAAAAAAAAAGAAAAGAAAAACAAAACCAAAAACACAACCAAACTACCCAAACTAGATGTTTTAGTTTTTGTTTATATTTTTGATATTGTTATGGAGTTCAGAACCATTGAGAGGCCATCTGAAGTCTATTGAATTGTTAGTCAAAATTTTATTTAAGCTGCAGCTGTTCTCAGTTCCTATGCTCAGATATGGAACTGAGGCTTAGCTTAAAGCATGTCGGGGATGGTTTTTAAAGGCAAAGATCACAGTTCATTTCTGCGGAATCACAGCTATGTGAGGACCTACCTCACTTCCCCTGTACACAGTTTACAGAAGCCAGAGCAAGCAGTTAATCATTTGACAACAGTCACACAAGCTGGGGAGGGAGCAGGAAGTCAGGGTTGCCTGCTTAGTCATTTCAGGACTTTAGGTCAGAGACAGACAGTGACTGGGATGGGTGTTTATCAGGAAACAGACTTCCTTAACCACCACAATATATATTTTTCCTCTTCCTCCTTAGCTTCCTTCTTAGTACCCAGAACTTCCAAAATTCCCTTTCCAGGCCTCTTTCAGGTAACATTTTCCCTATGAACCCTATTTTGTTTGCTTTATCATTATTCCTGGTGATTTCTTTCCCCAGAGCACTTGTGAACCTAGCTTAGTTTATATTGTCTCATTATTTAATTCCCTCAACCCCCATCTAGTCACCTGCAGCATCAGGGTGAGCCCTAAACATTTGCCAAATTGAAAATGCCAGATGCTTAAGGTTTCCCTCCCTTACAACACGATTTATGTTTGTAGGAGATCAAAATCCCTTTCTTCTTTCTAAGGAGTCTTGTGAACACCTCTGCAATAGCTCAGGGACATGGGGTGGGTTAGTAAGTTGCCACTGCTTTAGTGAAGGAGGAAGTTTGCCTCAACCACACCAGGTGGCAGTGTGACTCGAGCCTGTGAGAACACAAAGCAGGTATGTGAAGAAAAACTGTGCAGCAATTCTTAAAAAAAAAAAAAAAGTAGATAAATAAAATAAATTGAAAATGCTTTTACAGAAAAGGGCCATATGACTACAGTTTTATAAATTTAAATTAGGCTTCAAGAATGTGTTTGATTTACACGCCTGCTGCTGACAGGGTCGAGTGAAGAAGGAAGTTTTATTATTCATGCTGTCAACAGGAACACAAAAAATACATACATACCCTGGAAGACAATAGCAAAATCTCGACATTTATATAAAGGAATAGATGTCATCGTGTTGAAAATTCTTATGATTATATTTGTTTGTATAGCCAAGAATAGTTGCAAAAGAAATAATTATTTGTGGAAGTAAAAATATCTAGATTATCTCAGCTGCTAAAACGCAAGAGATTAATCTGTTTTTTTAAGATACAATGTTTTTAGGGTTTTAAAATGCTTGATACTGGCACAGGAGAATGCTTTGTGTAATACGGTTTTTCATGTAAATACCCTTATTGTCTAAAATTGGAGTTCTAGCTTAGGTATTACTGAGTTTGAGACAGAAAGAAATGAGAACAGTTCACCAGCTGCACTGTCCTGCTATTGACATATTTCTCCACGAAGTCTCCGCAGCACTTAGCCTACGTCAGCACTCCACACTTCGGTTGGTCTTCTGATTGTTGGAACAGAAAGACTGGGGAGGCATCAGTAGAGAAAACCTTCTCCTGTAGGGCTTAATGTGGGCAGTTTTTAATGGGCACTTATGATGCCCAATGTCTTTGAAGAGTCTTCTAGTGCTTAGAAAAATCTCCATTTATGCCTCTTGGTTTCCCAGCTTGCAGGAGGAAACTTGCTTTCCCAGCTTCCCTTGCAGCCTGTCATGGGATACTCGTATGTATCTTTAATTCAAATGTGGGCAGTGAGAGCTAAGAGGACAGAGATGTTGCCTGTCATGGTGGTCTCTGTGGGAGGATCAGAGCATCTCCGTGTGAGCTGTAGCATTTGCACAAGTCCTGTTTAGATGCTGAGGATAACAGCAGGGGGTCCTTTAACTGTAGTGCATCTTGAAGAGAGATCAGAGATTGTTTCTGACTGTTCAGCATCCATGTCTGGGTCTCAGGGGTTCTGTGGACGTCTGCTAGACTTTAATGAGTTCTTTTTTGGGGGGGCCGGGGGTCAGGTTAGACCAGCCGAAGTCGGTTTTGTCGATTACCAGAAGTCCTGAGTGAAGCAGAAATAAATGCATACACCCTTTATCCTGTTGTCTAGTTTTCTTCTCCTCTAATTGTCTTCTAAGACTGCGTTATGCTCAGAGCTTGCATTTCCAGTGGAGGAAAGACTCCCAGCACTGGACTTCACAAATCTGATTGTCAGAGAAGACTTTGATTTGCCCTGCTTGGTGCCCATATGTGAATAGGAGACAGGGAGGAAAACACAGACTTATGGGTAATTCTTCCCATTGTAATTGTGTTATAAGTCTAGGGAAGATTTCAAATGAAAACAGGAAGAGACTATGATGTTTGTAATTTTGAGTTGGTGAATGTCACAAGAAACGAATTAAAACAGTGGCAACGGAGGAAAATGAAGGCATTCCACGATCGATGCCTTTCAGCGTTCCACGACCGATGCCTGTCAGCAGGGTGCTTTGTACTGTCTTCAAAACCAGAGCCATGCTCGGAAATGGCCAATAGCTTCCTAAATGAAATATTACCTTTTATTTTTAAAAATTTAACTACTGAAAAGCTGAATAGATTGTTGTTTAGTCCAACTGGTTCCCTCTCCCCTTTTAGTTCCAGAATCCTTTACTGTGGGAAATCCTTAAGTATAGGGCTAGCTCCAGGCTGTACCGTTCCTCCTCTTTCTCCATTGTCCCAGGGAAAGCAGGTAGCTTCCCCCTGGCTGATGAGAATGCTCCCCTGTTTGTCTCCTGTTCTGATGTGGGGCATGACTTAAATAGGACATGTTTGTCCTTCTCTGAGACTTGATACATGAACTCAGAGTGAAAGTGTCCACTGGGATGGCAGGCTCTGAGGACAATTATAAACTGCTCAGTCCAGCCATTTGGAGGAAGGAAGTTGTTTAATGGTAACTGACGAGGAGACACACGGAGAGTGTGCGGGGATGAGAGAGAGAGGCTCTGGGGTTGTCAAGCCTCAGAAGGAACTGCACTTTCTGGTTTGACTCCTAGCACTTGTCATCAGGAGTCCTGGTGAATGTTCCTGGTAAAAACTTGTTCTCCAGCACTCGTGTGTTGTTTTCTCGCTACCATGCCTGTGCTGTGCTTTCAGTAAAACTAAGGAGAAAACAAAAAAACAACCCCTCAAAGCCTACATATAGTTTTCCTTGAAGTTTAAAATAATAAATGTCTAAGATTGAAAAACTGGAAACATCTTAAAAACATGAACATGTCTGAGAAATGTTTTTTTTTTAAAAAAAATCAACCATAAGCCTACTTCCCAGAAAAAAAAATTATTTGATCCCACAGTTCCATGTTTGGACAGTTGTGAGCATATGAGATGTAATAATGTACTCCCTTACCCTAATAGTACATTGTAAACATTTTGTACATGCTGTTAATTTTTTCTATTACATAATCAAGTTGCTGGATCATTTTGGTCAAAAGTGTTGGAAACGGTTACTGGAGTGGACATGGAAAGCACAGTTTTGATATCAAGGGCAGAGAAAACAAGGGTTCAATGTTTCTAAGACTCTGTGGAAGCAAGAAGCTTGATACACTGTGAAGATACAATTGCCTGTTCTCCTTACAGTGTATCTGTACCAGTTTGCTAATGTTTGTTTGGCTTACAGGTTGAAATTAATTATCCAAGGAAGCCAAGGTGTAAACGCAAAGCACAAACTTTGAGTCAGGAACTGAAAGAACAGGGGTTGTTGCACTCTGGCTTCTCTCAGGCTCAGGTTCAGCTATCTTTTTTATACTGCCCAGGCCTACCTGCCCAGGGATGGTACTACCGACAGCGGGGTAGGCCCTTCCTATATAAATTAATGATTGAAAAAATATACTTCCTAGACATGCCCAAGGGCCAATCTCAGTCTTCCCCATTGAAGTTTCTTCTTCCAAGGTATATATAGGCTTATGTCAAGTTGACAAAACTAATTATGATGCTATCTAAGGTTAAGGTTAGATGCTACATTCGTATGATATGCCATGAGTTCTGAGTCAACCTAAATTTTCCACTTTCTCTAGATTCTTGGCTGTAACCCACCAGAGCCACTAAGATAACTTGGAACTGGAGACTGAGTTAGGAAGATCACTTCAACCCAGAAGTTCAAGGCCAGCCTGAGTAAATAGTGAACCCCTAAATTTAAAAGGTAATATGAATGTATACATGTATATGTACGGCAGGTATATGGTGTGAGATTTGAACAAATCTAGAATAGATATAAACTTTGAATGTTCTAGGCTTCTGTATGAGTGAAAATGGCTCCTAGGGAGTGGAATTATTTGAAAGGATTAGGGCATGTGGCCTTGTTGGAGTAGGTGTGGCCTTGTTGGAGTAGGTGTGGCCTTGTTGGAGTAGGTGTGGCCTTGTTGGAGGAAGTGTGTGACTGGAGGTGGGATCTGAAGTTTCAGAAGCTCAAGGTAGGCCCAGTGGGTCACTCTGTTCCGGCTGCCAGCTGATCCAGTTGTAGAACTCTCAGCTACCTCTCCAGCACCATGTCTGCCTGCATGCCACCATTCTTCCCGACATGATGATAATAGACCAAACCTCTGAAATGTATAAGCCAGCCTCAGTTAAATGCTTTCCTTTATAAGAGTTGCTGCAGTCATGGTCGCTCTTCAACAGCAATAGGACTTTAACTAAAACAGCTAGCTCTAGATTCAATCTCTCTAGCAGACTGTGGCTCCATGGCTTCCAGTCAGTAGTGGTTGAGCACGTCTAAGTTCTGCACAAGCATGCTCCAAGACTCCTTGGCTGAGTGCAGAGAATTCAGAGAAAAAGAGCTGGGCATTGCTGACAATTTGGAGTTCTCAGCAGGTCTGGTGAGTTGTAGTCATGGATCCGGAAGAAGGTGGAAGAGGGACCTATCTGAGCACTTATGGAGAGGCTTCTTTTGCTCTTATGAAAAAGTAGAGTTTGTTCAGTTGGTTTTCAAGACCAGGTCTTGGTTCTAAATTCAAAAGTGAGAAACACACACACACACACACACACACACACACACACACACTAGGAGTCAAGGCTACTGCAAGATCCCTGGAGGCATGGTATGTCCTCTCTGTTAGAACTCTGCTGTTGCTGGGGTGACATGCTAGCATTTCATTTGCCAGTTCTGGTAAAGGTAGGAGTGGCCTGGACAGACCATACCGTGGAAGATGCAGCTATTAGGGCAACTCCTTAGAAAAAGATTATAAGGACCAACACCTTCCTCTCATTTCTCCTCTGTTCTCTCCTTGTTCCTTTTCTTGGCCATCTGCTAGTTAGCTGCCCTGAAGCCATAAGGGAGAGGCCAGGGAAGCTGAAGTCACTAGTCCAAGACTCCAGGAACTCTTCAGATTTGGACTTCTTGTTTCTGAAGGAAAACAATGTAATTGTTAACAGAGTTCAGATTTCCTGACATCAACCTAACACTCAGTTCACAACTAAGATACAACCTAACGTTCAGTTCATAAAAAAGACACGACGTTAAGGCCTTTTGACTGAGCAGCTCATACCATAGACATCTCCTTCTTAAATTGGGGACAATTGGGAGAGCAGCAACCTTGTGAGAGGACTTTGGGATATTCTTTCAGACATGTTAGTGTGTCTATGAGACAGTCAAGGAGGGACTGTTCATTGTGTAGCTGTCTATGGCATATGGTATTTATGCTCTAAAGAGGGCTATTAGGGCCACAGAGGTACAGACTGACTATAAGTTGACAGGGCTGGAAATTCCTAGTGAATTCTAAGAAAGAGAAAGAAGGAGCTCCTAAGTTGAGCCAGTAATAACTCTCAAAGTTGGTGTTTGAGAAACAAGGAAAACAGAGCAGAGAAGACTGGGAAGTGGTGTCCCTAAGAAGGACCAGGAGATTTCAAGATTCAAAAAAATCTTGAAGCTAAGGGAGGGAGCCATGGGTTTTGATGTATATTTTGTTTGGGGTTGGCTCTGTATCAGGCCAATTTTAGTACAACAATGGAAAAATGCTGATTGTAGTGTGATGGGAGAAAAGGGTGAAAGGAAATAGAGGTGCATTTACAGAGAATTATTCTGGAGGAATGCCTTCATGAAGGAAAGCGAGGAAATGGAGTGGGATCCAGGCCAAGGGAAGATTTTTTTTTAAAAAACAATGTATACGAGAATGTATTTATATGAAGTTGGAAGTGCCCACAAGAGACAGGAAAGCCAATATTGAAGAATAGGGATGATTGCTGGACCAGTGTTCTTAAAATAGTTGAGATGATACATACTTTAATGAGTGAGTGAAGGTGTGTGAGTGGCTGGGGGTATAGGTGGCTTGTTTGGTTGTAACAAGAATGTAAACATAGACATGCAAGTGGATTTTCACATTAATAACATTTTTCAAACTTCTTTAATTTCTTCTCCTTTTGAATGTAACAAGCAGCAAAGTCATCTGTTGAAAATGATGAAGGGGAGATATGAATAGAAGCTGTGGAATGATTGTCGAGTGGTGGGACAGAGGCCAAATCGGGCAGCGTTGGTATCCTTAGGATCCTCAGAAGTCATGAACCTGAAATCAGCTCAGTTAGCCTGGCTCAGTAGTTCTGTACAATGCATTCATAAGATTAGGTGAGGATAGCTAGTACAACTTAATCTGAGCTATTGTTTATTCAATTAAAATATAGGGAGGCTGGGCATGGTAGTGTATGCCTGTAATCCTAGCACTTGAGAGGTAGAGGCAGGAGAATTAGGAGTTTAAGACCAGGTTAGGCTACATAGTGAGACTTTGTCTCAAAACCAACCAACCAACCAACCAACCAACCAACCAACCAACCAACCAACCAACCAACACCAATGACAACAAAACTTCAAGATTATCATCTCCTTAAGTTTTTTGTATTGCTTTGCAGTCAGTAATCCCATCCCCCATGCCAACAAAATGTGAGTCTATTCCTTTAAAGTCACTGTAACTGAGTTCTAATTATTTCAGCATCTCATTTCATAAATAGAATTATATATGATGTACTCTTTCTATGCCTAGCTATTTTTGCCCAGCATATTATCTGTTACTATGCAGATTTCTACTTTCCCCCTTTTAATCTGGAGTGGTATTCCATTGTATAGAAATCTAAAAATGTATCCATTCATTTATGGATAGACAGAGGCTTCCAGTTTATGTTGTTAATGTAATATTCATATACAACTCTTTTTATTTGCTTTGATTTTTTTTTGAGACAAAGTCTCACCATGTAGCCCAGGCTTACCTCAATCTTTCTGTCTCAGCCTTCTGAGTGCTAGGATTGCAACTGTGTAGCACCATACCCTGCTCAATGTACAGACCTTTGTGTGTGTGTGTGTGTGTGTGTGTGTGTGTGTGTGTGTGTGTGTGTTTTAATTCTTTTCAGTAAGCACTTATGATGATACTTATTGCTATTATTCATTTTGTGTTTGCGTAGCATAATATCTGATTCTAAAACATCTTAATAATTAACCAGAGACATCACGATAACTACCATTCCAATAAGGATCTCTTTAACCCTTTGCTGAGAAGCCAAGGGATCCTTAACCTTTTGACTCTTTGTTTCTGTTGGAGCCATTAGAGCAACAGTTTCTTGATCCTATAAACAACGGTAAAGTGAACAAGAAAGGATACTCAGATGGAAGCATCCACTGCAGGAAGAACAGCATGAGTGGATAATGGGCTTCGATATTCTATTCTGTGGAGTGGCAGGAGTAGCCTTGCCCTATCTCTTTTGCTTTGAGTATCCTCTGGGGCAACCAATTCTATGTTTTGGGAGATAACAATAAAAATTTAAGCATTACTATAAGAAGATAGTTTTTGGTTGGGTGTCTAACTTCTAAGTCACTGCTCATAAAAGGGGTCCAAAGAGGACCATAGTCTCTCTCCTCTTTGAACCTTTGGAATTCTAGCTCTAGACATCTAGATGAAATGTCCTCTTTTGTGTGAAGTAACTCTGAGATACTGTTATACAGCCTCTTCCTCAGAGAAGTGAATAAATATCTATTTGTCCCAGATGGGACACCAAGAACAACACCCATGAAATCACCCCCCTCCCCCAGGATGAGTTTAGTGAGCCAGCAGTTCCTCCGGGTTACCTGCAGAAGCATGGGTAACACAAAAGCTGCTGCATCATCCCAGTACTGTGGTGTCTCCACAGCAGTGCCTATCCCAGTACTGTGGTGTCTCCACAGCAGTGCCCACCCCAGTACTGTGGTGTCTGTCTCCTGAAAACTGCATCTTCAGAATCCCCGACCTGTCAACACCACAGGAAGTTCCTCTTCTCCACAACCATTTTTGATTTTATAACCTTGGGAATGAGCTTGGGAAATCTGTTAACTCCTTTAGAGTCCTCAGCTTCCCGTGTCTCTTGAGCCCCCATCCCCATGCCCCTGGGACTTGTTAGTCTCTTGAACCCAAGGAGCCTTTCCTTCCTCTAGGAGGGAATGTTCTAATTTGGTAGAAACAGTAGCACATTACTTTAAAGACTGTCAAATTCCCCCGAAGGGAAAATTGAGTACTCTGCAGTAAACAGTTCAATTTGCAAATTAAGATTTGTAACCAATTTATTGGAACTTTTCTTTCCACATAATTCTGAAGTACCTGACAGAGCCTCTGGCACTCATTGAGGCAATCTGTAGATTTTTTAAAAAAAGCAATCAATATTCTAAAATGTCTCATCACAGAATTAGGAGTTATGTAAGAATAATTGAAGTAGAAGAGAAAGAACACATTGTTCCCTGGTTTTTAGTTCTTCTCTAGCAATGAATTTTCATGAGCTGCTTGGGTTCTTAAGGTAAATTGATACATATTTTAAAAGTTTGTGATTACTTGTGGCAGGAGTATAATGTTTATAGGCCTTTGCTCACATATTTATATTTATGCTAAATATTTATGGGCAATTGTAAGTAAAATACCTTCTGTCTGTAAATTGCTCATTTAGCATACCACACATCAAACATTGCTTAAATAAATACTGTAGACAAAACACAAGTGCTCTATCATCTGCATCCAAAATACTTCATTAGGAAATGAGGGGCTGAGAATAGGGCTCAGCTGGTGAAGCCTGCCAGGCAAGCATGAGGACCCCTAGACTCTGGATACCAAGAACTCATGTAAAATCTTGGTGGGCATCAGTAGATGCCTGTAACCTCAGCACTAAGGAGGCAGTGATGGGGTCCCATGGATAAGCTGGCTATCTAGACTTGCTGTCATTGGTGAGCTTCAAATTCAGGGACAGTCCCTGCCACAAAAAATAAAGTGGACAGAGATGGAGGAAGACACCCAGCATGCACGTGTACACCCAAACACATGTTCACCGAAGGTGCTGGCTAACTTTGTGTCAACTTGGTGCAAACTAGAGTCATCTAAGAGGAGGGAGCCTCGATTGAGAGAATGCCTTCATAAGGGCAGGCTGTAGGCAAGTCTGCAGGACATTTTCTTAATTAGTGATTGATGTGGGAGGGCCCAGCCCATTGTGGGTGGGGCATAACTGTACTGGTGGTCATGGGTTCTATAGGAAAGCAGGCTGAGCAAATCATGAAGAACAAGCCAGTAAACACTACTCTGTATCAGCTCCTGCCTCCAGGTTTCTGCCCAGTTTGAGTTCCTACTTTAGCTTCCCTCAATGGGCTGTAATACAGAATATGTAAGATAAATTAACCCTTTCCTTCTCAAGTTGCTTTTGGTCATAGTATTTCATCACAGCAATAGTAACCCTAACTGATACACTCGCACACTTGCAAATACACATACATGCACACACACACACCCAATAACACAGAGAGAAGAAATGGAGGCAAAAATATTTTAAAGCACGACACAACTCACAATGTGAATAGTCTTTCTGACTCTGGGGCTGAGGAAAGAGCCGTTAGAAAGAGATTTCTGAAGACCTAGACCTTAAGCCTTCAAGAGTTGTCTTTGTTTCTTTTAATCAGTGGAGTATCAGTTTTCAAGTGGTGTCATTCAATCGTATGCCACCTTGAGCAGATCATGTAGTATATGATTGATGGATTCTGCAGGCAATAATCATGCATGTCAGCTAACTGTCCTGGAGGTTTTTAAACTGTATAGATGTAAAGGAGGAGAGGTCAAAATGAAGCCATGAAGCAGTTTGGGGCCATGTATTAAACAATATGTCTGCCTCCTTCCCCTTCTTAGTCTCTTTCCTTTCGCCCACAATTACATCCATTCATTTAAACTCAGGTGGATTGAGGTTTGACCTAAGGAGACACGTGACTTTGGTCATCCCCATAGCCCTCAGTTTTCCATTGCCTTACATCTTTCTTTTGGCAGAAAACAAGTAATAATGACTAATTGTTCTCATACAGGAGTCCAGTGTACATATTTCCTGGCTTTTCCCCCCACTCTGCACTTTCTCTATTTTCTCTATTTTTCATTTTTTTTAGCCTTTAGTCCTTACAATTTATTAATGTTAGTCAGATTAGAGATGGCTCAATTGATAAAGTACTTTCTGAGCAAGCGTTAAGAACTCGAGTTTGGATCGCTGACATCCACATAAAATCTAGGAGCAACATCATGTGTCTATATTCCAGGGCCAGTGATGTAGAGATAAGAAATTTTTGGTGTATGTAGGTCAACCAGCCCAGCAGAGCCAGTGAGCTTCAGTGAGAGACCCTGGCTCAGGAAATAAGGTTCCCATAAAATGAGGAAGGCACTCAGTGTTGACCTTTGGTTTCCGAATGCATGAAGACATGTGTATGTACACACACACACACACACACACACACACACACACACACGCAGCTGTCTACACAATGTGTACATACCTCACATATACATACATGTCAATCAGAAAATGGCTCGTGGGCATAGGGTACATTGCCTGAGATCTTCAGAGTATATAGAGAAAGCATGAGCAATCCCACCAACAATGGAGAAGTGTTCCTCCTCCTTCCCATCCTTGCCAGCATCTGCTGTCATCTGAGTTTTTGATCTTAGCCATTCTGACTGGTGTGAGGTGGAATCTCAGGGTTGTTTTGATTTGCGTTTCTCTGATTACTAAGGATATTGAACATTTCTTTAGGTGCTTCTCAGCCATTTGCTATTCCTCAGTTGAGAATTCTTTGTTTAGCTCTGCACCCCATTTTAAATAAGGTTATTTGGTTCTCAGAAGACTAACTTCTTGAGTTCTTTGTATATATTGAATATTAGTTCTCTATCAGCCGTAAGACTGTAAAAATCTTTTCCCAGTCTGTTGGTTGCTGTTTTGTCCTATTGACAGTGTCCTTTTCATTACAGAAGCTTTGAAATTTTATGAGGTCCTATTTGTCAATTGTTGATCTTAAGAGCATAAGCCATTGGTGTTCTGTTCAGGAACTTTTCTCCTGTGCTCATGTGTTCGAAGCTCTTCCCCACTTTCTTTTCTTTTAGATTCAGTGTATCTGGTTTTATGTGGAGGTTCTTGATTCACTTGGACTTGAGCTTTGTACAAGGAGATAAGAATGGATCAATTTACATTCTTCTACATGCTGACCACCAGTTGAACCAGCACCATTTGTTAAAAATGCTGTCTTTTTTCCACTGGATGGTTTTACCTTCTTTGTCAAAGATCAAGAGACCATAGGTATGTGGATTCATTTCTGGGTCTTTAATTCTATTTCATTGATTTATCTGCCTGTCTCTGTACCGATACCATGTAGGGTTTTTTTTTGTTTGTTTGTTTTGTTTTTTTATCGTGAATGCTCTGTAATACAGCTTGAGGTCAGGGATGGTAATCCCTGCAGAAGTTCTTTTATTGTTGAGAGTAGTTTTCACTGTCCTGGGTTTTTTGTTATTCCAAATGAATTTGCAAATTGCTCTTTCTAATTCTATGGAGAATTAGGTTGGAATTTTGATGGAAATTGCATTGAACCTGTAGATTGCTTTTAGCAAGATGGCCATTTTTACTATATTCATCCTGCCAATCCATGAGCATGTGAGATCTTTCCATCTTCATGTTTCTGACATGACACAATTATAGAGATGTGGAACTGACAATTGTCTCCAGGGGTGAGAGTTGTAAGGGAGAGACCAGGTGGGCCTTTCTGTGGAGTAATGGAACAGTTTTACACACCACAGCTACAGGTACAGAAACCTAAGCATTTGATTCACTTCATAGAACTGAGCAGCAGATTGGGGAGAATATAATGAGAAACTAGTGAAACCCAAACATGGTCTGTGGTTTTAGTTAATGTTTTTTCTTTTTTCATTAATTAATTAATTAATTAGTTAATTAATCAATTAATTTATTCACTACAGACTGGAAAAAGATCTTCACCAACCCTACATTTGACAGAGGGCTAATATCCAAAATATATAGATAACTCAAGAAGTTAGACACCAACAACCCAAATAACTTAATTAAAAATGTGATACAGAACTAAACAGAGAATTCTCAACATGAATCTCCAATGGTCAAGAAACACTTAAAGAAATGTTCAACATCTTTAGTCATCAGGGAAATGTAAATCAAACAACTCTGAGATTTCACCTTATGCCCATCAGAATGGCTAAGGTAAAAAACTCAGATGGCAGCACATGCTGATGAGGATGTGGGGCCGGGGGGCACTCCTCCATTGTTGGTGGGAATGCAAACTTGTACAACCATTCTGGAAATCAATCTGATGGTTTTCTAGAAAACTAGAAATAGTTCTACCTCAAGATCTAGCTGTACCACTTCTGGGCATATACCCAAAGGATGCTCTACCATCTCACAAGAACACTTGCTCAACTATGTTCATAGCAGCTTTATTTGTGATAGCCAGAAACTAGAAACAACCTACATATACGTCAGCTGAACAATGAATAAAGAAAACGTGGCTCATTTACACAATGGAATGGTCCTCAGCTATTAAAAACAAGGACATCATCAAATTTGCAGGCAGATAGATGGAGCTAGAAAATACCATCCTGAGTGAGGTAATCCAGACCCAAAAGGTTAGTTAATGTTATTATACCAGTTTCAGTGCATTCATCTACTATAGTCACAGTATGGTAGTGTAAGATATTATTTTGGAGAAAGTGGAATGAAGAGTTCACGGTAACTCCATGTTATTTTGCAACCTTTCTGTGATCCTGAAATTAATTCAAAATAAAAAGGTAATGTTCCCATGGACCAGGACCAAAAGGACTGCAGATGGAGACTTTTTTTTTTTTTTTTTTTTGAGGAGAAGGTGAATGTGGTTTGGGACATTCTAAATTTGCGTTATTTATTACACATTTGTATGTACAAGTTTGGGGTTTGGGAGCAGAATCTGAGCACGACATTCAGGAGACAAAATTGAAAGAAATAAAGTTGGATAAAGTCATCAAAGCCAGGAACGTAGACCATGGAGAAAAGAGCAAGAGCTGAGTCCTGGGACACTTCACCAGGACATAGCCTAGGAGAGCAGAATGGAAAACAAGTTTATGCTGGCTCTGCTTCTGTTCACTGTTGCTTCTCATAGTGTGTGCATGCGTGTGTGTGTGTGTGTGTGTGTGTGTGTGTCTGTGTGTGTGTGTGTGTGTGTGTGTGTACACGTGTGTGTGTAGAATTATATTCCAAAAAGTAGACAGGCTCACCAGCAGATGTAAATTTCCTTCCTTGTTGTGGATTTATTCCTATTTTCCTCTGTACTTAATCATTTCAGCAAAATTTTACAAGATATCAGTAGGAACATCTCTATTAAACTATTCAGTGATTCTATTATTCAGTGTTTCCTACCAATCTTTGCTGCTACTTGGGATCATATACAGTAATCTCAATGCTTTGGAAAAATCAGCATTGGTTACATTAAAAGAAAATGTCACAGCCATTGTGAGATCACCTCCCCTAAAGAGAAAAGAAAGCCAGAATTAGATTTGCTTTCAGGAAGATACGTTTAGCTTCTTTTAGTTACTAAAATTATTGTTCATTTAAAATCAATTATCTTTTTAAAAATAATCTTTTATTAGTTGCTAGAGAATGTAATACAGTAGTCTTGATCTCTCTCTACTCTACTCTACTCTACTCTGTGTGACTTTTCCCAGATTCCTCTCTTCATTTTCTTTTTTGCTTTCTCTCTCTCTCTCCCTTCCTTCCACTTTCTTTCTTTCTTTCTTTCTTTCTTTCTTTCTTTCTTTCTTTCTTTCTTTCTTCCTTCCTTCCCTCCCTCCCTTCCTTCCTTCCTTCCTTTCATCCTTCCTTCCTTTCATACTTCCTTCCTTTCTTCCTTCCTTCCTTCTTCTTATGAAGAAATTTTCTTTCAATAGCTATCTTTGTCCTCTGATTTTTCAGTCTGTCCTCTCTTACATGATGTTCCCTTTACCTTAAGTTGCATTGTTCATATGCTAATTTGAAGTAGACACCCTACAATCAATTGATCTCTGGATTTTGACTAGTTGTGGCTACCTGTAATGAAACTGGGAATTCAGTACCCCAGTTATAAAACCCAGAGGGTAATATTTAGATTCCTGTCTGAAATTACTTTTTTGTTCTAGCCTAATATCAGATTCCTGCCTGAAACTCACTTCCTTGTCCTTGGCCAATGTCATATTCCTGCCAAGGAGTCCATTTCCTTGTCCTTGGTCAATGTCAGATTCTTGCCAAGCAGCCCCAAAAGCTTTCTGCCTCTCCCCTTTTTTATTTCATAAACAAGACTGAGTCTGTCTTAGGTTGTTCTGACAAGAATACCTTCCTTACCCATTGTGGAATATGCATTATCAAAAGCAATGCACTTCTGTCTTAGGTTGGCAAGGCTCTGTGTAGAATCTTACCTGTCCTTGGCTTGCCAGCCTGTTAAATTAATAACTTTGTCTGGGGGTCCATTTTCAGTTTCAAGTCATATATTTTGGCTGCCAACATGTTGATGTTGTTAAAGACAAGCTTTAACACGGTGTGCAGGAATAGAAGTATTCCCAGGACAAAAAGAGCTAGCACGATCAAGCTATATATGCCGTTCTTGAAGCTTGACCAAAATGGAAGTACTGACCTTAGGCCATGGGTAATTTTATCAGCAGTATCAGCTGCATCAATGCACAACAGAGCAGCATTTTTTAAATTTATAAGCTCACTATGCAAAAAGAAGTAATTTCAGGCAGGAATCTAAATCTTAGGTTAGAAAAAAGAAATAGGCTTCAGACATGAAAATGATTTTGGGCTAAGACAGGGAAGTTGGCTCAGATATTTTGGTCATGCTGATAAGCCCTTAGAAATAGTGATCATGGGAGTGATCACGAAACTTTGTTTATTGCCTTGCTTGTTCATTGACTATTTGTGTTTATTGTCTTGCTTGTTCCTTGACTATTTGCATCTATTGTATTTTTAGCCCATCAACCTAGAACTGACCTTAATACTTGCATGTAATTAAAATGGTATAAAAGCAAAAAGAAGGAGGGGGGATGGGATAGGGTTTTTTTTTTTTTTTTTTTTTTTTGGATTGGAATGGGGAAAGAGGAAGATATCTGAAATGTAAATAAGTAAAATGTCCAATGAAAGATAAAACCCAGAGGGAAGCCTTAGAAGTAGAATGAGTCAAGCAGAAGACAGAAGATAGGATTGAAAGATAGAGTACTAGATGAAATAAGCAAGGAATACCAAAAATGTAACACAGGAAAGGAACACAAAGAAAATGTGGCACACAATCAAAAGACTAAATTTTGGAATTATAGGCATAGATGAGGGAGAAGAATCCCAGGCCAATGGCATACAATATATATTTACAACATCATAGAAAAAAACTTCCCCAGATCCATTCACCTTCCTGAAGATCTCATTTTTACTCCAACTGAATAAGATCCATTTGGTATATGTGCCACATTTTCATTATTTATCCATCTGTTGATGGTCGTCTAGTGGGGTTTTTTTGGGGGGGGCAGGGTTTCTCTGTGTAGCTTTGACTGTCCTGGAACTCCTCACTTGGTAGACCAGGCTGGCCTTGAACTCAGAAATCTGCCTGCCTCTGCCTCCCAAGTGCTGGGATTAAAGGCATGTGCCACCACCACCCGGCCTTGGACGTCTAGTTTTATTTTATTTTTTTGATCCTGTAAATAGCACAGCAATAAATATGTATGTGCAAGTACCTATTTTGGTAGATATATTGTGTATGTACCCAGGAGTAGAAGGGCTGGGTCTCACACTAGTTCTCATTTTGTGGTTTTGAGGAACTTCCACAGTGGTTTCCACAGAGCCTATGCCTGCTTACGCCCACACTAGCATTGAGTAAATGTTCCTCTTTTCCTCACACCAAGGCCAGCCTTTGTTGTCCTTTCTTTTCTCGATGAAAGTCATTCTGATTGGGGTGAGACAGAATCTCAAATTTTTCTTTTAAAATAAAAAGATTTATTTATTTTTATGTCTGAGTACTTTATCTGCATGTACACCTGCATTCCAGAAGAGGGCATCATATCCCACTACAGATGGTTGTGAGCCACCATGTGGTTGCTAGGAATTGAACTCAGGACCTCTGGAAGAGCAGCCAGTGTCCTTAACCACCAAACCTCTCACCAACCCCCTCAAATGATTCTTAATTTGCATTTCTCTACAATTTAAAGATGTTTAACACATGTCAATAGTTATTGCTCATTATGGTCTTTCCTTATTTAAGAGTTATCTATTTTTTTTTCCATTTATTGATGTGATGTTTTGGGCGTTCTGATGTGTTTAACTTCTCAGTAATTTGTATTCTATATTTTAACTTCTTGTTTCAAGTATAGCTTGCAAAGATGTTTCTCCCATTTTGTAGACTGTCTTTTCACTCGGCTGATATTTCCTTTGGTGTGCTGAAGTCTTTATATTTTGTGTAATCCTACTTCTCAGTTCTTTTTTTTTTTTTTTTCTTTTTTTCCGAGACAGAGTTTCTCTGTGTAGCCCTGGCTGTCCTGGAACTCACTCGGTAGACCAGACTGGCCTCGAACTCAGAAATCCGCCTGCCTCTGCCTCCCAAGTGCTGGGATTAAAGGCGTGCACCATCACCGCCCGGCTATTTCTCAGTTCTTAAGGTTAATAAGTTTGCATTTTGAGCTGCTATTCTGGGCAGATAGCAAGAGCTTAATCCTAGGTTAAGATCGCCCCTCTCTTTTTCTACAAGGTTCACATTGGAATAGAGTGGGCCTCTGACCTGGGATCCCTCTGCTTCTCCATTTTTCCCTCCTCCCAGTTGTAGCTGAAACACCCTACCATGTGTCATGGAGAGATGATAATAGGAAAAGCAGCAAAGAAGGAAGGAGCTGTCCTCCATTGTCACTTGTAGATTGCCTGGCCTCCAGCTGGTCCCCTCCTATCAGCTCCACAACTCACCGTGTAGTCAAAAAGGGTGTGAGATGTGTTGTGGTAGGACTGAGGATGCAGGAGGCAGTGGGAACAGAAATGAGGGGAGAAGAAAGGACGAAAGGAAGGAAAGTCCCAGTAACTAGGTGAAAGGGTAGGCAAGCATGAGCTGGCTGGGCCAAAAGGCATGCTTGCTAGCAATCCCTAGTCAAAAGGCATGCTTGTTAGCAATCCCTAGTCAGGGGCTCCTGGTTTTCAATAGTAGTCCTCCCTTCACTACATGTTTCAGTGTATATATTCTGTGAATATTCTGAATATTTAAAATATGCTCCATAATATATTCTCTTATATATATAAATATATAATGTATAATTTGTATTTCGAGCTCTCCTGTATGACAATCATGAGTGACTATTTCATTGTCTATCAATCATCTATCCATTTCATTCATAAGAAGAACAGTTAAAAATCAAAATGCAAGTTGAGTGTGGTGGTGCATGCCTTTAATTCCAGTACTTAGGAGGCAGAGACAGGTGGATCTCTGTGAATTCAAAACCAGCCTAGTCTATTCAGTGAGTTCCAAGATAACCAAAGCTACAAAGTAAGACTTTATCTCAAAACAAAACAAAACGAAACGAAACAAAAGGAAAGGAAACGAAATGAAACAAAACATAAAAATCCAAAAACCAAACCAACCAAACAAAAACCAACCAACCAACCAACCCCCAAACTCACCCCCTCAAACAAAACAAAACAAAACAAAACAAAACAAAAAAAGAAAATCAAGTGCAAATAAAGTGTTTTGGTGTATACCAACGATGTTACCACAGCATGTAGCTTTGGAGAACAGAGGCAAATGTTTTCTTTGGCCCAAGTCTGCTTAAACAATCGTGCATGCTTTGTTTTCTTCTGGGAGAAAAGTCTGCTGCCCATTCTGTCCGTTTCTTGGAGAAAGCAGCAGGCAGCCCTGCCAAGTCCCCGTGGCATGGTCATCACCGCAGTCTGCTTCCTACACCGCACACGCCGCCATTTATTTCCGAGGCTGCAGTTTGTGCTGTTTATTTTCTTCCCATCTGATTCCCTCTGAGTCATAGGGAGATGTTCTCATTGTGATGGGGTGCACTGCAGAGACGGCCGACTCGCTTGTTCCACACCATTAAATTCCTGCTTGTGTCTTTCAATCAGAAATGGTTTGGCAAGTCACAGCGCAGGAAAAAAAAAAGGTAGGGGGGCAGGATGGTTCTGCCTGGAAAGATTCAAGCTAGGAAGAAAAGGATTAATGAAAAGACTTCTGTTTCGTTTTCACAGAAAAAAAAATTGACGAATATGCTTGATAACCGGCTAAATCTGTCTGTCTGTCTGTCATGGTTCTTAAGCAACCAAGGGACGGTTCAAAAATGGTGGTGTCTCCTGATGAAGGATTTCACTGGAGCATGCCGTGCTCGCAGGCAGCCAGTGAGGGTTGGTGGGAATCTCCACAGTGGCAAAGAAGCATCACCAGATTTCACATATTCTTTGTTCTCATCCTGCGCCCAAATCCATTAGCTTATTATCCCAGGGCAAGGAACTGAAGGCTGTTATCCTGGTCAAACGGAAAGGAGGTGATTTACCAGGACACAGGAGGTTACTGTTCATTAAGAGCTTGTTAATGCTGAGCATAGCTTGAAAAATCTTAATTTAGACACAAGTGGTCCTGTACTCAATTCCTGCCAAGGAGCTAGGACAAGGGCAGTCTGCCCCTCAAGGGTATTAAAATCCAGAAGGCAAAGGTGGTGGGTTTTTCTCATCTCTTTCAAACCCAAGTGTGGTACATTTAGAACATGAAGACAATGGATTATAACCTCACTTTTTGATATCTTGTTTGCCTTCAAACATTAACATTCAGTCGCTCTGCTATAGTAGTAATAATTCCACTCACAAGGGACAGGAATTGTGACATCAGTAAGATGGTAGAGAAATGCAGTTTGTTCCATTAGTGGCCAACAATGGGGACTAAATGTACTAGTGATTTAGAGTCCATTCCCTGTGTGTTTATATAAGTACTTTATATTAAGAAATGCACACACAAAAGATACCCAGATATAGTTCTTTCATTGAGGTAATTTTACTTGAGTGTGTTTCTATAGTTGTATGTCTCTCTCTCTCTCTCTCTCTCTCTCTCTCTCTCTCTCTCCCTCCCTCTCTCTCTCCCTCTCTCTCTTTCCTCCTCTTCCTCCTCTCTCTTTCTTTCTCTCTCTTTCACACACACACAGATGCACACACACAGATATACACATACACACAAGATGCACACACACACACACACACACACACACACACACACACAGATATACACACACATATTTGCCCTGCTTATTTGTACAGCTTACAGTAAAATCCATCTTCTCTGCTTCTGAATTCAGCTCACTTAGCCTTCTCGTAGGCTCTGAAGAGGTTCAAGCCGTTCTGAAATAGTCATCATGACCCATCACATTCTGTTCCCGTATCTTTTGTTCCCAGTTGTATGTGATACTATAATTGTGAAAGAAAATTTAAAATAGACGCTGACCTTGTACTGGGTGGGGTTATAATTCCACTTGTTCAAAACATCCTAGGAAATGCCACTAGAATGTAGCTGAAAAGTCCAGGGCAAAGACAATATGGATATATTAAATTAATACTACTTTTATATTTAAAGAAAAAAATGCTCTTTGAGATACTGGCTTGGTTTGTGTGGGGAAGTAGACAACTCAAGTTGGTAATTTAATGCCTACAGGCATGCTGAAAAATATCTATGTCCTCAGAGCAAAACCCTTTCTCTTAAAGATGTAGTTAAAGTTTGTTTAAAAGCTTGATGATGTAGTTTACACATGTAATTTTGGCACTCAGGAGGCCGAAGCAGGAGAATCATTGTAACTTTCAGGCAATCTTGGGCTATTCAGTGAGATCCTGTTTGAAAATATCCACTATAAAATTGTTTTAAATTTTAATTTTGTAATGTCTGTGGCATATGTTCATGCATGTATGTCAGTGCACATGTGTATGGGTGTGCATGTATATAGGTATGCATATATAGGGAAGCCATATGCTAGTGTCAGATGTCTTCCTCAATTGCTTTCCACTTACCTTATCTTTGAAAACTGAATCTCACTGAGTCTGGAGCTGACTGGTACGGCTAGACTGGATAGCTAGCAAAGCCTAGGGATTCTCTTGCCTGCCTCGTAGCCCTGGGAGTACAACAATGGCAGTACTGCCAAGCCTGGCTCTTCCATGGTGCTGGGGACTGAATGCAGGTCCTAACACCTATACAGTAAGCACTCTACCAACTGAGCCATCTCCATGGTCCCTCAAACATTTTAATTCTTCATTAGAAACTGCACCGATTTAGTTTAGTTTCTCTACTTTGACCCAATTTCATTTCTAAATTATAATGAGAAACATAAATATATTTCAGATTATGTTTAGAATGGAATATTATAGATGATCAAGATCGTCTCTTGACAACAAAGCAATAAAAAGATTAAACATACTTCATATCTAGAATTTCTCAATCAATAATAAAATAACAAACAGAGCTCAGCTTACAATGTGCTTTTCTGGCATGGGGAGGGGGACTTCTGTGAGGCAAGAGCACCAGCAGCTGACAGTCATTTCTCACTGAGTCTGAGGCCAGCCTGGGCTACATAAGGCCCTGTCTCAAAAACAAACAAGGAGCTGGAGAGATGATGTAAGTCAGCAAGACCTTAACATGTAAGCAGGGGACCTGCGTTAAGATATCTAGCATTCATATAAAAGCCAGTCGTGGTGACCAGCATGTCAGTAACCCCGACACTGGATGGGAGCAGGTGTGGAGCTGAAACAGGTGGATTCCCTGGGTGTCTGGATACCCAGCCTAGCCAAATCTGTGAGCTCCAAGATCAACAAGATACCCAGTATAAAAAAAAAAAAAAAAAAAAAAAAAGAAAATGAACATAGGAAGACATTGGACAATGACTTCTGACCTCCAAATGTGCATGAGCATGCACACACACACACACACACACACACACACACACACACACACACACTATCATGCATACCCACACCCACATACACATACTCTGTCTCTCACATACATGCCAGTGAGAGACAGAGACACACAGAGGTACACACACATGAGAGAGAGTCAGAGAGACAGAGACAGAGAGTTAGAGAAATAGAGACACAGAGAAGTACACACACACACACACACACATACATACACACACACACACACACAGAGTGGGGAGAGGGAGGGAGGGCATAAAGTAGATCACAGTGAATGTGGTTTGGTTCAGGTGGGAAACAGCTCCATCTGTTGATAGCTTTGCTGGCTTTCTATCATCTCTAAAGATGCACTATGTAACTTCCAAGATATATTTGGACAAAGGAAATAAAAATTCAAAGAGCTCAAACGATTTGCCCAGGATCATGATGTCACTTAGCACAGAGTTAGAACTGTTTAGGTAGAGTTAAAGCACTCAGTAAGTACCAAAGCTTCTTCAGCACTACATACAAGCTCCCCATTGCCTCCCCTTCACCATCCATCAGCTGGCTTACTGTGGTGTCTCCTCTTAATACTTGCTCACCTGCAGAACACAAGCTACTTTGCACTCTGTGTCTGGCTCCTGAGACCCCATTCCTAATGAAACCAAACTTTCTTATAGTTCATTTCAAGCTCCCCTAAAACAACTCTTCTTTAAGGGTGGCACACAAACCCCCCTGTTGGAGGAGTAAAAAAAGGTCTAAGCCTCTTCTATTCTGTAGGACTATTTCAGCTAAGGAAGATAATGAATTTTGCAAATGTGAATATTGGATTCCATTCTTTCTAGATTGGAATCTATAGAAGTACGGAGCTGATCAAAGCTTTGATCTTACAAAACAAGCAAGGAAATCCTCGTCCCTGTCCCAGTCAATTCCAAACCCAAAAGGACAGCTACAGTAACTGTGGTAATGGGTACTCTCCTGGGTCTAAACAATGTACCCCACTAAATCATAAGTCGGGCAATCAAGAGTCCAATGAAACCACCTTGGATGATGCCTCCTTCAGCACTGAGGACTTTCCAAGTCAAGTTATATGGCACATGCTGGTTAATCTGTTCCAGTTTGAAGGCAATTCTGAAGGATCTTCATGTTTCCTGCAAAGGAAAAAATAGGGCTCTCAGGGGGCTTTTTCTCCCTGGATTTGTTATTATTGTCTATTTGTTTAATCAATCTCTTTGGAAGCCAGTGTGCGGCATCTGCTGTTTGGGAATATATGCAGGCAGAACCTCTTCCTCAGATAAGAACTGGGTCTAGCCCATTCCAGATTCTGTTTAATGGGTCTTTCCAGAGAACTGCTGGAAAAATCTTTTTGGTATCAAGATGCTAAAATCTATTTGCAGCAGATTTTCCTTCAGAATCCAAAGTTTAAAAATTTAAAATAAAGAGTGTGTGATGAAGGATATTTCTGGGAGATCCCTTGGTAGAGTACCATTTCCCATTTTTAATTTTTTTCAAATTAATGTTTAATGGTTTGATGTGCCCTTTCTACCATACTTTGTTCCTGTGGATTATATGGAATACCTGTTTTATGTAATATTCCCTATTTTTCACAAAATTGGTGGAAATTGGAACTTGATAACCTAGGCCATTGTCAGTCTTTGTTTAGGCACACCCAATGAGTGATCACATGTTTGCTTGCTTCTCCAGTTTGTAACGTCACATAAATGAAATCATTGTATATATCTACACATGCATGTATATATTTTTGATTTCTAAATTCATTATAATGAGCAACATCCATTTGCTAGAGATTGTTGGGTATCAGTTCCTTTGGATTTACGCCCAAATGAGGAACTGGTAAAAGTGTAACACATGATAGACATTGTTTGACAATTTGTCTAGCTTGTTCTCTGGTAATTTTAAACATGATCTTTAAGGTTTGAGAATTAAGGTGATGTAACTCATGAGCCTTTATGGCCTGATCCAAGTTAGATGGCGGATCTGATAAAGTCACTTAGGCTACATGAGTAGTTAGATCTATCTGCCTTGGTGCTTCCTTTCCTTCAGAGAGGGGACCTGGTAGTCCGGTGTGGACTCACAGGTGTCCTATAAAGAATTTATACTTTCTTCTCAAAATTAATTGTTGATACTGTAAAAACAAATCAGCTGCTTCTGAGGAATGCTTTATTTGTGCAGCAGTTTTTAGCAGAGGGATAGACTGAGCTAAATATGAGCTATCTGTGTAAATATCAATGGTTTGATTTGAGCCACCTGGCGCCCAATGTGGGGCAGTAAGAATGAGAGACCCTCTGAGGGGCTTTACTGGAAGAAGGGTCGACCAAAAATTCAAAAGTGAAACAAAGGTGATTGCAGCAGGAACCTGTCACATCGAGACTGGTAAGTCATAGTAACAAAAATGGGGCAAGAAATAAGTCAGCATGAACTATATGTGGAACACACGAGAAAGGCTTTAAAGATGTGAGGAGTAAAGAAAAGTCTTATCAACCTGCAAATATATGACTCAAGATAGCTGCAAAGATGATAGCAGCTTTCAGCTAGGAGTTGGTTCCCAACACTTGGTTACTATGTAAGGTCTACTATAGTGTTTATCATAGCTGATAATGGTTATTCAAACTCGCTTTTGTATATATTTCCCTCTTTGAAAGATTTCCTTAAATAAAGTAAAGTCTGTTTGTCAGGTACTAGGAGAGTGACTCCTGCTTGCTTCCTGGTCCCACTTGCTTTGAATACTTCATGGTCCCATTTTCTTTCCATTCAGCTATTCTGTATCTTTTGGTTGGGGAATTGAATTAATTTTTAAAGTAATTATTGAAAGGTATGTGTTGATTGCAGTCATTTTCCCTGTTTATGTTCTTAGTTGTACTTTGTATTTCAGTAATCACAGTTTCATTTGTTTTCTTTCTACAGCCTCCTGGCTATGTTTGTGCCCTTCTTCAATCTGAAGTATTGCTCCTAGTATTTTCTGTAGGGCTGGTTTCAACATATATTGGTTTACTACAGTAATATATTTCACTAATATGTTGCCATACAAGTCACTGTATTTTGCTCATATTCATTCTCTTTGTCTTCTCTTGCCCACCTTTACTCTGCCCTCCCAATACTTCTCTCCACAGATAATCCCAATTATCTAAGAATATTTTATTTTACTCTGTAATTATACTATTGATTTAGCTATTAAGTATTCCTAATTGAATACAAAGAGAGGCTAATAATAATTAAAGTGTAAGTGTGTGTGATTACCTATTTCTTATAACTCTAATAAATACCTTTATATTTCATATAGTCAATATAATTCCACTTCGGATATTAATAGTAAGAATCTCATCAAAACCACATTTGTTCTGAGAGAAGAGGCATCTGTGCCTTATTTATAATCAGAGGATAATATCAGCAAAATGGATAGTGGTTAATGCAGAAACTCACAAATGATCAAGGCACAGAGCTTAAGTGTCGGTGAAGTGCTCAGCCACAAATGGGAGATCTGTATCGCCTCTCTATGCAAGGCTTTAGCAACCAACACAGATGAGAAGATCCAAAGAGCCAGAGGTTGGAAGACTGTAGAGAGATGGTGCTTTCTGGACCCAACACGAACTGACAGCAGCGATGGCTGCCTGCACATGACCTGTACAAGATCAAGCCAGTTAACATTCTAGCATGAAGTAGAAAAAGGATTCATGAGCCTCCACTTCTAATAAAGAGGTATGGATGGTTGATGACTTCTGTAGGATGAAAAGTCAGGTTTTTTTTTAAGGGTGTGACTCCTTGTAGGTCAGCCAAGCTCCGGTGGATAGCCCTATACGTGGAAGTGCAGGGCAGCATAGATTGGACTCAAAAGAATTATTTGGAAAATAACTTCTGAATCCAGAGGAAGGAGGGGCTTCCAGGAAGGGTCTTAGGTGTCAATGCACCTGGAAACAGATCAGAGTTTTTCATCCCAGGTCTCCAGCTTGAGGAATTTTGATCCTGAATTTTGATGAAGAACAGGCCATAGCATTGTTTTGATTTGCATTTCCCTGATGACTAAGGACTTTGAACATTTCTTTAAGTGCTTCTCAGCCATTTGAGATTCCTCTGTTGTAAATTCTCTATTTCTGTACCCCATTTTTGATTGGGTTGTTTGGTTTCTTGGTGCTTAGCTTCTTGAGTTCTTCACATATTTTGAATATTAGCCCTCTATCAGATGTGGGGTTAGTGAAGATTTTTTTTCTCAATCTGTAGGTTGCTGATTTGTCCTTTACCTTATAGAAGCTTTCCAGTTTCATGAGGTCCCACTTATCAATTCTTAGTCTTAGAGCCTGAGCCATTGGAGTTCTGTTTAGGAAATTTCCCCCTGTGCCAGTGAGTTCAAGGCACTTTCTATTTCTTTCCCACTTTCTCATCTATTAGATACAGTATATCTGGTTTTATGTTGAGGTCTTTGATAGACTTGGATTTGAGCTTTGTGCAAGGTGCTAAATATGGATCTATTTTCATTTTTCTGCATATAGACTGCCAATGAGATCAGCACCATTTATTGAAGATGCTTTCTTTTTTCCATTGTGTATTTTTGACTTTGTCAAAGATTAATGTCCATAAGTGTGTGGCTTTATTTCTGGGTCTTCAATTTGATTCCATTGATCAATGTGTTTATCTCTGTACCCATATCAAAGAAGCTGAAGAGGAGGGAGACCCTAGAGAAAGACCAGAAGTCTCAACTAACCTGGACCCCTGAGATCTCTCAGACACTGAGCCACCAACCAGGTCGCATACATACACCAGCTGATATGAGGCCCCCAACACATATACAGCAGAGGACTGCTGGGTCTAGACTCAGAGAAGATGCACCTAACCCTTGAGAGACTTGGAGCCCCGGGAAGTGGGGAGGTCTGGTGGAGTGGGGGATGGGTGGGGACATCTTCTTAGAGATGGAGGGTGTAGTATGGGATGAGGAACAGTTGGAGGGTGGACTCAGAGGGGGATAAAGTCTGGACTGTAAAAAATAATTAAAGGATAAAAAAAATACTGTAAACCAGTAAAAACAACAACAACAAAAACAGTCTATATCGACTCACAGTCAGAACCTGGAGTCCTACGGACGGAATAAGCATGGACTTGGTCAAGTGGTGATGGGTTTGGAGGGGTGCACATGGGGCTATTGGTTCCTTCTATGGCTGATAAAGGGGAACCCTGTGCATTTTCATGGCTGCAACACCCAGAAATTTAGAGAAGCATCATTGTCACCAACGTTTTTAATTATCAGGATGTGCTACCCAAGGCCAGGGACAGGGTTTGTACCTTTCAGTTTCCAGTTCAAAATGTATGGGGCGTATCTTCCTACAACACGGGAATATTTATTCAGTCAGCCACTCAGCTTCTGGCCTTAAGTCTTGTGTGTCATTAGCTAATTGCATACTTGTGACAACGTGGACCTCACTTCTTCATGGTCCCTAGTTCATTTACTATTAGAACTGACAAGTCAATCCTTGATTATTCTGTTATTGGCTTAGACCAGTGGTTCTCACCAGGGGTGGAGGTGAGGGTGGGGAAGGGGGTGGGGGTGTGGGTGGGATCAAATGACCTTTTCACAGGGTTTCACTATGCTTTCACTAGAAAACATGGACATTTACATTACAATTGGTAACAGTAGCTAAATTACAGTTATGAAGTAGCAAGAAAAATAGTTTCATGGTTGGGGGGCCACCACAACATGAAGAGGTTTTAGAGGGTTGCAACATTGGAAAGGTTGAGAACAACTGGGCCAGAGAATAGTGAAAGCAAACAAGGCCCAGAAGCCAGGCTTTAGCAAACAGTTCACTGGTGTACCAGCTATCGGAGATGACCAATTTCAGGATACTGTAAAATGTAATAGCTTAAAGAAATAGACTCACACACTGAGTTAACTATTTTCACTACCTCCAATTCCATTAACACATAAGCTGGCAGCAAATTGCACTTTGAGGAGTGGTGAATACCATGGAATATGTTAGCACTCAGAGGGACCAGCCAAGGAGAGCTGGTTTTTTCCTTTGGGGCTACATCTGCCTTTAGTATGCAGCTCCATTTGTCTCTAGAGGAGTTTGTTAATGGTTCTGTTACTATCTGTTGTCAAGTCATCTTTGGAGGAACAATTTAAAGTACCATCACTATAGTGATGCCAGATGGGCCAATTTGTTCTTTTATTGGAGAATCAGGCTTCACAGGGCTTGATTTGATGCCTTTCTCTGTAGTCTCCTCTGGGCATATGAAATTAGGAGCCAATCACAGAGAGTACTAATCATATGTAGGTCTAATATTAAAACAAAGCCCAGAGGGAAAAATCTTTCAGTGTTTTCCCATCTCCTGTTATCTCATCCTCCCTCTTTGGGGCAGCCCGAGTTTGAGTGGCTGAATAATTACATGGTAGTTTTGTTGTATTTTTTTTCTTATTCTCTTCTGCCTCTTCACCTTAGACAATTTGTAGGCTTGTCTGAAACAGTACATAGATTGGGAGCTGCTGTGTGTCCCTGTCAAAGGACCATAAGGGCTTCTGGTAAGACGAGGTCAGAATTTCCTCCCGACCTTTCTTTTGTCTTAGAGACTGCCATGGTGTTAGGTGGGGTGAGACTGTTGTGGCAGACCATGCCTAACTAGGACTTGGGAGACAGAAGCCAAAAGATCAGAAGTTCAAGGTCATTCTTTACCACATAGCAAGTTTGAAGACAATCTTGGTGACGTGAGACCCTGTCAGATATATTCACATACCCCAAATAACCGAAGAAGTGGAATTATGCCCCAAATAACCAGAGAGCTGGGATTTATTATAACATTTGAGGCTTATAAAAGCCATGCAGTTATTTGTGACTGAGCTATTTTATCTCCATCATGTGGAAAACATAATCTGTCTAAAAAGTCTCATAGCATTTTTACGCAAATAATTAGTATTCTTCCTTCTTTTGTTCCTTCAAGATTTCCTGCAGCTTTATTATATATATATATCTACATATATACATATATACGCATATATATTATATATTATATATGTTATATATAATCTATAATTATATAGATTATAGTTTATGCAGAAGGTGTTCTTGCAACTGTAATCTCATTTCTCTTTCTTCAGTACACAATTTAGTTTCACTTGCACTGGAGAGAGTGAAGTTCTATTATTCTAGGATTGTCAGTGGATATTTCTTTGTGTCAGACAGGAAGAATAATGGAGAAGCTCGAACGGAGGGTCACTTTTCAGCAACACACAAGACTGCTGATACCTGTGCGAAGAGCATACACTCTGTGTGTGTAGAAGGGTCTTTTATAACTACACGTATTATAACTACACAAGAACACTGCCAATTGAAGCTGCTCATGATACTCAATGGTGATGACTTAGTCCTTAGTGACTATATTCAAGAAAACGCATGACCAAGACTGCTCTTTACCTGTGACAGACACATGAGAATTGTAAAGAAGGCAGTTGCTTCTGCCTGGCATTGTGGTCACGACACATGAAAGTAACTGACCCAGACAACATACAGAATAGCTTACATGCCCTCAGTTCTGATTGAGGGCTTTATCTACAGACCAAAATGTGCCTGTCGTGTCTTGGTAAAAATAATTTTTTTTACTGCTAAACACCAAGTGACATTTGAGTGAAGAAATGCATAGCAAGTGCTCTAGGGCACTGGTTCTCAACCGGTAGGTTGAGACCAGTCTGGGGGTTGCATGTCAGACATCCTGCATATCAGATTTACACAGTGATTTGCAACAGTAGCAAAATCACAGTTATGAAGTAGCATCAAAATAATTTATGGTTGGGGTGTCACCACAATGTGAGAAACTATATTAAAGGATCATACATAGCATTAGGAAGGTTGAGAACCACTGGTCTAGAGGAATGAACTCTACAGCATGGCCCTGGGCATCTTCCTTAGAGGGTGCATTATTCCTTAGGCCTGGCTTGACCAGTGATCCAAGAATGATGACACAGAAGTAGTGAAGATAAGAAGGTCACTGTCCACAGCTTCCCTAAGCTCAGCTGAGAGACTATGGATGTCTGGTCAGAAAAGTACTGTCCAATAGCAAAGCAATAGTGGTTGCAGAAGACCAGAGGGACTTTAAGCCAATGTTTACTGAAGTAAAAAAAAATAACTAGAATATTTCTACAAGGAGAATTAGGTTTTTCTTTTTCATCAAGATTTCTTAGCTTAACTCGGGGGAGAAGAATTTCCATTTGATAGACAATTCAAATTATCTCATCTGTGATATGCTTTTATATATGAAAATAATAATAAAAGCCTTAGCAAACCTAGATCTAGCAAAAGACACCAAAGCTTGTTAATATACAATGCTGCATCTGAAGCAGAGATTATAAGGTAGAAAAGGATCATAGTTTAAGGCATGCTTCTGAAATGTAACATAGGCATGAGTGACTGAAGGTTTTGAGAATGACAGAGCAGAGTCTGTGTCCTGTTGATGCTGTCACTGTATGGACCACACTGTTTAGTAAGGCACTGAGACCCTTTAAGAGAGAAAAGGAGAAGAGCTAAAGAGTGTGTGTGTGTGTGTGTGTGTGTGTGTGTGTGTATATGTGTGTGTGTGTGTGTGTGTGTGAGAGAGAGAGAGAGAGAGAGAGAGAGAGAGAGAGAGAGAGGTAATTTTGAGTAACAGAATGCATTTTCTTGTTAAAATACTCAAAGTTGAGTCTCATTTCATACCTCAAACTCAAAAAAGGACACTTAACAAATGTGTTTCTCTCCTGAACTCCGAGGTTATGTAACTAGTTTCAATCTTGTATTGGTCTGTAGTTTCAGAGTGTTTGTGGATGTGAAAGTCAAAAGGGAGATCTAAGGGGCTGAGAGATTAAAAACAATGAGTTCATAAAATTCTTAGGCAAATGGATGGAGCTTGAGAATATCATCTTGAGTGAGGTAACCCAATCACAAAAGAACATACATGGCATGAACTCACTGATAAGTGGATATTAGCCCAAAAGCTCACAATACCTAAGACACAATGCATAGACCACATGAAACTCAAGAGGAGGAAGGAAGACCAAAGTGTGGGTGCTTTTTTTTTTTTTTAAGAAAGAGTATCAAAATACTCAACCAGAGCTCCCAGGGTCTAAAACTGCAGCCTGAGAACAGAAAGGGAGGGACTCATGGCTCCACTTGTATAGATAACTGAGAGTGGCCTCAGTGGCCTCATTAGGCATCAGTGGAAGTGGAGGGCCATGGTCCCCAAAAGTTTGGATCCCTAGTGTTGGGGAATGCGAGAGCAGGGAGGTGGGATTGGGAGAATGGTGGAAGCACATCCTCATAAAAATTGGAAGAGGGGGTATGGGATGAGGGGTTTTTGGGGTGAAAAGAAGAGCAGATAACAGTGAAAGGTAAATATGTAAAATATCCAATAAAAAAAAATCAGATAATGGGTCTGGCAAAAAAAATAGTTTACTTATTTCAAACGATTTTCAAAAGTTTCCAGGAGATGCTTATTGGCTAAGATCTTATTTTAAGCTCTTGACAAAAGATAATCATGTTTTTATGATTACCAAATCATTTGGGTAATCCAGTTATGGAGTTGGCAACCTGTGGTTATTGTGCCCCCCTTTCAGATATTATTTTGTACTGTAATTTGGTTGTTACATGTCCCCTAACTGATGGGGAACTATTGGTTCCTAGCTAGTGATTCTATTTTGGAAGACTCTGGAAACTTTTAGACATTGGGGCCTACTTGGAGAACAGAGGTCCTTAGGGGCATGCCTCTGGACGTTTTACCTGGTGCTCAGCCCCTTCCTATCTCTTTGCTTCCTGTCTGCCTTGGGGTGGATGGCAGCCTTCTTCACAAGCTCTTGCAACCATGGTATTCTGCTTCACCACTTCCACACAATCACAGATCAACTCCTCTCAAACTGTGGGCCAGAATAAGGCCTTCTCCACTTAGTTACTTCTGTTAGGTATTTTATCACAACCACTAGAAAAGTAGTTAAAAAAAAATACAATGTACATATCTATTTTTAAGGCTATTTTAGTAAGTTTTCCCATTCCTCACAAATACAAGTTTTCAGGTATTTTTAAAATATTGTATTGAATTGATAAATTCAATTGAGAAAATTGACTTCTTTAGAAATGCAGTTTCCTACCTAATACCAAGTAGGTTTTTCTATTAAAACAATCTTCCATTAACTCTCATATGTACTTAAAGTTGTTTAAATCGCTTTTGTAAAATTTACTTCAAGCCTTTTGGTTTCATTATGGAAATTATTATTTGCAAAATATTTGTTTATTTTATTATTATTTTTTATTATTTTCTGTTTTTCGAGACAGGATTTCTCTATATAGCCTTGGCTGTCCTGGAACTCACTCGGTAGACCAGGCTGGCCTCGAACTCAGAAATCTGCCTGCCTCTGTCTCCCAAGTGCTGGGATTAAAGGCGTGCACCACCACTGCCCGGCTTGCAAAATATTTGTAAATGTTAAAAATAAGTATTCTACTTTTGCCTAGCCACATATCAACTCTATATTGTTATTAATATATTTTTTTCCAGTTGATGCTCTTGGGCTTAAAACTATATGATGACACAATCTTTAAGTAACACTATTAATATCTTCACTGGGTGTCATAGTTAGAGTTTCTATTGCTGTGATGAAATACCATGACCAAAAGCAAGTTAATTCAACTTATATTTCCACATTGTTATCCATCATGGAAGGAAGTCAGGACAGGAACTCAAACAGGACAGGAATCTGGAAGCAGAAGCTGATGCAGAGTCCATGGGTATGATGCTACTTACTGGCTTGCTTCCCATGGCTTGCTCAGCTTATAGAACCCAGGACCATCAGCCTACGGATGGAACCACCCACATTGGGTTGGGCTTGATTCCATCAGCAACTAATTAAGAAAATACCTTCCAGTGAGATTTTATGGAGGCATTTATCATTGAGGTTTTCTCCTTTCAGATAACTCTAGCTTGTGTCAAATTGACACAAGACTGGCCAGCACAATTGATCTCCTGTCAACTAGATGCACAAAGCCATCACTATTAAGCCATAGCCTTTCCTTTATTATTTATCCCCAAGAGCTCACATTAAAAACATAAATCACTTTAAAAGTTCCAGTCTTTACAAATTGAATCACATTAAAATTTCAGTCTCTTTAAAATATTCCATCTCTTAAAAACCCCAAGTCTCTTTTTAAAATGTCAGCTGTGAGCTCCTGTAAACATCAAAATTAAATTCAATACCTCTTTAAGAGGAAAGAACAAAGCAAAACCAAACTCCCAACAGTATAAATATAACTAAATGTCCAATTATCTGGGTTCCACTCACCATCTTCTGAGCTCATCCAAGGAGCTTGGGTCACATCTCCAGCTCTGCCCTCTGAAGCACACACACAGTTGTCTTCTAGGCTTTAGTAGGCTCTGGTCCATTGCTGCTACTGACCTTGGTGGTCACCCATGGTACTGGCATCTCCAAAATGCTGCAGTGTCTACTGCAACCAGGCTACACTTCCATCAATGGCATCTCATAGGCTCTCTTTATGGTGTCAAGACTCAACTTCTTTGCATGACCCCTTTTAAATCTTAGACCTTCAATTGTTACTGAGGTAGCACCTTTGCCTATAGCTTCTCCTGGCCTCTCACAGAGCCAAGCCTCAGTTGCTCTCCATGACTCCTTCATACCTTCAAAACTAGTGCCACATGGGTGACTCTTATATGTTACCAAGTGCAGCTGCCACCAAGAGGTACAACTGTGGCCACCCCTGAAATACAGTTTCTGTGTGCTTAATCTCAGGAAACACTTCCCAGATTTCACCTTACTTATGCTGGTCTCTTCTTAACCATCATTAAATTCTCAGTTCTATCTGACCAACATCAAGTACCCCAGCAAAGCAAAGGTTTCCCTTTAGTAGTTCTGGTACCTTGTTAATCACAGCTAACCAGAACCACAGAATTGTAAATCAAAACAGCAATCAGCCATGATAGAATCTTTTAATTTCCCTCTGAAACTTCGAAAGCCAGCCCTCCATCTTGTGCACTGTTCTCAACATTCTTCTCTTCTGAGCTCCTAAAGAGCATCTCACGGAACTCTCAACACCCAATGGCTCTTCAAGTTTGTAACTCTTTGTAACTCTTCAAGTTATAAAGTCTTTCCACAGTCCTTTCCCAAACATGGTCAGGTCTGTCACAGTAATATCCCACTTCTGGTACCAACTTGTCTTATGGTTTCTATTGCTGTGATAAAACATGACCAACATGCAAGTTGGGGAGAAAAGGGTTTATTCAGCTTATATTTTCACAGTGCTGTTCATCACCCAAGGCAGTCAGGACAGGAAGTCAAACAGGACAGGAATCAAGAACTTGGAGCTGATGCAGAGGCCATGGAGGGGTGCTGCCTACTAGCTTGCTCCCCATGGCTTGTTCAGCTTATAGAACCCAGGGCCACCAGCCTAGGGATAGGACCACCCACAATGGGATGTACCCTTCCTCATCAATAACTAATTAAGAAAATGCATTACAACTGGAACTTATGGAGGCATTTTCTCAATTAAGGTTCCCCCCTTTCAGATAACTGGAGTTTGTGTGTCAAGTTAATACAAGACTAAGTCAGCACACTGGGCATCTTTATAATTCTTGACTTTTCTTGAAGAGGTTTCTAGTCTTTTACTATAAACTACAAAGCTGGATCTTGGTGATTACATTAATGTATATTCCACTATGAGTTTGTTTTTAACTCCCCATCTTTTAAATCAGAAAGAAGTATTGGTTTTAAGAAATACCTCTTTTCTTCATTTTTTTAAGAACATGATTCTGTCTGACTTTCAGGACTGTCAGTCTGTGTTTGGGGAGACTGTTATTTTCTTAATTTTGTCCTCTGAGTCACATTTGTCTGTCTGTTTGTCTGTCAACTTTTCCTTCGAGAGTTTTTCAAGGCTGTGTCACAGATCACTGGCTTGGGCTTCTGCCACTTTGCTCCTGTCCCTGTCTATAATTAGACCATGGCTTGTTTCTCAGTGCCTTTGTTTTCACTCGTGATTTTTCTCTTTAATTTTGCAATGTCATTTAAAAATTGAATCTATCACCAATTATTGCCTTTCAAAACACAGATGTAACATTTTCTTCAATTTCTTCCCATGGAGAATTCAGACAAGGAAAATTAGTCTGAAAATTTGTTCTACTTCTTGGGCTATGTTTTCTCTTGGACGTTATCATGTGTCTAATTTTCCATACCCCATTCAGTTCCACTCTTTTCTTCCTGCCTGTTGTTTTATAAATTGATTTATCATTGTGTTTCTTTGACTCCATTCAAGCTTTGGGGGAGTAGTTTTCATTAGGTATGAATTTGCCCAGCTATTATGTGACTAAATTTTCCCCTTTTGTTCTTTTCTTAAAAGTTTTCCCTGTATTCATATCTGAATATATTAGGAAGTTCATGTATCATACATTCGTGGTACATAGCATTATGTTTTAGAAACACAACAGGCATATTGTACACTGAATGTGTCCCCTTCTTTTTTTTTTGTATCTCCTTTTTTTCTCAGGACTTCTCACCTCACAAAGCCCCCTTTGTTCCCTAGACAGTTTCATTTCTATATACATGTCACACACACACACACACACACACACACACACACACACACACACACACATATATATATATATATATATATATATATATATATATATATGTATATATATATGATTTTATGTATCTATATAAAGTTTAGGAATCTTGGTGAATTCTTTCTGACTTGTTTCCAATTTATGGTAGAGAAGGTAGTATTTTTCAATATCTATTTTTCTTTCTTCAGTAACAAAACCCCTAAAATTAAGAAGAGTGTATGGGTAGCTTTCTTTCCATGTGACTGACAACAAGAACCCTTTAGCAGGAAGCCCACACTGCACAAATGTACTCAGATGTCATGACCCTGCAAACAATATTGCTTATGATGTGGATTGTCTAATTTTATGTCAACTTGACACAGGCTAGAGTCATCTGGGAGAAAAAAAATCCGTTGAGAAAATGCCACCAAAACACTGGGTTGTAGGCAAGCCTGTAGAGCATTTCTAAAAAATATTAACTTATGTTAGAGAGCCCAGCCGCCCACCTGTGGGCAGGGAATGCTGGGGTCTAGAAAAAGCAGGCTGAACAAGTCATAGGGAGCAAGCCAGGAAGCAGCACTCTTCCATGGCACCTGAACTGGCTCCTGCGTCCAGGTTCCTGCTTTGTTCGAGTTTCTGCTCTGACTACCTTTGGGGATACACTATTAGCTGAAAATGTAGGCTGAAATAAACCCTTTCCTCCCTAGGTTGCTTTGATCATGGTGTTTCACTACAGCAATAGTAATGAAATTAGAACATGAGGGTTGCGCTTACTAATAGGCACAACCTTATTGGCCTTTTTTTTTTTTTTTTTCAAGAGAAATACGTGTTTACTGTATTAGGAACATGCTATTTCTGTGGAAATGTATGTACTATAGAATTGCAAGAAGAAACATACTAAAGTTATCATAGCTCTTCTCTCAGAGATAACTTGTTGACACCTTTAAAATAAAAAACATTTTTTTTCTCTTAGTTCATCTTCCTCTACCTCCTCTCCCACTCAGATCCACTTCTCCTCCATTGTCCTTGAGAAAAGAGCAGGCCTCCCAGGGGTATCAACAGAACACAGCACAGCAGGTTACAGTAAGACTAGGAACAAATCCTCATATCAAGACTGATATTCCAGTATGAGAAAAAAGGGTCCCAGGATCCAATGAAAGAGCTAGAGGCACCCCTACTCCCACTGCCACGAGTCCCACAGAATAACAAGCTCCATAACATATCTACAGAGGACATAGCACAGACCCATGCAGGCTCTGTGACTGTCACTTCAGTCTCTGTGAGCCCCTGTAAGCCCTGCTTAGTTAATTCTGTGGACCGTGTTCTTATGGTGTCCTCCATCACTCTGGCTCCTACAATTCTTCCTCCCCCTCTTCTGTGGGATTCCCCAAGCTCCACCTAATGTTTGACTGTGGGTCTCTGCATCTGCTCCTATGAGCTTCTGGAGGAAAGCTCTCTGATGACCACTGGGATAGCACTTACCTAGGAATATAATGATATTGTCATACTTGTTGACATCTTATTGCACATAATTTCAGATTTCTTCTTAAACATATATGTATCTTCTTCAACATAGAAGTGAGTTTTATACTTTATTATTTTTTTATCTGGTGGCACATGAAAAATTACTTGTATTAATATTTTCACAAAATGATTAATAAGGTTAGTATAAATTGAATTATTGCTTAATCCTATTTACTGATCTAGTTATTTACAAATAGATCATTTAATCATTGCAATAACTCTATTAGGTAGTTGCTAGTAGTGTTTTTACCTAATGAATGAGGATAATGTGGTGATAACAGGCTAAGTAACTTTATTTGTAAGCCCCTCAGTGTCTGGCACATAGTGTGTACTCAATTAATGTTTGCTAACTGAATAAGTGAGCTGAGTCAGAGTAGCACAGTGTAGATTCTGGTGTAGCTGCCTGGCCCCAGGCTAAGGTACCATCCTTTTCTATCTATTTCACTAACTCTGCCCTTTCTCCTTTCTTCATTTCCAATTCCTCCAGTTTTAAAAGAATAGTTACTATTCTTTAATAAGGAAAGCCAGATGGAAATTTGAGGATAGTTGCCTATGACCAAATCATACAGTTCTACAGTTGGCTCAAAGAAGAATTTGGATTTAAACCCAACCAGAAATTCAGAGAAGAGGAGTAATGATCCCCCACCCCAGGCCACCACAGCTGCTGGCCAAGCAATCTTCTGATTTTGTTTTCTGCTGACTTCTAATTTTAAGGTTGCTATCTGGTGGGATTAAGGAAAAAGGTAAAGATACTAACTGAATCTGCCCAGTTTACAGTGCGCTCTGAAGAGGTTCATCCAGCAACTCATACCTAAAGCACGTCAAGAAAGGCTCAGAAATACAGTTTATCAGAAACACATTGTTATTCAAAATCCAGATGATGTTAAGGGGGAAGGAGAATGATTGTGGACAGACAGAGTGTCATAGTCCAAGGTAGTTTCTGTTTGTAATAATGGGGCAGGAAATGTTTTGCTATAGCCTTGTTGATTGTAATATTCATGTACTTATATACTTTTATTTTGATAGGAATCAGTTTGTGAGTGTGTGTGTAGGCTGAAACATATAATATCTCTTGATGAGAACTACTATACCCATGATCTTTATCTTGTCAAGTGAACAGTTGGTGCAGAAGCCCAAGCTCCCCACTGCGTTTTACCTCCACTGTGTTTTACCTCCACTGTGTTTTACCTAGTGATATTTGTGGCACGTGCTTGCTTGTCTACTTAGTGCTCACATATTGGAGGCTACTAATTTGATAGAAACAATAAAGAGGCTAAGAAAATGGGATCAAGGAGGAAGTGACAGATCCTGATAGGTGGCTCAGCAAGTAAAGATGCTTTGTCACCAAACTTGGCTTTGATCCCTGAGACCCCACATGATAGAGGGAGAGAACTGATTCCCACAAGTTGTCCTCTGACCTCTACATTCATGCAATGGCACCTCCCACTCTACACATGCACACAAAACTAGGAAATTAATGTCAAACATTAAATGAAGGGGAGTTTATCAAAGGGAGATAGCAGCACTTCATTAGCCAAGAACACTGGCTAGAGCTTTACTAGTGTTTGGACCATGACAGAACAAATGTGTGGATGATATCAATGCAGAAATCACAATGGCTTCTACTGATCACTGTGTTATGTTAATATTTAAGAGAATGTTGTATTAACTTTCACTAGTACTCTGGGAAAATAGGTTGGTCTCACTGTATGAGTTTCTATCTTAAAGGATGCATTAAACTGGACACATTTTGCATGGAAAGTTTTGTGGACGAGTTGCTGTCCTTATCCCTCCTTTGGGAGTCCTGCTTGGCTATGGGAAGTGGCCATTTCAGGATCCATATCCCTCACTACTAAGAGTCTCAGATAGAGTCACCCCCATAGTTCCCTGCTCCCCCAAGCCCAGGGCTCTGGCTTGTCCTAGAGATGATGCCCCCATCTCATCACCAATTTCTGTTATCTCTTCCCCGTTCTTCTTCCCTCAGCTCCCCTCCCCCTTTCCACTGAGTTTCCTCCCTCCATCCAACTTTGATATCTATTTTATTTCCCCTTCTGAGAAGGATTCAACTATCCTTCCTTAAACTCTTCTTGTTATTGGCTTTTTTTTTTTTTTGATTCTGTGGGTTATAGAATAGTTATCCTGTACTTTATGGCTAAGATATGGAAGGGCAAAGATAGAGTAGAGACAGAGCGAATGGCCAACCAATGACTGGTCAAAAATTGAGACCCACTCCATGGGCAAGAACCAATCCCTGACACTATTAATGATACTCTGTTACAGTTGCAGACAGGAGCCTAGCATGGCTATCCTCTAAGGGGCTCCACCCAGCAACCAATGGAAACAGATAGAGACCCACAGCTAGACATTGGATGGAGCTTGGGGAATCTTTTGGAATAGTTGAGGGAAGGACTGAGGGACCTGAAGTGGGGACCTGGGGTGGTGTGGGGGCTGTGTGGCTCTCTCTTCTGAGGAGAAGGGAAGTAAGGAATGGGGGAGGAGCTGTGTGAGTGGGTGTTGGGAGGAGAGGGGGGCTGATATCAGGATGTAAAGTGAATAAATACACTAATTAATAAAATGCATTAGGCACCATAGGTGTCTGATGCACTGATTATAAGATTGACTCCCCCCCCCCCAAACGTGCCTCTCATAGATGGATCTAAGTTATATAGGGACTGAAAATCAATAAAAAATTTAGATACTCTTTGAGGAAATGGCACCCAATTAAGTACAAATGTAGAAATTTGTGTAGAGTAAGAGAAGACATGAAAGCAAGTTCAAATTAAAAATGACAAATGCTAACAAGACTGTAGACATCAAAACTTCCAGAAAATGTGGCATACTATTCTAATTCATTACCTGTTAGGCACTCTTTTCTTTCTTACTTTGGTTTTGGAACCTTTAGCCATCTTCTTTGGGTGAGAAATGATTTTGTAATACCAGTGTTCTATGGAGAGAAAAGAAAGGGAGTTTAGTCTCCCTTCTATCATGTTTCATCCAAATTATCACAGCGTAGACAAGTTTCTTCTTAGTGTCACTCATCAGCAAAATCATGTCATATTTAAGATTTTGTCCGCACTGTCATGGCAACTCTTGAGTTTTGTGTGATTGACAGGGGAGAGTCCATTTTGACAGAATACGATGACAATCAAGTCTTTACCTGCTTTCCTACATGTCTGAGGATGAGGTAATTTCCCCCAGACTAGCTTTCACTCCTTACCTGGTTTTTCATCACCATCCACACAACTCTTGACTCAGCACTACGGAGTGGCATTCACATGTGAATGTGCCAACCTTGTCAGGGCATTAGACTGACACATGGATGTCAGGAACATTCCAGGAAACAATCTCCACAGTAAGACAACTGCCTGTATCTGGTCTACATAGGAAGTGCCAGAATTTTGGTAAATGTAGTCTTCCAATCCAGATGAATGTATTTCCAACTTACATTAAGTTTAATTGCATTCCTAGGTATCAGTCATTGCTGCAATACCACATGGTTGTGCTGAGAAGCATGGGAGAGCCAATGTTTAGATAGAAAGAGACAGCACTCTCAATTTATTGTGGGTAAAGTACCTTAGTTTGCAGATTTCACAAGTTTACTACAGGAGAGGGTTGATGTGTCATGATAGACTCCCAGAAAGCACATTCTGAAACAGTGTGGCCTGAGGTGTGTTCCTTAGCAAGCATCCTCAGGGTAGTTACTGTGGAGACACTATAAGAGAGCAACACTGGGTAGAAAGAGAGCTTGATGATCTTTTGCTGACCTCATGGGAGAACCCTGGAGCAAGAATGGCTCCTCATGTTGTTACCTCTTCATGTTAAATAGGTAAAGTGTAGATGTGGTAGAAAATCCAAAAGTCTCACCTCCATGTCCCTTCTCCAGGGAAGCCAGAATTATCTATTCCTTGTTCATATTTTTGGAGAGAAGTGTAAAATGTAAAATCACATTCATATTGCTTCTCCTATTTTTATACAAATTGTGTGCACAAGGCCTGCATCTTGCCTTTTGTCTTTTTAAAAATCTTTCTTAAAGCTAATTCTCAATTAGCTTTAAAAATGAGAAATGAGAAGTATTAAAAGGCCTGGAGAGTTCTCATAAAGCTTCCTCTCATCTCCCCCTCTCCTGGTATCTTACAAATCAGAAAAACTGTCAAGACTGCTAAGTTTCCAGACACACTCTCCAAACCTAAGATCAGCAAACAGAGAGCAGGGCCTGTGAGAAATGAAGACATTATTAAGCAAGACGTACAGAAAAAGATGTCTACATTCCCCTTCCATTCAGTCTATTTAAAACCAAACAAAAGCAATGTGTTAACATTGCCCCAAAGACATTTTCTTCCCAGTTCTAGATGCATAAAATAACTATTGATGACAAAATATGGTGGAACATATTTTGAGGCCCTAGTTAAATAAACAGCTCCTCTCCAGTGGTCTCTAGAATGTGTGTGTCCCTGACTGTGTATTCTATCATGCTTCAGTCTATGATGGAATGCATGTACGATGGTGGTCCCATAAGTTTACAACGGAGCTGAAGATCCCCATAGTCTAGTGGTGTGGTGTACAGTCATGTAGTACAGCACTACACTCACATGGTAACTATGGCAACAAACCTATCATGTTGCTTTAGCAGAATTACAAGGATATCTTAGAAACATTGTGATCCCATGCAAAGGTTTTGGCTTCTCAGTGCACACAGCTATACTGTGATACTTAGTATGCAATAGCACGGTCTCAAATGCACTTCATTTAAAATACTTTAATTGCTAAAAGTGCTAACAAACACCTAAGCCTTTAGCAAGTCCTCCCACCTATTTTCTTATAATGGTAGTATTGCCTTGATTGTTCGTAGCTACTGACAAAGGGGTGGTTGTTGAAAGGTGGGGCATCTGGAGCAATCCTGTGTAAGACAGTGATGCAGTTGTTTTTATTTCCTTTTGCCTTTTGCTTTTAAACATCTCATTTCAGGAGAAAGCACATTATTCTCACGTTCCCGGGTTTTCCTTATTCAATATCACGTGGCTTCTATTCTGAAAGGCTGTATAATCCTTTTTCCCCCCAAACCACGGATTTCTCTAAAGGATTTTTTTTGCAGGCCTCAAATTGAGTTGTCATCCAGTTCACTGATGCAGCAAGAATGAGAATACATGTATATAAATAATACAGGAGGATTGCTCCTGACAAAATAAAAAGTGCCTTCAAACAGCCCATGTGATGAGAACCAATTACGAAACAGGCAGACTTATTATTATTATATTTCTTGGCCAGAATCCTGTCAAATGGCTATATTTTGGGTTACCATGAAGTCTGAGAAATTTATAAATATTCAATAGTCTCTATAAAATGGCAGCTGAGCTAGCCAAACTGTACTAAATGCTCAACTCCTTCTTTACTCCATTTTTGCCTAAGTTCCCTAAAGTCCAGTACGGTTTATTATTCTTTATTTTTAAAGGGTTTTATGGGTAAGAACTTGCAAAAATAGAAGAGAGTTTCTTTGTCATCTTTACTCAGCACCCCAAATGATAATATCTTATGTGTGACTTACAAACTATAATAATATAGAAATCAATGCTAATTTATAATACTAACAATCAGATTAAGACTATATTTAAATTTCACCAGTTTTTATGCAACTTTCTTTGTTTTTGGGACATATAATATTTTACTGTATGTCAGGATTAGATTATCCATGAGCACAATTGGCATATAATACCATTCTGTCACCACAAATAAAAGTCCATATGTACCCCTTCCTGTTACCTTCCCACAGTAAGATACAAGTGACTTTGCACAGAAGCCAAGGTTGAAACAGAATAAAAACATCAACCACTAATGAAAGTTGGAGAAACTGAAACTCTCATGTACTACTGGAGGGAGTGTAAGTGAACGAACACTTAGGAGAACAGTGTAGAAGGCTCTTCAGATGGTAAATGAGTGTGCACCATGTGATTTAGCCATTTCCATTCAGGTATTTACTCAGGTGACATCACTACATCTCTGCAATGACTTGGAGACAAATGTTTGTAGCTATTATGTATGTAATGGCCGAAACCTAGAAACAACCCAAACCACATTAACAATTTTGATAGATCCATGTAATGAAATAGCACTCAGCAAAAGTCTCTCTCTCTCTCTCTCTCTCTCTCTCTCTCTCTCTCTCTCTCTCTGTGTGTGTGTGTGTGTGTGTGTGTGAGAGAGAGAGAGAGAGAGAGAGAGAGAGAACAAGCATCAAACCAGACAAAAATAAGTATATACTATACCATTGCTTTTAGATGACACTTGCATAGAAATGCAAACGAATCCTAGTGATAATTGTTGCCAGATGACAGTGGGGAGGAAGGGAGTGAATAGAGGACACATGGAATATATGTGGATGTTAGATGTGTTCACTATCCTAACTGTGCTGATGGGTTTGGGATGTGACCCATGTTGAAAGTTCTCAAAGCGTACACTTTAAATCTGTGCAATTTAGACTTCTGGTTTTTTTTTGTTGTTGTTGGTGTTGTTTTGTTTTTGTGGTTCTGGGGACTGAACCCAGCGTCTCATGTGTGCTAGGTCAGCATTCTAGCAGAAAGCTGTACTCTCATGCTTTCATCTTAACTTTTGAGACAAGGTCTAACTAATTTGCCTAGATTGAGCTTGACTTCAACATGTAGTCCACGTGGCCTTGAACTTGCTGTCTTAGGGTTTTACTGCTGTGAACAGGCACCATAACCAATGCAAGTCTTATAAAGGACATTTAACTGAGGCTGGCTTACAGGTTCAGAGGTTCAGTCCATTATCATCAAGGCAGGAACATGGCAGCATCCAGGCAGGCATGGTGCAGGAGGAGCTTAGAGTTCTACATCTTTATTAAAGAAAGCCAGGAACAAACTGTTTCCAGGCAGCTAGAATGAAGGTCTTAAAGCCCACACCCACAGTGACACACCCACTCCAACAGGGTCACACTTTCTAGTGCCATTCCCTGGGCTGAGCATATACAAACCATCGTACTTGTTATCTTCCTGTGTTAGCATACTGAGTAGGTAGGGCTATAGACCTGTGTAGCCAGGCTCACCTTCATGATGCCTTTGTTCTTCCCAGTGAGGGCAGTATGCTAGATATCCTTTGGCCCTGAAATCTCATCAATTTCTAGGCTTCTGTTAGATTGGGTGGTTTCAGTGTCCTTTGTGCCAGACTCTTGGGCATAAATTTTGTGTCCCCAAAATACTCTAGGGAGGCATAGTTTGCTACTAGCAGGACATATTTTTGTACTTCACCCAAGACTGCTTTCTACTTTAGAGGAAATGGGATCCAATTACATTTTGCCAATTACATAAGGGATTGATTCTGGAAGTCTGAGATGATGACATTATATTTCCGATAGACTCCAGAATGTTTTAAACGGCCATTACAGCTGGCTGTTGCTTGGTAGCCTATCGCTTAATGCAGTTTTGGGATAGCCAAGTCCTAACAAGTGATCAGATTTGCACGCAGAGTAGCAGAACAGAAGGAAATGGCCAATCAGAGTCTGCACTGAAATGGTACCTTTCACTGTGTGTGTGTGTGTGTGTGTGTGTGTGTGTGTGTGTGTGTGTCCGTGTGCAGGTGTGTGTGTGCTGGGATCTCTACACTTTCTATATCTTTCATTTTACCACAACATGGATGATAAACAACTAAAGGTGGGGTGAGGAAGATCATGGTGCTCTCTTCAGATGACATCAAAGGCGTCATCGGCTACCTCAGTAGCCCCTCCCACTCTTGTGACTTTTCCTTAACCCACCATGGAGGGTAACAGCACCTTGTTACTGATTTGTTGACTTGTAACTAAGTTAATTTTATTTGGGTGTGAGATTCAAGTTGACTACTATCTAGGTCTGCTTTATGTCTGTTATACATTTTTCTTTACCTGTTAAGAGCATGCTCACCACCACCGCCACCATCCGCACTGCAACAACAAAATAATAGTGTTAGCTTTATCTTACCATACCATCTCCTTCTTTGGGGATTTGACGGGCAAACTAATAGCTTGATTCTGTATTCTATTGTGATTTATAGTAGCAGCATAGTTCTGATTTGGGAAAGGCAGATACTGATTTATGACCTGAATAAAAATGGTCAAAACTTTGATATGCCATCAACAGTTATAACAAATGAATCATCTTGAGCCTGACTCAGAATTCGAACGTGCTTAGTTAGATGTTGAATACTGAGAAGTTAATGCCAACTGAGACAACAAAAGAGGCAGGAGGCTGGTGCCTCCGTTTCCCCATGGCTCTAATGAATACCACAGTGAAACATCACCCTCTTTTTATGTCTCCATCTTTAAATCAAAAAAGCACAACTGTGAAGGCTGTTTCTGACACCCAGAGTAGGTATTTCGTGACAGAGTTGAACTTAAGATGTTCCAAAAACTTATTAAAGAAAGATGACCTAGAGTAAGGACATTGATCTCTAATCTCAGCATTCAGGGGCCGGTGCAGGAGGATTGCATATTCAAGGCCAATCTGAGCACACACCAAGAACCCATATTGAAATAAATAAATTTAGGCTCAAGAGAAGTTGAGCATATGTCAAGTTATTAATAGCATCAAACAACATAGAGAATTCTTATTTTCCATGGTTTGAAAATTTTCTTCTGGGAATAGGTTTGATTTTGTAATTAGTAAAAACAGTAAATGTAATTTTGGAAAGAAAATGGATTCAGGCCTTACCAGTGAATATCATTATGTCTAGAAGGCAATGTGTGCACTCTACTACAGAGGATAACCAGAAGCACCACGTCCACCATCTTTGCTTTCCTAGCTCTACAGGCTCTGCAGTTTGACACTAGTTATCTCCACGCCTCAATGCTCTTCCTTTCCATAGTCTCCTCTTCCCCAATACCCATGTTCGTTTGATGGTATGAGGACTCATAGTTTTTGGCTAAGAGGTTGAATAGTAGCCTTCAAACATATCCCAATCCCAACTCCTGAAGCCTGTGCATGCAACAGAGATCTTGCACATGTGGTTAAGAATTTGAGATAAGTTCAAGGTCAGGCCTAAACATAATCACTAGTGTTGCTATGAGAAGAAGACAGAGGGTGAGGGTGTATGTACCTCAGCAGTAGAGCACTAAGCTAACATGCCTAAAAGCCTAGTTCTGATCTCCATTGGTACAAGATGAACAAATGAATGAACAAATGAATGATTGATTGAATGAATGAATGAATGTGAATGAGGCAGAGAGAGATTTGACTGTGGAAGAATACAGACGGCATGAAGACTGAAGTAAGATAGTACTGTGCTTGTCTTCATGGACCCAAGAAGCTACAAACTAAAGAACCGTAGCTCCGGATCAGGAAAAGGCAAGGGAAGCTATTCATTCTAGCGACACTGGAGGGACTACAGTCCTCCCAAGGCCCTGATTTCAGTCCAATGAAATTGATTTTGGGTTTCTAGCCACCAGTATCATAAGCTATAAGAAAAATAAATGCATGTTGCTTTAGGGCATGAAGTGCCACAGGAGTTGTTCAGAACTAGTACAATCAGTTCACAGGTCTCACATGCCTGAAAACTAAAAATAGTCAAGGAAAGACTATGAAGATGATTTTCTTGTAGTCATCCTATAAGCAGTACATTTTAGCATCTTTTACATAACATTAGGTACTATCAGTAGTCTAGAGTTGTTCGAAACATACGTGTATAGGTCAGACACAAATACTATACCTTCTTGTATACAGATGCTAGAGCACTCGTGAGTTTCAGTGTCTGGGAAAGGCACAGGAATCAGCATTCCAAGGACACCAAGCGATCACTCCATGCTGGTCGTTTCCTGACTATGCAGCACTGCAGACATTTTTTCTGTTGTTAGAGTGCAGGTGACAGAGCATTCTAGGCGAGTGCTGTATCACTGAGTTGCATGCCCCGTGCAGTAGCAGACAGCTCCAGGAGTCAACAGCTTCTCCAGTCTTTAGTGCAGTAGGAACATCTGTAGCATAGCAAAGCTTTGCTAGCAAGGGCCAACTTTCATGGCTAAGAAATTCTCTTAAGTAGTTCTAACTGCCTGGGAGGGAATAAGACATCTGGAAGAGACAGAAAACGTCACCTTGACCAGGAGCCTGGACCCCTAGCACCTCACGCTATTTTCTGTGTTGGTCTTGCTCCAGTGTCTCCCAACCAGATTTAAGGAATGTGTGACAGTCCACTCTGCTAAGGTGACGTGCATCATAGAGTAGCTATGGGCTTCTGGCCAGCCTTTTCTAGGGCTCCTTAGGGATAGTTTGCTGTCAAACTTGTTTCACTTTTCTGTCGATGTGAGGAGTTGTAAATTTTGAAGATGACTTTCTCCAGGATCTGCTATTTGTACCCTCAGAGTCCCTAGTTGAGGAAATTATTATCATTATTACTATTATGTTTTGCAATTTTAAAATTTGTTCTTTGAGAACCTTTTGATTATGTTCACAGTACCTCCAACTCCTCTAGGACCTACCATAGAGCGCAACCTATGTTGTCTGTATACACTTGAAGGCAATGGCCTTCCGTGGAGCATAGTCTTGGGACTATGTATTGGGACTATACTATCAAAGACAGTTGACTGCCTCTCCCTCTCCCTGCCCCTCTCACATCAGTTATCAATAGCTCCTCAGTTAGGGGTGGGGATTTATGCCCAGACTCTCTCTCTATGTGGAATTGTTTTCTGGGTTGAGCTTGCAAAGATCTTGTGCATACTTTCACAAGCACTGAGAGTTTATATGTGCAACTAACCTGCTGTGTCTGAAAAATGGTTTTCCTGTAGTTGCCCACCATCTCTGTCTCATATATCTTTCTATTTCTTCTTCTGCAATAATCCATAAACAGTGAGAGGGAGTGTGTGATAGAATTGTGCCATAGGGCTGAGCATTCTGAAGTCTTTTATTGTTCACACCTTGATGAGCAGCGGTCTCTGTGTAATTGCCATCTACCACAAATAGAAGCATCTCTGATGAGGAGTGAGGAATGCATTAATACATGGGTATAATGACTGAGAAGTTATTCCAAATCAGTTTAACACTGTGGTCATTTAGAAGAATGAAGGCAATAGGTTTTCCCATAGGGCTTACCACCTGTGTAGCTACAGGGTCTTGGCCCTAGTGATAGTGCCATTGTATGGGTTTTATCTTGTGCAACATATCTTAAGTCCAATTAGAAAATGGTCGATTACACTGCATTCATGCCACTATTGGATCAATGTGTACGTCTTGCTATGCTGCTTGTCAGTGTAGTTCCCAGAGGTCACAGATGGGTAAGACTGACAATACCCCAGCATGGTGAACTTCAGTCTCTGAATGCCTCTAAATTCAGAACCCCAAAGGCTACTACCGAGTGAGGGATTTGGCTCATGTTTGAAGGTCATATTGGTACTGAGAGCACTCATGACAGCTCCAGGTGGACAATATTTTCCCTCTAGATTGTGGACTGAAATAACCTGGATAGATCCAGAAAGTTTTGTGTCCTTTAAAAATATCCCTTTAGAGTCTCTTGCATGATTCACGAATAGCATCCCTGGAAAGTCTTCCCCATTATGAGAAACTTCAAACTGTGAAGACTAATTAGGTGTGGGCGATAATTGTTCCGAACTCATCAGAGAAAGAGGTGTTATAGAAATAATGATTTTAAGTTGTTTTTCCTTTAAAGCTGCAAACAAGCACTTTAATATTTATTATCTCTGTTGGTTGGCTTTTATATGTTGAGAATAAAATATGGTGTTGTCACTCTGTCTCTATCACTGGATCACGTCAAGTCAAATCAGAAGTTGGCTTCCACTTAAGGTGCCCATTCTCCTGCCTGTGCCCTGGGTAGTCTCAACTTCAGCACTGTTATCTCCAGATTCATCTGTACCTAATGGCATTCATTGTACATTTTTGTTCCCTAGAAGCTCAGCAAATAAATTCTGGATTCTTTTGGTCTGTGTTCTCCTTTTTGTCTTTACAGAAAAACTTGGACTTGGCAAAAATAGGTTTGGATCTTCTGAAGAGAAGGCACACTTTATGAGCTAGGTTTTTAGTGCACAGGTTAGCTGAGAGGTATTTCTCTTTCTCTGTGAATTCAAGGGTAGCAGAGCTGGCTCAAATGTCTCTTTTATCTGCTATATATCTTTCCACATTATTTTTGTTTGGAAGTGGCGTTAGTGTGTTATGTAATGAGCTGTCAGATGGAATCTTTCAATGAGAGAAAGCTTGGAAAATTTGATATTGCTTCACTGCCAGTCCAGTTATTTTAGGCCTTAGAATTTGTACTTTCAAAGCCACCATTGCAGAAGACTGTTTAGAGCAGTTGTGGAAACTGTAGTCTTGAGATAAAGGTAAGTAGTTCTAGCTGTTGTCTGTGAAAAAGAGAAGGTGGCATTCAAGGTTTAAAATGAAAGCATTCTTGACTGGTTAACTGTCAATGTAGAAGCCTCTTTTAATATTGTCTTAAAGAGTCAAGTTTGACCAAGGATGAATGCACATGGTTTGGAGGAGATATCCTAAATGGGATGGCTGTGGGGGTGCTTTTTAGAAATATGTATTAATGCTTACCTTTGCTTCTATTTTTATTGCTGTGATAAAATACAATGACGAAAGCAACTTAAGGGAGAAGGGTCACTGTGATTCACAGGTCAAGGTATAGCTCATCATGATGGGGAAGCTAGGACAACGGGAACATTAAAGTAGCTGCTCTCACTGCATCCACTCCCAAGAAGCAGAGGTCAATAAATGCATGCATTCCTGCCCAGCCCCCTTTCTTCACTTGTTCACTCCAGAATCCCAGCCAGGGAATTGTGCTGCCTGCAGAGGCCAAGTCTTCCTGTCTCAATAGCCGTAATCAAAATAATTCTTCAGAGGCATTCCCAGAAACTCAATTCCCAGGTGATTATAGATTTAAACAATTAACATTATCCATCACAGTGTCTTTAAAGGAAACAGGGCCCACTTTGCATATTTGTATGTATAAAGAATCTGTTCTGTAAGTTGTTGTTAAGAACACTTCACACATACTTAACGGAACACATTCTTCTCCATGTGGCTTGGTCAAACTCAGTACCATTGGGTACTTTTCTTTCTTTATGGGTATATCTGGAATTATTTATAGGCTTACTTGCATAACTTTACCAGTAGTCCTTTATAGTTAGAAGCTGGTCAGGACATGGTACGTGGCCAGAGTGTGATCATTGCATAGAATAGGACAAGAATTATACTGTCACGTTCTTTCAAATATAAATGCCAGCTCTAGACAGGTACAGAAGTTCATTGTTCCTTCCGTAGTAGGCACGAACCATGGAAACTGAATGATGCCCTAATTCTCACAGCAGAACTGTTATGTAGGCAGGGAGTCTGATGCCAGACAGTTTAATGACAGCATATTTTAAACCCAGTACAATTTGGGAAAAGGTTTCCAGGCAATAATCAGTCCAATCAGTCCAGTTCCAGATGCACAATAGGGCTTAAGGTGTGACTACATAGGAACTCTCTTACAAAGTACACGTGACCATGAGAGTGGATTCTGTAGCTAATCTATTGTATATGAGGTTCTGTGTGTGTGAAGGTTTACTGCTCTAACAGTTGGAGAAAACTGTACTGGGATTCCTACTTCCTGCTTGTAGGTGCTGAGGGCACAGAGGACCTTGTACTCACCAAGAAGCACTAAGACAACCAGGAATGTTGGTCAGGGCAGAAAGGGGCATCTCCTCAATGGAGGAGATAAAAATCAAATGCCTGTACTTCCTCAAAGTAGATTTTTGTTAATGACCTGAGGACCATTTTACTATCTGTGGAGGCAGACTTCACTTACCTTCTGCTATAGAGGCAGACCTCATCCAAATTCCTCAGAATGATTATTCCAGGCTCTTCCCTCCCTAGACTGTTACCCATCCTTAGGGGAGATGTCACATGCACTTCATGGCCTACTGACCTCTATGCTATCAGTCAGAGACCACACTAGATTCTAGGCCTTTTAGCTTATAGAACCCACCCTCCTGGTCACACGTACTTTGGGAATGCGTTTCCATGTAGTCACACCTTAAGCTCCATTCTGCACCAGGAATTGGACTGATTGTTGTCTGGAAACCTTTTCCCAAATTGTACTGGGTTTTAAATATGCTCACATTGAGCTGTCTGACACTGGACTCCCTGAAATCTGATACCAGATTGCTGAGGTCAGTCTGCACCAGGTTTTCATTCTCATCTCTTCTTGCAGTTTTTGTCCCTATTTGACTCCTGCAGGGACCCCTCATGTGGGGTCCCAGAAGGACACAGCCACTTTGGAAGCTGTTTCTACAAAGCCAAACACAATCTCATCATGGGATCCATCAATAATATTTCCAGATGTTTAGCAAATAAAATGAAAACACCTCCACACCAAGCCTTCATGTGACCACAACTTTCTACTATCCAAAGAGCTGGACACAACTAAGATACGTTTCAACAGAATGGACAAATAAGACAGTATATTTATACAATGCAACATTATTTTGTTGTGAAAAGAAATGAACTTTCAAGCCATAAAAAGGTGTGGCAGAAACTTCAAGCATATTCACATGAAAGAAGTCAATCCTAAAGGGCTATTCTCTCCATGATTCCAACTCTTTGAAAATATGGAAATGCGAAATTATATAAATAGTAAACAGATCAGTGATTTCCAGGGATTGGAGAGGCCAGGGAAGGGTGTGAAACTATTCTATATGATGCTGTAATAGTGGATGTCATGTGTTTATTGAAACCGCAGAACTTCACAGAATAAAGAAAAAAAAACCCAATATATACCAAATGAAAAAGAGTTCAGATGCCAGGGCACCAGCATAGGAGGAGAACAAGAGGCATGATAGGAAAATCTAAATGGATTGCAGAAGTTTGAAAGTGGGCGGGGAAAAGAGCAG
>JANHMN010000014.1:19120730-19145730 GCA_030674055.1 Rhabdomys pumilio | reverse complement strand
TAGTTCTTTTAAGAGAGTGAGCAAAGCCCAGTGTTGGAGCTGCTTCCTGCCTCTCAGTGCATCCTTGCCCAGGTCAGAATTGACAGACCTGGCCTTGTCCCGAGCAAAGTAAATAGAAGTGATAGAAATCTTCCATTGTGGAACTCCTGTGAGTCTTAGAGGAAAATGATGGTGGTTGAGACGCATTTCTCTGTGAAGTTGTGGTGTGTCACCAACCAAGATGGCAGCTGAGCTGTGGATGTGTATTCGAGGGATGCCAGGAGAAGATTGCATGAAAGGCAAAGGCTGTGGGAGAAAGAGGGATCATGGAGACACCTTCCTATCCCACCTCTATCCCACCTCAGCCTCAGACCCGTCTGTGAGGGACTTCTCCCTGTGGAACTTAGTGGAGATTAGTCATGGGAGTCATGCAGTTGCCACTCAACCATATTCAGGTGTCTGAAGTCACATGTTGTGTAGCCCGCCGATCCTGATCCGGCATTACAAGATGGCGCTGGTTTCCTGCTGCACCACTTGCAAACAAGTCAGCAGATTCTGGCACAAACCCCTCCCGAGTGGGTATATGCAAATGAGGTATTGGTGTCTTAGCCAATCCCTGCATGGCAACCCCTCCCTGGGCGGGGACTGGGACTATGCAAATAGGTCTATGCTAATTAGGTCCGGGTAGAACGGCCAATCAGAGAAGGTATGCAAATAAAGTTGTGGGGCAACCAATCAGAGAAGGCATGCAAATTAGGTCCGACAGGGCAACCAATCAGGGAAAGCCACGCCCCCTCTCCCCTCTATATAAGCAGCCCTCTCTGGCTGCTCTGGGTCCCGGCTTCACGATGGGGCGCTCCTGCAATAAAGCGTGTTGAGAAGATCCCGGTCGTAGCGTCCTTCTTCCCCGTCGAGCGAGCGTAGATCGTAGCGTCTTTCTTCCTGGTCGAGCAGACGCAGGCGTCTTCCTTCCTGGTCGAGTGAACGCAGATCATCGCGCGTCCTTCAGGGTCCAGCGGTCGCGACAATGTTGACCATGGGGCACTAGACAGGAAGGGCCATCACAGCCTACAGGTAACAACCCAGGAGGGAAAGAGAAGGCTGATACCTGACATTGTTGTCTCTGAAGGATGTTCTGAGGATTTACTAATGAGTGACCCACCTAAGTTGGCAAGCATCTCTCTCTGAGAAATTACCCACAGGATCCCTGAGACTATAAAATAAGTCACCATGAAAACATGGAAGAGAAGCAGCTATTCCCACCTCTGTACTTTGGGATAGAAAGTCTTTGGGATGAAGCTGTTATGATACAATTGCTTAGAAACACAGAGTCAAAGTGGCCATGTGAGACACAAAGTAAGTCATCCTTCATTACGTAGTAATGTGTATAGAAGATGCCTCACCCCATATCCATGGCACAGACAAATCTTAACATGGGGTCTGCTTGAGATGGGAAGAAAAATGTTGCATGTAATTTTCCTTCCCCAGAAACTTGAGCCACACTCTGATCTTCTGGTTCCCTTTGCTCTATCCGGCTTAGCCCAGGATTGATTGCAACCATTCCCCCAATCTGGGAAACCCGGGAGCTGCTATCCACGCTCCACTGGCTCCTTCTCTTTTGTTCCTCCCAGCTTAGCTTCACCAAGCCACCAGCTACTGGCCAGGCTTCTCTCTCTGCCCACCTTTGCTCTGTGGATGAAAAAACACAGAGACAGCTTTGTTATTTTAGAACTTGCCAGATAGCACAATTGCCGGACACAGAATCTCCTGTTCTTATCAGCTAGTCTGTATCAGTCAGTCTCTGCCAACCTCCTTGGCTATCTGCCAGGGGCAGAGGCCGCTGGTTCTAGCTTCCCCAAGATCTTACATGGTTGTTTCATGCTTCTCCTTCCAAAACCTGGTCTAAAATGCCCCTTCTCTTTCCTCACAGCTCTTTTTTTCTCTCCGGCCTGGAAGTCCCATCTGTACCCTTTGCCCAATTGGTTCCCGCCTTCTTTATTGACCAAATCAAGAACCAGTTAGGGAGCCAGACTTTGGTATCAGCACCTCCCCTTACAGAAAAATCTGGTTTTACTCAGAAGTCATGAGTCTTTTATTCCATTTCAATACGATTACACTTTCTTCGCTGACTCCTCCAGAGAACTAGAGGCTGAGGAAAGCTCAGAGCATGTCTATGAACAGCTCCCGTGTGAGTGTTCCAAGAAGCAGTCTATGTCCATTGATACTGAACTACAGAAGACTTCAGAACTTCCTGTTGGGTGAAGAACTGAGGGAGAGAGCTTCAGAGAGGCTGAGGTGAGGCCAGCGTTCATGACTGGAAGACTACCAGTTTATAGCTTAAACCTTGGGCCCAGCATATGTGTGCATAATCAACACGGAATAGAAAACAAGATTTGACATAGTCTTAAGTGCCCTAGCTTTTACTCTTTAATGAAGTCTTACTTCTGCTTTCTGCTTTATTTTATTTATGTGTGTGTGTGTGTGTGTGTGTGTGTGTGTGTGTGTGTGTGTATGTGTGTGTGTATGGGTGTGGTCCCCTGTGTGTTCCTGCGTGGAAGCCAGAAGTAGACACTGGGTGTTTTCCTCTATCACTGTGATACTTCATCTCTTTTTTCGTTATGATATGAATATTGTTTGATGAATATTCTTTGCTTTTTCATTTTTTGATATCTACATTTTATTTTTTATCTCTAGCTGTTAAGGTGCTCCCAACTTCACCTGGTCCTGGGTGGCAGAGTATATGTTGTGTGGATCCTAGAAAAACATTTCTGGGTCCATTTCTTTATACCCCAGCTGTACTGCTCATAGTTTAGTTTCCCTGTCTCATTACCCCTTATGTTAAATATTCGAGGACGGTGGTTCTCAACCTGGGGGTCAAACAACTCTTTTACAAGGATTGCCTAAGACCATTGGAAGATACAGATATTTATATTATGATTCATAATGTTAGCAAAATTACAGTTATAAAATAGCAAATATTTTTTCTTTTTTTTGGCTGGAGGTCACATGAAAAACTGTATTAAAGGGTCACAGTGTTAGGAAGGTTGAGAACCACTGTTCTAGGATATGTTCTGCTCCCACAGATCAGGAAAGGGGAGATGGTGTAATAGCAGGGAACCAAAGATACTGACACACCAGTCTATTGGCTGCCTACCTTCAAAGCACACCTTACTTCACATACTTTTGAAAAGACAGAAAGGGCAAAGGCTATTTCTTGTCCTTTCTCAGTTGTAGATGGCTTAGGTTCCACCACTTCCAGTTTCATTTCCAAATCCACCTCCAGCCAGGTGACACAACTCCTGTCAGTGTTCCATGTAGTACTACCTTGCTTTAATGTTTCTGGGGGGTTGTGCTACCAGCCATCTGCCCAGCTTCTCTTGGATCCGCAGATGAAAGGCAGACACACACACACACACACACACACACACACACACACACACACACACGCTCATTTTTAACCTGCCTTACTGGCTCAGTGACTGGGCTCTTCTAAGCCTCCACAGCTATCATGTCCTTCCCCCTACTCCTAGCTCAACACCACTAAATCTTTCCTCAGCTTAGTTGCCCAGTTACCTGCTGTGACACCCATTGGTCTTGCTGCCCAAGAAGCTTTCAGGCTGCCCGTCCACAGGCTGCTTTTCCTTTCCACCTACATTTTGGAAGATCTCTCCTGCAGCTCTGAGTTTCTTCTATCTCTTTCCCCAAAGTATCTCCATTCTCTCTCCCAGCCCTCTCCTCTCTCTTAGCCTGTGGGAACCCGAATGTCCCACTTCTTTCTTTCTTTCTGCCCAGCCATTGACCACTGGCATTTTTATTGATAGATCAAAAACCAACTGGATACAAGGACTTTCAGCATCAGTTTTCACAGATTCTTGATTAAATCAAAGCATCAGAACCACTCCCCTACAGCACCACAACTCATTCACCACAATATGACGTTACCCGTATTACATATATTATATAAATAATGTTACATAAAATACTGAGGCCTGTTTTCTCTTCTTCCTTATATGTGGATTTTGTTTTTTAGAAATTATATGCTGCATGGACACTGTGATGGTGAACTCATTTCCTTGGGTGGCATCAGAGTAGCTGGGGACTTCAGATTTAGACCCTGAAGGGTCAACCACAGTAATTTTAAATTTCTAACTCTCTCAGGAAGGACACCCAATGTGGTCTGCCTGCTACCAGATCAGGGATGAGCTCTTTGGAGACATGGGCATCACTTGACAATTTTTTATATTCTTTTCCAATTTCAAGTTCAACTTCTCTGGGTGAAGTTGAGGCTTCATCTGCTTCTTCTGAGATTCTGTCCTAATAACCTTGACACCAGAAATAATCTTTTCAAAATTCAGCACATGTAGAGGGTTATCTCTATTAAATCTCTATTAATACACATCACTAAAATCAATCATTTTCGTTAGAATATGAATATTCTTTGATGAATATTCTTTGCTCTTCATTTTTTTGATAAACATATTTTATTTTTCATACTTATTTGTTAAAAATAACAGTAGTAAAGACATTTATGTGAATTTCTGTTCAAACATGTAGGGTTTTTTCTTTTTGGAATTCATGTAAACACACACGTGTGTGGATTTGTATGCGTGTGCGTGATGTGGAGGCCAGGGGTCAATGTCGAGTGTCTCCCTAGGTGAGTCAAGTATGGACATTTTACATTTTCTTTTATGGATATATGTTTTTATGAACTTCTAGTTCCATCAACTCTGTATGAGAACTTTATTCCTTAGTTTTCCTCAGGAAGGCTTACTATTAGATTTTGATATTTAGGCTTACCTGATGGGACCACATCACATCGCCTAAGTCAAGATTATGTGGCAGGTATCATTATTAACCCAGTTTTGGAGATGGGGAATCTAAAACGTAGGAAGCGAGTTGTCCAAGGCTTTATCATTTGTAACAGATTGGGAAACCAGAATAAGCCTGGAGCCATTTCACCCTCAAGCCTACCCCATTTATTATCTTGCTCCAGCATGCTAACTTCAGCTTCTTACAAGTCCAGATGTTGTATTATAATGCAGAAGCAAGTCAGGGGTTGACGTCCCTCATTCTGCATCCCAGAAAACTTCCCTCTCTTATGTATCCTAACCATCCTATTCATCTTTTCTCTGTCCATCTCCTCTCTTTTCCTTCTCCCATCCTTATGTATCCTCATATGTTACATATTACATATATATTACATATTTTAAAAAGTGATTTTTTAGCTCAATCATCTTGCATGGATAGTCATAGAACTGAGGCGGTGGAATTACTCCGTAGTTTGGAAATGACTGTGAGCACCAATTCTCTCCAGAGCAGCTGCTTCGGATACACTCCACTTGTCTCTTTTAATTAGAATAAAATTTAAGCTTCCCTGGGAACTGAAATTATGAGGCAAATTTATAATTAACAATAAAGTGTTGAACTGAGAGTTGCTCTACGCATTCCTGCATTAATTTCTTATTCAATTTTGCCAGCACATTCTATTCATAGGGAAAAGAGAATTACCACCTAGACAGATACTGTGAGAAGTAAGCTTGGGAAGTAAACCACAAGCTTGGGATTGTTCCACGCCAGTCTGCAGAGGAAGAGTAGTAGTGGAGTTGTTGAGATCCAGTCACCAGGTTTTCAAAGTCCCATCTTTGGGGGTTTGGAAAGAAGACATAAGAAGTGACCTAGATAGGACTCTGCCCTTACATCCAGGCAGCCTCTTATGTACTTAGGACATTTTGGTTTCTAAGAGCATCTGGCTTACACTGTTATCACCATCATAGAATGAGACACCCTCGGTATCAAGGCCTCTGATTCCATCCTTGATGCCTCTCAGTGAGTTTTGCCTTGAATGGCACACTCTAGATGTACAATGGATGAATGCAGAATTAAGGTGAATGGAGTTTGTCAGGGTAGCAAACATTTCCAGTCCTCATCATGCCTGTGGGGCACTAGCATTGGGCACAGGTCACCTGTTGTGCTTATAGAAAATCCTTTAATCTTCATTTCTTCTAGTAGAAAATGTAAGTTTCCTAGGTGGGATGTGAGGAGTGAGCTTATAGTAAAACAAGATCACCGAGAAAAGCAGTCCCGCTATAGGGGTATACCTGGGGGAAGAGTATGAAGTCTTCACCTATGGAGAGAATGGCTCGGTTGTGTGCAAAATTTACTGTGTAGAAATGACATAAGAGCTTATGGATGAAAGGGCTTGAAAAAACCCAAGGTTAATTTTGAGTAAAACTGTGCTTGAATTTCCCAGAATATTTTTTGAAATGTTATAAAGAATGAAGCCATGTCAGACAAGGCTTAGAATACAAATAGTTTCGTTTCCAAACTGGGCAACACTAGAAGTGTGCATGCACTTGTCGATCCTTTCTTATACTGGCAGACAGTGAATTATTTTTAATTTGGGGCCATTATGAATGGAGATTTTCATGAATACTTAAAAAAAATTTTAAGAGAAAATCTCCATATCTCAGCTTGGCCTAGACTTCACTATATGGTCTAGCCTGGATTCACACTTGAATGATTCTCCTACTGCAGCTTCTTGAATGTTGGGATTTCAGATGTGAGCCACCAACACCACACCATGGACATTGTCGTTCAATTCTTTCTGTGGACAAGGAACTGAGTAAATACCTGGGAACGAACTGCTGAGTCTTACAGCGACAGCAGAAGTAACCATGTAACTGGATGGCTCAGTGTTTGTTAAAGAGGCCACAGATTTTATTTTTGCACCAAGAGTAGATAGAATTTATTTACTTCACATTCTCTCCAGTATTTTGTATATTTACTATTTTTAAATTCTAGCAGTTCTTGTGAAAATACAGTGGATCCCAATGTATTTTTCGCTTGCCTGTGTCAGATGACTGACAGCCCTGGGCATATTTTCACATGCTTATTGGCAATAATTGGTGCACATTCTACTGTGAAGAGTCATTTCAACCCAGTTGCGAGTATCCATTTTGGTTGGGATGTTTGTCTCCTTGTAACTGAATTTAAGATTCTCTATTTGCGTAGGCAAGTTTTTCCTACCAGCCTGTGGCCTGTCATTTTGCTTTCTTATTGGTGATGTCTTTAGAAAAGAAGATAATAAAAACTCTGAACAAATAGGTTCTGTAGTCTTTCCCATTCAATATTCATGTCTTTGTCTTCCTAAGTACTTTTGCTTTTGGCAAGAATGGGTATAAGGGAGTCTGAGAGACCCCTAAACAATATAGGGTACCAGTGTTGACCTTGGTTGCCTTCCAGAAAAAGAAGGTAAGACCTCATTCATGAAGACAGCACACTTTGAATATAAGGGTAAGACTCCATTGCTGAGGATACCATACCTAGGACAAGACTTGGAGGAATCTACCTGCACTTGAACCGGAAGCCTCCACCCTGACGACTCTTGTAGTATTGGAAGGAGGCTGTCAAGGTAGGAAGGGATCAACAGTCCTACCCAGCTGTAATGCTACAAACCACAAGGATATGTGGCAAGACAGTCCAAAAGCTGCAGGAGTAGCACTTGTATTTTGGGGGTGACTGAAAGTCACCTAGTTGGACTTCAGGTTTGTTCAGAAGGAGGGAATTCATGCCTGGAACTGTAAGCTTCACCAGTGGTCGATGACGTCACGGAACGTAGAGGAAACCCTACAGCTGATGCTTTCCTAAACTAGTACAATTTCTAGAGGCATTCTAGGAAGTTATCCTTAATCCACAGATAAGTGTACCTCCCATCCCTCATCAAAGGGGCCTCTTTCTTCATCAGATGGAGATCATTTCAGAAAGTCACAACTGGTCAAAATGCAGAGAGCAATTGATTATGGGGGGCCCACCCCAACTAATACAACACAACTAAGGCTCAGGGAACATTGAAGAAGACATTTAGGAGGCAGAGGGTAGGGAGAAAGGGCTGGATGTGTATCAGGGAGGGGAGCTGGGTGGAAATAATCTAACACATGGAATTCTCAACGAATTCATAAAATATTATATCATTAAAATGCAAAGGGTTATGTTTCTGATTTCTTATAGGAAACTACAGACTTTTTTGGCTTTATTTTTTTTGTGTGTTTTGTTTTTTCATAGTGTGAAGACTCAGAGTTAGAGATTTCCCCTTCGGGCCCTCTATAGCTTTAAGCCACAAGTTTTGATGTGCTGTGCCATCATTTGTATTAACTTTGAAATCTCTTTAAATTTTCTTTGTGGTTTCTTCTTTGACCCATGTGCTGTTAAGTATGTTTGTTCCAATTATCGTCACTTGCAGCTGGTGTGATCTCAAAAGACTCTTAACAGAAACCATAGATCTGACAAGCTCTTTTACCAAGAGGTGTCATGTTATGAAAATCAATGTACAAATGTTAGCAGATTTTCTATACGCGAATAATGAACTTGCTGAAAAAGAAAGCAGCGAAAAGATCTCATTCGGAATAGCTTAAAAAATACTTTGAAGCAAACCTAACCATGGAGGTGAAAGAGTTTGACAAAGAAACTTTTTAATACATAGGAGTAAACTTGAAGGGCTCTAGAAGATGGATAAACTCCCGGACTCACAAGTTAGAAGAATCAATATTGTGAAAATGAGTATGTTATAAAAAGCAGAATCAATGCAATCCCCATCAAAAATTGCAGGGACATTTTTCACATAATTAGGAAAAATTATCTTAAAGTTTGTATGGAAACAGAAAAGACCATTACTAGCCAAAGTAATTATGAGCATAAAATGATTTCAGATTATACTCTACAGCCGTGGTAGCAAAACCAGATAGTACTGGAGCAAAAACAAATATATTGATCAATGGAATACCATAAAGCACTCAGAAGTAAACTCATGAAGCTGTGGCCACTTGGTTTCTGACAAAGGTGCCAAAAACACACACTAGAGAAGACGGCCTCTTTAATAAATGGCGTTGCAAGGACAGAGGATATAGAGAAGTGAATTATATACCTATCAATTACCCTGAACAAAGTTCAATATAAAATGTACCAAAGACCTTAGTGTAAGATTCTAAAACGGTTAGAGGAGCAAAGCCAGAGAAAACCTGGAAAACAATTTCTCTGGGGATTCTGCCATCCTCTCAAAGGACCCAGGCTCCCACACAACCTGTCCCTCTGTATCAGGTCCTGTTCCTGGAGGCACTGCACCTGGAGACCTGGTCGTGCAGCCGCCTGAGAATCAGGCAGGTGATCTTCACCCTCCTTCTTGTCTCCTGTTTTCGATTTGCCAATCTCGCCCCTAGCCCTGTAACAGACAACTTGTCTGTCCTTCCTCTCTTCACTCCACTCCCTGGGGACTCTGTTGAACCTCCTGGCAGAGCTAGCTTTCCTTCCCCATCTGAACCTTTTCAGCACACTGCCTTCCCCCACCTCATCTCAATTCCTTTGTGTCAGCCCTAAATACGTAGAAACATCTACCATAACCCTTAGTGCCCATACCAGGCAGGGATTTAAAAATACTTCTACCAAGCAACCCATAACCACCACACTTCCTAAGATTCAGAAAGGACATCAGAAACGAAAGTACATACACTGCATCTGATAGAAGAGCAAGGGGGGAATAGCCTTGAACTCATTGGCACAGGAGAAGACTTTCTGAATAGAATACCATTAATGCAGGCACTAAACTTAACAATAAATGGGACCTTTTGGAACTGACAAGCTTCTGCATGGCAAAGAACACCACTTCGCAGTGAGAAAAGACACATCTGACAGAAGGCTAAAAGTGTAATAAAGAACTCTAAAAACTGGACATCAAGAAAACAAATAATCCAGTTAAGAAATGAGCTACAAACCGGGCGGTGGTGGTGCACGCCTTTAATCCCAGCACTTGAGAGGCAGAGGCAGGTGGATTTCTGAGTTCGAGGCCAGCCTGGTCTACACAGTGAGTTCCAGGACAGCCAGGGCTATACAGAGAAACCCTGTCTCGAAAAACCAACCCCTCCACCCCCCCAACCCCCAAAAAACAGTCAGCCTTATTACAACAGTCGTGGTGTATCTCGAGGAGGGTCTCGTGGTGCCAGAGGCTTGATGAATGGATACAGGGGCCCTGCCAATGGATTTAGAGGAGGATGTGATGGTTACCACCCTTCATTCTCGAACACTCCAAACTGTGGTTATACACAGTCTCAGTTCAGTGCTCCCTGGGACTACTCTGGCTACCAGCGGGATGGATATCAGCAGAATTTCAAGCGAGGCTCTGGGCAGAGTGAACCACGGGGAGCCCCACGAGGTCGTGGAGGGCCCCCAGGACCCAACAGAGGGATGCCACAAATGAACACTCAGCAAGTGAATTAATGTGATACACAGGATTATGTTTAATCGCCAAAAACACACTGGCCAGTGTACCATAATATGTTACTAGAAGAGTTATTAGCTACTTGTCCTCCCTTTCAGGAAACTTATTGTAAAGGGACTGTTTTCATCCCATAAAGACAGGACTGCAATTGTCAGCTTTATATAACCTGGATATGGAAGGAAACTATTTTTATTCTGCATGTTCTGTCCTAAGCGTCATCTTGAGCCTTGCACACGATACTCAGATTCCTCACCCTTGCTTAGGAGTAAAACATTATATACTTATGGGGTTATAATGTCTCCATAGTTAGTTGAAGTGGCTTGGAAAAAAAATTGCAAGTTTGACTTTTTGACATTGGATAAAAATCTCCAATCAGCTCTAGAATTATTCAGTGGTAATTGACAAAGTTTTAAAGCATTTTCCTTGAAAGGAAGATGGAAGGAGTGGAGTGTGGTTTAGCAAAACAACTGCATTTCACAGGTTTTCCCATTAAATTGGAGCATCGACAGATTAAAAGCATACCAAATTATGCATGGGTCTCTGACCATACAAGTGAGGCTGGCTACCAGCCTTGACATAGCACTCACTAGTCTTCTGGCCAAACAACTGTGATTAAAAAACACTTGTAAATTGCTCTTTAGTAGTGGATACTGTGTAAGTCATAGCCAAAGTGCAAATCAGGCTTTGATTGGCTCTTCTGGAAAGTATGTATCAAATATGAGGTGTAATCTGGACGGGCTGCTTCTGTGCTCAATGTGAACTATTTAGATACCTTTTGAACACTTAACAGTTTCTCTGAACAGTGACTTACATGAGGATTGGTCCTGTTTGTCATTCCTCAGGACAATGTGCATTGTCGTCACTAATCCTTGGATCTTGCTGTGTTGTTACTCAAATTGGCAATAGGTAGTGATGAAAATCTCTAATGGAGGGATAATCATAACACTTTTTGTCACATGTTTTTCTCCTGCAGCCTGAAAGTTTCTAAAGAAAAAGATATCAAATGCCTGGTGCTACCACCCTTTCAAATTGCTATCTTTCGAAAAGCACCAGTATGTGTTTTAGATTCTTTTCCCTGTTTTAGGGAAATGACAGACAGTAGTTTCAGTTCTGATGGTATAAGCAAAACAAAGAAAACATGTTTCTAAAAGTTGTATCTTGAAAAAAAAAAAAAGAAAGAAATGAGCTGCAGTTTTAAACAGAGTTCTTAACAGAAGAAACCCAAATGGCAGAGAAGCACTTGAAATGTTCAATATCCTTAGTCATCAGGGAAATGCAAATCAAAACTACTCTGAGATTTTACCTTACAACAGCCAAAAAATGGTCAAGCTCAATAAAGCAAGTGACAGCTCATGTGACAAGGCTGTGGGGTACGAGGAACACCATCCACCGCTGGTGCGAGTGCAGACCTGTACAGCCACGACGTTTGCTTATGTTTTACGGTTTCTGATTTTATGTTTTTAAGGGATTTCTTTGTGTGTGTGAATGTATGTGTCTCCACATCTGTATGTGTTTCTTGGTCTTTTTCTTTGGCTTCTTTTTTTTTCTGTTTGTGTGTTTGCTTTGTCCCATTCTTGATTGGTTTTATCTTATCCTATTTTATTTTTTTAGATAATTTTTTTTCTAATGAGAGAGAAAGGAAGAGTATGGATTTGGGTGGAAGGGGAAGTGGGAGGAGAGGAGACAGGGAAGATCTGGGTGGAGTTGGGTGAGGGGAAACCCTGAAAAGAATATATTATATGGAAAAATCTATTTTTAATTAAAAAATAAACAGGAACAAAAACCAGATATGCAAGGAAACAAACAAAATCCCAACAGCTTTAGTTCTTTTTCTTTTTTCCTAAACCCATTACTTTCATGGAGTCAATAGAATCCATTTAACCTTCATTTTTCTGAAATATATTAGAAAATGGTATGTTTTATCAAAAAACAAAAATACCCTAGAAAAACATAGGCAAAGACTTTCTGGAACGGACTGCAGTAGCTTTGGAAATAACCCTAAGAACTGACAAAGGGGATTGCATGCAGTTAAAAACTTTCTTCACAGAAAAAGCAGTATTTAGCAGAGTCAGAAACAGCCTACTGTGTATCTGACAGGGGATTAATAACCAGGATCTATGGACCTCACAGTCCTATCTGTAAACGGGCAAAGACTGTTGCTAAGGACATTAAACACAGGATGACGTGTTTAATGTCCTTTGTCACTAGGAAAACTACATTGAGATTCTGTCTCACTCCAACTAGACTGGCTACCCTGGAGAAAAGAAACGATAAGTAATGCCTGGGAGGACAGAAAGAAGATGAGTCCTGCACGCTGCTGGCGGGAGTGTCATAAGGGCATCCAGTGTGGAGTCAAGCAGTTTTCAAGTACCGTAGAAAACTAAAACGTCTACATATGACCAGCTGTGCCACTCGTGGGTAGACGCCTGAAATAATGCAAACCAGCACACCGAGGGAGCCAACAGCACAGCGGTGTTTGCCAATAAAAAGGAAATGCAATCAGCATAGATGACCATCTACGAGCAAGCGAACAAAGAAGATTCACATAATGCAATAAAAAAACAATGAAATCTCCATTTGCAGTAAAAGGCGTGGAACTGGAGAGCATCATGAAAAGCAAAACGCAAATGTTCGTGTTTTCTCTCCTATGCAGAAGCGGGAATGTGTATATATGACCTAAAAATAGTGGGCCTATGTAGGAATAAGAAAGAGTTCAGTGGGAGAAGGGGGCACAGCCTGGGAGGCAGGAAGAAAAATAGCACATTTCTGCTCACTGCAGAATCTGGAGTCACAGGTAGATGACAGATGGATGGGTGGACTGACAGACAACAGAGACATGAAATGAAGCCAGGCGTGGGCTACCCAAAGAAGGAAAGTGAACCAGAGGGAAAACAAGAGACATTAATGAAAGTATGACCATAAGTAAAACACAGTGATACTCGTGTATGAATATGTTACAAGGGTTGCTTTCTTCACTGCAACAAGAAAGCAATTACAGGAGGGGGTGAAGGAGGGAGGGAGGGAGCTGGGTGGGAGAGAAAACAGGGAGGGGAAGAGGGGAACATGATCAGGTATTGGGTGGGGGAACAGGACTGAAACTCTGAGGGCCAGCAGAAAGAATCGAAATAGGCAACCTCAGGAGGTAGAAGGTGGGGAGATTCTCTAGAAAGTACCAGAGACTTAGGAGGTGAAAGTCTCTCAGGACTCAAAGGTTGGGACCTTGGATGAAGTGCCCTACAGTGGGGCACTTGTAGAGTCCACCTCCAGCAGAGAGAGAGTATCAGGTGGAGGGAGGGGGTTGCCATCCCACAGTCAAAAACTCTGACCCAGAATTGTTTCTGTCTGAAAGAGCTGCAGGAATAAAAACGGAGAAGAGACTGAGGTAAAGAAAGACCAGTGACAGGCCCACATTGAGATCTAGCTGAAGGGGAGGCCCCAAGGCCTGACACTATTACTAATGCTATGGTGTGCTTACAGACAGGGGCCTATCATGACTGTCCAACAAGCAGCTGAAAGAGTCAGATGCAGATATTTACACTCAACCAATGGACAGAAGCTGGTGGCTCCTGCTGTTAAATTAGGGAAAAGCTGGAAGATGCTGAGGAGGAGGGAGACCCAGTAGGAAGACCAGCAGTCTCAACTAACCTGGACCCCCAGGATCTCTCAGACACCGAGCCACCAACCTGGCAATATACACCAGCTGATATGAAACCCCCAACACATATGTAGCAGAGGACTGCTGGGTCTGAGTTCAGTCAGAAAAGATGTACCTAACCCTCAAGAGGTCCCAGGAAGTAGAGAGGTCTGGTGGAGTGGGTGGTGAGTGGGGACATCCTCTTGGAGATGAGGTGGGGGGCTAGGAGGAGTGGAATGTGGAATAGTTGGGGGATGGACCTGGAGGGGAATAAAGTCTGGACTTTGAAAAAAGGTTAAAGAATAAATTTTTAAAAAGGGAAAAAAAGAAAATGTTACAATGAAAACCATTATTTTGTATACTGTGTGACACTTTTTAAAAAGATTTATGTATGTGAGTGCTCTGTCTGAATGTATACTGGCGTGCCAGAAGAGGGCATCAGATCCCATTACAGATGGTTGTGAGCCACCATGTGATTGCTGAGAATTGAACTCAGGACCTCTGGAAGAGCAGCTGGTGCTCTTAACCACTGAGGCATCTCTCCAGCCCTTTAGCTAACATTTTTAAAAAAAAGTATCATAGCCTCTCAACTTTCACATACTTGACAATTTTAAATATTTTAATATTATAACTGTAAGTGATATCCTATGGTTTTTGTCCTTCTGTGTCTTGGTTATTTCACTTAGATTAATAGTATCTAAAGTTTATCTATGTTGTTGTAAATGATAGGACTGTCTTCCTTTAAGAAGCCAAATGATACTATTCTCTCCTGCACAAGCTCTCTGTTGGCCCCACACAACACACTCGACTTGTCTCCCTGGCTCTGATTTATGTCTCCTAACAGCTTGGTCTCTCTTTCCACGCATTTCTTACAAATGATGTGACTTGTTCTTCTGAGTGGCTGAATAATTCCCCACTGTGTGTGTCTGCCATGCTTTTAGTTCCCACAGGGGCAGATGCCAAGGCCGACTCCATGGCTGGGCTGTTGTGAATAGTGTCACGGCAAGTATGGAGACGATCCTGGCTTCCCTCTTCTGCTTTGTTTCTTCCCTCTGAGCTCTTTCTCTTGGTGAGTCTTTTTTCACAGCCTTGTTTATTTTTTTTATGAGGATTTTTTTTCTCACATGAATTGGAGTTGATGACACCATTCATTTTTATGAATAAAATCTTTAAATGTTGAATAGAAGCTTTTACACTGTGAGTGGAAATTCTAAGTGCTTATTGCATTGAACGCTCAAGTTGTGTGATTTGATAAATTGTCTGAGCTTTCCTCTAAGGAAATCTTTAAATGTCAATGTATTTAGCCTTTCCCATCAAGCCCATTCTTCAAAGAGGACTTTTTGACTCTCGTGCCAGGATGACAGGACTGAGATCACTGTCCAGGAAGTGTAGCTGGGACTGGGTTCTAGTTGTACCTTGTCCTTTAATGTCACCGTATCTCTGTGTCATCTCTGGTCTTCTGTGTTTCATGTCCTATCTGAGTGGGCAGGTGAAATTCACAGGGTTATAAGGACTGTGAGTCAAGGTTCTTGCTTTCGGCTCAAGTTAAATGGACTCAGCAATGTCTGGTTTATTCAACTCTTAAGAATTTCCAAGGTCCTGTAACTTATCAAGTTTTTGACATATAATTAGCTTACTTCTTATTGGATTTCCCATTATGGATTCAAGCCTCATTTTTCTCGGGTCTATTATAGTATTCCTCATTTATTGCTTGTCAGCTTCTAGATTTTGTTGATATCTCCCATATGCTGAAATAATTTCTCTTTTTTTTGTGAATTTATCATTTGAAATTTTTTCCCCTCATTTTGGGAGGTATCAAGAAGAAGCAATAAAGTTCAATTCACTTAGTTTACCCTCAGTAAATGTGAGATAGAACACACAGATTTGTGCATTCTAATGTACGGGAAAAATACCTTTCAGAGCACAATAGTTAACATGTATAAATTTTAGCTACCAAAAAAGGTTAAGGTGGAGGATTTCTTGAACCTGGTATCTTGAGGCTAGCTTTGATAACACAGTGAAAATTCACTTCAAAATCAAAATATCCCTTGAAATTCAAGGAGTTAGCAGTGCCGTTATATTAAAAAAATTTACTTGCTGTTTACTTCAGCTTAAAAGATACAATGATTTGGATGAAAGTGAAGATATCTCATTCATATGTGAAAGTAAACATAGTTGCTAACACAATGCTGGTGACCATATCTAGGGAGAGTAGAGGAGGTGCAATGAGAAGATGATCAATGAATGCTGAGTTAAGGGAACAAGGAGTTCTAGATATTGTATGATATGGTGACTACAGATAACGGCAATTAGTGCACATTTCAAAGGCCTAGTCTCTGAGAAAGGATTTAGGGGGTCTTCAGTATAAATAAATGATGGATGTTTGAGGAGATTGAGATGCCTAGTTAAATATTATGTGATATATATTGTGAGGAGCGGGTGTGACGGCGCAGCCAGCTAAAAGGGCGCCTGCAGAGTTTTGAGCGCTGCTTCTTGGAGGTTTGAGCACCACCCTCCTTTCCCTGACAGAGTCACGACCGCAGAACTACTGCACAGACTCGCTGCCACGCAGAATCAGGCCATTTGACGTGTACCAATGAGGCATGCCCACGTGGCAGGTTCTGAATGGGACAGGCAGGGGGATAAAAAGACGGCCGTTAAGGGGATCAGGGGCTTCCAAGGGGAAGATTGAAAAAGGGTTCCTGAATAAACTGCGTTGAGAAGAACTCCGAGTTGTGTCGTTCCTGTCTGCTGGTCGGATAGAGAAATGACAATGTATACATATTTATATGTGTGTGTGTGTGTGTGTGTGTGTGTGTGTGTATATATATATATATATATATATATATATATATATATATATATTATTATTATTATTATTATATGGCATTCCAGTTTTAAATACAACTTTTATGGTTTTAAATTATTAGTGTATATATTTTTCCTCTGTTTTATATAAATTTATTGAAAATAGATTTTTTTTGTAAAATATATTTAGATTATAGTTCTTCCCTCCCCAGATTCCTCTGAGATCCTCTTGCCTCCCCTTCTATCTGAATCCATACCCTTTCTTTTGTTTGAAAGCAAACAGACATGTAAAGAATGATAAAAAAAAAAATAAAACATGACAAAATAAAAACCAAAAAAGTTCCAAACTAACACAAAAGTGTGTTGTAAAAAAGAATGCACCACCCCCATAGGCTCATGTATTTGATGCTTAGTCACTGAGAGTGGTACTAATTTAAAGGATTAGAAGGAATAGGTGTGACTCTGTTGAAGTAACAGGGGCCTCTTTGGAGGAAGTATGTCACTGAGAGTGGGCTTTGAAGTTTAAAAGCCCATGCTAGGCTTAGGCATCTTCCTGCTTGTGGCTCCGGATGTAGCTCTTAGCTACTTCTCCTATACACCTGCCTGTGGTCATGCTTTCTGCCAGGATGATAATGGTCTAAACCTCTGACACTATAGCCCAACCCTTGATTAAATACTTTCTTTTATAAAAGTTGCCTTGGTCATGGGGTCTCCTCACAGCAATAGAACAATGTCTAAGACAAGAAGAGAAACAGCTAAATAAAAAGCACAAGAAACACTTATAGCCACAGCGACACAGATGCTTATACACAGGGATCCCATAGAAACACAAAACCAGAAGCCATATGTGTGCAAAAGACATGTAACATTTTTTTTAAAAAAAAAAATGTCATGACAAAACATTACAAGATGAGACAAAGAACCTCCAAAGATGCCATCGAGTTAGTTCTGTGTTGGCGTTCTACTGCTGGGCATAGAGCCTGACCTTAAGGGTAGTTTGCATCCCCAGTAAGACTCTGTTAGAAATAACTAATTTTTTTTACTTGAAAGTGATTATTAATTGGAGATAGCTTCTAGGTTAGGAGCTATGGTGTTTGTGCCCACTTCTCTCAGTACTGAGACCCTATCTGGTTCAGTCCTATGCAGGTCTTGCGTATGCTGACATGGTCTCTGTTAGTTCACATGTGCATCAGTACTGTTGTGTTTAGAAGGCTTTGTCTTCCATCCCCTCTGGCTCTTACATTCTTTCTGCCTCCTCCTCCTCTACAAAGTTCTATGAGCCCTGTTGCGATGGATTTCATGGAGACATTCCATCTATGACTGAGTGTTCCAAGGTCTTTTACTGTTTGTATATTGTCTGGCTGTGGGTTTCTGTCTTTTTTTCTCAACTACTACAGGAAGAAGCTGCTCTGATGATGCCTGAGCAAGGTACTGATCTATGAGTATAGAAGAATATTGTGAAGGGTCGTTTATTGCTGTGTTCCACTAGCAGAACAGAGTTTGGTTTTTCACCTAGGCCCTGGCCTATCTGGTCTCAGATTCTTGGCCTCCTAAGTAGTGTCAGGTATGGAATCCACCTCATGGAGTGGGCCTTAATCTTGTCAGAGAGTGGTTGGTTACTCCTGTAAGTTTTGTACCACTATTGCATAAATGCATCTTGTAGGCATGTCACCATTGTAGATTAAAGAGTCTGTAGCTGGTTTGGTTTGGTGTTTACATTTCCTCTCTGGTAGAGTGTGGTATACCTTCCAGTACCATGAACACTAGTGTGTATTAATTATGCATAACAATGAGTTGTGTTATGGCATTTTACACAAGCATATGTTTTGATATGTTCATCCTTTCATTATCTTCTAATATTTATGTTAAGAAATACTTAAAATATAAAACCAAAAAATCCATGACTTGAGTTATGAAATGAGACCCTTATGAAAATAAATAAACGGATAGGTAAATAAAAAATAAAAAGATAAATGGATAGATAATATAAATAAATATAAATAAATAGATAATATAAAATAAATAAATGAGTAAAACTATTTCGTTATTAATAGTAGACAATGGAGAAAAGAGAAATAATCTTAGCTATACCATACTTTTTTCTTTATTTGATTGACATTTCTATTATGGAGTTTAGTAGGGAAAACTGATTTAAGAGACTTTAGTAGCAACAAACACAACACCAGAAGAAATGTAGACCATTAATTTATGTATATGACTGGATCATAAAGAAATATTATTTCAGGATCAAAAGACAGTTCTTTTCCCTCTCTCCATAGGTAAAAGTGGTTATTATAAGTTAGTTACTTTTTCATCATGTCATTCAGGTTGCTTTGGTATTTATCACTGGTCAGAAATTGGTAAAAAGTAATGATGAGAGAGAGATAGCAGGCTGGGGATAGGGCATGTGGAGAACAAATAGCCCATTGCAAAGGAGAGATGTCTCAGGCAAGTGGCTTTCCCAGTTACACTTCACAGTTTTTAGGATGCTCTCATTGTCCTATTAGAAGATTAGCTTACTTGTCACACAAACCATGTTGGGAACAAGCTTTATGTGTAGGAGTCAAGGTGCCTCCTCTTCTTTGTAGCTTTCTATGTTCTTTAAATTTTCTGTAAAGGAAGTCTGGGGACTGTCATAGATGTAAAGGAAGTTCATAGATGCTCAATATATGGGATTAGCTGAGTGTAAAGGGATGCTGAGAAGAAACAATGGGAAGAACTCTGGTGCAGAGCAAGCAAGTGATGCTCCCAGCCCCAAACCCCTAACAGAAGAGAGGCCATCGGTGAGCAGTGACTTCACCAGCCTTTGGTGTAGCTCATGAGAATAGCAATGGGATTGTTTCCACTGAAGGCGATTTTAAGAGACATTGTTAACTTTTTTGACTGTCTGCTCTTGAAAGGTAGGCCCTGTGTACCCTGAGTCCTTGAATCTAAATTGGACTTATTGAGCCAGTGACTGACAAGCATATAGAGGAAGTGGCATCCCAGGCTTGCAGGGCCATGCACTTTTCACTTGATTCTCTGGGATAGTTTAGGCACCATGTAAAACATTAGTTCACCACACTGAGGTAAAGTCCTAATTGTTCCTTGTGGAGAGGCCACTCAGAAAGCTCTTGGATTCTCAGAAGAGAATGATGCTCAATCTACTCTGGGATGTCCCAGCAATAATAGTCTTTTAGGTCCAGCTTAGGTCTGACTGCAGCTAAAGGGGAGATGGTGGGCAGGAGCTGGACTTCTGAGAACTTTTCACATTCTTGATTTGAGACACAGGAGAGAGAATAAACTGCTCCTGATCTCTGAAATATAGTTTTGTTTTGTTTTAAAAAACAGAGCTGTGGAAATTTGGCTTATTATCCCCAAATATTTCCCAAGTATGGATCACTGCATAACAAATGGTTCCAGAACTCAGTGGTCTCAAACACACATTGACTACACTCATAAATGCTCCGAGTCAAGAATCCAATCAGCACAAGGATGACTTGATGCTGTTTCATAATAGCTAATGTGTGAGCTGGCAACACCTAAAGGCTGCAAACGATTAACTGGCAAGTGGCTGTTGTCCTTTGGAGGTGGCTTTTCTCAGTTCAGGAGGTTGATGCTGGTGGTTTTTGGTATGTTGGCCACATCTACCTGCCTTCTCTGTGTGGTCCTCACACCAGTGTGGTTGGATGGACAGTAGTGTCTTCAAGTCTGATCTTGGAACCCTGTAGGTCACTTCTACTGTGTTTGTGAAGTCTGAATTCAAACGGAAGAGCTGTAAATCCCAGTCAAAAACGTTTGAAACCGCGTAGAAAACTGCTACGTAACTCATAGGCCAGGTACTGATTTTGTAACACTGTGAGCATCCTGCCAGGAGGGAAGATATTTAAAGGAGAGATACCCCTGCCTGTGTCTATTTTATTAATAAAAGTTTATCCCTAGTAAGTTGGGTTTTTCCATGGGACTCTCAATGTTGAAATAAGAAAAAGCACAGGGTCAGCCAGAGAAGGAACTTGTCTCCTGGAAAGAGACTTCACAAAGTCCTGACAAATTGTCAGAAGGGACTAAAGGCAAAATAATTATAAATCAGTCATGAGCAGGACCATGCTCTGACCTGGACTGTTTGGCTTAGCATACTTCTTGCCTTCTTTTTAAACCTCAAAAGCACATCACATGAGGATGAAAAGGATGGACTTGGTAGAGTCACCAGACCTCTTTGTTCTCAGTGTGTCCACATTGATAAGTCCCCCTTTCTGCTTGTCACTACTCCTTGTTTAACTGATCTTTCAAGGATTGACGACTGAGCCATGCTTTTCAGGATTATCTGGGCTCTGGCTGTGACCCTAACCACTCAGGTAACAACAGAGTATAGCTCAAGAAAATAAACTGGCTTATTTTTCCTTTTTCTAAAAAGCTTAACTGAGGAAAACCAAGACATGGTTTAGTTAGATGTGGTAGGTAAAAACAAAAACAAAAAAAATATTATGAAGTATAGATAGGGCCGCAGCAACCAAAACTATGAAGAGTCAGAAGCCACGGGAAAGCACCATGTCTGCTGAGAAGATTTAGTAAAGGAGGAATCAGAAAGTTCACACAGCCACGGAAAGGCAGAGGCTCTCTTTCCTCACAGGCTTCTCTCTGGCAGGTCCTGTTCACTTCACATCATTGATGTAGCGTTAGTTTTCTCATTTCCCCCTAATTTTCTAGGTCATGATGTTTCAACAATAAGCCAGATTTAACAGGATCAGCCCACAGGTTTCTTCTTCCCTTAGGTTGTTCCGTGTGCGTACCTGTGTGCATATAAAAGCTCATAGAGGTCAGAAGAGGTGTTGGATCCCCTGGAACTGGAGATGTAGATGGTTGCAAGAGCAGTAAGCGCTCTTAACTGTTGAGCCATCTCTCTAGCCTCTCTGTCTTATTCTGTGAGAGAGAAGGTCTCTCATTAATTTGAGTAGGTTAGCTGGCCAATGAGCTCCAGGGATCTTCCTATCTCTCACCCATTGGCAGGATTATAGACGTATGCCAGCACAACTGGCTTTTATATTGGTGCAGAGAATCTGGACTCAGGTCCATAACCTTGTTTGCCAGACATTTTAACATTTGAGCCAGGTCCCTAGCACTTTCCTGAGATTTTTATAATGACAAGTATGGCTAAGACACCTGGCCTCGAAAGGTGAGTTAGATAGTTGGTTTTGGTTTCTTTTTGTTTTGGTTTGTTTTGTGTTTCCTGGCTTCCTCCTCCCAACCAAAACAAAACAGCAAACAAAAACTCCATTATCTCTAATGATATTCTTGTTTTATAATGCGCAAAGTAAATGAACACAGATCCGTAAAGATCTGATTTTACATGACCATAGGCGTTATCTCCATAACGGGAGAATGAATATTAACATTTGGTCAGCATGTTCTCCCTGAAGCTTGAGAACACTAGCTTATACGTACTGGTCAGACCCTTTTCAAAAAATATTTCATTGCCCTATCATATAGGTGTTTTCTAAGCAGTCTTAAATAAAGGCATTTTGGTTCTATTTACAGCTACACCCTAAACTTCTCATTTAAAGGGGTAATAAGCAGTCATTAAGATACCACTATCAAACCCAGGCTGATGCCAAGAATATCATCATTTTATTAGGGAGAATAAAGAATCTCAACTTGTGAATTATACTTACATATGTTTTTCTTATAGGAAATTTTTACCAATCACCCAGTAAAGGTGTTTCCAGTGGAGTGTTTTGATCTGCCCCTGCCATGAAGTCAGGTCAGGGGAAGACTGTACCTGCTTACAAGGTCATTCTTTACAACTCTGAGCTCTTCACACACTGATACCATGGCACGGTCACACTTAGTACCTATTGTAGTTATTTAACCTAATCACTGTACTAAAGATATAATTGATCTTTCTCCTGTAGGAGGAACATAGAATAACAATGCCCTAATTTTGTACATTTCTGTTCTCTAATGACAGGCTGTCATTTTCTATAATTTACCAGAGAGTACGAACAATGTGCGTAGGCCGAGAGCAGTTGCTTGGTAACCAGCTTTTAAAACTTTCTTAAGTGTAATTGCTTCTCTGCTAGGGAAACATTGATCCTACACAATTGCACTGGGGCTGATCACTAGTCAGCTCGACAACAAATCTTTCTGTGCTTTTTATTTCAAATTATTAGCCTTTTAAATTCTGTTGAGTTAAACTGCCTTGGCTTTGGTTGTCTTTGAAAGCAGAGAGACTTTCAAATGGCTATCTGTACTTTGTTCTTTTCCTACTGCGTGTCTGTATCTCCATTTATATCCCCTCACCCCATTTAAAGTTGAGTCTGCTCAGGTATTGGCTTAAGAAAGGTAATGGTTAAACACTAGAATTTAGTTAACGTCTATCGCAAATTATTAATTGCTGCACATTTTCAAGTTTCCCATATGTAGCTGCCCACTGGGGGCATTAGCACAATTTCCACTCAGGTTAATCTCAAACAGAAGGTGAAGGTAGGCCTTAGTGGGGTGAATGGAAAAGCATCTGATATCAAAGATTTCAGTTAGCAGGTTTTGATCTGAGTGAGGAAAAACAACACAATCACACACATATGCACACACATGCACACACATGTACACACACATGTGTGTACATAGACTAATGTGCACACATACATGCACACATATGCACACATACACACATGTGCACACACACACCCATGCATATACATGCAAACACACTGTGTATTTCTAGTGTGCAGTTCTGGATGTGCACAAAGTGTTTGGTTTATATTTTAAAACATGAGCAGATAGTCTTGACCTCCATTTTTTTCTCTTTCTCTGTCATCATCTATCTGTCATTCACTATTTGCAAACTAAATTTTTCCTATGAAATATGTAAATAAGCCGGGTGTCCTGGTGTGTGCCTTTAATCCCAACACTGGGAAGACAGGGGCAGGTGGATTTCTGAGTTCAGAGGTCAGTCTGTTCTACAGAGTGAGTTCCAGGACAACTGGAAATACACTGGGCAATCCCGTCTTGAAACAAAACAAAACTAAACAAAACAAAACAAAACAAAACTAAACAAAACAAAACAAAACAAAACAAAACACAAAAAAGAAAGAAAGAAATAAAAGTACTTAACTGTATTACAAGGTCAATATGACTTATTAAGCTTTATGAGCTTTTCAAGATGAGTAAAAGTGTAAAAGGTTTTCATTTGACATTTAGATACCACATTTGGTCTGTAGGATACTATCTACTTTTAGATCCGGCTTATTATAAGATGGGTGAAAGACTTGGTTTTGGAATAAGAGCTCTTTTAAAGGACAATGTAATTAGGACATCAAATGCTGTGGTTTTAGTGTAAATGTCTCCTATGGGCTCATGTGTTTGAGCACTTGGTCCCCATCTACTGAACCTATTTTTAAAGGTTGTAAAACCTTGAGGAGGTGAAGGCTCACTTGGAGGGAGTAGGCCAATGAAGGCAAGCCTTGGAGTTGTATAACTGGGTCATACTTCCTAATAACTCTGCTCCCTAACCACAGACACAATGCTTTAAGCTCCTTCTGCCATGCTGTATCTACCGTCATAGACTGTACCCTCAATATGTAAGTCAGATCCTTCTCCCCGAGGTTGCTTCTTTTCAGATATTTGGTCACAGCAAAAGGAAGCATAACCAATAGACATATTTTCCTTTCTCCTACATTTTAAAAGTAAAACAAAACTCCTAAAACATCTGTTCAGTCTTGTGCTTAAGTTGTTATTTTAAACCATAAATGTTGATAGTGACAGCTAATTGTTCTTTGAAGAAAAAGTAGTTGTAATACATTTTTTTAGAAATTTAACATTCCTGAAATGGTAAATGATGTCGTTAATTCTGATTTTCTTTAAATTTCACATGTTTACTCTCCATACATTTTGGCATATAAAGGATTGCTCTTTGTACTCTAATATTGTGACATTATTCCTAAGGCATAAAAACATTTGTGTATTAGTAAGAAAAAGAAAGGGGTGATTCTGAAGTTCTTTTGAAAATAACCATTACACTGTCAGGCATGGTAGCACAGGTTTGTAATCCTATACTGGGAAAGCTGAGATAGGAAAATGGTGAGCCAGCTTACACAGTGAGAGGCTGCTTCAGAAACCCTAATAACAGGGGCTGGAAAGTAGCAGCTAAGAGCAAATTATATTTGTTCAGAGAACCCAGATTTGGCTCCCAGCACACATGTAGAGCATCACACAACTGCTTATCACTCTAGCTGCAGGTATCTGATGTCCTTCTCTGGCCTCTGTGGACACACACACAAGCACACACAAACACACACACACACACACACACACACACACACACACACACACACACA
>JANHMN010000014.1:19092800-19120720 GCA_030674055.1 Rhabdomys pumilio | reverse complement strand
ACACACACACACACACACACACACACACACACACACACACACACACAGGAAACCTGTACAAAACAAAGACACAAGAGAGACCAAAGGAATGGCCAACCAATGACTGTTCCAAACTGAGACCCATCCCACAGCCAAGAACCAATTTCTGACACTATTAATGATAGTCTATTATGCTTGCAGGAACTTAGCATAACTGTCCTCTGAGAGGTTCCACCCAGCAGCCAAGGGAAAGAGTTGCAGAGACTCACATCCAAACACTAGACAGAGCTCAGGGAATCTTACAGAAGAGTTGGGAGAAGGATTGAAGGACCCAAAGAAGACAGGGACTCCACAGGAAGACTTAAAAAAAAATCAACTAACCTGAATCCTTGGGGACTCCTAGAGACTGGATCACCAACCAGAGAGGAAAAACACCCTGCACATATGTGGCTGATGAACAGTTTGGTCTTTGTGGGGGTCCCCTAATAACTAGAGCAGTGACTAACTCTGATTCTGTTGGCTGCTTGCTTATGGATCCTGAGCCCCTAAAATTAGACTGCTTTATCTGCTTTCAGTGGAAGAGGATGCAGGGGGAGAGGATGGTAGTAGGAGGAGATTGACACCCAGAGTCGGGAGCTTCCCCTTCTCAAAAGTATGAGGGGGTACTGGGAGACTGATATTGGGTTGTAAAGTAGTTAATTGTGTTGTAAAATAAATAAACAAATTAATTAAAATATAAAACACATGCATTGTGACTCACTTTTATCCTTATTAAAAGACACAAATAACAAAAGTATTAAATAATAAAGAATTAAAGAATAAACAATAAATATATGCTTACTTCAAGACTATGTAGATACTATCATTTGGTCTTTCTGAACAAGCGTTTCACGCTTCCCCTAAGACTGGCAGCTTGAAAGGGTTGAGAAGAGCCAACAGCAGAACCCACTGAGCAGTACAGGGTTAGTCTAGACAGCTGCAAACTCTAAAATCATAGACATCACCAGAAGATTCATTTGGCTACAGATCTCGGGGGCCTATACTGAAAAGCTTGATTTAATGAACAGTATGCCAAATGGTGGTATTCAAAATGACATGTTCACATATTCATGGAACCTGTGAATGTGACCTTACATGGAAAGATGGAGTCTCCTCGGATATGTTTGAGGGATGTCAAGATCAAAGATACTGGGTAACATAGGAATCAGAAGAAACAGAAGAGACAAAGACACAATGAGAAAGACCATCAGCACCTGGAGAGTGTTTAACAACCACAAGCGAAGAAATGGCTGGAGTCATGATAGCTAGGAGAAAATATGAAAGTGTCCACCCACAACCTGAGACTTTGGGAGGAACACAGCCCTTCAGACTCTCTGATTTCAGGCTTCAGGCCTCCACAACTGTAAGAGAATGAATTTATTTTGTTTTAAACTATTCAGTTTATCCCCATAAAGCCAATGCTTATTGGGACTGAAACCTTGCATTTTCTGTGAACAGTGTTCTGGTATGTGGGCCATGTCTTGAGTGGCACTCATCATTCAGGGGGCTACAGGTTTAGGTGGGAAGCAAATGAGACTTAGGATAGTTTATGAGGCAGTTGAGCGCAGTAGATTTAGACCATCAAGAATTCTAGGATTTCTAAAGATAATCAAGGTAGAACAGTTTGAATGAGAATGGCCTCTGCAGACTCCTGTGCTGGGATGCTTACTCAGCAGAGAGCAACTGAGATGAGCATTGGGAACTGTTTGGAAAGGACTGGGTGTGGCTTTGTTGGAGGAGGTGTTGTCATTGCAAGTTGGCTTTAAACTTTTAAAAGCCCATACCAGTTTCTCTCTCTCTCTCTCTCTCTCTCTCTCTCTCTCTCTCTCTCTCTCTCTCTCTCTCTCTCCTGCCTGTGGATCAGGAGTACCATGCTTGTCTGCTTCTCCCCATGATGATCATAGGCTAATATGCTAAAAGGATCTGGCCAGTTAACTTCCAGTTACCCTTAGGCCTCATATTAAATTCAGCTTTCTGGAGCGGAGTCTCTAGATTAGGCCAGCCTTATACATATAGTACCACCTCTTATTTCTTTGCCGTGCCCATGGCTTTTGTAATAGTTTATTTCAGTGTCTGTCACAGGACATTGTACATTACTTAATATGGAGGGCATAAAAGTCTTATTCAGTGTATCCCCAGTTCCTAACGGAGCTTGACACATCATAGGTACTAAATAATCAGGTATTAATGGGATGGCAATAGGCCCTGAATGAAGCGGAATTAAAGGTTCAGAGACTGTTATTCTCAGTCTACTGTTTAGTATTTTTCACTGTAGATTTTATGAAGCATATTTAGAAGATAAAATTGGATATTAGAAACCAAACACACAAATAGTCATCAATACTTGTTTCTGTGCATCATGGTTTCTGACTTAAAATATACATCTAGCAAATAACCCACACACATCAGTCCCATGACTGGGACTGAGCCTTTCACTGTGAAGGCAAGTTGGTTTTCTCTGTGAATCATGTTACAAACTTGTACAAAAATAAATTCTGACACTCATTTTAATAATCACAAAATACCTATATTTTTAATTAGGTTTTTAAAGATAAGCTAAGAGACTGCAGTTTTTTTCTTTATATTTTTTTCCTTACCAGGAGTATGAAATTAGCTGTTTGAGTGGGCCATCACTTTTTATTTCTGAGAACAACACGACCAATTTGTTGCTATGGCAACCTAACACTGGTCAGATTTAATTGTTGGATATATGCAGAAGGAAGGGGAAGGTAAGCGAAAGCCCTTGACTGGTCCTCAGAAAAGCACCGGAAAGGAAGTCAGAAAGAAAAGGTCATCCTACTGTGAGTAGAAAACACAAAGTTGCTCTTTCAGAATATCAGAGTGGAAATGGTAAAATCCACAGCAAGACGTTCTAAAGGCAAGGAAAAGGGGAATCAAGATATATGCAGACAAGGTTACGATCCACCTTATAGGAAATAGTACAAGACAAAACGAAAACGGGACAATATATACAAAGAGCTCTTTAGTTAAAATAGCCTTCAAATGTACAGATAATGAGATTCAGAAATACTAAAGGTGAACAGATTTGTCATGTATGGAGCTCTGCTGCAATACAAGCACACATGGGCTGTTTAGTTAAAGAAAATGCACACGGTACTGTTCGGTTGAAGAGGGGTGGTGCCAGCCGAAAGCTGGAGCAGCAGAGAGGCGGGGACAGTAAACTGGGTGGTACAGATACAGAAATTAAAAGTCTCCTCCTTTCTTTGACATTTAACCATTTAAAACAAAGTTAGAGAAAGTATTATAATAAACGCACTGAAAGAAAAGTGTGCTTCTGTTGCTTTTGTAAAGCTGTGACTAGACCTGAGAGAAGGGTTTTACGGGAGGAAGGGTTTATTTTAACGCAGTTTCAGTCTGCTATGAGGGAGAGCAGATAGAGTTCCTCATGTCATGGCAGCCAGGAAACAGAGACAAGCGAGCACAGGGCAGACTAAGCAAGATAGCACCCTAAGAGGCAGGCTGTCACTGCCCTACTGTCTCACCTAGGCCCCACCCCCTCTCACCTAGGCCCCACCCCTTCTACTTTTCACTATCTTTAATAACATCATTGTTTTATGAAACCATTAGATTCACCCATCCAATAGATCAGGGCCTATCTGATGTAATCATTTTAGAAACACTCACAGACACACCCAGAGGTGCAGGTCACCAAACTCCTGGGTAATTCTTAATCTAAACAAGTTGATAACCAAGATTACTGGCAGGTAACAAGATTACTGGCAGCTCTTTGTTTGTTTGTTTTTTGAGACAGGGTTTCTCTGTATAGCCCTGGTTGTCCTGGAACTCTCTATAAACCAGGATGGCCTTGAACTCAGAGATTCACCTGCCTCTGCCTTCTGAGTGCTAATGTTAAAGTTATACACCGCCACCACCACCTGGTTGTAACTCTTTATACTGTATATGAAGAGACATACCCCTTTAAAATAGCTTGTAGTAAGTTAAAGATAAAGCAAAGAGGTAGAAATAAAACTTCAGGAAAGGCAAAATAATGAACAATAGTAATTACTGAAAGATGAGTAAAAGTACCCATTTATACAATCAGAATAAAAAGCAATCAACTCTACTGAAGGAAACCTGGTTTTTGCCTATCCCCCCCCCCCGGCTTTCTATCTGTGCCTATGTGAACAAGCTCCCACCCCACGCTCTAAGCTTCCACCCCGCACTCCAATCGTGGAGCTGCTTGGCCACACCTTCTGCACGGTGATAGGTTGGGAGCCTTTGAGACTGCCTATGAGCCAAAACAAAACTTTCTTCCTTATTTCTGCTAGGTGTTTTGGTCATGGCAACACAAATAAAAATACAGCATAAATATTTTTGTTGTGCATTATAAACATATGCATTTCTCGATCAGTCCTTTCACGTGTGCGATGCGCATCAATCAGTCACTCATGTCTGCGTGATGGGTCTGCTTAACTCTCCTGATGTCATCACATGGCTTGCCTGTCCTCTTTTGAACTGTAAGAGTTTGTATATATCCTGTACATAAGCCCTTTGTCAAATACATATCCTTTCAGTCTGGTCTGGTCTTTTGACTTTAACAGTAGTATCGTCTGAAGATCAGGTTTCCCTCCTATGAGTTTTTTTTTCTTCAGTTTGTGGGTATTGTATTTTATATGAGAAACTTTTGGTTGTAATGTCTTTCCTATGCTTCTGTGATGGTTTGTATATACTTGGCCGAAGGAGTGGCACTATTAGAAGGTGTGGCCTTGTTGGAGTAGGTGTGTCACTGTGGGTGTGGGCTTTAAGACCCGCATCCTAGCTGCCTGGAAGCCAGTCTTTTCCTAGCTGCCTTCAGATGAAGATGTAGAACTCTCAGCTCCTCCTGCACCATGCCTGCCTGGATGCTGCCATTTTCCTGCCTTGATGATAATGGACTGAACCTCTGAACCTGTAAGCCAGTCCCAATTAAATATTGTCCTTATAGGAGTTGCATTGCTCATGGTGTCTGTTCACAGCAGTAAAACCCTAAAACAGGCCGGGCAGTGGTGGCGCACGCCTTTAATCCCAGCACTTGGGAGGCAGAGGCAGGTGGATTTCTGAGTTCGAGGTCAGCCTGGTCTACAGAGTGAGTTCCAGGACAGCCAAGGCTATAGAGAGAAACTCTGTCTCAAAAACAAAAAACAAAAAACAAAAAACAAAAAAAACCAGCCCCTCCCCCCAAAAAAAACCCCAAGACAGCTTCCTTCTCAGTGTTTTACAGTTTTAGATTTTAGTGTTCCTGTTCTACGCACTAGCTAGCTGGTCCTGTGCCATGCACTAGACAGCTATTCCTGCACCAGGCAAGAGCCAGCTGTTCTTGCACCAGGCACTAGCCAGCTGTTCTTGCACCAGGCACTAGCCAGCTGTTCTTGCTCCAGGCAAGAGCAAGGTGTTCTTGCTCCAAGCACTAGTCAGTCATTCCCACATTCCCACCAGGCACTAGAAGACCACTTGCCTCTCCGTTAAGTACTCAGTCAATAGAGTCAATAGATTCAGTGACTGTGTATTTATGGGACTGTGTGTGAGTTCTCTAGGTTCTTGTGTTGGACGAAACATTTACACGTAGAATAATTTTACTGTCTTTATTACTATAGATTTATGGTAAATTTGAACCCAAATACTCTTCACTCTCTAACTTAAATTTTCAAAAGTATTATGATGTTTTCTATTTTAAAAGTTATTAGATTTGAATTTTTAATTACTAAGTTTTATTTACAAGGAGACAAAAAAAAAACCCACAATTACTTTTATAATGGTAATAATCTTATTGTTTGCAAAGACTCTGATTATTCATGTAGAATATTTATTTTATTGTACTTATTTTATTTTGTTTTTTGAGTCAGGGTTTCTCTGTGTAGCCCTGGCTGTCCTAGAACTCACTCTATAGACCAGGCTGGGCTCAAATTCAGAGACCTGCCTGCCTTTGTCCCCTGAGTGCTGGGATTAAAGGCGTGCGCCACCACAGCTGGATGAGGTAGAATGTTTAATTGGTTTTGCGTTGATGGCGTTGGCTTCTCATTTTTGTGTGTCTGCTGCTCTGCTTCAGCAGGGCCTGCACAGCACCGTGGCTTAAAATTTTGCAGTTATATTCATGCGTGTGGTTCAGATTCATTTCTGGCATTAATGCCTTAGTTATTTTTAAAGTGTAATATTTATATAGCGAAACGTCTACAGAACAACATTTTTGTATTCAAACACCATTCCAAACAGATTAAATACCACTCTTTCTCATTCTTCTTCATCATCCTAAACTATGTTTCTCCATGGATTGATTTTACCGAATCAGTTTATTTACTAAGATAACCTTAACACATATCAAGTTTATTTCATAATACATGACAAACATAAATTTAAGCTATATCCAACTTTCTACTCGTTATATAAAGAAACAACTTGTTGTTAGCCCCAGTCAATGTAGCTTTGAGTTCCTAATTATTTTATGCAAAAGAACTTTGGTACGATGTCCTATACGTCACACTTAAATGTCTTTTAAAATGCTTTATTTTATGCACATGGGCAGGCATCAGGAGCTGGCAATGGAACTGGGGTCCTTGACTGGCGCAGCCAGGGCTCTTAATCACTGGGCCATCTCTCCAGCCCCTGCAATGCTGCATTTTAAGAAAGGCATGAAAAACAATATAAGGAAATATTTTGTTGAATTTATCATGACTTTTTTCATGCCTTCCCATCTTTGTTCTGTGGCATATTTAGAAATAATACAAAAATATGGCTTTTCTGGTAACATTTCTAGTAATTTTTCTAAACTGTTCACCAAGGGCATATGAATGTGATAGAAAAGGGGTCCATTCCCAGCCAACTCATAGGCAGTTTGAGAATAGCATTGCTTTTAAGGGATCGCAATGTGTTAATTAAATATATTAAGCACATAAGAGTTCACAATAAGCCTATGAACCCAGTACAATTCCCTTATTTTATTAGTGAGGAAATTGATGCTTAGAAAAAAATTGTGAGACTTTTCAAAAGTGGAGTTGGGATGTGAAGTAAGCAGAGTTTCACGCTTACTCTGCAGGTTATCCGGCATCACTAATGGCTGAGGCTAGAAGCTTTCTGCCTACAGAAGAGAAAACATAAAGGAGGCGGAAGAAGGGAAGCCTCGTATAGGAAACCTGGGAGGTAAGTAGCATTGGGAAGGGAGAGAGTTTCTGGAATGAGATGTGAAATAAACCCAGAGTTCAGAAATTATAACGTAAGCAGTAGAGAAGGCAAGAGTTCTTGACTTCCCAAGAGAACGAGAGGAGTAAGACAGTTTCTGAGTTGAGGGGAGAGCTACAGAGAGACTGGGCAGGTAGCTGACACAAGCCCATTACCCAGGCTTGCTGAGGAGGAGTTTTAAATAGGAGTAGAAGGAGTAACAGGGACTCTGGTAGATTTGAGAACCTTGAAGGAGCATATGTATTGTTTCAGAGGTCAAGGGGGTTGGGGGAGACAAACTCAAACAAACAAACAAACAAATTCCCCCAAAGGTGGAAAAACACAAAAATGCCTTAGATTCCTGGGCTACATAAACAAATTATACAGAATTGCTAATTCAATCATTTGACATTTGGTTAGAGTTGACATCAAAATGCATACTTAAAGTCAAGTTGTCCATTTTTCTGTGTTTTGTGATTATAGAAGGTGCACCTGCTCTGATATTTGCTTTTGCATGTTTCTTAAACATGAGAAATGTATCATACATATTTGGAATGTCCCCTTCCTGTGTATGACAAAGGTACCCCATTCTTTCTTTGTTTTCTCCTCTTGCAACAAATGTTAATCTTGAGAAATCTTCCCTCTCTCCCAGCTCCCATTTTATCTGTCCTAGGAACACTTGTCTGTTGAGAGTGGGGACCAGGGCTTCATTTATTCTGAATACTTTTGTGGTGTGCGGTGTGTGCCAGGCACGACGCTAAAGGACTACAATGGAAGCAAATACCACAGTCTCTGCTCTCCAGGAATGGACAATGAAGATGGAAAGTGTCATTACGATGCAGGGGGATAAGAGTGAGGGTACAAAAAAGGATAATGTCCATGAGAGAGATTCACAAAGGGCCAGGCAGCAAAGAGGGCTTCATAGCCCAGCTGGTACTGAGTTTAGAAGGAAATCTAGAGATTCATAAAATGACTAAAGGAAGAAATCTGGGCATTTGCAAGGACTTGAGAGAATGACGAGGTAGGAGAGAAAGGGTTAAGGCAGACTCCTCCTGACTCAGAAGGGCATTTAACATCTAAAGGGAGAGAATAACTGAGATTTATTACCAAAAATGAGCACGTGGCCTCCTGTGTGGAAGGGAGGTTGGAGAGGAACAGACGGGACCCCTGTAGGGAAATGGCCCCTGCGTCAGTAATGGACCAGACTAAGAGTGAGCTGCTTGCCAAAGAGAAAGTACTCACTACACAAAGGGAAGACACTGAAATATTCAAGAGTTTATGTATCAGGATTTATATGAACAGCTTTTCTTCACTACATTCACTGATCCAAAGCTGTAAAGTTGTAATGTGAAGGTCGGGGAACATGGTGATGTGAGAAGAAACGGGGATTCGAGATGAGGTTGCACAGTATTAGGGCGGGGCACTGGCAGCCGAAAGTCACCTGGGTGCCGGCAGCCTGCTCCAGGGGCCATACCCCCACTTCCTTCCAGCCAGTCTCAGTGCTCCATCCTCTGCCCGGCATCTTCTGGCATGAGTGGCAAAACACAGGCTTTATCTGGGAGATTCAGCCCATGATAATGAGTTTTCTTCTGTATCTTCATATCTATCTATCTATCTATCTATCTATCTATCTATCTATCTATCTATCTATAGATATAGATATGTGTGTATACATATATATATATATACATACATATATATGTATACACGTATATATGTATACAGATATACATCTATATGTATATAATGTTTTTCTTCTGTATCTGATATATATATATGTATGTGTATGTGTGTATGTGTATGTATGTATATAATGTGTTTTTAGGAACTGTTATGAGTTCTCTGTGAGTTTACTTGATCTTTTGACCATATTTGCTTCCTTCCTCAACTCTTTCTAGACCCTACCTTTCCTGCCCACAGGATCCAGTTAAACCACTCTTGAGTGAATCCCCAAAAGCTTCATATCATGTTAGAGAGACAACTACTTATCCATGTTGAAAGGGGTGAAATGTAATTATATTGTGAATATATAAAATTCTCAAAACAATAAGAAAATGTTAGCTAAGATATTATTTTAAAAGTTCTGGCAAAGTAAAGTAAACAAGATCAGAGAATAAATGCATACCAAAAAAATTCTAACTTCCGGACATTTTAGACACATGCAGTGTTAAAAAGAAAATCGTACCTACTTCATGAAGAATAGCAGCGGGCTTTCTCTGTCACCAAATGCCTCAGGAAAAAGGATAACCACTAATATGAGGACGGAAGACTGGGACACTAATCACTGTTCGTATATGCTGCTGGACACTTCTGTTAAACATCCAGAGAACAGGTAAAGGTCTGATATTCATCCTGGAATTGAGGACAGAAAAGATGGAATTCCTGTCCATTTATTCAAACAGGTTAGCAAAAAGTTAATGTTAAAGTCTGGTGGAAATAATGAGATGAACAATAGAATAACTTCAAACAAGTCGAAATTTAAAAAAAAATCCAAATGAAATAGGAAATAAATAAACCCAAGAGCAGAATACAGGGCTAATGTCTCAGATTATGAGGTCTGTTTTAGCTCTGAGAGGAAGGGTAGGCTTTGGGACATTTACTCATGCAATATGCTCACAAAGGCCAAAGACACAAATGATAAAGCATCATCCACATAGATTAAAAAAACAGGATTTTGCATTTTCACATAGTCCAATGTCCCTGTCTGCCTCAAGATTCTGTTTGACTTTATACTGAGTGATGGCTCCATTTTCATTGAGACGCAATGGTGATGATTTATTCACATTGACACACATACACACCCTAACTATAACCTGCTCAGTCTGTATAATGTTGATTGTATGTATGTTTTCAGGGCTGAGCATTTGGCACCGGACAACTAACTAGTGTTAGTTGTCTAAGCTTCTCTTCCCCAGAGAAGCTCACCTCCTCAGCTCCCAGCCTTCCTCAGTTGCCTATAGTTCCTTGTGTAGGGTTGTGCTATTATTTTTATTAGCATACTTATTCAATCTTTAAAGCACATTATCTATTTTTAAAAAGATTTCAGAGAACTCATTTCTTTCAGGTGCACACAAGTCTATACTGCAATGGAGCGGAAAAAAAAAAACCCTGAGCACTCTTTTCAAATGCATTTTCACAATGATATCATTTCCCAGGCAGTCTGGAAATCCAGCTATATGAAAAAAATGGCAAAATCTGAATAGACTGGGGACTTTCCATGTGGGTGGTTCTGCACTGAAAGTACATCTTTAAAGAGCCAGGCGTCCTGAGTCCAGATTAGGCTCTGGATTTAGCCCCGGGAAGATGATGTCCAACCTTTAGAAGATCTCTGGGAAAGGAGAAACTAAAAGCAGCCTTGAGTTAACCGTGCTCCCCAGGGACAAACAGCAACTTCTCAGACACACAGAGGGGACCTGATAAATGGAGTTGTGACTGGCCTTCCGGTAATACTAGGAACTTCTCAGCCTTTGGCAACATGGTAATTTAGAAAAACAAGTGGAACCTGCAAGCACTGCTGTCTTGGTTGATTGCACCATGATTGCTTTTATGCCATTGATATCAAACTGAGCATAATTAGAGACTATTCTAACTCATGACAAACAATGTGCTTTGTTTTTACATAGCTGAATAACATCCCACAGAAGCAATATCTTTGTGTCAAAGACTAGAGCTCCTCCTGTCCACCCAAGGAATGCCAGTTCTTTCTCAGACGATCCATAGGTAGTGTTGAGGGACTTGTTTATTCTACAGTGCAAAACTGGGTTGATGTATGTAAGCATGTATGTTGACTGCATTGCAGACTCACCTAAAGGATGGACAAAATACACTGCAGAGAACTAGATACCAATGAACCTATTCTATGGCACAGACTATATATGGAATCTTCCCAGCATGATTGATTGTTTTAAAAGAAAATATTGTAACTAGAAGGGGCTAAACAATGCACTAAATTCAAGGCAACAACATCAAGCTAACAACAGGATAAAGAATAATTTGAGTGTTTTTTTAATGCATTTATGATTGAAAATGTGAGAAAATATATATTTATTCACCCTTGATCATATATATGATCAGATATATGATATACGATATATATGTGTGTGTGTATGTGTGTGTGTGTATGTATATATATATACATATATACACACACACATATATATATATATATATATATATATATATATATATATATATATATATCACCAATCAAAGAACATATACAGACTGGGCCTAGGCCATATATATGCATATATATATATATATATATATATATATATATATATATATATATATATGCATATCTGAGAGCTTATTGCTCCAAAGTGTAGCTATGACCAAACATATTCTAGAGAAGGGAGAAGTTCCCTCTGTTTACCAACTCATCTTGGCTCTTCAAATCACTGCAGGACTAGGTACATCCTCTTCCACTGAGGCCAGACAAGGCAGCCCTGTTAGGTGAACAGCATTCACAGGCAGGCAACAGTGTCAGGGTAAGCCCCATCTCCAGTTGTTGGGGAACCCACATGAAGACCAAGCTGCACATCTGCTAAATATGTGGATGGTCTAGGCCCAGTCTGTATATGTCCTTTGATTGGTGGTTCAGTCTCTGGGAGTTCCCAAGAGTCCAGGATAATTGGGGGTTTTCCCAAGAGTCCAGGATAATTGGGGGTGAGGTCTCAGGGAAGAGGAGGGGAAAGCAGCTGACAAGCCTTTCTTTTGTTCTCTAACTAATTGGGAAGGACAAGAACATGGAGTGATGGGTGGGTACCTATGGAGGATAGGCAGCTACCTCTGGGCACAGAGCACAGGAGCAGGAAGAAGGCTTGTTCAAGAGCTCTAGAATTTTAGCATCAAGTGGAAAAGTCCTGAAAATCCAGATCAGACACATAATTTGTAGCAAAGGTTTTCCCAAAGAAGACATGGGATCAAAGCATAATGAATGAAAATTTAGGGTGGGGGAATAGTTAGGGCAAGATCCTCAGTAGATGTAGAACTGCCCCCTTCTGAAGGCACTTGGGAGAACGGTTGGTGAATGACTGGGTGACATTTCCCCTGAACTAAATAGGCAGAAGCCAGGGATAATAGATGCCTAATACACGAGGAAGGCTCATATGGTCGAAACTGATCCTGTACCTTTTGACTTACGTCTTTAATGTTTCCATGGATTTTCATGTAGGTAGTAATAGGCCTGTTGATACACAGATAAAATCAAGAAATCCTGGTGTGCTCTTGTACAGTAAGGTGATTATGGGAAACAATAACGTATTATAAATTTCAAAAAGCTGAAAAATGATTCTGAAAGATTTTTATTATAGATGATCAATATTTTTATTTATCAAGATATTATGATATACATAAATATGCCAAACATGTTTAGCTTGATTTAATTATTATACAATATGTACTTACAGCAAAAATCACACAGGATCCCATTAATATCTTTAACTTTATTTTTACATGTATTGTTTAAAAATAAATATGCTGATTGGAACACAAAACAATCTGCTCATAATGATTTGAGCCTGGAATTTGATTTCTTTATACAAATCAGCATGAAGTCTTTTGTACCAGATGCTGTGCACAGTAGATTTTGAAGTTTAAGTTAAAATGCTTTCCATTATAAAGCTCCTCAAATATTAGTAAGAAATATACACCAATTCATAACTTTGTTATCATCCACCCAGGTTTGACATATGTTAATATTTTCCCATGCTTTGTTTAGATAAATCTATCTTTATAAAATAAAACTCTACAAGCTAGGCTAGGTGGGCCAAATGCCCACCATGCGTGCTGGGCTTGAATGCCTATTGTTTTTCCCACTGCTTGATGACACTGTTTGAAATAATCCAGTAGATTCAGTGGATCCTTGGTTAAGGTGCGGGTCTGTGTCTGCCCTGCCTCGGGACTAGAGCCTCTCAGCTTGGGGAGGCGAGACATGGGAGTTTGATTGCATTTCATCCCACAGCAGTGCTGGGCAGGTGCCCTGCTATGGGAAGCCGCGGGACACCGCTCCGGGGGTGGGAGAGCACAGTCTGAGGTCCTGGGGACTGCTGAGGCTGGCTTGGGGGTCCCTGGGCCTGCAGGGTGGCCAGCGACTGTATGGTTTCCAGGCTCTTGGGCACCCAGGTGCCACTGGAGGCCGCTGAAGAGCTGAGAACGAAGTGGGATGCTCATGGGTTGGACTGGCACATGCATCATCCAGGGTCCTATAAGTCCCTTGAGGTGAACTTTGGTTCACCAAGTTTGATTTGGTATCCTATCTGAGGTGACTAGACATTTGTTCTCATCTTTCTAGAGATAATTAGGCAATGCCCCCTGAATGCAAGCACTCATCCCCTATAATACTCTGCTACCTCAATAGCAGTTCGTACAGCAATTACAAGGACACAGGCATAATAGTAAGGGTGCGTGGCTGTGCCAAGAGCCTTTTCTCCATGCCAAACCATTTCAAACAACCGCACAATCACACTTGATTCTTAATGCACGTGTGCGGCTTCAAGAACCACACGGTCAGCATCCCCTCTTCCTTTCTGGCTAAATCTCTCTATCTTCTTATCATTCATAGATAAGTGTGTGTGTGTGTGTGTGTGTGTGTGTGTGTGTGTGTATAGATATAGATATAAAATTTATCCTCTATCTATCAATTTATTTATCTATCTGTCTATCATCTGTCTATCATCTGTCTATCATCTATCTATTATCTATCATCTATCTATTATCTATCATCTATCTATCTATCTATCTATCTATCTATCTATCTATCTATCTATATCATCTATCTATCTGTCTATCATCTATCTGTCTATCATCTATCTATCTATTATCTATCTATCATCTATCTATTATCTATCATCTATCTATCTATTATCTATCTATCTATCTATCTATCTATCTATCTATCTATCATGTTACTGTTGCCTTTGTTAAAGCTGATGTGCTTGCTTTGTTGAGAGGGTTGTTGCCAGTATTCTTCTAAGTATTTCCCTTATAGTACTTGATTTTACCCTTATAATAGCCGCGGGAGACAGGTACTGCTGTTTCCCACCTTTAATGATCATCTTCTTTCTACTTCTTGTGAAATAACAAAGCTGCTGAACTATAAAGTCAGATTTTAAGCAAGGATCTTCTAGACACCAGGCAGGACCCTGCAGTCATAGTCCATGCCCCAGTACAGTGCCATGTGGGCACCTGCACATAGTGAGACCCTTTGACCGACTCCCCATAGAGTATCCTGTGGGACAAGTGGACCCGTGTCATCAGACAGAAAAACTGGGAAGGCCGAGGAGATTAAGGAACCCCAGCAATTCTTGTAATTGAGAAAGGTAGGTGTTTGAATCTGCATTCGACCAGGTTCCTGTCCTGGAAAGACAGCCCAGTGGGGACAAAAGAACATAGCCTAGAGTCCCTGCATTTTGCCTCCTCTGACACCCCAGAGGTGAAGCAAAATGGAGAAGCACAATTACCATCTGTAATTGCAAGGTTTGATGGAAGCTGAAGATGCAAATGACCAACTCAGAACCAAAAGGCGTACACCCACAGATAATGACTTTTGGATATTCCTCTCAAGAAAAACAGACCTTTACAAGGAATACTAAGGATGATCTGTCTTAGTTTGTTCTCTGATGCTGTGACAAATACCATGACCGAGAGCAACTCTGGGAGAAAAAGAGTTTATTTCATCTTGCAGGTTAAGAGTATGTCATCAGGAGAAGCCAAGGCAAGAGATCAAGGAAGGAGCTTAGAGCAGAAACTATGTAAGAAATCTACTTAGTGGTGTTCTTCCTCCAGCTTGCTCAGCTACTTTCTTAAACAGAGCAAGAAAGCATGTGGATGCCTTGGATGGTATTGCCCATAGTGGACTGGACCCGCCTACATCAATAATCAACCAAAAAAATGCCCGATAGTCATGCCCACAGGACATAGCATTACCTGAGGATCCAGCTATACCACTCCTGGGCATATACCCAGAAGATGCTCCAACATATAACAAAGATGTATGCTCCACTATGTTCATAGCAGCCTTATTTATAATAGCCAGAAGCTGGAAAGAACCAAGATGTCCCTCAACAGAGGAATGGATACAAAAAATGTGGTACATTTACATAATGGAGTATTACTCAGCTATTAAAAACAATGAATTTGAGAAATTTTTAGGTAAATGGATGGAACTAGAAATTATCATCCTGAGTGAGTTAACCCAGTCACAAAAGAACACACATGGTATTTACTCACTGATGATTGGATGTTAGCCAAAAGCTTGGAATAGCGAAGACTCAACTCACGGACCACATGAAGCTCATGAAGAAGGAAGACCAAGTGGGGACACCTCAGTTCTACTTAGAACGAGTAACAAAAATACTCAAGGGAGCAAATATGGAAACAAAACATGGGATAGAAACTGAAGGAGGGGCTATCTGGAGACCATTCCACCTGGGTATCCATCCCATGTACAGTCACCTAAGCTAGACACTGATGTAGATGGCTGGAAGTGCATGCTGTCAAGAACATGATATAGCTGTCTCCTTAGAGGTCTGCCAGAGACTGACACATTCACTGATATGATCAAGGGTTTCCCAATGGAGGAGTTAGAGAGAAGACTGAAGGAGCAGAAAGGGTCTGTGACCCCATGAGGAAAGTAACAATACCAACCAACCAGGGTTCCCCAGGGTCTAAACCACCAGCCTGGGAGCACATAGGGAGGGACCCATGACTCCAGCTGTATATGTAGGCGAGGATGGCTTTGTCGGGCATAGGTGGGAGAGGAGATTTTTGGTCCCATGAAAAATGAACACAGAGTGGGGGCGGCATATGAGGGTGGGGAGGGGGTAGTGGGGGCGGGGGGCAGATGGGGGCACAGCTTCATGGAAGCATGAGGAGGGGGGATGGGATAGGAGGTTTCTGTGTGGTGGGAGGAAGTGGGGTAAGGGGATAAAATCTGAAATGTAAATATAATACCTAATAAAAAATTTTAAAAATGAACTAGAAAGATTACAAATATTTTAAGAGACTCCAGAGGCTACAAATTGATGTCCTACGTTCTTTAAAATTTTGTAACTAGGTTCATTTCCTAAGTGTAAGGAGGGACTGGTCTACAGGTTGATCATCTGAGGCAATGTTGGGGCTAGTTGTTTTACCTGCTGATGAAGATAAACCATAGAGGAAATTCCCTTAGCTACTATAGTGAAGTGTTCCCTGAATGCCAGCAGCCCATGGAGCCTGTGGTACAGCCTGCTCACCAGGTCAGGGATTTTGCAGGAAGACTCCAGGAGAGAAATCAGACTGATAGATTATCGGACAGTGTTGACCATGTGGGAAATTGAAGTGAGAAGCACTTGACAGCTGTACACAGGTAATGGAAGCACAGGCACTCAAATCAAATGGAAGACCTAAAGGTAATTAACCCCAGGGGAATAATGAATAAGGAAGGAATATCAGAGTAATATTTTACTTGACTTTCTGGAAAACGTAATTCACTTGATCACAAAGTGGAAGAACTATCAGTTTAATTAGAAATACGACTTAGTACACTCAAATTGAAAAATGTGTGACAGTTGTTAAGAGTTAAATCTTTGACTTCCATGGAACTCAACAGATCCCATCAAAGAGAGACAAACAGAGAAGAGGTAAGGGGCCTGGGAAGACAGCTCATTGGGTAAAGTGCTTGCTACACAAGTGTGAGTACCTGAGTTCGGATCTCCAGTACTTCAGTAAAAACCAAACAGGGAAGCCTATGTCAGCAATTTCAGAGCTTGTGGAAAGGAGGCAGATGGATCCCAGGGGTTGGCTACCTGGCAAATCTATCTGAGTCAGTGAGATGGGGAATCTTTAAAAGACCTTCTCTCCAAAAATAAGGTGGACAGTAAATGAGGAAGAAATCCAACACTGATCATAACCTTCATAAGCACGCACATGTGTCTGAACACACACATTTGCACGCATGCAAACAACACACATGCACAAACTTATTTTTAAGAAAGTTTAAAAATGTCAAATTTAATAAAAAATTATTCTTTTAAAATTATGTATACATATATGTATGTATACTAAGATATTATGTATATAGAAGCATATATATAATATTTTTAAAAGAATAATTTTATTCTAGTTGTATATATACATATGTATGTATATTGATATACATGCTAGAACCAAGAGTTCATTTACAAGACTTGGGCAGTTGATCATGACAGTTACAAAGGAGGTTTTCCAAAGCCCTGTCTGACATGAAGTCCTACCAATCACGTAATTAGTACAGATGTTTAAAATAATGGACAACTCTAATAATGCTCTCCCCTGTCCTTAACCAATAATGGCCTCCCACTCTTGGCATAGCAGGAGTGTACCACCATAACAGTTCTTAACAACTTGCTTTTAGATTAGAAATCTAGATCTTTCACCGAATAAGTTGGTAGACTCAGGAATGTTAGAGCCGTGGATGAAGGGGATTGGGGCTTCTGGGGTAGTATGGAAGACTCCATGGTAAGGACTATCAGTCTCTGTGTCTGTCTGGAGGAGCTGGTCATCTCTTCCCACCTTCACCTTTTGTGCTTCTGTCCATGTGACATGGACTCTTCAAGTTTTTTCATCTGACACAGGTTTTATTTTCATTTGTTTCTTGTTCTTTGGACTCGAGATTTCCCCAGAACTATAATGCTCTGACCTGCCTCTGATCATTTCCAAACTATGAAATCTGTTTTCCGTGTGGTCTATTGCTGCCACAGCAAAGCCATGATTCTGTGTGCAGAACTGTGCAATGTTTCTCTTTGATCTCAAACGAGCTCATTATTTGTTAGAAATTCATTCTGGCAAGTAAACAGAAAGCCAATTGGATACAAGATCACTGTGTTTGTGTGGTAGAAAGGGGATATTTACCCAGGGTTTGAAAGATGTGCAGAAAATCAGACTGGGGGACTGGCACAGGATAGTCCAGGGCTTGGGCAACCAGGCACCAAGCGCCAGGCACTGAGCTGAGTAGGTACTTTGTATGTATTAGAATTGTGTTCTAGAGCACTGTGTGGCCTGCTCTTGCTCTTGTCACTTTGAAGTTAAAAATTCTGAGTTCAATTAATGTAGCACTTTCTTTAAATTAAGCAGCTTTTGAGAAACGGAATTTGGATTTAAATCTCATGTTTGTTTTTCTAAATCCAATGTCCACAATCTCCACACCCTGTTCCAAGATGAAGCTGACAAAGCCAGGATAGTTGAGAGGGAGCTTAGAGGGTGGGAGTTGGGGAGGAGCTATACAGAGGGACATAGGGCAAAGGTCCTTTGAATGGGAAAGAAAAAAAATGGGGCTTTAACTGTGGAGGGATGTAATACCAAGAGAGTCAGAGATCGATGAAAAAATAACTTTAAGGATGTTTGAAAAAAAATATATGATCGGGATGCTATTAGATCATTGTGGGGATAATGATGCCTCTAAAGCCATAGACTACCCAACAAAACCTCCAGTACCTAAAGTTAAACATCCTTAATTGTTGGTGAGGGAGTCCTAGGGATTCCCAAAACAATATAGGATATTGCTGTTACCCTTGGTTGCCTCTCAGAACTTGAAGCTATGACTCACATACATTGGACATGGGGCTTGGGGAACTCAAACAAAAATGAACCTGGGAACCTCCTACCCGAGGGCCAGCTCTTATAATATCTGAAAGGTTTAAGGAAGCTGCTAGTGGAGGGAAACAATTTATAGTCCTGTCTTTAAAGTCCACGACAGTGGTTCGAGTGACTATTCTGGAAAGGTATCTCCAACAGTGTGATAGTGACATTCATATCTTGGAAGTAACCAACAGCCATCTAATTAGATTTAAGGCCCACCCAATAGGTACTGTAAACCTAACCAACTACTCATAGCTGGAGAGGCCATGGACTATAGAGGAGAACCTATAACTGTCATTTTCCTAGACCAATATAATTCTTAACTGCATTCTAAATACTTATTCTTACATCTGCATATAAATGCAGCTCTCATCATTCGTCAAAGAAACTTCTTTTTGTATCAGATGAAAACTGGTACAAAACTCTACATCTGGTCGTAATACAGAGAACAACTGATGGTGGAGTATCCAGCCTCAACTGGTACATCCACCCCGCAACCCTACAACGCAACCCTAAAGCTAAGACTCACAGAATATTGTGAAAGATGGGGTAGAAAGATTGTAAGACCAAAGGGTTACGACTCCTGCCAAGACTTCAAGATGTCATAATGGAGGGCTGGGGAATTATACAAGTGAAATCTCAACAATATGGCTACCTAAACAAGATCAGAAAGGAAAATATCAGTCAACATGCCAGAGTAGATGAGGGAAATTTCCCTAGATGGAAAAAGGAATTCATGAATGTTAAGAGATGGAGAATCACTTTTCTGCAGGGATGATCCCCTGATAAATTATCCAATCTCAAGTGGGCAGCCCTATATGTACATATTTACATTAAATATCCCCCCCCCGTGTGTGTGTGTGTGTGTGTGTGTGTGTGTGTGTGTGTGTGTAAAACACAGTAATTTAAGAATAAAGGGTCATGACTAATGTGGAAATTTCTGGTTTCTTTGGCGACTCAGATTATAATGATGTTTTGCTGGGGCAGACAGGTGAAAGCATGTTTACTTGTAGCAAATGTGGGAAAGGAAGAACGCATGATGTTTAGAAAGAATATAAATATGACCCCACAGACAGTGGGGACTTGAGCATTGGTTTGCTTTGCTCTGCCTCTCTAGTCTTCACTGATGACATGCGTGTATTGGTTTGCCTTACACTGTGTTGCTGAGCTTCGCCTGTGGTGACTTCATAGAGAGACACTCACCAAAGAACTTCTTGTGAGACTTCTGTGACTTCTAGTCACTTTCTGGAACTTGGACCAATAGGCAAGTCTTCTTTTCTGGATTGAAGTGCTGTTGTTGATTCGTGTGTGATGTCTGCTGAGTGAACTGATCCACAGCTGCTGATTAATGTTTGACGTTTGCTATGGACTGGACTGAGAACAATGAAGATTGGAATTGCCACAAAGAACTACTTCTACACTGGCCCACTTTCCCTATGTCCTAATAACCTTTCTTTCCCACTACCTCTGGTGGGTGGTGAGCTAGAGGGGAGTTTGAACTCTTACCAAAGTAGATTGTGAAAAATATATGCCTACCCATGACTTTAAGAGAGAGTGAAGAGACATGAGAAAATATTGAGGGCATAGATGGAAGAAGTGGAAATGGTGTAAATATAATGCTCATGTAAAAAGTCAAATGTTTTAAATAAAAAAAGAACATGGACTACTGGGCCTCTAGGGCTCACAGGGCCTTGGCCACCATCTAATCTTTCATTAGCATGTATGCAGTTTATGCGGATTGACCTGGATCAGCTGTCCAAGATTACACAAAGAATTGGTAATAGGATCTTGAGTATTATTATTACTCCTTGAGTAGGAGTTTGAAGCATCACAAAGTTCTATCATACTTTATTGATCTGACCATTTATTCTTCATAGGCTTTATCAGTAGCAAAGTCATTTACAGCTAATCTCAAAATGAGGTGGAGCCACACTTCTTCCCAAGAACTTATTTCTGCTCCACTACAGACTCTTGCTACCCCGTGTGTTTATCTGCAGCTTTACTTTATTAATTCAGTTAGCATTTCAGCTTAGACACTGCAGTACATGGTTTCCATGTACTTGGGAAATTCCAATAATGCAGAGCCCGAGGCCCTTGTTCTCATGCTCTATAGTTAATGAAGTCCTGTGACCCTCTATGTTTCCCAGAATTTAGGAAATAATGACTTAGTTTTTCCTTTAGACCTCAACTTAAATAGTGACCCCTAATCTGCTCTCCCGTGGAATTGTCTACATAAATCATTCAAGTTACATAAACATTGTACAATTTATATAATCATTATATAATATATAAAACAAATATATACAATTTATTAAATAGTAGTCTAATAGTGAGATTACTGACTTTGTTTTTGAAATTCTGTTTTGAAATTTGTTTTTGCTTAGAACTCAGCTTTCTACTTGTTTGTCTTTCATTTAAATAAAAAGAAATAAAAGTCATGACTTGATACACTGTTATGAATAGCATGTTCATGATACCTTGGGGTGAAGAATTTGTGCAAGCATACATATGTTTAAAGTGTAATTAGGTGTTACAACCCAAGCAAGCCCATGCTTCTATCTTAGGGGTAGGTTTTTAATAGCTATAACTTGATTGTGCTTTCACAGTGTCCTATGTGTTCAGGTGATTAACATCCGGTGTACTCAGACACCATTTCTGTTGGCTAGCAGATTTCATTGTCCAACAATAGGTCTTTGGAAATCCTAGCTCACTGACTGAAACCTTTGAGGTATTTCTGATCTGGCTCACTTGGAATCAATGGTTAGAAAGGCCACAGTGTTGAAAAACAGGCTGAGAGTGACTGATCCGGCGACACAGTCCAGCACCTCTAGTGTCCTAGAACTTCTTATGTTAGTGTATGTGTCAGAATTATGAGGACTGGCCCGCTGCCCAGAATGCCAAGTACGGAGCTGATCTGTACAGAGTGAGCAGTAAATAGAGTTCCAAATTGCAATAAATAACACATCTATCTGCAGAGCGTAGTGACGTAACTTCATGTCACCCTCCCAAGAAAGCCGTGGTTCCTGTCTACTACCCCACCTTTAGGGATAAATCGTAGGTGTGGAACCACTATCTAGACTTGAGAGCCAATCTTAATAAATTCTTACTTACAGTATTATTTAGAGTCTTGCGGTGAAGATGACTGTTACCCAAGGACAGCAGATCTTGGCAGGAATTATCACCCAGACTCTCCAGTGGCCAGATCCTGCTAGGAAATACAAAGTACAGAAAATTAACTTCTGCGAATGAAACTCAAGCCCTATTTCTTTCTGACAACTGAATGAAAGTGTAACGGTGCCTCCAAAAATGCCATTGATATGCTGCTTTTATCTCCAAGTAACTTGTGGTCCTCCTGTCTGCTACTGTGACCAGGACAGAATGATGTTATTTTATTTTCAAGGATTTTTAAAGCTTCTAAAGTTCTCTAGTGATGATCTGAAGATTTGGCAAGGAGACAAAGCAAAGGTACTTTTTAAAATTTTCTCCCTTGCTTCCATCCAGGAGGAGCCATCAATAGCAGTCAGGTGAGAACAAATTCCCTTGGTCTATAATAGCCTCTAACGTCAAGTTCTTGGCTGTGGTACCCTGCAAGAGTCCTTGTTCTTATCCTTTGAGCGGAAGCAGTCTGATTACTCAGCAGTTTGAGTCATACCTGCATCAATGATTTATGCCCTCACTGCAAAACAAAATGGAGCACAAATACAGCTCCTTTGCCTGATCTGGTGTCGTGTTGCTCTGGATAGAATTCCAAGTGGGAATTCAGATGGGCTTTGGAACAATAGGAACATTTAGATCTCTATGCTGTGAGTGCAGGTAAAAATCCAAGTCCAGTCCCACAGGGAAGAGAGTGGTGAGCAGCCAGGTATTCCTGTCCCCCTTCTAGTCTCCTCTCTGGAAGTGTCATGTGATTTCCTACCTCACTCTGTAGACTCTAGTGTCTTCTCTTTCAAAGCTGTCATTGGAAAAAGGAGGCAAGTGACTGTCCTGTTTGCTTTCTTGAAAATAATGATAATGATAATAATATAAATTATAATGGTTTCTATAATATAGGGTGCTGTTCATCTTCTGAGAAAGCTAAATAGTTACCACTCCTCATCCAATTTTGCCTGGAACTAGAACTTAACCTTATTTGGAAATAGAGCATCTGTAGATAAAACTATTGATAGTTAGAATGAACTCATATTGGGGTTAGGTGAGTCTTAGGCAGTGACAATCATTCCTAGGAGGTGAAATATATATGCAGGGTCACACACAGGGCAAGGTCATGTATTATTGTAACTAGAGGTTATTTGAACTAGGCAGAGCCAGGGCAGGGCTTGTCAATTTGGTAGAATTCTGTTCTCTAGCCACAGCATGGCCATTGCTATCTTGAAGTCACAGTAGCTGGAGACCATCACAAAACACTCTCTCGTGGAGAGGATGGAGGATCAGGAGGCAGTATGCTGGAGTAAGGCCCTGCACCCCACTCAAGGATTATCACTTGATAATGGCTGCTGGGAAGGAAAGACATTTTCTTTCATCTTTTTCTTTTAAAGTGAAAAAATGGGCCGGACAGTGGTGGCGCACGCCTTTAATCCCAGCACTTGGGAGGCAGAGGCAGGCGGATTTCTGAGTTCCAGGCCAGTCTGGTCTACAGAGTGAGTTCCAGGACAGCCAGGACTACACAGAGAAACCCTGTCTCGAAACCTCCCACCCCCCAAAAAGTAAATAAATAAAGTGAAAAAATGGAAACATTCATTGCATGAAACATCAATAAAGATGTCAGTATCAACATACCACACAGCTCAAGCTATTGTTTTTACAGAAGCTACCCAGTGTGGATTCCTTAACATTCGTGATGCTGGTAGTCTTTGCCAAAGTCATACCTATAAGAAACCAAATATACCCACGAGTGGCCCTGTGCATGAAACCAAAACAAGAAGTTCCTACTGTATCTGAACCTTCAGACTGAAGAGCAAAGTACCAAATGGCTGCTGGCTTAGAAGTACCAGGAGGCCTTGGCACCACCATGTATGTCCCCCAAGCTTAATCCAGAACACAGCAAGAAGTTTTTAGTAACAAATGTGTACATTTGTCTTTTAAACTTTTCATTTGGATTTATTTTATGATTTTCTGTGTATGAGTGTTTTGTCTGTCTATATATGTGTGCAGCACATGGGCAAATGTCAGAAGAGGGGTTCAGTCCCTGGCACTGGAGTTATAGATGGTTGACAGCCACCATGTGGGTACTGGGAATTAAACCTAGGTGCTCTGGAGGAACACAGTGGGACTCAGCATACAGCAAGGCAGTGTGATAGATCCTCAATATTAACGTGACCAAGATTTAGCTAGTGGAACAATCCATAAGGATACAATTACTTATAAAAGCTGAGCCCACTCTCCAGCACCATACTGTCATTTGTAGAACTCTACCCTTAGGACTTTGAGAAGGAAGAGAGTTATTATGATAGAAAAATACTAGAATCCTATTCAAGAGCTATACGTGTTGACTTCAGCTTTCTCTAATGCTCTATGAAGGCACCATGGGTCCTCTGTCACTTAAGTGTCACTAAACATACCCACAACCTAAAAAACAATGTGGCCTCTCTCTTGCACTTCCTCACCCCCTCTCTGTCCCTTTCCTCTTATCTATCTTTTCCCTCTTCTCCCTCCCCCATCTTCACTCCCCTTCCCTCTCTCCTCCTTCCCTTCTGTGTGTGTATGTGTGTGTGTGTGTGTGTGTGTGTGTGTGTGTGTGTAGGTTTTTGAACTTGATGGTTCATCTTTATTAAATTTTAACAGAAAGGAAACTCTAGCAACTCGTTATGTGATTTATTTCACGTTGTAACCCAGAGGAACGTTCTTCCATCTAAGGTTCCAGCCAACCAAGGCAAAATGCACTAGGGCTTGTTTTGTGTCACAGAGTCCCTACCACCACAGTAGGGCACAAGTAATTGTCCTTGTCTTTTAGACTGGCAGCGCTGTCCCTGCTCCCCTTTCTTCTGGTGCTGTGAATGTAGTTATACTGTCACCTGGATAATTGTAGTTGCTGATTACAAGCTCTTACTGCTGTTCAGGCGTGGGAGTGTGAGGCTTGGAAAATATCATGTCTGGGGGCGGAGAAAGATAAGTAAGAGTCAAGACAACCAGATAGTTCCAGGGAGGAGAATGTTCTTGGTGAAACTTTTACTTTTTTAGCCTTATGATAGAATCCTGGTAAGAGGTATAGTTCACAGGTGTCTTATCTGAACAAGACTGTTTGGTTTTCTTCCTCTTCTGGAGGCTTGCATGATGCCTTTGTCCTCAGGGAACCGGTTTTCAGGTCAGTTCCAGCTTAGCTTCTGGGTGTTATGTCTGAAATACATGGTGTCTTCAGCAACACCTTTGGGGGACAACCAAGGGCAATAGCAATAGGATATATGTTTTGGGAAGTGTCTTGGAAAATATTGACCAACAACTCAAAAGAGGGCTTCTCATGCTCTCCCTTGGGGTTTTTGTTAGGTGATCTTTGACTCTTGGAGGAAGCACTGTTAGCTCAAATGAGAAAAAATTATTTAAACTTCATATGTATATTTATGCAGACTTATGTGCATCATGTTTGAGGGGCAAACTTTAATAGTATGATAACCGTACGAGCTTTTCAGACATTCTTACTGTTACTTTACTCAGTCCCGCCTTCTTCTATATTTACCTCCCTCCCTGAAGAGCCTTGCTGTAGACCTTTAGTTCTGACCTTGGTTTCCTTCCAAGCCTGAGCTACTATTTAATATGCAAAGCAATTCATCTATTTTTATCTATTTCTTGGCTTACCAAAAATAACAGATTTCTTTTAGCTATTTTTCTACTGCTATAGTAAAAATATGATGACCAAGGCAACTTACAGAAGAAAGGGGTATTTTTTTTTTTTTGGTTCATAGTTCTTGAGCAAGAATAACCATGATGGCAGAGAGGGGTAGCAGGCAGCAGGTGGCTGGAGCAGCAGCTGGGAGCTCACTTCTTGAACTGCAGCAGGAGGCAGAGATGGCACACTGTGAATGGTGCAAGGCCTTTGAAACTCCCCAGGTCTATCCCAGTGACACGCCACTGAAGCTTCACCAAACAGGGCTACCAACTGGGCTCCAAGTATTCAAACGATGGAGACTTATGGGGACATTCCATTCAAACCATCACACAGTAAAGTTATATGTATTTCCTTCACACACACACACACACACACACACACACACACGCACACGCACACGCACACGCACTGTCCTAGTTTGCTTCTTATTACTGTGATAAAGACAATGAACAAAAGCAACTTGAGGAGGCAAGAGTTTCATTTGATTTATGTCTTCCGGTCACAATCTATTATGGAAAGAAGCCCAAGGCAGAAATTGAAGCTGGCCAGGAACCCGGAGAAAGAAACTGAAGCAGGGTCATGGAGAAACACTGCTTTCCATGACTTGCTCAGTCTGCTCTCTTGTACAAACCTGCCCATGGGTGGTACCATCCACGGTGAGCTCAGCCCTTCTGCATAAATCATTAACCAAGAAAGTGCCCCACAAGCAGGCCCACAGTCCAATCCCATGGAGGTCTTTTCTCAGCTGAGGTTCCGCTTCCCAGATGATCCAAATTTGTGTCAATCTGAAACAAACCAAACCAAAACCTAACCAGGCTCTCCCAGAGTATCAAAGTCCCCCCCACCCCCAGGCAACTAAAATAACAATGTGATCACGCTCCTAAGTGATGTAAAATTTCCTTGTCAGCAATCTCTTCAACAGTAGGATTCTGTATCGATGTGCATAGTTCCCAGATGGGGATTCCCTCACATGATGATGTCATAGAGTAGGACCGCTATAAAGATGAGAGCAGTGAGTGAAGCAGTATGCACAACTGGTGCAAGAAATATTCCCTTAAGTTCATCCATTTCTCTCGTATGTAAACTTTTGTATCCCTTTATTGAAAGAGAAATAAGAACCTATTCCTTGACTGTGGAAAGAAAAGTCCAGAATGTGAAACGTTGGAGCAAGTGCAGCCAAGTGGCTCAGTCTGCCACTGGCATGTGGGAAATGGCTAGCTAGATAAGACCTCTTTCTTCCTCCCCGCACATGCGTAGCAGCTGTGCAGCTTGGTCTTCATGTGGTCCTGAAAACTGGAGCGGGGGCTATCCCAAAAGCTGTTGCAGCTGTCTGCGGGATATGTTCTAGCTGGGCTGCCTTGTCTGTCCTCAGTGGGCCAGGAAGTGCCTAGCCTCACAGAAACTTGAAGTTCCAGGGTAGTCAGGGATACTCAAGGGGGCCACCACCCACTCAAAAAAGAAGGGGAGGGGAATGTGAAAGGATTGTGGGGGGGAGGTGACTGGGAGGGGCAGTGAGTGGGATGTAAAGTTAGTAACAACAGCTGCAAAAACAACAATAAATCAGAAAGCACAAAAAACTAGAAAGCAAAAAGAAACAAACTAACACCTCCTTGTTATTTATGCAGGGTTTTTTTGTTGTTGATTTTTTTATAAGTTGGTTTTCTCAGGTTTTTTTTTTTTTCACAGTGACAGAAAAACTAACACGAAGTTTTAAATATACTTTACGAACCTATATTAAAGTATTATTGTCAGGCACATTTCATTGCTTACTTGGGGGTTGCTTTTGACTGACCTCGAGTTCCCCCCTCGGAATGTCATCAGTTAGAATCACACTCGGATTTGCTTTGTTCCTTCAGTGATGTGGATTTACGTCTCCCCTCTGTTGTTTGGTGACTGGAAATCCCAGTTCTTTTGGCATTGAATACGAATCTGTTGTCTGGACACACCACAGTTTATTTATCCATTGGCCCATCAGAGGTTATCCTGCGTGTTCCAGGTTTCAAAGACAGAAAGTACAGTTTCATATAGACACAGGTTTCCAGTTCGTTCAGGCTGAGGACTCAGGGAGCCCCCTTCGTCAAGAAGTGCCATCACTGGCTTATGCAATAAAGATACAGTGCAATTTCTGAGAAACTTCCACACTGCCTTTCAGTCTGAATCCCACAGCAAGGAAAGACTATTTCTGTTGCTCTAGATCCTCTCCTGCCTTGGACTCAGTGGTGTTTTTGTTGATTAATTTGCATTTCCCTAATGATATATAAGGTTGATCATTTATATACTTGCTGTGTGTGTGTGTGTGTGTGTGTGTGTGTGTGTGTGTGTGTGTGTGTGT
>JANHMN010000014.1:19075171-19092790 GCA_030674055.1 Rhabdomys pumilio | reverse complement strand
TGTGTGTGTGTGTGTGTGTGTGTGTGTGTGTGTGTGTGTGTGTGTGTTTTCTTTGCCGAGGTGGGTTTTTAGTTCTCTTGTGTATTTTTAATTATATATCTCATCACGAACGGGGCTCCCTGAGTTCTCAGCCTGAATGAACTGAAAACCTGTGTCTATATGAAACTGTACTTACTGTCTTTGAAACCTGGAACAAGCAGGAAAACCTTTAATCGTTATAGATTAATTGATTGTGTTCCCCGACATTTTTTGTTGACATTCAATGGCTAGAGATGAATACCACTTACTGGGGTGAAATATATCACCCCAATGTGATGATATTTGGAGATGGGGACTTTTGAAGGTGACTGGGCTGCAATGGTGAAATCATGTGAATGATTCTACTACTTTGATAAGAGACTCCAGAGAGCACCTTAGGTTATTTCCAGTCTATGACCCACCTTTTCATTCTCTTGACAGTATTTTTGTGGATCACAAGCTTTTATTTTTAAAGTCAAGATTATTAATTGCTTCCTGGGTTATTTCTACACTGTTGTGTCTCAAATGTCAACCCTTGTGATACAAATTTTAAAAGGTATTATTCATTGAGGTGAGAGGGTAGAAGGCTCTCAAAAACCATCATCATCATCATCATCATCATCATTATCATCATCATTATCATCATCATCATCATCATCATCACACCTTTGGTTAATAGTCAATGAAGCAGAAGTAAGGAAACAAACTGAAATGGGCAGTTATTTTTTTCCACAGAGAATTTCTACACAATTAGTGCAAAATAAAGAGCAAAATGATATGCTTTAGTCTCATAGATTTTGTTCCATATTCTAAGGGTACATTGTCCAAGAGAAAGATCAAGCCAGTTTGGTTGAAAAAAATTCCAAATTGGCCAACTTCTCTTTCTCATATGGTGGGAAAATACATTTAGTTTAGATTCAGTGGAACTCGTGAAAGGGAGAATCCCAGAATCCTCCAGTCTATGATGCAGTCACTCTACTTTTCCCTTGAGGTACACTGAAACACGGGGAGTAAGAGGCTTTTGCTTTAAGTGAAGGAAAGTAGTTTTGACCAATGCTGAGGCATCCAGGATCCCATCCAGGAAGTAGAATATAGACAGAGTCTCTAGAAATTAACTGTAGTCTGTGTGTGTGTGTGTGTGTGTGTGTGTGTGTGTGTGCTCATGCACTCATGTTTATGCCCTGTCTATTTAATATGTTTGTATACATGTACAGGTCACATGTATTTGTGTGTGTGCACGAGTGTGTGCGTGTGGAAGCCAGAGGACCACATCAGATATCAATCGACAAGAATGTCATATCTTATGTTTTAACACAGGGTCTCTCACTGGGTTGGAGCTTACTACTATTCTAGGCAAATTTGTCAGTGAGCCCCAGGGATCTGCCTGTCTCAAACACCCAGTGTTAGGCTTTCAAGTAAGTGCCATTATGCCTAGTTTTCAAGCTCCATATATAATCATCTCAGTCAAACACTACAGCTTTGGGAAACAGAGATGACAGCCTTATTTTTCAACTGTATGTATCAGCACACCATTAACGCATAGATAGTAGATACTGTATTTATTTACTGTTATAACAAATTTTTAGCATAGATCTGGTCACATAGTTAAACCTTTAGAAATATTTATTTAATGAATAAGCAAATGACATCCCAAGTAGCTAGTCCAAGGTCACAGAGCCCATCATTTAAGGTTGGTGCTACTCAAGTGAAAGCCACTTTCTATTGACTTCCCTCAAACAGCATCACTACGATCAACACACCAAGTCTCAACGCACCTCTTCACGATGTCTGTAGAAGAAACACAATCTCAGGCTTTCTGTTCTTTTTCTCCAATACATTATGTAATTTACAGGCAATTGAGCTGAAAATAGTGGAATACACATTTTCATTTTAATGTCAAACACTTTGTTGTGACTTTTTAAAATCTAAGCAATTGTTTCATCCCAGTGAAAGTGTAGGCTCTGGGGGTTGGGGATGGGGAGATACTCTGTTTCAGGAGTAAATGGAAGTACCTACTCAGTATGTAACATTTTGACACATTGCTTACTACCCAGAAAGGCTCCTGCCTTTGAGTATCTGAGAAGCTACTGTCTACTTAGCAGGTGACATCACTCACCTCCCAGAGTGCTATAGAATCAGCATCCCCTGTCCATGCTGGTCTTGAGCTTCCTATGTAGATGAGGAGACTCTGGAACTAGCTCTTCTTCATGCCTCCACCTCCCTAGTGCTGAGATTATAAGTGTCACCCACTGTGCTCATCCCAGGACTCACGAGCGATGAGATTTGAGGTAGTTGGGACGGGTAAGAGGAGTGTGAGGTGGAGGGCACTTTTGAAACTGAACAGGCATGGTTCGGATCCATCTTGGTCACTCAGGGACTCTGAGAGCTCAAACTCTGCTTGTATTTCAAGGACTAGCACTAGACTAATCATGGCTTCATTGGGGTGCACTGGGGAAGATATTTTTTATTATTTTATATGTTTTTCTCATTTAAAAATAAACTCACTTGTTTTATAAACAGGAAAGATTCTATTTCAAATGGCAAAACTCAAGAGAACATAGGCTATAGAGGGGATGATTGGAGAAAGTAATTGAGCCAGGCGATGGTGGCGCATGCCTTTAGTCTCAGCACTTGGGAAGCAGAGGCAGGCGGATTTCTGAGTTCGAGGCCAGCCTGGTCTACCGAGTGAGTTCCAGGACAGCCAGGGCTACACAGAAAAACCCTGTCTCGAAAAACCAAAACCAAAAACAAAACAACAACAACAACAAAAAAGAAAGTAATTAAAGTTATTTTTAAGTTAACGTGGTCTATCACCCCCAACAACGTGACCTAGTCGATAAGCCAGATGAACTGTTAGCTTCTATGAATTATTGGATATGGTTTCATTCTTTTATCTTCTTGACATGCATCCAAATAAGAGTTTGGAAAACTCACCAAACACTGAAGCACTAACTTATGTGTTTCTCTGAATTTCAAGTTGAAATGGCCCCTGTGTTGATGACACTCAACCATGGCTGACAGAAAATAGCAACATTCACTTTCATCAAAGTTATATGTGATTTAGGAAAATAATTAAAAGCCAGTGGCAGAGATAGAAACTCTACTCATTAGCCTACTCGAATTTATATCTGCTCCAACTTGTGCATCCATATAATAGATGTTTCTTTTAGAGTTATTTCAGTTCATTTCAATAAGAAACAATAGCTAAGAAAAAAATTCATGGTGTTACAATTGATATTAAAAGAACCAATGAGCTTTGCCACTGATCCAAGCACTTTTATTTACTTCAGAGAATGACACCGATTATTAAGCCCATACTGTCTTCCATTTTTTCTTGTTCCTGGTTGGTGCCAGGGTTTTCTTGGCTTGTCGTGGGATAGGCTGAATAGACCAACTCTCCTTTTCATCTGCATATTCAATGGGTCTAGTGATTCTGAATCCAAGTCACTTGAATAATGATGGAACCATTTTGTTCCCGATGAATACACACTAATATAATCAGATGCTGTCAAAAAGAAAGAAAGAAAGAAACTCATGTGAACCAGAATGGTACATACAATCATCTATTGCTACCAAGCTGAAGGGATGCTTAGGCACATAGGGCCAAGATCCTTTTGTAAATGAGCCTCATAGTTGAGTAATTATAATGTGTAAAGTATTAACTATTGAAAAATACTCTATTATGGAATAAAGTACTCTCCTCTCATTCAAACTACCAGAAGTCTGGGAAGCAGTATGATAAGAAAGAGAGAGTGGGTGGAAAAGAACTATTTCTCAGCTGGGATTCAAGTGATCTCTTGGGAAATTTATAGTTTGAAAGGAAGTTAGGATCTTAAAAGCTAAAATTGTTAAAGAACAAGTACATGACAGTATTCACATTAAAACTCAGTAAATTAGGAGGAACACGTGTTATCAAGAGAGCATGTTTTCCCACTGGAGAAGAGCTGTGGATCCTGAGGTTAGGGGAGAGTCAGAGAGCTGTAAGATGCTGTGATGCTGTGTTTTGATCTGTCAAATTCTCCTCCAGATACCGTGTTTTGTCTGTCCCTGTTAAAAGTTGTATGTTGGTGGCTTAATCTGAAATACCATGAGCACATTACATTTGTATTGGATTCCAAGCCTTCGAAACTGTAACCTGGAAGGTTTTTGCTCTTTATCAAATGCCTAACTGTTTCCCTGCTATAGCAACACAAAACAGACCAAGAAGGCAAGGCAGACAGTATTTAATCATCTCCGCAGGGAAGCTAAACTCAGTATGAGAGATCAGATGTGTGCATGCCCCATACCAAATATATTTTCAAATTTTGGACAGTAGGCCAAGTCTTCTCTCTGCTTTCTAATTAAGCCAGACATGATGGCAAACATCTGGAAACTTATCAACATTCAACATGCCTGGGAATCGATAGAAGAGAAATCTGATCCATGAAGTATTTAGGCAGATGATCTGAGAGCTGCTGTGGCCTTCAGCAGTGCTCACAGAGTATCAGAGCAGATTGTTTCTACTGTGGACATGGCATCAAAGTCAGAGGACCTGGAGAGGGCCTTGGGGTTCAGCAGTGACAAACTAGGCCTGATACTGGCCTGGATAGCAGAACCAAGCAGAACATTTAAGAGAGGGGAGACTAGAATAGAGAATGATGGCCCCATGGGACTCGACAGTGGCTGTACTTCTACACCATCTTGCCCTAGTCCCTACCTTAGTGTCACCATCACCCTCCTGTGTAATTCTCCTCCAGAATTCACATGCAGCTTTATGGGAAAGAAGGAAATTTGGAAACCTGATATATATGTATATGTGTGTGTGTGTGTGTGTGTGTGTGTGTGTGTGTGAATGTATATTGTATGTGTGTATGTATATGTATGTGTATGTGTATGTGTGTATGTATATGTGTATGTATATTGTATGTGTGTATGTATATATATTTATGTATATGATTAAAATTTCTATCTATAAAACAGGAGTTTGAAATAAAAAATTATTTTTGGTTATTGGAAAAAAATGAAGCAAATTGCAATTTCCTCACATCTTACCTTTGTCCTGAGATTCATACTCATTATACTGGCCAACATGGAGATCAAGGACATCTCAGGAAAGTTTGCTTTAGAAACCACAGTTTCCTGTTGAGAAGCTTTCAGACTTCACTGGGGTCCTGTACTAGCCTTTTTTCTCCCCATTGCTAAGAATAGGCAGTGTTATGGTTAGGAATATGTTGTGGTTAAGAAGCCTTGTCCTTCAGTCTTTCCCTAACTCTTCTGTAGGGGTCCCCAACTTCAGTCCAATGCTTGGCTGTAAGTATCTGCATGTGTCTCAGTCAGCTGCTGGTAGAGCTCTCAGAGAATAGCCATGCTAGGCTTCTGTCTGCAAACCAACATGGCATTAGTTATAGTGTCAGGGTTTGATGTCCACCCATGGGATGGATTCCAAGTTGAGTTGTTCACTGGATGACATTTCCTTCCATCTCTGCTCCATTTTTGGCAGCTCCATTGGAAAACCAACAGTATCAACTAACTTGTACCTCTGGGTGCTCCCAGAGACTAAGCTACTAACCAAAGAGCATACATGGGCTGGTCCATGACCCCCAGCACATATGTAACAGAGGACTGCCTTGTCTGGCCTTAGTGGGGGAGGATGCACCTAATCCTGTAGAGACTTGATGCCCAGGGAAGAGGGATGGGAGGGTAAGGTTAGGGAGAAGTATGTGAGGGAAGAGGAGGGATGGGGGTGAGTATGAGGGTAGAAGTGGGGTGTGGGAAGGGTGTGGGGATGGGAATATTGGGGGTAGGGGTGAGGTGGGGTGAGGTGGGGTGAGGTGGGGTGAGGTGGGGTGAGGTGGGTAAGGGAGCACCCTCTCAGAGGCTAAAGGGAAGGAGGATGCGGTAAAGAACTCTTACAAGGGAGACCAGGAAGAGGGGCAACATTTGGAATATAAATAAATAAAACAATTTTTAAAAATGAAGAAGCATGCCGGGCGGTAGTGGCACACGCCTTTAATCCCAGCACTTGGGAGGCAGAGGCAGGCCGATTTCTGAGTTCGAGGCCAGCCTGGTCTACAGAGTGAGTTCCAGGACTACACAGAGAAACCCTGTCTCGAAAAACCAAAAAAAAAAAAAAAAAAAAAAAGAAGAAGTATTTGTCAACAAAGCTGAAAGCCTCAGCTACACAGGATGAGAGATATTATAGTACAGTGTTGGGGTGTGTGTCCAACACAACAACAGACAATTAAATGTGACCTAAGTACCTGAAAAGGGTTTGAGAAAAAAGTCCTCAGCATCACTAACCCAGGGAAGTGCAGCTCAAATCTATACAAGGAATCACAGGAGACAAAAGACTAGCAAGGGTTTAGAGAAGATGGGAAACTTCTTGCACCATTAGAGGGAAAGCAGAATGGGGAGTCATTGTGGAACACGTTGTGCGTATGAACTAGATTCAGAATCTGAATAGAGACACGTTTCCTTGCAACGTGATTGTTTAGTTTTCACTAAAACCATGAGGGCAGGATATAAGCTCTTAAATGGTTAAATCATCCATTTTTTATGGTAGAGACTGGGGAAAGAAGCCAAACACATCAAAATTTGGTGGTGGAGCCCCTGAGTTTAGTTATGCCTGGCTCTCTTCATGTAATCCCTCTCTGCTTAACTGAGTTTATAGAAGCAGAAGAAAACGTGTCCTGAATATCTTTTTCTTTTTTTCCCAGGCCCCAGTGGTAACTTGGCAACTTCTATATCACGAACCTTACGTGGAGGAGAGCACCAGGGAGATACTTGGATAGCACTATTGAGTATTAATAAGGAAGCAAATGCTTCTGACCAGAGGGGCAGAAAACATAATGTACATCTTCTCTTCACCTTTAAAAGGGTGTATCTCCTTGTTTTCTGGTTCTAATGTCTCCCATTTCTATTTTATTTGAGCCAGGTTTCAAAATGTGTGTTAAAATATACTGGTTTAATATACTGGTCTCCAGTATATTAAAAGTTTCATAGTACCCTGCTACCCTGCTTGAGTCCAGTCTTCCTGACTGGATCTCATTTACCCACCAGACCTCTCAGCTCCTATCTAAACCCATTAGTGTCTAGGGAACAACACTTTCCCCATCCTCCAAACACTCTAAGCCATCCCTCTATGATTCCTTGTCCACAGTCTGTCCTCTCTCATCTTTCCTTCCTCCAGTGTGCCCTTCCCCCAGGCCTGAGCAGGCCTGTGAGTCTTTTACCACAATAGACCAAACAACAGTAGGACCTAAGTAGGACCTAAGAGGAGGCATTGCCTTGCCAGCCTTGGCGTCCTTCGGTCTGCTACCGAGATAAGAAGAATAGACTGCCTGCTGAGCTAGCCTTGACACCTTCCTTCCACTGCTATCTCCTTACCCAGCCCCTGGGCTGAACAGAGAAGAGACTCTTGGGGGGTGGGGCTTACCCTTTATATGTGAAAGCAAAATGTTAAACCTTGGTCCTTGATCAGAACACTTTGTTTTGGCCCCATGTTTCTCTCGCCCTCCATTCCGGTTCATTCCCAGGCTTCCTCTCAGGAGAACCCGGTACTTGTAGCTGCAGGCGACTACACTCCAAGGCAGGCATAATCACTCTGCATGGGCCTTATTAGTCTTAGTCTTTGGTCATAATTCTTTGTGTATCCTAGGGACCAGACCACTTAATATCTAGGAGACTCCCAGAGTGTTGGCCCAGGCAAGGCAAACCTGGAAGCAAGAACCTGCTTGGGGAGGCCCTGGGGGACACTTGTTCTCAGGGAGGTAGGGAGGTGATTATGAAGAATGCAGAAAGAGGAGTAAACAGCACCCAAGGGAACCAGAGCTGCAGAGTCTTAAGTCACAGAAGCTAGTTCCTAGGCTCTAAAGCAATATTAATTATACATTTTCTTGAGGACTTGTAGTTTAAGGTTACCGTGCTGTCTAGTTATTAACTTGACACAAACCCGAGTCATCTGAAAGGAGGGAACCTCAAATGAAAAAAAAATGCCTTCATAAGATCCAGCTATAGGGTATTTTCCTAATTTGTGATTCATAAGGAAGGGCCCAGCCCATTGTGGGTAGTGTCATCTCTGGGCTGGTGGTCCTGGGTTTATGAAAAAGCAAGTTGAGCAAGCTTTGAGGAGCAAGCCAGTAAGCAGTATCCCTCCATGGCTTCTGCATCAGCCTCTGCTTCCAGATTCCTGCCCTCTTTGAGTTCCTGTCCTGACTTCCCTCAACGACGAACAATGGTGCGGACGTGTAAGGCAAACAAAACTTTTCTCCTCAACTTGCTCTGGTCATGATGCTTCATCACAGCAATAATAACCCTAACTAAGACACTGGCCACACATGCTGACAGCCATGTTTATCTGTTATTTATTATGTCTCACCAGCTTCGATGTCTTACTGGATTATTGTATATAATTAATTAGACATTATTATTTACTGAACTCTTGTTAGGTTCCAAAGACTGTGTTAAACACCTCCTATAAATTTTAAAATTTAGTACCAGACTCCGTTCCTAGTCTTTAATTGCTCAGTGAAATATGGACATGATCTCATTTGAAGAAAATTTTTGTAAAACACTGACTGAATTGTAATGCTCAGAAATTCTTGAGTATAAAGAAACAGATTGTATGTTTGGATATCTGTCAGAATATTTACTTTCAGAATTGTATCTGTTGTATTGACAAGAATAAAATTTTATGAAATTATCACTAAAATCTTAGCTTGGGGGGGAACAAAGAGGCTCTCCTCTCCTTTCTGCACTAGTGCACCTTCCCTCTCCCCCTCCTCTATCCCTCTATCCCTCCTCCTTTCTTCTCCTTTCTTCCAGTCTCCTTCTCTCTTTCCCCCTCTCTCTCTTACATTTTCCCATTTTTCTCTCTGTTCCTTCTTCTCTCTATTAGGTTGCCATATAATAGTCTACTCCCAGATGTCGAATGGTGACATTCTGGAAAGTCTCATAGCAGCCTCCTGCCCTGATACAGTCCACTCCTAGCCCAGATGAATCTCATCTACCCACCAAACCACTCAGCTCCAGTCCCAAACCAAAGTGTCCAGGGATGTCAAGGATGACACTCTGCCCTCTCTCCCAAACATGCCAGTCTTGCCCCTCTAAGGTTCTTGTTGGGAAAGAGATCAACTCTAAATGCAAGCAGAAATCTTTCATGATTTCTCACATTTTTCTGGGAGAAGACAAAAGCTACCAGTCTAATTCTCTGGCACCTCAGAAGAGCACACACTCTTCTGTGGCATGTAGCCGCAGCATCCTGCAAAAGTGAAGACTGAATTTAGTTGAAGATCACTGGTTCCATTAACAAAAAGAATTGAACGAAAGCTCTCCATGAGAGTGTTTCCTTCACGGGTCAGAAATTGTTTCTGTGATGTGTGTGCCAACTGGAACATCAGGCAGAATTCTCCAGAAGGTCTGTAATCCTGGAGATTGCATTTCAAAATGAAAATTTTGTTCACTGACCTTTATAAAAAGAAAAAGGAAGACACTGAAAATGTATGGTATGGAAGCTGGAAATGAGAGTGTTTCTCTAATGGCATGGTTAAAACTTATGAGACCGCATCCAAGGACAGTTGAAGCAGGACTAGAAGATAAGATGCATCTGAGGAAAACGTATTAGCAATCTGTGAACTGTCTGGTTTACTTTGAGAATCAATGTCTTCTCTTATTGCAATGTCCTAAAAGAGATAATACTTGTTTTAGGATGAACTGGCTGAGAAGCCCCAACTCTTACATAGCATTTCCCATCTCTAAGTATTTAAAGGGTAGTGGGCCACAGTACAAATGCAAAGGTAAGAAAGCTGGGCTACCTAGTTCAAGCTGAGTTGCAGATACCATAGTGGTCATTAGCCAGTCAACTGTTCTCAGTATTCCTATCTACACAATGTGCTAACTGAAGCGTATGCTCTCCAGGGATCTTCCCTGCTCCAAGATGCTGTGTTTTGGAGTGCCACTGCTGGAAACTGCTTTCATAACTGCTGGTGACTGTCCTCGAATTTATGACCTGTAAGCATCAGAGAACTCTGTCAATTTTGTTTCACAGGTGACATCTCTGTGATTTGTAAGGTGGGGTTGCAAAAGGGGATTTGATTTGGCTCATATCTCTAAAAACAACTATGAATTACAAACAAAAAGAATGCTCTCTTGATACTGAGATCCAGCTGAGCCAGAATCTAATGCTTCTTCACTCTTCATTTTGTGTAACCTTTCCTGGTGTGTAGGAACTAAAGTTGACTGACAGGTCTCTAAATCCTCATTAGAACACAGTCCTTAAGCTTTTCCCATAGGACAGACTAAAGGGACAGATGGATGGCTGAGCGATGTGTCAAATGTTCATTGGCCTAGCTTGGGAGTTACACTCCTCAATCTTCAGAGTCCCTGCTTTGTGGAATCTAAAATGGACTATGTTGGTGAAATAGTGAGAAACAGTCTTGATGAGCACAAAGATCTGTATTAATCTACGAGCACAGAGATACCCACAGGAGACACTGTGACATCATGTCCACTTAGCTGAAGTTACAAGCAGTAGGTTGTCCCTGGGGCTTATTTAGTACCAGGCACAAGTTTCCTCCTGTGAAGTTGGCCTTTAATCAAAGCATAAATCGCCTAGATATCCATAACATAATTTAAGAGAGAAAAAAGTTTATCCTGGCTTAGAGTCTGAGAGGACACGACCCATCATAGGGGAAGCAAGGTGGTGGCAGCGTGAGGCACTGGGTCACACGGGTGTCGCTAAAGCAGAGAGAGATAAACTTGTGCTCTCTGCTTGTTTTTCTCCTTTAATTCAGCCTGAGACCCAATTGATGGTGCTGCCCACATTTGGGGTAGGTCCTTCCTCTTCAGGTACATCTTTCTGGAGACATCCTGAAAGAGAGAGAGTGGATTCTAGTCTAGCCATGTTGACTAACCATTATAGCAACACAGTAGCTGCCATAATAAAATACCATAAAGGTTGGATGGTTGGATGGTTATAGCAACAGGATTTATTTCTCAACCTGGAAACTTGAAGATTAGATCAATGGTTCTTAACCTGTGGGTTGCAACCCCCATAGGGATTGCATCTCAGATATTTTGCATAGTATATACTTACAATACAATTCATAACAGTAGCTAAATTACAGTTATGAAGTAGCAACAATATAATTTTATAGTTGGAGGTCACCACAACAGGAGGAACTGTACTGAAGGGTCACAACGTTAGGAAGGTTGAGAACCATTAGGCTAGATCAAGGTGCCAGCCAGTTTGATCACTGATAAAATATGGTATCAGTGTTTGGTGACATCTGTCATGATTTTTAGGTCTATATGTCTTGAAACAAAAAGTTGAGCAGGAACACACACTTATAGCAGAAACAGAGACATTTTCAGTAAAGAACAACACGATTTTAAGGACAGAGAAATGGGCTCTAATAGAGAAATGCTTTAGAAGCTCAATAGTGGCCCATAAGGGGCTGGGCCCTTAAGAGTCATTTGTAGTGAGGGCTTTGTCCCATGTTGTACCTGTCAGCCCTGGAGAGAGGTGAGGAGCTGAGGTTCCAGCTCTCTTCCTCGCCAACAGATTTCTCTTGTAGCTTTTGTGTAAGGCCTCCTAGAACTCTCTGTCTACCCTACTCCCCTGGTTCAGGAACGTCCTCTTGTAGCTGACAGATGTTTATCTTTTCATCCTCAAGATGGGAAGAAGGGGAGAGCTCCAGAAAGATCCTTGATGTCTGCTCTTATAAAAGCATTTGGGCCATCAAACCTGGACATCGATCTCGTGACCTAATACAAACCTAATTACCTCCCAAGGGCCCAGTCTCCAAATTCTCTGTTGGAGCCAAAGTGCTAGCATGTGGAGGGCACTAGGCAGTCGTCAGCACACATCCTCCTGCTTTGTGGTAGGACAAGAAGGATGACGTCATATTTCTCAGCCCATCATATAACTGAGTCCCACACAGCCTGCATCTCATTTGTCCTTTTCCCTGTGTCTTCTCTCCCCAGTCCTTTTGACCCAGAAAGTATTTCTTCTCTTCTTTAATTTCAAGCTCAGCACCATCAACAGCAAGTCTTCTCTCTCCTCTCCCTGTAGGCGTACCCAAGTCTCTGCCCATCTCCCTGAGAACTGAGACTTAGTCTCATGTTAACATCCATGTTGAAGTTACACGTGTCAGGGCATCTCCAGTGGCAGACTGTGGATTCACTGAAGAAAGCAAGCTTGCTCCTCCCTGCCACCCCTAAACCGACACCCATGTAACTCTGATCATCAGCGGTGTGCTTAGCTTACAGTGGGGGTCTAAAAATGTTGACATTTTATTCTTAATGTTTATGTGAGCGTATATTGTTTACGTAGAGGAATGGATCTCATTAGAGCATTTTCATACATGTACATAATGTGTTTTGGTTGCATTTATTCCTGTTACCCTATTTTGCCCCCTCCCAACTCCACCCTCGTCTAGACACTTCTACTCTCCCTTCCTCCCCTCTCCCTTCCTCCCCTCTCCCTTCCTCCCCTCTCCCTCTCCCCCCTCTCTCTTTGTCTTTAGGTGCTTATATGTTTATTTAATTGACAAGATTGAATTGATCTTTGGCACCTTCACTCTCTGGTGCATTCAGGATTTGTTTTTCTTACTATCTGACACCTTTGCTTTGATGAGACTGAAATTGTTCCCTACTGGGAAATGATACTTTTAATCAATAGCAAAATTTGCTGACCAAGCATATATCATAGGCTCCGATATCCCATAGACCGGCATCCCTGCTACACTTGATTTATGTCTTAATGGACATGTTCTTGTTTGAAGGCTTGACTGCCCTTCTGCCCATTAGTGTCTCCTTACACCAAATTAATGACAAAGAATTGGTGGCAAGGGTGAATGATTCCAACAGTAGTTACAGCCTGATTTCACGGCGGTCGGGAAAACAAGTCAGGGAGGTTAATGGCTAGATGGATCTGAAGTATAAAAGAGTGCTAATCTTTGGTCAATTTACGGACGAGGTCACGGGAATACCCTTCTTAAAATGTAATTTTATCCTTGCCTTTCTGCTTCCCCGAGGCCTTTTGGCCTTTTATATTATAAGGTAATCTGCTTGCGTGTAAAACTCTATGTGTTAGCTTGACTAACTAAGGGACATGGCTTGTCGTTCATCAGGTTTACAGATGACATTGTCTACCAAGTTCAAGGGAAGCCAAGGACCTCAAGGCTGTTTCTTAGAATTTCATACACTGTGCCAATTTCTTTATAAATGGTGATTCTGTGAGGGATGCCTCAGTCTACTCTGGACTGAGAAACATTTACAGGATACCCAAGCAAGCCTCCGTTTTATTACAGAAGGCGAAAAAAACTCATCTCCTGTATCCTTTACTGTGATGAGACTGGGAGACAGACATGGGTCAGGCAATTAGGGGCAGGGACCTGGGATGTTTACAGTTCTTGGTCTTGTACTTAGCCCGAAGCTGGAAATGTCCTTGGTTTTGTTCTGGCTGGAGACCAGTGGTGCCAGAAAGGAGCTCTAGGTTCTTAGTTTCCTTCTCCTGAATGAGCAGAATGAGCAACCCCACCCAGAAGTCATAAGCAAGGGAGTTTTTGAAACTCCAGTCAGATATCATACCTGCTCCTGGCCAGCCTCGGCATTGCACATCTGTGTTTTCATGGTGGAAAGAGGGTATATTAACCCCCGCCCCATTTTTCAACACATCTACTAAATAGCTTTGGTACCTTAACCCCTGAGATCCAAATGAACTTAGGGGACATTAACGATGACCCCTCCCTCATGGTTGGCTTTGGGCCCCACCTCTCTTGGTAACACTAAAAGTGTACCATCAGCCTTAGGCCTTCTGGTCAAAATAATTTTCCTTGTTTCCCTTTCCTTTTCTTTTGAATAGTAGTCAAAAACTCAGTGGGCAAACTCCTTGACACTATGGTCTTTCTCTGAAACCACCCACCACTCACTTCTGCTGTGTGTCTGGCTGTGTGCCATGCGACTGTTTGTGTGCAAGTGGTTGCTTGCTGATCTCACTCTGAACCTGCCTGCTTTCTTGGACTGGAGCTTTAGGCATGGCTTTCTCTTCTCCATTCTCCTCCTCTTGCTTGGTACCAAGATGTATAGCCCTTCTGACCCATTGGCTTGTTTTCTTCTATTTTTGTTTTTAAACATGAATAAAAGTCCCCAGGCTGCTTTCTGAGTCTTTTTCTAATCTTTTTAAAACATTTAAAATGATTACACTTATTTGTTTATTTGGAGTGTGTGTGTGTGTGTGTATGTGTGTGTGTGTGTGTGTGTGTAGCTGCACACATGCCACAACACATATATGAAGGACAGAGAACAACTTGCAAGAATCAGTTCTCTACTTCTGCTATGTGGGTTTGGGGATTTGAACTCCAGCAGATGGGCTCGTTGGCAAGTACCTTTACCTGCTGAACTATCTCACTGGTCCTCAAAATTCTTTTACTAACAGATGAAGGAACCAAAAGAAGGAACTCAAAATTCCTGGGTAGTAATTGCTAGCTTAAATTCAGTTACACAAAAAATTGGATGTTTCTTTAGTAAGCTTAAAATATTACTATTCCACGGTTTAAGGTAAAATTCTTAATCTGTTTCCTACAATGTTCAAAACAGATACTGACTTTCAAGTGTTATTGTGTTGACATATTTTTTAGATATATCATATAATGTTTTTAACATTTAGCCATTTTTTCCTTTTTATCAACAATGGCTCCCCACTCACATAATACACCCTGATTACAGTTTCCCCTCCCTCTACACCTCCCAGTTCCTCCACCCCTTTTCTGTCTCTCATCAGAAAACAAACAGGCTTCTAAAGGATAATTAAAAGAAAATAAAACAAGAACGAATACATTGGAATAGAACAAATCAAAACAAATACACAGAAGGAAAAGAACCCAAGAAAAGGTACAAGAAACGGATATCCATACAGAGACCTTCTCATTTGCAAACGAAGGAATCTCATAAAAGCACTGAACTGTACACCATTGTATATACAAAGAGGGCCTGTAGGACAAAAAGGGAGAAAAACTCTGTCTGTCTGTCTGTCTGTCTGTCTGTCTGTCTGTCTGTCTGTCTGTCTTACAAAATAAGATAAAATTAAATTTAAAAAATCCCTGACATGGCATTAGGAGACAAGGAGTCTCCGGTGATGTCCTTGAGTTTATTTTCTGTTGACCTTCTCCTGCTGGGCACGTGCCCACCCTTAAGAGTAGTTTGTTTCTCCAGTGGGACAACCTTGGAGGACACTAAATTTTCAACTGGAGATGGCTTCTAGTTAGGGATTGGGGCATGTGTCCACTTCTCTTTTTGGCTCTAGGGCCCCATCTGATGCAGACCCATGCAGGCCCTGTGCATACTGCCTGGGTCTCTGTGAGTTCATATGTATATTAAAAGTCTATTCTTTTGTTGAAGGAGATCTAGATTGTTTCCAATTTCTGGCTATGATTAATAAAATACCAATGAGCATGGTTGAGCAAGTATCTCTGTTTCCGTATAAAGTATATGCCCAAGAGTCATATAGCTGGATCTTGAGGTAGATCTTGATGTAACTAAAACTTCCGAGAAACTGCCCCACTAATTTTCATTGTGGCTGTAGAGGTTTGCAGTCTGTAGTAGCTAGTTTTATGTCACCTTGACATAAATTAAAGAGGAAGAAGAAAGTCCCTTCAGAAGATCAGGCTATGGGTAAGTCTGTGGGGACTTTTTCTTAATTAGTGATTCACAGGGAAGGGATCTGCTCATCGAAGATGCTGCCACACCTGGGCATGTGCTCCTGGGTTCTATAAGAAAACATGCTGAGCAAGCCAGTAAGCAGCAGCCCTCTATGGCCTCTATATCAGCTCCTGCCTCCAGGTTCCTGCCCTGCCTGAGTTCCTGTCTTCACTGCTTTTGATAACAAACTGTTACACAGAACTGTGAGTGCGTGATATAAACTCTTTCCTCCCCTAGTTGTTTTTGATCATAATGTTTTATGACAGCAACAGTAACTCTGGGACACATTACCACCGGCAATGGATGAGAGTTCCTCTTACCAGGTCCTCACCATCTTGAGCTGTCTTTTGTTTTATTGATCTTAGCCATTCAGACAGGTGTAAGACGACATCTCAAAGAAGTTTTGATTTACATTTCCCTGATGACATTTCTTTAAGTACTTTTCAGCTATTAAGATTCTTTTATTGAGAATTCTCTGGTTAGCTCTGTAGCCCATTTCTTAAAAGGATTGTTTGTTTTCTTGATATCTAGTTCCTTTTTAGTTCTTTATAGATTTTTGGATACTAGCTCTCTATTGAATGTGTAGTTGGTAAAAATCTTTTCCCATTCTGTAGGCTGCTGCTTCACCCAGATGATAATGTCCTTTGCCACACAGAAGCTTTTCAGTTTTATAAGGTCCCATTTATTAATTGTTGATCTTAGTGCCTATGTTAATAGTGTTCTGTTCAGAAAGGTGTGGTGTGTGTGTGTGTGTGTGAGAGAGAGAGAGAGAGAGAGAGAGAGAGAGAGAGACAGACAGACAGACAGACAGACAGACAGACAGACAGAGAATGTGAAGGTTATTATTTCTCATATTTGGGAGTCAAGTATCAGATATCCTGCATATCAGATAGTAACATTACTATTTACAATACTAGCAAAATTACAGCTATGAAGTAACAACAAAATAATTTTATGGTTGGGGAGTTCACCACAACATGAAGAACTATAGTTTCACAGCATTAGGAAGGCTGAGAACCATTGTTCTATTAGGTTCAGTGTATCTGGTTTTACGTTAAGGTCTTTGATCCATTTGAAGTTGAGTTTTGTGCAGGGTAATAAATATGGATCTATTTGGATTCTTCTACATGCAGTCATCCAGTATTACCAGCACCAATAGCTGATGATGCTACAATTTTTCTAGTGTGTATTTCTGGCTTCTTTATTTAAAAATTGGGTGTTTTAAGTGTTCTGGGTGGGTTTTTTTGAACTTCCACATAAATAATAGCAAAACATTGCAAAATGATTTTTAAAATCCCTGCTGTTATATCAAACAAAGTAGATGAGTCCTGAAATGTATTGTCCTAGGGCAAACAGGACAGATTCATTATCTCATTTATGTAACATTTTGGCAAGACAAGATTGTAAGAAGGAAGAACATCTCAGTGGTTTCCAGAAGAAGAGTCTTACTACAAAAGGACAGCAAGAAAGATATTCTGTATCTTTTCTGTGGTCATAGATACATGACTCATCTATAAGACCTAAAGAAAATATATGATAAGATATGTAAATGTTCCTGTTTTATTCATTAAAAAGAAAAATAGAACTACTGGTTTGTTCTCTGTGTATTTCCTGCTCATGGGAGTTGAAAGTTGTTTCCTTTGTATCCCTTTCAGAATGACTAACAGCCAGTGCCCACTTAACTGGATTTGGAATTACCTAGTAGAAACATCTCTGGTTGTGTTGGTGAGAATGCTTCCAGGAAGGTTTAACTGCATTCGAGTAGCACCATCCTATGAGATGGGAACTCAGAGTTATTTAAAAAAAAAAAAGGGGGGGGGAGGGAGATGGGTGGGCAGAGGCAAGCAGGGGGAAGTCAGCCAAGTGCTTGGGTTAGATCTCTCTCTCTCTCTCTCTCTCTCTCTCTCTCTCTCTCTCTCTCTC
>JANHMN010000014.1:19039172-19075161 GCA_030674055.1 Rhabdomys pumilio | reverse complement strand
TCTCTCTCTCTCTCTCTCTCTCTCTCTCTCTCTCTCTCTCTCTCTCCTGCCTGAGCACAGTGGAAATGTGACCAGCTGACTTATACCCCATTATGGCACCTTCCCACCAAGAAGACTTCATCCAATTTTTAAACTTTGAAACTAAACAAACCTGTCTTGTTAGGGTGATCTTTTTGTGCATTGTGTAAAGACTGTCTTTGAATGAAACATCATCTATCTCAGTGTTTTGTAAACATTTTTTCCACTGCCTTCTGATTGGTTTAAAAAGAGCTGAATGGCCAATGATAGCAAAACAAGAGAGGATAGTCGGGACACCTGGACAGAGATTGGAACTCTTGGAAAGAATCTAAGGCAAGAGATTCTCTAGTCAGACACAGAGGTGAGAGAATTCAACAGATGTGGATGAAGAAGCAAGTGCTGATACTCGGGAGGTGATGAGCCACATGGCAGAATGTAGACAAGTACACTGGGAGTGTAGTTGGAAACAAGCCTAAGCTAAGGCTAAGCTTTCGTAATTAATAAATAGTCTCCGTGTCATTACTTGAGGAGAGGAGGGCCGGCAGGTCAGAGACTCAGAGGGTGACACTTCCTTCCGTAAGTTTCTTTTGCCAGGCACTGGTCACAATGATGAGAAAAAAAAATAATTGATATATCTCTGCCTTATTTTTCATTTTTCCCCCTGTAGCATCAATTCAGGACTCCTACTCCCATAACACATTTCTCCCCTCTCCTTTCCTTGGGAAACCCTGTTCTTTTTTTTTGCAGTAAGCCAATGTCATCATCTAAAAGCTCTTCTTGGGTCTTGCATATTCTAGTGCCTCATTCTCTGGATGCTGAGCAGTTTCTTCTGTGCAGCTTTGCTGGATGCAAGACAGGTGGAGCAGTAGAGCATGCTACTTGCTCCTTAGAGTGACAAGAAGATAATGGATGTCTCAGTTCCATCAGAGGCAGCCGCAGCTCATTTGCTCCATAGTTACTGGAGGGTAACATGTTCTTACCACAGCAAATGCAATACTTTTCTAGTGAGAAAACATCACATCTCAAATGATAAAATAATAGTCTTTCTTTACTTCTTTGCTACTTCTTACAGAATAATCATTATGGCCACTACTGAGTTAAATAACACAGGTTTCTCTTCAATCTTTTATTATATCTGAGCAATAGGACATCACTCTGAAGATTAATAATTACCAAAACCATATATTCCATTGTAACCCATACATTCCAAAATGACATGAGAATGAATAACAAAATTGTGCTTCATTTTGATAAACTATAAGATAGTGAATATCATGAATGAGCATAATAATTTGTCAAACATATAAGCTCCTAGTATCAAAAGAATATTTAGTCCTTTGAAGTTGTCCCATTAGAGAGTTAAATGTCTGTTTTAATAATGCAATTGGTTAATATATTTGGAAATCATTTGGATTAACTTTTACAGGAATATTTCTTTGAATATTTTTAGATAGAGAAAATTTTGGTGAGAATTTCAAAATCTAAAATTGCCATAAAACATTCAGAATCAATCTAGACATAAGTAGATAAATAAACTGTGAGACTGTCTTTGTCGTTGTTAAATGTGAATAGGGTCCATGAAGATTGAAATTTCTAATAACTGAGAGTCATTCCAGAGAAGGATTTAGAATAAATATTCAAATACTGCTGTAATAGCCCTGTAATGCAGGACCCTCCACACAGTGCCTGTCTTTATTTGATTTCTCAAGATTTGCTGTTAAGTCTTGGCTCCCGGTTGTGAGTGACTTCAGTAATTGTTACAATGCCAGAGTATGGTAAAGAAATGAAATGAAATTTTCTAGTGCCCATGCTCACCACCTCTCTCCTCTCTATATAGGTTAAAAAACAAATGTCAGAGTGTTAAAATACTCTTGATTGTTATACAAGGGTGCTCTAAGGGTGAGAAAATGAGTTTGTATCTTAAGTTCTATTTTAGACAGAGGTGATATAGCAATGGGCCTGGACTAGAGCCTGCTGTTTACCATTTTCGAGGTGCATGAAAACATTCCTGTGATTTGTGTGTGTGTGTGTGTGTGTGTGTGTGTGTGTGTGTGTGTGTGTGGTGATCCAGGGCTTCTGAACCATTCTGGTTGATTTAAATGCTCTCAGTGGACAATCTGATTAGAATTGCTCTTCTGCTTTGCCTTCTGGGAGATGGGAGATTTCCAGGCTTCTCAATCTGCATGAAAAGGGTTATCTATCTCATCATGGAAAACCTCCTTCGGACCCAAGGTTTCCACATTTGTCAAGGATGTAATTGTTTCTGAGTTGTTTCCCATGCTTTGTGGCATTGCTGTAGCCAGACTGAAAGGTAGCAAAGGGGATAATGATGCATCATAACTGTCTCAGTCAGAGGATTTGCCTGGTCTCTTCACCACACTTCTTCCAATGGTGTTTTGTGCAGGATTTAGAGAAATCATATTCTTCTCATCAAGGAAATAAATTGTAAGAAGATTGTATTTTATGTGTGTATGTCAACATGTATATATGTGTACCATATATATACAGGTGCCTGTCAAGGCCAGAAGATGCCATCAAAACCTTGGAACTAGAGTTGCAGGCTTAGAGTTTCTATTGCTGTGGTGAAGACCATGACCAAAAGCAGCTTGGAGAAGAAAGGATTTATTTCAGTTTACAAAGTCAGGCCAAGAACTCCAGGCAGGAACTTGGAGACAGGAACTGAAACAGAAGCCATGGAGGACACTTCTTACTGGCCTGCCTCTCATGGCTTGCTCATTAATTAATGTCTGATTTTGGCATTTATCAAGATAATGCCACACAGGCCTGCCTAAAGGCCAATCTTCTGGAGACATTTTATTGATCAAAGGGTCCTTCTTCCTGAGTGACTACTTTGTGTCTTGACAATAAACTAACCAGAACACAGGTGGTTGTGAGCCATCTCATGTAGATGCTGGGACTCAAACCTTGTCTGTGAGAGGAGCAAGTGCTCTCAACTGCTGAACTCTCTCTTCAGCTTCCAAGAAACAAACTCATTTTAGCAGCAAAGTGAGTGAGGATTTATAAGAGTAAATTATTGTTTTTCTTATTCTCTTCTTTTAAAAAAGATTTTACTTATTTTATATATGTAAATACATTGCAGCTATGAACCAGAAGAGGGCGTCAGATCCCATTACAGATGGTTGTGAGCTGAGAATTTAACTCAAGGAAGTAGTCCATGCAGGGAAGTAGTCCACGATGTTAACTGCTGAGCCATTTCTCCAGCCTCCCCCCTCCCACATTCTCTTCTTAAGCTAACAAATCTTTTCAAGTGATCATAAGGAGAAGTTAAAGTAATGAAAGATGAAACTTTCATAGCTTGAAGAACTTGAAGGCTTTACTGCAATGCAAAGTGTTCATTAAGTACCAACCAGTGAAAGTAGAAAAGTGAACATCACCACTTGCTTCTCATTGCCACTTAAGAGAGTTACCCGTTGAAATGTCATATAGCTACACAATGAATCTTGATCATAGCCACTCCCATTCCTTCCCTCTGACCCCCTCCACCAGGCTTCTCAACACAGCGTTTCCCAACTTCCTCGTTATTTTTTAAATCACAGTGAGCTCAGTTAGTGCTACTCGTATGCAAAATGGTTGGCCACCTACCCCCAATGAAATAGTGCCTCTTCCTATCCCAGAAGCCATCAACTGCCAATTGCTCCTCACCCAGGGGTGGGACCTGGGGTATCTGTCTCCCCTCCATGTTGGGAACCTTTTAGCTGGCTTGATTTTGTGGAGGTAACTGCAGTTGCTGTGAGTTTGCACTTACAACAGTTGTGTCAAGTTCAGAAGTCAATGCTTCAGCGCATTCCCCTCCATCCTTTGGCTCTTACATTGTTTCTGCCCTATCTTCCACTGATATATTCTCAGAAGCTCAGGGGCGAGCATTGGTATAGATGTGCCATTTAGGATTGTACCCTCAGCCATCACCTGTTTCCAGCACTCAGCACTCCTCGATAAAATAAGACATTCCTGATTAAGCTTGAGAGCATATGCTATGCACCAAAATCTACAGATATAAGCATAGTTGTTTAGAAGGCAGTTTGACAACATGGTCATTTAGCAGCACAGCATCATAGAGTTTCTTTGTGTGTGTTCACTCTCAACCCTGTACATGCAGTGCATGTTTCAGTGACTTGCCTGTGCCGCTTGCCCAATTCATCTGTTGTGCTTTTACCCCTCAGACATGGGTGTTTTATCCTGCTAAAACTAAAGAAGAATTTTTGTCCTTCTGTCACCAAAGTGGCTAGGGCCAATGATTGATAGTAATTTGTATACAGATACTTTATTCTTTATCAAACAAACAGACAGACAAAAAGATCAAAATCTGAGATCTGTGTTTTCCAACATTTCTCAGATTCCTGACTTTTTCCCTTCCTCCATTCATAGAGCCAAGGTCTGGTTTCCCCAGTTGGAAACTGTGCATAAGCCATACCCTTTCTTGTGTCACTATTGCACAAGTAGGTACTGCTTACCCAGCAGGTTGGTGTTATAGTTTGTAGGTGTCTCAGCTGGGTAAGACTGTTAACAGCATCTGTGGTTCACATTTCAGCACAGTGAGTGCTGAGCAGGAGAGAGGAAGCTTTCAGTTCAGTTTGATGCAATGTGTTTTGATATCTTATGAACTAGCTATGGTATGCAGCCAAGAGGAATGGTGACAGCCATATTGCAAAAGCTCTCAGTTCTTTCTGATCAACCACTCACAACTTGATACCTCACAGCTGCCGCTGGAATTTTTGTTTAATAACTGTTAAAAATTAAACCAAATAGCTTTGGCTGCTTTCTCTATTCTGTATCATTTCCTTTGTTTAATCCCAGTGTTTCCTATACCTCCACACAATTATTCTGCAATTTGGATCTTTATTTCAGGGTCCATTTCCTAGGACACTCAAGCCAAGACTGTTGATGCCAGAAGCAATTTTAAGGATAAGATTCTCAGGATAGGAGTCTATAATTGGATTACTTGCTGAAAAAGAAGGGAAACTAATTACTGGATGTGAGACTGTAACATATTCCAACACACTAAAGCATAGTCATTGTTAAGATGCTCATCAATAATGAGGAAGGATGGGAGGCAGCAAAGTTGATGCACTGCCATATGCATTTTCTCTGATACTTGAGAGATGGGTCCTAAGTTGGCTGCAGAAATCATGAATTAATTAGTGTTATGAATGCTTTGCTTTAATGTATGCCTATGCCACATGTGTACCCGTGGGTATCAGAAGAGGAATCAGATTTCTTGGAAATAAATTTACAAAGGACTGTGAGCAACCATACGGATGCTCATAAATTGAGCCTGGTCCTCCAAGAAAGGACTGGTTAATGCTCTTAAATGCTGAACCATCTCTCCAGCCCCACACAGTTTATGCTTAAGAGATTTGACGTGATGAAAGAAGATAACAGCAGGTTAAATCATTTTATGGTGATTTAACCTGTTAGAACAGATAAAATAAGTTTGAAACAAAATTTAAAGTGTCCAAGGAATGGAAAAATGGCTCATTAGTTAAGATCACATCATGCTGCTCTGGTAGAGGACCTAGGTCCAGTTTCCAACACCCACATGGTGGCTCATAATTGTCTATAAGTCCAGTTCTAGGGGATCTGGTATCTCTTCCAAGCCTCCATGTACACAGTATAAATATAGACATATAGGCAAGCACTCATAACATTAAAATTTTTTTTTAAATGTCTATCATTTCTTAATGATGGAGAGTAATTCAGGTGAAAATTAAGACAAGGATTTGAGAGTGAGAGTAGCACATTTATAAATAAGGTTCAAGCCACAATTCCACCTAGGGTCCTATAACAAAACTAGGTCTTAAAAAAAAGAGTAGCAGGAAACCCACTTTGGTCTTTCTTTCCTTTCTGACTCCATTCCCACTGGAGCAGGAAGATCTTCTCTCCCAACCTTCCTTCCCCCAACTCATCCTTTTATCCCAACATCAGCATGCATTCATTGGGAACATACCAGCCAAGTAGAATTGGGAAACAAGTAAAGTAAGCTAAGGGAAGACCCTCACCCGTCCTCCTCCCCTCAAAGTCCAATCCTCCCCCCTTCTTCCCTAGTGCTACAACAGAAGAGCCTAGCCTTCCTTCCCTACTGCCCACGTTTCCTGTGGATTCCACAGATCATCCTCTCCCTTTTCCTCCCTTCTACTTAGACACTGTATTCTAGCCTTTAACTCTAGCAGACACCCTCCCCCTACTAAACCTCAGGCCACACCTAGGCTGCCTGCAGATCTTCTCTTCTCTCTCTGTTCTTCCATATACAATCCCCCAGTCTCATCCCCAGCTCTGCAGGCTTCCCTGCCCCCTGCCCCCCATCTCCTGTGGATCCTGTAGATTTTCCCCCTCTAACTTTCCTCCCTGTATTTGTGGCTTTGTCTTAGACCCCAGCTCCATCAGACACCCCCTGCTATCCTAAGGGTTGCTTCTCCCAAGCAACAACTAAACTGAAGGAGACTCACACCTTTCCTATTGCTCCTGAAATCTAATCCCCTTGTCTCATCCCCAGGAAACCTGCTGTGGTCTTCCTTTCCTCTCTGACCTTATTCCTAAGGAATCACAAAGATTCTCTAATCTTCCTCTTTCAACTCAGCCTCCAACATCAGTAAGCATTCCCTGTGAATTTAGGAATTCAGAAACTACAGAAATATTTTCAGCAAAATCATAGAAGAAAAATTTCCTAACCTAAAGAAAGAGATGCCTATCAAGGTACAAGAAGCATACAGAATACTGAATAGATTAGACCAGAAAAGAAAGTCCCCTGGCACCTAATAATTGAAAACACTCTATAGACAGAACAAAATGTGATTACTTATTTTTGTGCTAGCTTTTAAGTAGTTAGTGTGAGATAACTCCAAAATTGCTTAAATGTAGTCACCTAGTGCTATGAACGTGCTTATCAGAAGCACTTTCATTGTGTCCCATAAGTTTGGGTATGTAATATATTCATTTTCATTGAATTCTAGAAAGTCTTTATTTTTGTCTTGACCCATTTTTAATTCATTACAGAGTTGTTAAATTTTCATTTGGTTGTGAGTGGTCTGTTGTTGTGGATATCTAGCTTTAATCTGCCATGACCTTGAAGACCCCCATACTCGGGAGACCCTTACTCAAGTCTCGGCAAGTCATGGCCACCCAAAAATTGCAAGACACCTTACCTGGATGCAATCAGCAGAGGTTTATTAGGGAGAGTTGGCCAGCCAACGGTCAAATCGCTTGCTCACGCAGGAGCTGACTTTGACAAGAGACCAGCAAGCTGAGGGACTTTTTATAGCACGGGGTGGGGAAAGGGAGGCATTTTCACGTGGTTACATGATTGGTTGCTTTACAATTTTTGAACATCAGCAGGCTATACCAGTCGATTGGGGGTGGAGGGCAGTTCCTGCAGGTGGAAGCTTATCTAAGTTAGCAGAGCATCTAGTTAGACTTAAATTACAGCTTTCTGGAACACTGGGAAGACCTTAAAGGGGGGGAGGGGTAACCAAGGAAACATAACATAAAAACAGTGGAAAGTTAGCTAGTTCCTGGAACCACCCAGATGACTTGCATCTTTCTTTGTGATCAGGAATGTGTCTTCCTGCTTTGGGCCTTCCCCACCCACAGGTGGGTTCTCTTCCCTGAGGTCTAAGGAATGTTAATTAGTCCCTCCCTTCCTCTCTTGAATGTTAATCTAGCAAGTGTCCTCTGACTCAGGGATAATGTACCCCTCCCGGAATGTGGAATGTATCCCGGGGCAGTGAAGGCCCAAAATCTTACACTCAGTTCCCCTTCTTTGAACTAGTGAACCTGCATTCTTTTGCTCAGGTCTAGGGGTCATAAAAACTTTCTATATTTTATAAAATGGTCTTTATAATTTTTCACTCTACATCCTGATAGAATGCATCAAGTTACTTCAATTTCCTTGTGGTTGAAACTTGCTTTCTGAACAACTACGAATTGTAGAGAGGAAAGTACATTCTTTTATGTTTGGATGAAATGTTCTGTAAATATCTGTTAGGTCCATTTGGTTTATAACATCTATTAGATCCAGTATTTCTCTATATAGCTTTTGTCTGAATAAACTGTCTATTGGTGAGAGTGAGGTATTGAAGTCTCCCACTATTTGTGTGTGAGAGCTACATTGTAGTAGTATTTATTTTATAAACTGGAGTGTTTTTGTGTTTGGGGCATAGATGTTAAGAATTGACATGTCATCTTGGTGGTCTTTTCCTTTGATGAGTATGTAGCAATCTTCCCTATCTATTTTGATTAGTTTTGTTTGAAGTCTATTTTGATAGGTGTTAAAGTGGGGTATGCCAGCTTGCTTCTTAGATTCACTTACTTGGTATGTCTTTTTCTAGCCCTTATCTTAGGGTTGTTAGATGGTATTAGACGTCTACTCACAGCTTAGAACAGACCACTCTAGACCAAACAGTTTGGGGGGGGGAGGTTATTCAGGAGATAGGGCAAAGGTGGGGGGAAAGAAGATGGAAGAAGAGAGCAAGGTCAGGGGGTTCTTCCTGTTTTACATGGGTGGTGACATAGCCTCTCCCAGGTAAAGATGAGGTAGCCAGGTGGATCCTGGGAATGTATGGCAGTTGCCTTGGCAACGATGTGGGGGTCACCTAGATGTGATGTCACTGGGTTCAGAGCCTAATACCAACATACCTCCCTTTTTCTTATTATAAAGAGAAGAAAAAAAGGGGAGGGGAAGCCGATGGTGAAAGGGGAGTTTGGGTGCCGTGTCTCTTAAACTACTTCCTGCTGTGTAGGGGCATAGTCCATTGTGGGAAGTAGCTGGCTTTCTCCATTGGGATCCACTCAGTAGATGTGTATATCAGGTTCCTCTGTGGACAGTGGCTGGTACTCTTGTAACAGGAACTGATTAATAGTTTGGTTAGAAATAATACCAGGAGGATGACTAAAAAGGGTATAACAAAAGAGAGTATCTGCTTTTATATGGGTTTTTAAAAATCTCAGAACTGGAGGTCTTACGTTCCCTAAAAACAGCATTCTTCTTGGAGGAACTGTTGAAGACCATCTTTTTAGGTGTCAGGACATCTGGCCCTCGTCAGTTCTGAAACACCAGAGCTGGAATCCCACGGGTCTTGTATGTAGAAAAGAGTGTCTTGCGGTGTTGGTAGAAGAAGTGGTTGGTCCGTGATCTAGCATATGTATCTGACAAGACCAATATGGGCAGCCCCCATAATCATCTGGCCAGTTTGTACAATAATCATCTATCTGGTCAAAGAGAAAGCAAGTATAGAGAACATAATATTTAGATGAGATAACAGATACAGGGATGACAGCAATTTGGATTGGTTCTTGGCATCTGGCTATGGAGCAGTTTCCTGACCCTGTTTGGAAAGACTGTTATCTGTGGAGGTCTCTTGAATCTCGAACCTCCAGATATAAGGGCTGGCCTGGATAGAAACAAGCAACAAGGGGGAGGATGAGAAACCCATGTCTAGTCCAGTGAGGTGGAGCTCGGCTGCTGGAGTGGAGTTTCATTTTCTAGGATTGAGGACAAGGTGGGTGACTTCAAAGTCTTCTGGAGCTTAATAGAGCACGGTCCTGTTAGGATCGATGTGTATGAAGAGTCGATTTTAGATGGGGGGATGAAAGGCCCGGCCAATGCACCAGTGTTAGATGCTTAGAACAGACCACTCCAGACCAAATGGTTCCAAGGTGGGGGTGGTTATTCAGGAGATAGGGCAAAGGTGGGGGAAGAAGATGGAAGAAGAGAGGAAGAAGAGAAGTCGAGGCTGGCCATGACCACATGAAGAGAGGGGGAAGTGAAGGGGGAGGGGCAAGGGAACAGAGAAGCTAGAGGCAAAAGAAGAAGAGAGTAAGAGAGTAAGAGAGAGAGAAAAAGAGAGAGTAAGAGAGGAGGGGGCAAGCAGCCCCTTTTATAGTGGGCCAGGCCTACCTGGCTATTGCCAGGTAACTGCGGGGAAGAGCATATTTGGCTGTTGCCAGGTAACTGTGAAGGTGGAGTATAGACAGAATACTAACATTCCCCTGTTTTAGTTTAATTAAAAAAGAAAAATTAGAGAGGACGGTAAATAAGCAATAGGGTCGTCGTGATATCTGTCTACTTCCTGCTGGCATTGGGGGTGACATGTCTCTAGGGGGAACCTAGAAGAATGGGAGAACTTAGAAGAATGGGTATGGGGGATGTTTGTCCCATCTTAGGAGAGTTGTTTCCTGCTGTCCAGGTTCTATGGAGCCATCTGAGGATAGGTCAGAAGGAACAGGTCCAGTAGAAGTAGCTGTGTATGTGACGTAGAGCATCTGGGGGTTGCTTCTCTAGAACTGTTTTGGATGCGCCTGGACTTGACAAGATGTAGGGAATACGATTAAGTATATTTGGGAGAAAGAAAAAAATTTTTAAGATGTATATTTGAAACCCAGAGGGATCTCACCCTTTGAAATAGGTAGTAAGTGGGAACTTTAGGCAGATGTACTTATCTGGATGGTGTCTATTTGGTCCGTGAGAGGTAGATCTGAGTGGGTTTCCTGTAGCTTATAAGTTAACAAAGGAGATAACAGCATGAGTTAATAACATGAGCAGTCTTTAAAATGAACCTTTGTTGGATCGAATAGTGGAATGTTTTAATAGAGTTAGGCAAGTTTATAGGAACTCAGATAATATTAGGACAGTGGCATAGCAAGAAGAGGAAATATGAAGCATTTAATTTATGGCAACTGAGTTTAGGTAATGAGGTAACAGATAATATCTATGAAAGCTTAGCTGTCAATGTAGTCAGAAGCCTGAGAAAGAGTAAACAATAATTTACCAGTTATATATTATTTTAAAAAATGACAGAGTCCACTAGCCAACAGTTCCCATGGTCTCCATAGTCTCTTGGGTGAAGTCAGTTTGGCTTCCAAGTGCAGAAGACACAGGGCTTTTTCTCTGTGGAATGGATACACGTGACGTGAGAAATGACTTATCTTGGTTTAGCCAAGTCATTTGACTCAGAGCATCCAGTTTAGTCCACTGCATTAGTGACAACATCATCCCATACAATCCAGGCTGTATCTTCTAGGTGTCCAAGTCTTCTGAAACCATCTTGGATCAATTGTTAGTGGCTTTGGGAATTCTGTCGGCCATAAACTTAAATACACTATTAGCAGACTTCTGACAAGATTGAGAGCCATAAGGATTAATTATAACTGGATAGAATTTAATAGCAGTAGTAAAAATCTATTAAGACAGGATAGGAAAGAGTCTTAAGTAACTTTGGCAGGTTGTGTAGGTAGAGAAAAAGCACATTTTTGTATTAGCAAAGAAACATTTGGCTAGGACCAGAATAAGGAAGCTGGCAACAGTGGCATATGATCAAATGACTGGCGGGTTGAGGCTGTAGTCCACAGGTCATGACCCGGGGTTGTGCTATCGGCCTGCAGCTGAGGGGATAGGTGCTATGTATCAGGACTGCGTGGTAGCAGCAGGGCGGGACTTCCTACCAGAGGCCGGAAGTCATTGTCTAGTGCCTCTGGTGGCTAAAGAGTCTGCAGTGGGCAAAGAAAAGCAGGGGCTTTTATGTTAGATGTTCTTGTGGCAGAAGGCACCGCTAACACTCATTTTACAGGTCCCGGGCAGAGAGGGAGAGAGAGATCCTCCCCCAAATGCGTGGGCACCCAAGCCCTTTGTGCGGGTGGTTACACATGTAGAGAAGCAAGTCTCAGAGAGGGTTCCTGGCAGGATGCAAGGAGTAGACCCAGAGCAGAGCTAAGAACCACGGAGGGGAAGGGGGCAAGCAGGGTCCTAAAACCTGCTGCTTTTCAGGCAAACCGGCTGAACTAAGTGGCCACAGATGGCCACAAATGATGGAGGAAGAGGAGGAGAAGCCTACCCCAGCAGCCACAGGGTTAGCTCTGAGCTCAAGAAATCTTTCCTGGGACCATGTGGATGGTTATTCTGATCAGTGGGGGATGGCTAAAAGAACCTGGGGTGGGGAACAGGCAGAACACATGGAGGGATTAGAGTGAAATTAGATGAATGCTTGGATATAGGGAACCTCTTTCCATTTACCAGACTGCAGGCAGTATGTATGAAGACCCTTTAAAATGATTGGGTCTAGCGTGCCATTAGATGGCCATTTTAAACCATTTTTTAGAGGGTACCGAATCCAGACCTTATTACAGAGGTGTATCAATTTGGAAGGCTGCAAATCAGGTGTTAATTTTAGAGATTTGAGGTTTTTCAGGAGACAACCCAGTGGAGTGTCTGGGGGTGCAGCCAAAAACAATGTAGTGCCCATTGGGTCGGGGTGGGGGTGGGGGGGGCTATTGCCGAGCTATTCATATCGGTGTCCTGAAAGAAAAGTCGGTAATGAATCAGACAAGCAGCCTAGATATCAGGACGTCAAGAGAACATCTAGGGGCCTCGGCAAACTCCCGGAGATCACCAGAAAGCAGTTCAACCTGGTACAAGGATTTTCGGCTACTGCAAGAGCTTGGGGGGGGAGGCGGGGAGGGGGCTGTGAACTGCTTTTGAAGGGGGGAGTCACCCAAAACAGCCAAAGTCCTAAGTCATAGGTCAGCCAGGAGGCCAGTCATATGAACTGGGGCATTGAAACGCCAACCCCTCAGCCCAGGAAAGGCTGGCCAGGCCCTATCTGCCCATCTAGGGTCCCTCCTGCCAATTGGAAGCTTCTTACCAATCAATATGCTGGTGTGTGTTTGCGGGCTTCCCAGTCTGGTATTGAAAGACCCCTGAGGGGACTCTACCTCAAGTCTGGACTGGCGCTCACCCACGGACACACAAGAGACCTCCTTGATGCAATTGCATAAGGTAGTTTAATAGCAAGGGCCCTTGGGTTGAAACCTGTCCCACGCAGGAGACAAGGGATTTCCACCACGAACCCCAGAGGCTTGGGCTATTTATAGGTAGGGGTAGGGAAAGGTGGGAAAGTTTGGCGCGGTTACACACGATTGGTTATTTCAAATATCAGCAACTTGCAGAGGCGGCAGGATGGCTAGTAATCCTGGACCTCCCAGAAAGGGAGGGAGAGAGAAGTAAACACTGGATGGTCCATTACTCACTTGGGCTAGTTTGGACTTGTCTGGGGTATGCCTTTTTATTTTTCTTTTGGTCACCTTGCCCCTGGAGAGGGCATGTCTGTTTTAAGCTGTTTTCAAATTTTATTTTCACAGTATCAGGAAAGGTGGAACCGTGAGGTCTGTGTAGGCCTGGCTGGCTGCCTAACCCACGTGGCAGAGCACCATGTGCCGCCCCCCCCACCCCCCCCCCCCCCCCCCCGCCTTGCAGTGGCACAGCTCACATGGTGGAAGTTCCATGAGCCTGTGGCGGTGGCTCAGCAGCGGTGGAAATTCACATAGTCGGTGACCGCAAATAGCATTGGATGGAGTCCATGTGGCAGTGGTGGCAGCAGCGGTAGGCCACGTGGCATCGGTCCTGCATGGTTACAGCAGCCAGCGACTGCCTGCCAGCAGCATGGCCGGTCTTGGCCCAGTGCACCAGTGTTAGATGTGTTAGACATCTCAGCTTAGAACAGACCACTCCAGATCAAACGGTTTGGGGGGTTGTATTCAGGAGATAGGGCAAAGGTGCAGGGAAGAAGATGGAAGAAGAGACCAAGGCCAGGGGGTTCTGCCTGTTTTATATGGGTGGTCGCATAGCCTCTCCCAGGTAAAGGTGGGGTAGCCAGGTGGATCCTGGGAATGTATGGCGGTTGCCTTGGCAACAATGTGGGGGTCGCCTAGATGTGATGTCACTGGGTTCAGGAGCCTGATACCAACAAGGGTAACTAAGGTAACAACTATCCTTGATACTGAGGTATGTTTCTTGGATTCAGCAGAAAGACGGATCATGTTTTCCCATCCATTCTGCTAGTCTATGTCTATTTATTGGGGAATTGGGACCATTGGTACTGAGAATATCAATGACCAGTGGTTGTTGATTCCTGTTATTTGGTGGTGTGGTGATGGTTCTGATGGGAATGGGGGAGAAAGAGAGGGAGAGAGAAGCAGAGAGGGAGAGATGGAGAGAGAATATGTGCTTTCCTTTTGTTTTTGCTGATGGGGGAATATTTATTTCCTGTGTCTTCATAGGTGTAATTAACCTCTCTAAGTTGGAGTTTTTCCTTCTAGTGTTGTAAGACTTAGTTTACCGGAGACCCTCTGAGTGAACCATGCAGAGAAAGAATCATTGCAAAAAGCAAGAGAAATTTTTAATGATCCAACACATTGGGGTCATTGGAGTGTCGGCCATGAACCACCCGTTTAGTCTGTTCTTATATTGTTTAAGGGGTGGACTAGAGAAACAGCGACAAGGCACAATATGATTGGCAGGACAGTGTGACTTTTAAACTGATTGGTCTTTAGGGAATGAGGTGGCAGGGGCTTCCCTGGCCCATGGGTTTTTTGCCTTGTGGTCTAAGGAATGCTGATTAGCCTCTCTCTTCCTGAGCCATTCCTGAGCTGACTGGGAATGCTAATTAGCCTCTCTTTTCCTAAGTTGATCTCCTCAGCATCTTCTGTAGGACAAGATTTGTAGATAGGTATTGTTTAAATTTGATTTTATCATGGAATATCTTATTTTCTCCATCTACAGGGATTGAAAATTGTGGTGGGTACAGTAGTCTAGGCTGGCATCTGTGGTCACTAAGAGTCTGCAGCACATCTTTCCAGGACTTTCTGGCCTTATGAATCTAAGTCAGTTGTAATTTTAATAGGTCTACCTTTATATGATACTTGGTCTTTGTCCCTTTCAATGTTTAATGTTCTTTCTTTGTTCTGTATGTTTAGTGTTTTGATTATTATGTGATTCTCCTCTGGTCCAGTCTCTTTGGTGTTTTGTACACTTCTTGTACCTTGATAAATGACATCTTTAGGTTAGGAGATTTTTCTTCTATGATTTTGTTGAAAACATTTTCTGAGCCTTTGAACTGGAATTTTTATCCTTATTATTATTTTTTTATTATTATTCTTAGGTTTTGTCTTTCTATGGTGTCTCAGATTTCCTGTATGTTTTATGTCAGGCATATTTTAGATTTAACATTTTTTTAACCATTTTCTCTATTGTATCTTCTACACCTGAGATTCTCTCCTTCAGCTCTTGTATTCTGTTGTTGAAGCTTTTCTCTGTAGTTCCTACTCAAATTCCTAAATGTTTTATTTCCAGAATTGCCTTAGTTTGTATTTTCTTTATTTATTCTATTTCCATTTTTATGCTTTCAATAATTTTATCCAGTTTTCAACTGTGTTATCTTGTCTTTCTTTAAAGGATGTATTTATTTTTCTCCAATTTTTTTGTTTGTTATTTCCTTGGTTTCTTTAAGGTACTTAATAATTTCCTTTTTAAGGATCTCTATCATGTTAATAAAGTTGGTTTTAAGGTCTTTTTTTATGCTTCAGCTGTGTTGGAATATTCTAGGCTTGCTGTAGTAGGATAGCTGGGCTCTAATGGTGACATGTTGTCTTGACTGTTGCTGGTTTTGTTCTTAATGCTGATATCTAGGCATTTTGGTTTGGGGGCTGATTTCTGTGTTTGTCTTTGTTAGGTGTTTTGTTCCTTGATTTCTATCTCCTCTCTGCTCTTCTGACCCATCTGCCCTGTGGTTGATCAGGGAGTCTCCTCCACCTATGTTGAGGGCCAGCACACAGATATAAGCAGGGAAGGAGGGATTTGGGACAGTGTCAGGGGCTGGGAGCATCAAGAGAGTACGAGAGGTCTGCAGGTGGGCAGTCCACCTTTGGTGGCTAGTCTGTGATCATTCTTGAGACTCTGATTCTCTTGTGATAGTTTGGATTAATACCTGTAGTTACCCTTTACAGGTAAAGGAGGAGCATTATGCAATAATTTGCTCCTTTCTTCCTGGTTATAACCATAACACATTTATCACAGATTGAGTTTGGGGATTCTACTTACTATAAAACCGTTTCCATGGATACAGGAAGACATCAGAAATTTTCAAGGGCTAGAAGATTGTCTTCAATTATGCAAAGAAAAATAAGGAAAATTGGTTACATAGCAGAGCTTTTTGCAACTACCAAAAATGCGCACTCACTGGTCTTTCCAGATCACTGGCTCTGAGGTGCAGCGAGTGAAGGGGCTAATGCTGTCACAACATGTGCAGGAAAGGAAGTGGAGATGGACAGCTGCCTTCAGTCTGGCTTTCTGACCAGTAGCTGCATGTTATACCTGCCCCCAATACAAACTGTGGAGGGAACACTCTTCCAGTTTCCCTCCAATGGAACTAAGCATTTGGAGTTTCATGCAGTCTACATTTAATTTCTGCCTTTGCTTAGTCAGGAACAAAAGTTTCTTAGCCTTTCGTTTGATCACTTAATCAAATGTAATGTATTTGTATATGGAGAGTCACATTCAGCAGTCAAAAAGTAAGATGGATATATTCCAGCAGTTTTTTCTTCATTGTTTGGCCTGCATAATATGGAAGAGAGAAAAACTACAAAACTGGAAGTCTCATATTTAGGCCCTGGGCCACGTTGCTTCCTTGGGCAAGTTAGTAAAACTTTTCAGGAAATATCCACACAATCATCTGTCTGTCACCTATTATCTATCATCTTATCAATCTGCCTGTCTGTCTAACTATCATAATCTCATCTATCTTCATTTCTGTCCATATGATTATCTATCATCATCACTGTACATATTTTGAGGATAAATCAATATCATGATTGATTTACATTTTTTCTCCCTTTTTTGGTGAGTCTTTTGTTAGTCAAGTAACAATATATGTTTCTGTGTACGACCCGATCATCTGATGCATCTCCTCTCAGATGATAAATCCTTTTCTTAAGAACTTATTAACAGAAGACGGATGCAGCTCAGTAGTGGAACACTTGCCTGGCTTGATTAACACCCTGGATTTAATCCCCAGAACCACACAATTGTTTTTAAAAAGTTACTAATGGAAAACCAACTGTGTGCCAGGACTTGTTTTAGATATGTAATAACAAGCCCACCCATGGCCCTGGGAGATCAACAGCAAGCAGCAGATAACTGAAAGTTAGTGAAACCCTCAAAATGTTTCAATGTCCTAAGTGCTATGAGCAGGAAATGGGACAAGAACCATCAAGTCTATGAAGAAAGGGATAAACTAAGTGGCTGGGTAGCCATCAAGATGAGAGCGAATCACAGTCTTAAGGAAGTGACTGTCAACTGTAGGACTGGCATACACTACAGTGGACTTTATTATGGCATTTTATACATGTATGCCTTTGTACTTTGGTTATATTTGTCATTCTTTTCTCCTTGATTCTATGATTTCCATCTTGGAAGAGTTTAGACCCTGGAATGGAGCCAGCTCTAGTTCTTCCAAGCCATAGTCAGATAGGCAAGTGTATGAATGGATGAGCTATCTAACTATCTGCTTCCACTACTAAGCTAGAGAATACCATGTGTCGATCCTAGGATAACCAGTTCCAAGAGGCAATGTCCTTCCACTTTCCCCTTTCTTAGACAGGCAAGAAGGTTCTGTGTAATTACATTGAGAATATACCATGAATTTTTTTTTAATAAGAAATACAAACAACAGGATGTACGCTTTCCAGTCCAAAGTGGGTGAGAGTGGGGAGACTTCTCTGTATCCTGTCACCTCCTGCTAGGACAGCCATGATGGCTAGAAGGCACATGTCCTAGAAGGCACAGCCACAGGATGCAGAAGGACCAATTACATAATTTATCCCTGACACGATGTTTGCTGAATTTAGTCACTGAGATTTAAGTTTCTGGTCTTTTACATCACAGAGCACTAATTAGTTGAGTTAAGATAGACCATAAGGACATCAAGGGAGGGATAGGTTAGGATGTGCATGGATAGTGTATGCATGCAACCTGAAGAGGCTTTTGGAGGAAGGGAATGGCAATCTTTTTCAGAAGGAGAGGTGAGAAAAAAGGGAAAAGCGAATTTGGGGTGTGCCTGATATTTTGACTTGGTGCCATGATACGTACGCTGTCTCCATGGCTTGGCTGATATCTAGCTATAGGTCAGGGTAACATATGAAAGGTTCACTCTCTCACTGTGAAGGGGGCTTTGCTGCTATGCTCTCTAAGTCTCTGCAGACAAACAGTGGATTTCATCTGAGTGAGTCAACATGGTAGGAGAATGAGAAGACTACCCCCAGCCCAAATGAAATAATGAGTATTATTATTGAATAATGAAACCAAATCTCTTGTTATGTTTGTTGTTTCTCATTTGCATTAGTTTTTCTTAGAGATTTTGCTTTTAAGGAAAAAGAATATATTATTATTAAAAAGGCTGAAAATCATGGGCAAATGCCAGTTCTGGCTTAGACTTTAACACTAATATATATCTAGGGAGATGATCAACTTGTGAATTTACTCTTTGAATTGTTGTAATTATTTAGTATCATCATCATCATCATCATCATCATCATCATCATCATCATTATCATCATCATCATCATCATCATGTTCTGCCTCCATTGAAACAATAACCACAATAAGGAGGGTTTCCAATCTCTTCATATATCTTCAAAGTTTTCATGACCTTAAATCCCCTGGCAGAAGACTAGGTTCAGTCAACAATTTAATTTATTAATTTGAAACAGAACTCTTGCATCTGACTTAGGAAATGAGACTTGCTTTCACAGTGTGCTGCTAGTTTTAGGTGTGCTTTTAGAAGAGAAAACCACAACGGAAAAAATGTCCTCACCAGATTAGTCCGTGGAAAGGTCTGTGCAGCATTTTCTTGATTGATAATAGATGTGGGGGGCGCAGCTCATGGTGGACTGTGCCACGCTTGGGCTGGTGGTCCCGGGTTCTATAAGAAAGCAGGTTCTGTAAGGCATAAGGAGGAAGCTAGTAGGCAGCACTCTTCCATGGCTGCTGCACTAGCTCCTGCCTTCAGGCTCCTGTTTGAGTTACTGTCCTGATGAACTACAATGTGGAAGTGTAAGCCAAATAAGCTCTTTCCTCCCCAAGCTTTCAGTTATTGTGATATATCATAGGAATAGAAATCCTAACTAAGACATAAATTAAGAGTTTAACTATAGTATTATGGCAATGTTTAATTTTCTAGAAGGCAGAAACACTCTCAAAGTTGAGAGGAATGTTAGTAAAGCGAGTTAGATTCTCCCTAGCAACCTGCTGTGATTTTTCTTCAAAGTGGCCAGCTGGAGTTGTCATTAGGACAAGTCTCTACTTCTCCCTCCATTAACCATGAAGAGCGCTGGCTGCTCTGCTCACGGACAGCTCTCCACTCTCCGGGGGGAATCCTTTGACCTCGTTTGCAGGAATAGGAACAGTAGTGCATGCTGGGTGGTGGAGGTGATCTCGTGTCTCCTACGAAAGCTATGCTTTAAATAGGGAAATTGATAAATTCATATACGTGCAAAATTATTGGGCTGCTTTTACATTAAAAAAATTTTTCATAACCAAAATTCACCTGTGCTCAGGTTACAAAATTGAATTGGAATGACACAGTCCAATGTTTAAATGGCTCATAATTATTGAGTATTTGTGTTACACACCAATAGCTTTTCCTCGGAAAGCTCCAAGGAGGAATTATTATTATTGCCATTTTACAAATAAAAAAGGTGGGCTTGAAGAAACTTGCCAAAGTCAGAGATCCACCAGGAAACTGAGACACAGTATCTCTTCCCTGATCCTCTGCTCTTGACCTCTGAATATGTCACGTGAGAACCAGTGGAATTATCTACAACAGTCAAATCCATTCCAGTCACCAATTATCATCATGGCTATTGCTCTATAAGACATACGGCATGCAGCCCCCAAGAGTGAAACCAATATCTCACAGCCCTACTATAGTATTGTGTGGCTGGTTGTTTTCAAAGACAGATACTGAGGCTTGTTAGAGCTCAGGAAAAACCACAAACGTGCACCTGGTGAAACCAGAGTTTTATTCATTGTTCATTTGGAACATTTATTAGATGGTAGCAAGTCTCTTTGCTATCTCTAAGATGCAGGAGTGAATCTGCAAATTAATAAAGTGAATTTTTGAGTTTATATCTTAATGAGTACATTTCATATGTCAAAATTCTTGTTCTATGACTTTAGGCTCACTTTATTGCAACCCATGTGGGAATTTATTTTAAACTCAAAGGGTTTCTAAGACTTGTTCCTGTTCCTTATCCATATCTCCTGTTTTATATAATAATGTTGTACACACAGTGTGATGCTTTTGAGCGTCCACAGGACCCACAGAACAGAAGAGGTACTTAGGAGGGGATTAGCATCTTGAAACCTCTATCTCTGGTTCTTAGAACTGTCGTAGAAAGGACATTCTGTTTTCCAGGAGTTGTGTTTGCTTTAATTACGGTTTCTGTGCTGAGCTTGGGATGCATACATTATGGGCACTGTGAAAATGGGGATGGGGTGTATTGCTGAGGCTCTGGGGAAAGCCTCTAAGAGCAGCTGTCTTTACAAAGTTGTAGCCGCCAGCAGCTACAGGAACCGGGTTCGCCTGAAAGGAAGGATAGGAATGAAAGGGGAATGGAGAGCGACAGAAGCATGGGGCCAAGACACCGTATTCTGATCAAGGCCCAAAGTTTAATATTTTGTTTTCACATATAAAGGGGTAAGCCCCACCTCCAAGAATCTCTTCTAGCTTCAGCCCAGAGACTGGGTGAGGGGATAGCAGCCGCAGCAGACGGTCCATTCTTCTAGCTTCTGTAGCAGACTGCAGGGTGCCAAGGCCAGCAATGCAATGCCTCCCAGGTCCTACTGTTGTTTGGTCTATTGCAGTAAACAGATAGCAGGCCTGCTCAAGGCTGTGAAGGAAGGGCACACAAAGTGGTACAATCAAGCCAGAAGAGCTCTAAGAACCTTATTGTAGCAGTTCTTTTTGTTATGAAGATTAATTTTCAGGAAACAATAAAGGTTCTGTGTTGTTATTTCATTCTCTCTCATTCTGAACCAGAAAATTCTTTATAACTTGTCATTTTAAAGACTATATTAAACACCATCTAATAATGTGTAAACAGAAAAAAATACACTCAAGATTGATGGCCACATGCGTACTCGAGGACATTGATTATCATTTTGGGCTTCCTTTTATGAGGTTTAAGAGAAGAAAGAACTTGGTTATAAAGGGCATGCAGTGAGGTATTTTCCTGCTTTGATTGATAGATTTGGTCATATAATCAGTTTTTACTGGGCGTGTTTCTTCTCATAATGCACCTGATTTTGATCATAGGCATGCATACTTATGAATGGGCATAAGGTGGCAAATAGCAGTCAACTCAAAAGCACAGCTTTGCCTAATTACATCCATTGTTTTAGACTAAGCTCTTGGACTAGTCCCAACAGAGCAGATCAAACCAGAATGTGTTATGTTTCAAATAAGCAAGGTGAATTTTGAAACAGGCTAATGAAAAACAAAAACAACAAACAACAAACAAAAACTGGGAAATTGACACAGACCTGTCTCAGGAACTCAGTTTACCTGGTATGAAAATATAGACTTTCTGATGGTTTCAAGTCTGTACACAAAGGAATATAAGAGCTAACCTGTGTAAGGGTTCACGATTCTCCGAAGAATGATACCCAGGACTCAAATAATATGCAAAAGCAGAGAGCATTTTATTCTGCAGAAGTCCAGCATGCTGGGATCTACCATATACCAAGATGGAGGGGCCCAAGTGAGCTTATAGGAAAATTCCAGGGAGGAGGTAAGTGACATTTTCCTTAATCTGTTGGCTCTATCTCTAGGGATTTTCCAGAGCCATTACTGGGGTGCTAGGGGGGACCTGGAAACTGTTGCTGGGGAAGTCTAGAAACTATTGCTGAGAGGTCTGAAAACTGCTGCTGACCCATTTTTCTTGCCTCAGGCCAGGTGGCAGGGCAGCTTCTGATGGCAGAGCAGTTTCAACTGGCTGCCTAAATCCTGGTGTTTGTTTGGTTTTTGTTTGTTTGTTTGTTTTCAGTCACTGACTTGCCTGGACTTGCCCTGTTCTTGGAAACAGATTTAGGCCTAGTCTCCCAAACTGCCAATTTGAAGACTGTCATGGAGTTAGCCTGTCTCACCTGCATATTTTTCCTTTGTTCACCACAGCTCATTTCTACCTAGAAACCCATTCGTTCTGCCCTTATCTATCTTGTCACTTTGCCTGCTGGTGGGATAAAATTTTCTAACAAAAGCAACTTAAGGAAGGAAGGGCTTATCTGGACCTGCAGTTTGAGGTTACTGTCCACTGTGGTAGGGAAGTCAGTCCAGCAGGATCTAGAAACAGCTGGTCACATTGCATCTTCAGCAGCAAGAGAAGAGAAAGGAATGTCTGTACTCTGCTGTCTTCCTTCTCTTTATGCAGCTAGGACCCAAGCTTGTCTCCTAGGTGATTCCAGATCCTGTTAAGTTGCCAATTCATATTAACTATCCCTGCTTCTCATGGTTCCCTCTGCTTTATGAATGAGTGGTTGCCAGATTCATAAACGGCTATCCAAATCTAGTTAGAGTTTCACCTCAAACTTGTGGAAGAAATTGTCTCTTAATACTACCAAGAAATCCCTGAGGGCTCTAGTCAGTAGCTCCTGTTTGAGTCAGAGCCTATCATGGTTCACAGGGCTAAAAAGTAGTTTCACTCAGAGCAGGAGTGTTACAGAAGTTGTGCACTGCCCTAGGAATGCACCTACCAGCAGGTGCACAGCCTTCAGACTTGCTTCCTGTAGAGACTGTGTTTGCCTTTACCCCTGAGCAATCCCTCCTCTTTCAATGTCTTTTGTCCCCCTCACCAGCCTGCACTGATTCCTTTTCCTACTGAGTCATCCCGTGTTTAGTATCCAGTCACTCTGCTTTCTCCACTTGCCAAGAGTACCAGTCGTTACTGGCCATGTCTAGGTCTTGATTATTCCTTTCATTATGAAGAGTGACACTGTCTCTTTTTCTCTAGATTTTCCTACCTCACTTGCAATACTCCTCAGTGATTCTTTGCCTATTAGTACCATATTCTCATATTTTAAACATTGGCATGTACCCAGTAATGGCTTCTAAGTCTTTTTCCTGTATACACTCACGACTTGGCTATTAGCAAACACTTATGGCTGCAAATGTTTCTTATGTGCTGATCAATTTACTGTGTCTCATACTCCACAAGTTATAGAAGGTGCTTCACAATTTATTATGTCTGAAACTGAGCCGTTGTTGGGGACCAGAGGCCCCTAGGCTGCTGGGGTCAGCCAAAGGACAGAGGCTTTCCAGAAAAGGCTTAACCTTCACAGTTCCAGCAATGTCACAGCTCGACCTCAGAATGTTCCTCAGAACGTGAATGTTCAGATGATGAAGATAAGCAACAGCCTCGAGTCATAGATAACCGGACTAAGGATACTGGGCGGGGATGGGTGTTTTTACTTCCCTGTTTTAATTTTGCTTATATACTGCAAGCTTTGCCTCTAGTAAATGAGACCTTGACAACAACTAGACTGACTCTGTCCATTCTTCGCCGCTTGGTCTCCCTTCTCTCTCCCACCTGTGTCTCTTTCAGGTGGTGGCTACTCAGGGACCCTGTAATAACTTTGCCCGCTGGATGGGACAAGCCATGTCTTCACACTGATTGCACATGTCTATGAAAAATGTGATTGCTTATATCATCAACAGTTAGTTGGATTGGGCATTTTAGTTGCTATTGTGTACATTAATATCATATACCAAACAAAACAGCAGGATAGAGAGAAATTGCCAAATATCTTGGAAATAGATAGATGATATTTCAAGTCAAGAGAGTTAGATGTGACTAATAATGTGCTGTATTGATCATTGATACTCTCTCTAAGAAAGAGGTTGACACCTGTGCTGGCATGTCCTGCTGTTCACAGGTCTTCAGATGCAGAGGGGCTATGACTAAATCTGACTTATCCTGCAAAGTCCCAGCCTGCCTTGGAGAAGAGAAAAGTGTATTGTACATGTGTAATGCAGAGGAAGGATGGATTCCAGTTCCTGCATTTTAACTTCATTTGATGGCTTCCCTGTGCCTTGTGCAGAGCCCTGTGATAAGAGTAGATAAACAGACCTCCTTTTGCCTCTGAGCTTGGCTAATGACTTGGCTGGGTTGTCAGAATGCTACCAAAAGGTACAGGGTGGAATTGAATTTTTTCTTTAGATTTTGTTCTTGACTGAGTGGCCCCCACTAATCCTCTGCTCCAGTCATTCCTGGGTTTCTCAGAAGAAGAGATATGAGACAGACAAAGGGGAGATAATGAGTTTATTTGATATAACTCTCTCATCCAGTACAGCCCATAGCCACTGAGAGAACCTTGTTACAATCCAGTCTAGCTAGTCAAGCCCCTTGTAAACTGCCCACCCTCCCAGAGCTAAGTGACTGCAAAAGAGCTCTGCCAAAATTCTCTAACGAGAGCCAAGAGAACAGTGGAGGAGACATTCTATTTGGGGCTACAAAGGTAGACTTAGGATCTTCAGACAGAATTCACTAAAAAACAAATTTAAACTCTAAGTGGGAGAGAATCTTCAGTGACCTGTGGAAAAGAGTATAGATATAATTTTCTTTTTAATAATGATGGTGATGGTGACCGTGATGATGATAGCAAAAGGCCTATTCATACCAGTTAACATACCTAATACTTTGTCTCAATACAATCAAATACAAATCTTGTAGCAAGCCTTTAAGGATCTCTTACTAGGTTTATTTTACAGATAAGGAAATTAAAAATAAAAGAGGTAGCAATTTACCCACTGTGATGGTTTAAATGAAATGTCCCTCATAGCCTCAGGCATTTGAATACTTGGTCCCCAATTGTTGGCACTGTTTGGGGAGGCTTAGGAGATGTGTCCTTGTTGGATCAAGGGTGTAACTTTAATTTTTTTCAAGCCCTACTTTTAATAATGATTCTTAAATGCTTTAACCTCCCTTCTAGCCTACTACCCACAAGAAGTATTGGGAAAGAAAGAATATGAAGGAAGTGGACCTATTTAAAATTGTTTTTTGGAGCAAATTCCATCTGCTTTGTCAGGAAATCAGCAGTTCAGTTCACAGGTCTGCAGTGGCAGCTCAGTCCACTCACAAACACTTCACAGATATACCAGCAATCCAGTTCAGTAGAATCAGGATAGCAGCACGAGCAGCACACCTTAGCAGAACAGCCAGGCCTCAGCCAAATCAGCATGAGTCAGCAGGAGGCTCAGGAAAACCAGGAGAAGTTATCAGCTGTGCCTCTCGATGAAGTGCAGATGAGCAAAGAGTTGAGACCAAGAAGTATTTAGCTAAGCAAGCTCCTGTCACTGTTCCTCAAGCCCTTTTTATACTCCCTCCAAACATTACGTGTCCTCCACAGGTCTTGCCTCAGCACATGTCTTGCCTCAGCACATGAGTCTTAACAAAACTTCATGTGAGTCTGCAGAAGCGGCAAGAAACTGCAGCACACCAGAAGTTTTTAGGTGAGGTTCTCTTTATGGAGTCCCGACAAATGGAGCTCAACTACGCAGTGTAAGGCGGATCAACACATGTGTGCTGTCATCGAAGAATCCTTCATCACATGTCACATGCATGCTGTCATCGAAGAATTCTTCATCACGTGTCCTTTCATGTGCTTGTTTTAATGGAACATCCTTTTACCTGTGTCTGCGTCAGTGAGATGTTTCTTCACTTGTCTTCTTTAGCAAAACATCCTTTCACTTGTGTCCACTTCAGGAAAATACCCCTTCACATGTTTGCCCCAGCAAAACACCATCAAATACCGTGACTTTCCAAAGGACCTTAAGTTTTCACTTCATAAGTATGTCAATAGAGACGGGCTTTGAGGTTTTAAAACTTCCTACCATTCCAAGTTAATTTTCTCTGCTTCCTGTGTGTGGTTCAAGATGTGAGCCCTCAGTTCTCAGCTTCCAGCTCTAGCCATCTTGTTTGCTACCTGTTGGCATGCTTGCTGTCCCTGTTGTCATGGGCCTACCCCTTCTAGAACTGTAAGACCCAATAAACCCTTCCTTCTGCAATTTGCCTTGGTCATGATGTTTATAAAAAAAATAAAAAGTAACCAACACTTTTAATATAACATCAAAGTTTCACCTAATATAGGTCCCTGTCTCTGTTTCCCTACTTTTCCAACCTTCCCTTCCCTCATCTCTCCTTTCTGCCACCCTTTCTTTTTCTCTTTCCCTGGACCTTTTTATAAAGAATCAGTATATGCAAGTATGAGAACTGACTAGGGAAGCTAGAAGTCCCCAGACAGCTGTCAGCAAGGCAGGCTGGAATTTCATAAAGATTCATAATGTTCATGGGAAAATTGATAGTGTTTTCCATCAGCGGTAAGATTTCCTGTATTTGTATGATGGCATAAAACTGTGCAGAGAAAGTGCCTCCCCTGTGGAGTGAAAAGGGCGAAGACCCTTCAGCCCAATCGCAGTGACAAGGAAAGAAAGGCTAAGCCGGTGACCTAGCTCAGCAAGAAAAATGGTGCCCGTGAGAGGACACTGGCCTAGAGCATAAATGTGCTGCCAACAAATTACATGAGAACCCTGGCATTCGGGAGGATCTATGTCCTTTGTCGTTTTATTTAAATGTAATGTATATGAGCTCTTGTTTAGAATTTGTGTGTCCTTTCCTTGAGGCGAGGATACTGTCTAGGTCAAACATGTCTACTGTCTTGCCTCATGTTCGGTGCTGTATCAGGAATGGTGTTAGTTTTTATTCCAGTACTTTCATATGAAGTCATCCCAGCCACTTAATCTTCCACTGCAGTGCACAATGAAGCCCTCTCAGCTTAATGGGTTCAGCAGTCTCTCCTGGGATGATGGCCAGAATTGGATTGATATGCTGGCTTATGAAAAACACAAGGAACCTTTCAGGGCAAATGAGTAACAAGAAAAAGAAAGAGAAAGCATTTCTGTTAACAGAACTGAGGATGTTTTGTTTTGTTTTGTTTTGTTTTGTTTTGTTTTGCTTTGTTTTTGCTTAAAAATATCAACTGTGCTGCACAATACAGCCAGAGTGATTCACAAGGCAGAGGCATTGGCTGTGTTTAATAGGGTCATTTGATTATAATGCCTCAGATGGAAATGCTTCTATTTTTGCTTCAATAAGGACATCTGTAATGGTAAACATGAGCACAGTCAGGCCTATAATGTGATCAGTCCAGAAAGAGGTTGAGAAAATGCTGGACAGTGAGGCCTGAGCTATAATCTTTGACAACATGTGAAATGTACCAAAGATACCCACATCCCTGGAGTAAATACACAAGGCAGAGCTATCCTTAGATAATCCATCTCTGGCTCTAAGGAAGAATTTGGAGAACTCAAAGACAGGTCTTATCAAATGCCCTTGCTAAGCTCTTCAATCTATTGCCTTCTTAAAATTCTGGAGTGGCAGTCTGACTCTGAACCAAGTAACTTAGAACACAGCCTTTTTTTGCTCTTGAGTCAATTGGATAAAGGAAAGAATGTCTAAACTGACTTTGGTTTAATGGCTTTGTGAGTCTGTAAAGGTCTGAATGGAGCAATGCTTACAACTTCAGGAATATTTAATTATTAGTAACTAAATTTTCTTAAGATAAATTTAAAGTCACTTTGTCCTAGAAAGAATTTAAGATGATCCATTATGGTTTTCCCAGAACTATAAATAATAGAAATGGAAGAAGTAACCCATGGCAAAGGCACAGAAGGCATTTTTCAACGAAATCATAGATTTCTCTAACCTGAAAAATGAGCTGCCTGTCAAGGTACAAGAAACATATAGAACCCAAAATAGACTAAAACAGAAAAGAATTCCCCACACCAGATAGCAATCAAAAGTCTGAATGCAGAGAACCAAGAAGAAACATTAAAAGCTGCAAGGGGAAGAAACAAAATAACACAGAAAGGCAGATACATGAAGATAACCCCTTAATTCTTAAAGGAGACTTTAAAAGCCAGAAGGGCCTGGACAAATGTTCTGCAACCTCTGCAAGACCACATATGCCAGCCCAGTAGCACTACACCTAGCAAAACTTTTAATCACAATAGATGGATAAAGAAAGACATTCTATGATGAAACCAAATTTAAGCAACATCTGTCTACAAATCCAGCTCTACAGAAGGCACTAAAAATAAAACATCAACCTAACAAGTCTAGCCACACCCAAGAAAACAGAAGTAATAAATTGTATCAGACCAATAAATCAAAACAAGTGGGGAAAAAAGCCCAAACCACCACAACAAAATAACAGGAGTCAATAAACACTGTTCGTTGATTATTCTCAGTATTAATGGTTTCTCAAATCCACAATAAGAAGACAAAGACTAATGGGATGGATTTAAAATTAGCACCCATTCTTCTGCTGCTTCCAAGAAAAACATCTTAACATCAAGAATAGACATCACTTCAAGGTAAGAGGATAGATAAAGATAATTCAAGCAAGCTGACTTAAGAAGCAAGCTGGTGTTACCATTATAATATCTGACAAACTAGACTTCAAACCAAAACGAATCAGAAAAGATAGCGAAGAACACTTCATATTCACTCAAGGGAAAATCTACAAAGAGGGTAACTGCAATTCATAATTTCTGGTCACCAAACAAAAGGGAAACCAAGGTCATAAAAGAAATACTACTGTAGTTTAAATTATGTGCCAACACCCATGGTGATAGTGCGTGACTTCAAAATCTACTCCTGCTCATAGACCAGTCATCCAAACAAAAGCTAAACAGAAAAACTGGACTAGAACTGACATTATAAAACAAATATAAAACAAACCTAATAGATACTTACAGAACATTTCACCCGGCACAAAACAATACACATTTTTCTCAGCAGCTCATCTATCTTTCTCCAAAATTGACCACATGCGTAAAGTAAGCCTCAAGAAATGCAAGAAAATTGAAATAACACACTTCATTCCATCTGACCCCCGTGGATTAAAGCTGGATCTCAACAACTACAACGAAAAACTTACAAACTGATGACAACTGATGAGCTCACCACTGAATGAAAAGTGGATCAAGAGAAAAAATAAGAAAAAAATGAACAACTTTCTAGAACTGAATGAAAATGAATGCACAACACACCCAAACTTACGGGACACAATGAAGGTAGTTATAAGAAGGAAGTTCATAGCCCTATGTGCACCCCACACTCTCTCTCTCTCTCTCTCTCTCTCTCTCTCTCTCTCTCTCTCTCTCACACACACACACACACACACACACACACACACACACAAAGGAGACATCTCATACTAGTAACTTAACAGCATACCTGAGAATGCTACAACAAAAAGAAGACATCACACCCAAAAGGAGTAGATGAAAAGAACTAATCAAACTCAGAGCTGAATCAATAAAATAGAAACAAGCAAACAAGCAAAAGCCAATACAAAGATTCAATGAAAAAAGAGTTGGTTCTTTGAGAAAATAAGTAAGATTGACAAACTCTTAGCCAAATTAAAAGTTGATGAGAGAAAAGATTCAAATGAACAAAATTAGAGATGAAAGGGGGACATAACAACAGACACTGAAGAAATTCAGAGAATCATAAGGACATACTTTAAAAACCTGTACTTTCAACAAATTGGAAAATCTAACAGAAATGGGCGATTTTTCTCAATTCACAGCATCTATCAAAGTTAAATCAGATCAGATAAGCAATTTAAGCAGGCCTATAACCCCTAGTGAAATAAGAGCAGTAATTAAGAGTTTCCCAACCAAAGAAGCCCAGTGCCCGATGACTTAGTGCAGAATTAGAATTCTAGTAGACCAGACACCCTGGGTGTGTAAGAGCAGACCCAATCTCTCCAGCAATAGATAGTCAATACAAAATTAACTCAATGGCATTTTTGGAGTTTTGTTTTGTCTCATGATGTTTTTTTCTAGTCATCTTTAAAGAAAAACCTTTATACATTCTTTCTTATATATTGTGATTTCTGATTTTGTTTTTATAGATTTTCAGTGTGTGAAGGTATGTGTATATCAGAGTCTGCATTTTTTCTTATGCTTTTTCTTTGACTCTTTTTCTTCTGCTTGTTTGGCGCTATTCTGGATTGTTTTTATATTACTATTGTTGTTGTTAATTTTTTTTCTAATGGGAGAGAGAGAAAATGGTTTAGATTTGGGTTATGTGGTGAGGCTCTGAGATAATTTGGGGGAAACAAAACCATAATCAGAATATATTACTTGAGAAAATATGTTTTCAATAAAAATCCACACCCACTTACACAAAATCAAAAGTTCAAACCTTTCTTTATAAACTTAGCCCGCCAACAAGTGTTTTTGTTGTAGTAGCCAACATGGGCTGATAACATGCTAACTGCAAAACTTTTTAATCAGCAGAGACTGAAAATGAGAAGCTGTTTCTTTTCTGTCACCTATCAAACGCATTGTGGTTTGAAGAGCTGGAGTAAGCGAAGGGAGAGGAAGAGAAGGTGGGAAGGGACGCCGCATCTCAGTCAAAAGTTAGTATGACAATTCCCACTGAAGTGTGACAATGCACCTCAAGAGCTGACACCAGGATGATGTGGGCTGAGTGAGGGACGGTTCACTGCTGTTATTAGAATAATTGAATTTTCAGAAACAAGAATTTATAACCAGCTGCCTGTAACCTCTTGTCTATCTCCTCTGTCGTGACTCTCAGCGGGCCTCCTACCCTCTGTTTCATTTATGCTCTGTGTAGAAGGCTGGGCAACAGCAGTGCCTGTTCTTTAAGCAGCATCAACTTCCAGTGCCACAGGGCTTTGGGGGCCTGAGTAGGTTACCTATAAACAGAATGTCGCTGTTAAGAAATGAGTCTTCCAAGCCCAAGAGCGTGGACCCCAATGGTGCGTAAACCTAGCAAACCTCTCTGAAAGCTGTGGGGTGAGGTCTGAGTCTCCGTGGCAGGTATGGGCCAGGATATTACAATGGCTCTGGAAAGACACCAAAGCAGAAGCCAAGCAGATATTTAAAGGACTCACGCATCAGAGAAAACCAGGTCAAGGGCCTCCAGAGAGAAACAGGAAGAGAAGATCTGAAGCAAAGGGGGCGGGGGGTGGCTTCTGTGATGTGTAACAGGCTCTGACAAGTTGACAGGGTAGGGACAAGGAGGAAGAAGCTTTTAAGTCTCAAACTCAGAGAGAGACTTACTCCTTGCTACTTATTCAAAGGCTGTTCTTCCAACTTGAGGAATCACAGAATCTGACATTTCTACCGGGCTCCAAATAGCAATGCCCTCCCCGACCTCAAGGGTTAAGGGAGATTATTGTGTTCATGGAACATCATGGTGGCAGCAAAGCCAATTCCTAAATGCTCCCGATCACCGGTAGATTTTTCATCTGATCTCATCTTATTTTGGCAAACACTGGTTGGCCCTCCATAAATACATAGCTGGGAATATACGGGAAACCAGCCAGGCTTGCTAAGGTGTGACTTTTCAATGTAAAATGGTAACAGCGGTAGTTCTTGCGTTGTTGAAGGGAAACGGTGCAATGGGGTTTCTACAGCATCTAAACAGAGCCTTGGCCTATGGCAAGCATGGCTTCTAGCATCAGGCTCAGTGTCGGTGGTAATGCCCATGTCCTTAGTGTTAGCATCTGTTAGCTGCCCAGCTGGTGGGTTAATAATGTTTCTAGATTTCCACCTAACACTGGCGAACAAGAAATACATTTATTGGCCACTTAATGCTTGGATATGGAAGACTCCCAGGTGCATCCTGTATCTCTTTCTAATCTTCATAATGACACCGTGAATGAATAAGTATGCCCACCCCAAGCCCCTTCATATGAGTAAACAGGTTGGGGAAAGGAAAGGATTGGCCCAATGACACACAACTAGTAAATAAGGACACAGAAGTTTATTGTAATGCTGTAAAATTCCAAAGTGTCTATCTGGAGTGGGAGAAACAGGGGTGTGAGTCCTGCCTTTTGTGCTATCTTGCTAGGGAGTCTAGGGAACATCCCCACAGGGCTCACATCCCCACAGGGCTCACAGTGGGAGTGGCCAATAGAGCTCTTCTTCTCCTGCAGTCCATGATAGAGCTGTAGGTCTCCACAGCACATTTTCTAGTCCTTTCTCACATCCATTTGGACGTTCAATTTGAATAGTCATATCTTTTTTAAAAGGTTATCTAAAAACTAGAAGCTCCTGAATAATCCCATAGTTCCTCAAAGTGACCTGTGACCAATATAATGTCGTAGGAGGCTAAGCAGGTGTAACTTCCAACTCCACCCATCTCTGTAGTTGGTTGTTCCATCTGTATCTGTTCTATAAGTTAGAATCCTACTCACGGGAGAGCTGAGGAAATGGCTCAGTCAATAAAAGTGCAATCGTGAGACCCTGAATTTGGAACCCTAGAACCCATGAAAAGCCAGTATAATGGTACACATTTGTAATCCCAGAACTCCTGAGGCAAGATGCGAGGGAGAAGCAGGAAAATCTCCTGGAAGCTCCTGGGTCAGAGAGTTGGGTGCGTGCAGCAGTGAATAGGAAACCATGTCTCACACAAGGTAGAGAGCAGTGACTGAAACCTGAGATTGTCCTCCGACCTTCACGTATAGGCTCTTTCTAACCTGCATGTTTGTGACTATATACATACATACATACATACATACACATCACACTATATGTACCACACACATGCATAAATAACACACACACAAACACTCGCGGGGGTGGATATTTTAAATAAAGAACCCTAAACAGGAGATACCTTATAGAAGGCAAAAGACAATCTTTACTGTCAAAACATAAAAGTTATATTTTGACATATAGTCTTGATATATCTTACAGGCTTCCCCTGCGGCAATCCAATGTCACTCATTCATTACCCAAATACAGCTGATCATGCATCCCATTATTATGCAGGCAACTGGTCCTGGAACGTGTCTGAAGCAAAAAGAATTTGGTTCTATTCTAGAGACAGAAAAGCACCTCAGTGAGATTGCTAAATTGGTAAAAATCTTGCTCATAGGATTGATAAAATAAGCAAAACATTACTAAAGACTGAAAACATGATTTTACCATTTGAGTAACCCATTAGATTTCCCAATGAACCAAGGGTATCCTATCAATCTTACATGAATTATTGGTTGTTTGTATGAGTTTTGAGGTTCGGTGAGATACTCATTTCTGTGGGTTGATAATGGTGTCGTATGCAGCATCCATTTCTTCTTCTAAACATAGAGCATTTCTTCCACCAAGAGGCAACCTATAGAGGAGGGGCCATGGCCTAGGCACCCAGTCTCCTGGGACTCTTAATAATTGAAATTTAAAGAGGCAGGCGGATTTCTGAATTCGAGGCCAGCCTGGTCTACAGAGTGAGTTCCAGGACAGCCAGGGCTACACAGAGAAACCCTGTCTCAAAAAACAAAAACAACAACAACAAAAATAATTGAAATTTAGTTTCTCTTGGGCATGGAAATGCCTTATCTTTGGGGGAAACTGAATAGTACTTGGCCCTGTCACAGTAGAAAGAATGGATTTAAGCTTCTCCTGAGCTGGGCCTTGTGGTGCATCTGGACAGTGAAGACAGGAGTTTCAGAAATTTAAGGCTGTCCCCAAATACAGAGCAAGTTCAAAGCCAGGCTGAGTTATAAGTGACTGTCCCACAAACAAACCCAACAAACAAACAAGAAAAAGAAAACTCCAGCATCTTCTGGAAGCTCTGAGTAGCAGCCAGCCTGAGGCAGACAAGCAGTGAACATCCTCCAGTTCTGGCTTTACTGTGTTTTCCTGTCACAGATGGGCAGTTTCCACAGCCTTTCCACCCCCACGCTCTTTCTCCCTGTTTCCAGTGGAAGGGAGTGTAGAACAGGAAAGGAGTTTTTGTGTTAGTAATAGGACGTCTTCCTGTCCTGTGTTGCTTGGGTGTGGACTATCTATAGTAACACAATCACACCATTTCAAGTAAAGAGCTTGAAAACCAACACTGCACGGCTGGATAAATAGAGTCACTTGAGCAAGCTCACAGGGCTACCTGACAGAAGAGATTGTGTGTGGAATAGACAGGCCAGACCCTGAACTGGGCTTTGAGATGAACTGGCTACCATTGCCTCCTGTCTTATCCCTTGTCTATGACTCACATCCTGGATGTCCCCAATGTGGCATCTCAATGTCCTCCGTGCACACCATCCTGTGGAGAATGGCCAGTTTATCATTATGGTTCCCAGCTTTATCGTCACAGTTCCTCCTCTGAGATGACTCAGGGTGCGTGTCCTCCATCACTCTCCTCCCTGTGTTTGGGAACCTCTTCTGAGTTGTCAGATGACAATCCCTTTCCTCCCACTCATCCACACACTGTCATCTCTTCCTTAAAAAACTTCCTGGACTTTATCCTTCGCGTCATAAACAACACACACCCCACTAATACATGTGTCTCACAACACCTCCGTGGGATGCACACTCAGTCAATCACTCCCATTTTACAGATCAGAAAATGAAGGTACAGTAAAGTTTAAAAAAAATTCCCTAAGGCTTTAAAGCCATTGAGTGGCCAAGAATGGTTTTGAATTATAGGCCTTTTGGCTACACGTCTATGCTCTGATTTTAACTAAAGCACAGATGAAATTTCTCATGGTTCTTCTTGGCTCCTTCTTATGCTTCCATTATCTACATAAGCCTTTCTCTTCTGCTACTTGAGAAGAGGGATTAGTGGGATGTGTGTAGCATTTGAAAGTGGATAAGGCTTAAGGGGATGATTATAGTGTTCTGAGTCCTATTCTCTTCAGTTGTAAAAAAAGGGGGGAGTTACAATATGTAATTTTTAGTGTAATGGCAAGGAAGATTAGAAGCAATGGTAGTTGGGAAGTTCTTGCTCTCTTGTGCATCACAGGTATTCAGTAGTGTTGGCTTCTTTCTCCTTCGTGTTCCCATCACTGTAACTTTTTGTAGAGTTCAGATTGAATTAGCAACATCAGGAAGAAGATTGAGAGCATTGATCTTGCATTCATTCATTCATTCATTCATTCATTCATGCCTCATTATATTGTAAGCACCTATTCTATTCAAGACATCCTAAAATCTGCCAAGGACCTGAGGGTGACCGTAACAGCCTTTGTCCTCCCAGATGAAGCTTTGATTTATGGACTTCCTGGGAAGCCCTCTCTACTGTGACTTCAAGCTTTAGTCTCCCAGTTGATGTAATTCATGGAAATTAGCTGCTAAATGCAAGAGATAACTATGAAGGATGTTAGACCTCCTCACCTGTTGCTGTGTGTATGATTGATGATAGCAAACAAGAATAACTAACAAACGTACAGATGGAAGCAGCAGACCCAGGGCAAGGTGTTACAAAATTGGGTGCCTCAAAACACCCAGCAGAGATGGATGCAGTAAATAGATTGGGGGAGCAAACAAAGATAACATCAAATAAGGTGCTTACAAGCTTTCAGAAGAAATCACCTGGGCAAGCCCTGTTAGGACAGTACATTAAAGCTCCTGGTAGACCACTGTCCCTTTGGGTAAGGCTTGCAAGTATAAGAACAAATAACAGGAGATAGTTACTTCATCAAACTGAGTGCTTATGATTGTCTAGCAGAACTTGCCTGGGGTGGGGGGCTGGTCAGTCATCTGGAGTTCCTGGTATGGATGAGCTGCTCTCTGTGGCTCAACTTCCAGCTTCCTGCTACTACTGCAGGGCTTTGTATATTATGGGATAGCAGTAGTAACCTAGACTATTAGCTATCTGTCAGTTGCTTTCAAGGACACAATGTTTTCACTCAGGGACTGTTTACAGTCTCTTCCCTCCCTGCCACAGAATTAGGAGGGCTAGCCTGCTCTAAGGAAAGCTGTTTTGGAGAACATTTCGGAGAATGCTTGAAATAAAATGCTGGAGTCTGGGACAGTTGGGCCCTTCTTGTTCTTCAAGTCCATTATCAACAAGTTTAAACAGCATGGGGCAGTATATCATTATAATGTGTAGTACAGTGACCCATAGAGATTCTTTTAGACTGGATGGTGGTGCACGCCTTTAATCCCAGCACTAGGGAGGCAGAGGCAGGTGGATCTCTGTTTAAGACAAGCCTGGTCTACAGAACGAGTTTTAGGACAACTAGGGCTACATAAACCCTGACTTGGATAGAAAGAGAGAGAGAGAGAGAGAGAGAGAGAGAGAGAGAGAGAGAGAGAGA
>JANHMN010000014.1:19009920-19039162 GCA_030674055.1 Rhabdomys pumilio | reverse complement strand
AGAGAGAGAGAGAGAGAGAGAGAGAGAGAGAGAGAGAGAGAGAGAGACTGAGATTGTTTTAGGATTGGACTGATGGTCCTTATTAGATCAGATTGAGATACATTGCTATGACCAAAGTCAATGCATCACCATCAACTCTGCTTTCTATGACACCCTCTCTCCACACTATAGGCAGTATTGTAGGCTTTGCCATTAAATACACCAAAATAAATCATACTGTCTCTTCTCTAACTATTATTGAGACAAAAATAGAAAGATGGGAAAACCTAAGGAGACATGAGAAGATCAGTAAATTTCTTGACCTAGGAAACCAGAACTAGCAAGAACAGGGCTACTTTTTCTATATGTGCCGCTCTGTGAATATTTAAGCAGATTCTAGAACCTTTCTAGATCCTTGCAGAACCAAGAGCTGTGTATTGACAAAGGAAAATGCTTTCTTGTTCATATCATTTACAGAATGTCTAAAGGACTGTCTTCTTCCTCCCTCCTTTCCTTATTTTCTTCCTTCTTGACTTTCCTCAGAACCAGACTGAATTTATATGTCTCCTTAGGTGAAATTGTAAAGTTGCCAGAGACTGCAGAGGGAGGCAGACCCTTGTTTTGGGGTGAACCTGTGGAGCAGCTCATCTGTGCTGTGTGAATGCTGGACTGTTAGCTCAGAGACTGTGAGATGGAGCAGGAAGCTGCATGGGTTGCAGCAGTGTTGCTAGCTTGGGCTTGCAGAGCAAAGCACATTCCTCAAGAGCTGCTCCTTTCACTGAGAACTCGAGACCACCCATTCTCTCAACTAGTTCTGCTGATTCCAAAGTCCATTCTTAAACTGTGCCAACACCCTAAACTCTATTTTCTATGGTACCCCCTCTCCATGCTATAGGTAATATTGTAGACTTTGTCATCAAATATGCCAAAATAAATCATACTATCCCTCCCCCTTCTAACTATTATTGAGACAATATAGAAGGATAGGAAAACTTAAGGAGACATGAGAAGGTCAGTAAGTCTCTTGCCCTAGGTTCTGTTACATTTCCCATTGGGAAAGAATCAAGTGGTAAGAAATCACTGTAAAGTTTGCCTTCACAGAGAAGAAAATCTATTTCCTAGGAGAATCATGCTTCTGGTGGTTTGAATAGGAACGGGCCACACAGGTTCATAAGTTGAAGGCTTGGTCATCAGTGAGTGACACTACTTGAGAGGGATTAGAAGGTGTGACCTTATTGAAGTCGATGTGGCCTTGTTGGAAGAGGTTTGTCATGGGGAGTGGGCTTTGGGTCTCAAAAGTCCAAGCCAGGCCCAGCCTCTCTCTTCCTGCTGCCTGTTGATCCAGATGTAGAGCTCTCAGCAGCTTCTCCCACCACCATGTCTGGAGTGTCGTCCTACTTAATGCCATGATGATAAGGAACTGAACTTCTGAAACTGTAAGCTAGACCCAATGAAATGCTTTCCTTTATAAGAGCTGAAGTGGAAATTTCTGGTTGGTTGTCTCATGGGATACAGACTCAATATGATGTTTTGCTGAAGCAGACTCACGCGATGTATTGCTGAGGCAAAACCCGTGAGAGGACACATGATGTTTAGAGAGGGTTTAAGTAGGACTCAATGGACAGCGACGGGGAGCTTGCATAACTAGATGTTCAGCTCTTTGTTGGTCTCACATCTTCAGTGATCTTTATTTTGTTGAGAGGCATGGCAGAGAACTGGCATTGTGGCTGGTCCTGGTTAATCCTGCTGACTCATTCAATTCAGCAGAGGCCTGGGCATGTTGCTGATTTGTGTTTGGTGACACTTTTGAACTTGACTGCTGGTATCCTGACAAACAGAGATTGGAATCACCCCAAAGAACTACTTCTAAACAGGTCCACATTCCCTTGTCCTATTTACCATTTTACTATTGTCTTTTCTCCTCTACCTTTGGATGGTGGACTAGAAGGGGTGGGGTTGAAGCATTTGAGAACCCTTATTAAAGTAGGTTTTGAAAACTCTAAGCCTACAGGAGTTGCTGTGGTCATGGTATCTCTTTATAGCAATAGAAAATTGACTAAGACAAAAGTTGGTACCAAGTATGGGGTATTGCTGTGTTATTTAAAGAAAAGCCTGAGGTTAGGTGTCATAAAAGGAGTGGTGACCTCAGGGCAAGACCTTAGCCAGCAAAGCTTCTACCTTGTGAAATGGAGTTAAAGAAAGGCTTATGCAGTGAAGGAAACCGTCAACAACAGAAAGCTGACGCTGATGTAATTGAAGAAGGAGGCCCTATTCCAGCTCTACCAAGCAGCAGAACTTGGCAGAACTTTTGGACACAGATTTCTGGTTTTAGACTGAAGAATACAAAAAAAGGGGGTTATAAAATCTACTTCTACAGCTAAGGAAAGCTACTGAGGACAGGTGTGTGTCAGGGGTGTCATGCATGGAGGCTCAGAGAGCCACTGCATGAAGTTGTGAAGGTGAAGCTTGAATTGCCTTGGAAACTCCAAGATGTAGGAGATGCCAGAGTCATGGATATCTGCTGAGGAAAGCTACAGATCATGTTTGGAACCAGCCCAAGAAAAAGAAGTATTTTGTAGTCAACAAAGCTGAACAGAGCTAAAGAACTGAAGAGCACTTTGACATCAGACATGGAGATACAGAGTTTGGAGTTTGCCCTGCTGGCTTTTGGTCTTGCTGTGGTCCAGCATTCCTTCGCTACGCTCCCCTTCCTCCCTTTTGGAATGGTAATGTATATTCTGTGCCATTGTATGTCAGAAGTTTGTGATCTGCTTTTTAATATTGATTTTACCAGGGGTTACCGTTAAGAGATTGCATGATTCTCAGAAGAGACTTTGAACTTTAGATGTTTAAACAGTTTTAAGACTGAAAAAGTATGGAGACTTTTGAAGTTGGACTGAATACACTTTTGCATTATGATTTGGTTACAAGTCCATGGGATCAGGGAGTGAAATGTGGTAGTTAGAATAAGAATGACCCACACAGGCTCACGTGTTTTGAATGTTTAGTCACTAGGGAGGAGTGTTACTTGAGAGAGATTAGGAGTTGTGGCCTTGTTAGAATAAGTGTGTCACTGGGCAGTAGAGTTGGCTTTGAGGTTTCAAAAGCCCAAGCCAGTCCCAGAGTCTCTCTCTTCCTACAGATCTGAATGTACAACTTGCAGCTATTTCTCCCACACCATGTCTGACTGCATGCCACTATGCTTCCTACCATGATGATAATGCTCTAAACTTCTTAAACTGTAAGCAAGCTCCAATTAAATGCTTTTCTTTATAAGAGTTGTCATGGCCATGGTGTCTCGTTATAGCAATAGAACACTGACTAAGACAAGGTTTAAGGCTAACTACATGTGACCTTCTATTTTTATCTTATTTTGTGTAAGCCTGAAAACAAAATGCACTTCACAAACCACCTTGGAAATTTGTTTACAAAAGGAAATAATTTAAGTCAAAAAATAAACCAGTCCATATTTAAGTTTAATTTTTGATTTTTGCTTATTTTTGGACCGGATTGTCAATCATACCTATTGAGAATAATTTCAAAATCTACAAAAGCATGTCCAGAGCTATGCATCTCTTTTTAATACCCTCACTTAAATCTAAGCATATGCAATCTCTTTCCCAATAAACCCAATTTGCTCCTGTCTACACTAATTTCTTACTACTGTAATAAAATGCTCTTGACAAAAGCAACTTAAGGGAGAAAGGCTTTAGATCAAGTCACAGTTTGAGGGGATAAAGTCTCTCATGGCAGGGAAGACGTAGCTGTATGCAGGTATGGTAGAATGGCAGGAACAGTAAGCAGAAAGCAGACATGACATGGAACCAAGATATGAACCCTGAAGGCCTTCCTACAGCCTTCTTGAAATGAAGTTCTATTTCTTGAAGATACTTTTTCAAATGAAACGCTACTTCTAAAAAAATTCCACAACTGACCCAAACAGCAACACCAGCTGGGGGACAAGTGTTCAAACATGTGAGCCTGTGGGGGACATTTTTATTCCAACCACAATGGCTTCATAGTGGCCTATCCTGGATTCCTGAAGCATAGGTCAAGTGAGAAATCCAGGTCACAGCAGAGAGTGTCAGCCATATCTCCCACTGCTGCTGACATACTCATATGCATTTCCTGCATGAATCATTTCAGGAACCTCCTGCAACACTCCTTGTTTTCATGCTAGTCCTCAGAGAGGCCATTCTCAGTCTACATGGATCCTTCTTGAACTTAATTTAGATCATTATCTCCCTTCTCTATCCAAAAGCCTACACTCACAGTAAAATGACTTTAGGACCTGGCTCTGTGATCTGCCTGGCCTCCTCTTAACAAACCTTTGCTCACCCCATTTAGTCACAATATCCCATGGCTTTCTAGGAGGCCCTGCCATGGAGGCTTTTCTCTGTCCCTACAGGAGGGATCGTGGAAGCTCTCCCTACAGAGAGAGCACTGTACACATTCTCAGTTCTTAGTAATGTCACCTTCCAAGGTGGTCTGCCCTGTCCATGCTAGGAAAACCACTCTGCCATTCCCAACATTATTTCCCATTTTTCTATTAAGACATCAGCTTCCAGTATCATATAAAATGAGCTTGTATGTACTCTTGTGGAAAAAAGACAAGTTCAACTCTTGTTTTTTTCCCACAAGAGTATTTGCTGCCAAAGCAGAGATTTGTTTTGTTTTGTTTCTCACTGTTGTGTCTCCAGCACTGACAACACCTGTTACAGAGCAAGTGTTCAGTGCCTAGGTGATAAATTAGTGTCATTTCTTGAGAAAAGACCAAGCTGCAATCCAGAATGAAGAGTAGACGAGCATCATTTGCTCTTTTCAGGGTGCAAAGGAATCTGTAATTACAGGGAGCCTGTCTGTGGGCTCAGACACACCTCCCCTCTCCACCACTTTCTCTGGGTGGGCGATCACTGGCAGCTAATCATCCAGCTGAATTATGGTATTGCTTGTAAAGTACAGCCATTTGCCTAAAATTGGTTAATGTGAGTACTCAAGGGTATGAATCTTAGAAAATTCTAGACTTCAATCTTATGAGGATTCATAAAAGAGTAGCTCTCGGGTAGCAAGAAAAATGAACACAAAATTCTCTCAAAAAATCTGCCCCTTACACTTTTCTGTTTTTAACCATTTAATGTTCTGAATTTTAAAGGAACCCCAAGGAAATTAAACCATTTATGATAAGAGATTGATGTTACCTACACCTGAGTCATTGATGTTACTTAGGGAATCCTCCTAGGGCAGAGACTTAACAACTTCAGCATTTCTGTGTTTTCTATAGTTGGCCTTATGGAGCCAAAGTGAGATGAGGCAGTCTGTCTCAGGTTTGCATGGGTCTAGGATTGGAGGGCCTCTCATTTTGTGTGTTTAGTAGGCATTCTATGAAACCAAGGGAGGAAGGCTGTTAGACTGTTAATCTCCTGGAGCAGATTTGGCTGATGGGACAGTTACAACTTTATTATTCTGACCTGAAGGGAGTATGTGAGCAGTCTGTTTCCACCCACAGAGCCAAGCTGTCTGTTTTCAAAGAGCTTTTGAAGGCAGGTAACAATAGAGCCCCCTTCACACCCACTGAGATGGCAGACTCTGTGGGTGGACTGCGCATTGTTAGTTGGTAGTGTGTGTTCAGAGAAAGTGACTGTTTTTGTTAAAGGAAAAAGGAGGCAGAGAGATGCTGACAAAGAAACCCAAGGTTCTATATATACACCAAAACTTTTACTTCCCATAACTGTCTTAGAAAGGCTTAGCAAGGAATTGAAGATAGAGCTCCACCCCTTCCCCACCCCTAAGAAAAATGGTGAGAAAAGAAGGTGCAGTTGTCAGGTAAGATCTAGAAAATTCTTCAGACCTGGCTTCTATGTTTTACACTGAAGTTTTGGCTTCATAAGTAATAATGCCTTTGAAATAGGAACTGAACTCTATTGCTAGTTGCTACATTTGATCTAAAAAGAATTGACGTAGGAGGATATGCTTCCATTCTGTAGATGAGAAAAGTGAGGTTTATAGATGTTAATATTTTGCCAAAAGTCCTATTTTAGAACTTGTCTTGAGTTCAAACCTAGGTGTGCCTTAACATCATGCTTTTAAGTACCATTCCATACGACCTAAGGCTGTTGTAGCTCAGCCTTATTAGATCCAACAGCTATTCTAATGGTCTTTTCTTATTCTGCTGTCAAAACTCATATATATTACTGACAACCCTGTAATTTTATAACACACTCAGCAGTCTGTGTATATTAAAAAGTAGAGATGAATGGAGAATGAGTTATAATGCAATCATATAGCTTTAAATATGTAAATAAGAAAGCATGACCACACCTGGAGGCTTGTGTCTCCAAGTATTCACATGTACTTGCGTGCACATGGAGACTCTTTATATGAGATGCTATTACAAATACTGTTGACATGGATAACATGACTTTCTAATATAGAAACCTTTGGGGAAATCTGAGCAAAAGGCACATTTCCATGTATTTCTATGATAGTTGAATTTTTGAAAATGTGACCTTTGATTTTTGCATACATATACATGAATATAAAGTGACACTTTAGCCAGTGGAGTACTTAAATTATTTTAACAGCAACAACAAGCTATGCATGCATAGAATTATTATATTTATCTTATTTTATTTTGGAAATAGTTTTTGCTATGATACTTACAGGAGTTTAATCCTACGGACAGAACATGGGGCTTGGGGTAGTATTATCTAGCATTAGGAAGCAAAGGAATTTATTTTCTTGCCTCAAAAGTCTATGAATTCTCTGAGTTGGGGATGTCTGAGTTTTCAATTATAAAGCATACAATTAGCCCCATCTTTTTTATGTGTCTTCTCTGCTTTGTAATGTGTTGGCCACATTCTTAGCAGGCTTTGCCCTTTGCTAGTAAGAAAGTGACAGCCACTAAAAGCTTGTGCTAGAATATTCCAGTGAAGCAGAGAAGAAATGAAAGCCTCCCTTTGATTCCCTACGAAATGCAAATAAACAAAATGTAATTCTTCTGAGCAATTGTACAACATGATATTTCTAACCACTCTGAACATGGGGACCGAATGGTCTCATGGACCATACCTGGCTGCCAGGCCAACTTCTGCCAATAGCATCCAAACCATCCAAACCACTTGAACTGAGGACAAGGAGAGGTGGTTCTCTAAATGTGCTTCTGTCAGAAGAAAAGGGAGAATGCTAAGCAGACAAAGATAGTTCCATTCCACTACCGATTCAGACACATTTGAGTTTGAAGCCTTTCTGCATCCCACTGTCTCCATGAACTTGTGTATTCATTCTTTCTGAACCTACATTTCTCCGTCTGCAAAATGGCACAGGTGTCAGGAATGCCAGCCATCCAAGATTCCTATGAAGAAACAATGAGAAACAAAAGAGGGGAAAGCTCTTATTCAGTAGTGATTAGAAAGTACAGGACAAATGGCTTCCTAAATCCAATTCACTGGGGATTGAGGAGCTAAAGGAATCCTGTATGTTGACGATTGCCATGGCTGTTGAAAGCATGCATGGCTGTTTTCCATCCCCATTTTATTCAAAGAGGGAAGCCTGCCTGGTGTAGCAGGTGAAGGTGAACCATGTCATTAACAGCATTAGAATGCACACCTGCAGCATGCATCAACGCAGCTGTGTTTATTATCACACCTCATCAACCTTTCCGCAGTAATTTCTCACTCATTATGGAGAGGTAGTTATATTTCACTTGATTAGAAATAACTCCCTATAATTTCATCATGAAAAATGAACTTGATATCAGGCCTGGGCCACACTCATCCCCTGCCCAGGCTCCTAGCTTTACTTTCAGCTTTGTGTTACTTTACCACAAAAACATGCAACATGAAACTGCCATTCTTCAGTGTCTTGGGCTTTATTAATAATAATGAGTTAATTTTTGTTTTTAAAAAAATCTATATTATTTAATTTTAAAAAGTAGGACTTGGGCATTTCTTCATTAATCTTCATGGTGTAGCTGAGTTAGTCCTGAAACTTCATTATATGACTAATGCAAAAAAACCACTTAGCATCCAATCCAGCCACTTGCTTTAACAATCTGTTTTTAGAGTATACTGTTGAGAGAGTAAGAGGATCATAAGAAAGATGAAACCCACCTCCTCCCTCGAAGCCCCTACAGCAAAGCTTCCGGGTGTTTCCCAGGTGCCATTCGAGTGCTTCAGTGCACAATCATGGTGGTGAGAGGAAGTCAGTACTCTGCAACCTTTGCTGGGGAACAGTTTGGAGAGATCAGAGTCTTGGTATGTGCTCACAAGCTCAGTGGGTCACGAGAGGTGAGCATGAAGAATCTGTTTCGCAATGTGTTTCATTGTGTTGTGAAAGGCTCATGATTTCAGATTTGCAGTGGCAGCTCTGCTCTGGAGCTGGTAGTTTTCCGATGGGAGAGGTAGCAGGTTCCTGGGTCTCCCAGTTGTTCTTCATGGTGTCTTAGCTTGGGGTTTCTTGCTGTCAGGAGACACCATGACCAAAGCAATTCTTATAGAGACAAACATTTAGTTGGGGCTGGCTTACAGTTTCAGAGGTTTAGTCCATTGTCATCATGGTGGGAAAGCAGCATGCAGACGGACATGGTGCTGGAGAAGGAGCTGAGAGTTCTACATCTTGATCCACAGGCAGCAGAAGGGTGAAGTGTGAGCAAAGAAACTGTCAAAGCCTGCCGTACAGTACAGTAACACACTTCTTCAACAAGGCCACACCCACTCCAACAAGGCCATACCTCCTAATAGTGCTGTTCCCTATGGGCTAAGCATTCACATACATGAGTCTATGGAGGCTATTCTTATTCAAATCACCACACATGGCTTCCAGAATTTCCTGAAAATTCATCCAAGAAGCTCTTACCTCAGATACCCCAACGCTTCTGAAAACTCCGTAGTAGATCAGAATAAACTTTCCTGTACATGATTAGAATAGTGGCCACTGTTCTCTGCATCTTAGTACATACCTTTCATTGGAAGTGTACCTTAAGTTTCTGTTTCATTCAAACATCAAAGTGCAAGCTGAAAGAGAAATGGACACTCCCCCAAGCTCTCTCAGCAAGAAAAATCATAATCATAAGCCTATATAGTTCCCTTTTAATTTAAAATTAAAAAATTCTGGTCCCTAATGATAATATTAGTAGAAAGTTTTACCTCAAACAATAAATATATCAAAATTTGCATTGTTTGAGAAGGTGTGTGTGGAGTAGCATGAATTATAAGTGTTATGTTCACCCTGTCATTTAGATATCTGAATATTTAAATTCAAATTCCACAATATATAAATCATAGAGATTAAGTCTGACATTTTGGGGGCCAATAGTTGAATTTCCAATAACCCCCCAGTGGTAAAACAGCTTTCCTTAATTTGGCAATTTTAATGGTGCAACTGAGTGAAGCCATGTTGAGACAGAGGAGATTAGGGGAAGCAGGAAGGAAAGGTATTGATGTGTCTGCTTATACAGGAACTCTGGGTGTTGCTTCCAAGGAAAATTCATTTTGTACAAGGACTGCAAGAACCTTTAAAAGCTGATGTTTAGTGGTCTGAAGACTGATCCAAATTTTATATGTCAGCTAGAGAAATAAAACTAGCCAGACTCTCCAACATATTTTTGTCAACATATTTTGTTTAGCAGAAAATAAAGCATGAAATGGAGAGTATTGGTGAGTGAAATGAAGGCTTTCCTGGATTTCAGGTCTGCAGTGGGAATGATGTAAGTGTGTAAGGAGATGTCTGGTGTCACTCTGCAGTAAAAATACTGTAAGTGTGTAAGGAGATGTCTGATGAGTGGAAAATCTGACCAGTGTGTTAGTTACTTATAGTGGGGAAGGGAGACAGAGAACTGGAGGTAAGCCTTATCTGGTGGAGTATATCTTTATTCCCAGTGACTTGGAAAGCCTAGGCAGAAGGATCACAAGTTCAAAGCCAAGATCAGCCTAGGCCACTTAGCGAGACCCCCACGTAGAAATAAACTGTAAAACAGGGCTGGATACTGCTCAGTAATGACTGGTTCTGGAGTTAATCCCTGATGATAGGGGTAGAAAAAAGAAGAAACAAAGCTTGTGGAGCTGTAAGTTTTGAAGAGATGCTGCCAGCACTGTCAAGGTCTTGCATATGTTGTAGATCTGAAGAGACCACTGGATATGGTGAGGTGATTTTCTGACCACTTGTCAATCTTAGAGGAATTTTGATGTATTGTAAGAGCAGAACCCAGACTGTGATGGGTTAAAATGTAGATGGGGTGAGAGAAATGCAGGTGTGAGGAGACACCTTCTGTTGAGAACACAGTAATAGAAGAAAGACTGATAGAAGATGCTTGCACACCGCATCAAGGGAACAGGGCGTCTTCCTTCAGAAGAAAGTGTCAGTGAAGATGGAGAGAACAAACGTGGAAGAGCAGAGAAGACAGGGAGTGCCACGCTTTTTGACTTGAATCTGTGAGTCACATAACTTCATCTCCAGCAGTGCAAGAGCAAGTGTCTGATCATAATAAATGAATGCCCATTCTAGAAACAAATTGTATTCTGTTATTAATAGAGTCGTGTCCCCATTCAATTACCACGACACAGAGAAAGTTTTATCCATCCTGTCAGCCACCTCCGTGGTGACTCTAATGCTAATCTTTGTCTTGCTTTACGTTTATCTCGCCATTCCCAGTATGCACCGATGTACTTCACACTGTAAGGGTTTAATTGATTCTGGGGAACTGAGCTCAATTTGAAACTACGAAATGACAAGTGATACAGGAAAAGTCTCAGGTTCCCTTACGTATTTATCTATCTGCTAATATCAGCTTTGCTTCTTTCCTGAGAAAGTTATCTATAATTAAAAGGATATTTTACTGTGATTCATTTGTTCTATATTACATTTTATTTCATTAATCACAGAGAAGTTTTTAGCCTCATACCTTCACACACACACACACACACACACACACACACACACACACAGAGAGAGAGAGAGAGAGAGAGAGAGAGAGAGAGAGAGAGAGAGAGACACTGGGTTATGGAATCAGGATGAAAGCTTTTGCCTGGCCTTTGATTATATCATACCTTCTTGGAGAATAGATATTACTCGATCGGATTCTTAAAATGAATATCACAAAAACTATTGAAATTATCAGTGTTGTGTCATATCTTCCTACACTGTTCTTGGATCTAGTGTCTAGTCCCCATTCTGCATGGCTGGCACTAATAATGTCACTGGGCAAAACCAAGAGACCCGCACAGTGACTTATCTCATTCCCACTTTGCAGCAGGGCAAGGCTAGGCTGAGAGCTGGAAGCTCACTCAGATGTCTTTCTCCCCACTCCCACTTGCCCCCCGAGGTGCAGTACCTCGCAGCTGCATTAAATAGATGCTCAGAGGTGTCGTTCTGTGCACTGGAGGATGGCTTGCTTCTCTCGGCATGCCTGGTGCGTTAACAGATGCCCCCTCAGCCTTAAAAATATTATATGCCATCCCAAGAACCTGGCTTTCTGTGAGTGGCGGGCACTAGAATAGAACTGTGTACATTTCAGGGTGGCCAGGCCCAGCCTGGGATCCAACCTACTCTAATTCTGTGTCTTTTACGACAAAGTCAGCTGGCAGGCAAGAGCATTTGTCACCATGTCACCTGCCAGTTTCCTTTCTTATTAATTCCTCTCTCTCCTCTAGATGAGCAAAGGTGTAATCTTTTTCTATGTGACCTCATCTTCACTTAGACAGAAAGGCATGAAGTTGCCAAACACAGCAAGACCTGAACTCCCGCAGTGGCTAGATCATTGAGGGCAATTGCTGAAAAGCCTGTTACACTCAAGTCTTTCTGAATGGAAAATAAATACATGTCTTAAGCTATTTATTTATTTTTAATTTTGATAATTTTTGCAATTATTTACAAAATTTATAAAATTGTATTTATGTATTGATAAAATGTATATTTAAAAAATTTAAGATTATAAAATGTATATACAACTATAAATATTATAAAATTTTAAATTTATAAAATGTATAACATTTTATTTATAAAACTACATTTTATAATTATCTATTTTTATTTATGTATTTTTATACTCCCAGTTTTATCATTTTTAAGTTCTATTTTTATTCATTCACTTTACATCTGGCTCACTCTTCTCCTTCCAGTCACCCCCTCCTACAATCCTTCCCTCACCCCCCCTCTCCTTCTCCTCTAAGTGTGTGGGACCCCCCTGGATATCCACCCTGTTGGGAGCTGACTTTAAGCAGAAAGCGGCTAGAAAGCAGCTATCAGCTTTACAGCCATCTTGAGCCATATACCCTGACATGAAACTTGATTTTCAACAGCCTACAACAGCTGAGCACACTCTGATATCCCACATAGCTTGTTTTGCTGTTTAGTGCCCCCAGCTGCAAGGGGCATATGGTATCTACGCCTACAAGGCATGCAGTGCATGTGTTGTCCACGTGCTATCTACGCCATACATGCCTGTAAGGCGCACGTGCTGTCCACGCCTGTAAGGCTTACGTCATATCCACACCTGCAAGACACGTGGTATCCACGCACCTACAAGGCACATGACAAAAGCCTATAATTATTCATGATTTCCTTGTTGTAGTGTGTGTGTGTGTGTGTGTGTGTGTGTGTGTGTGTGTGTGTGTGATGGGGATGTAGTAGTAGTAGGTGTAGTGGTGTGTGTATGGTGGAGACAGTAAAGAAGACTTTACTACAGATCCTCTGGCTTGTTTCTATTCTTCGGGGCTCTTCCCCTTCTTCCTCCCACTCTCTCTCTTGCTAAACCCGGACCTGTGGAACAGAACGGGCCACTATAGTTTGGCCCCCAAACGTGGGCAAGAGTGGTCCTTTACAGTTAGCTCGGGGCTTTTACACCCCCCCCCCCACACACACACACATACACTCTAGCACATCAAGTCTCTGCAAGGCTAAGTGCTTCCTCTCCCGTTGAGTCCAGACAAGGCAGCCCAGCTAGAAGAACATATCCCATGTACAGGGAACAGCTTTTGGGATAGACCCCCTTCCAATTTGTTCAGGACCCACATGAAGACCAAGTTGCACATCCAATACATATATGCAGGGAGGCCTAGGTCCAGCCCATGTATGTTCTTTGGTTGGAGGTTCAGATTCTGAGGGCCCCAAGGGTCCATGTTAGTTGACTCTGTTAGTCTTCCTGTGGAGTTCCCCTTAGGGCCCGCAATTTCTCTTATTCTTCCATAAGGGTTTCTAAGCTCCATCCACTATTTGGCTGTAGTTATCTGCATCTTTCTGAGTCAGCTGCTGAGTGGAGCTTCTCAGAAGACAGCCATGCTAGACTCCTGTCTGCAAGCACAATAGAGTATCATTAATAGTGTTGGGAATTGATGTTTGCCCATTGGATGGGTGTCAAGTTGGGCCAGTTATTGGTTGACAATTCCCCCAGACTCTGCTCCATCTTCTGTGCCTGTATTTCTTGTAGACAGGAGAAATTTTAGGTTGAAAATTTTGTGGGTGAGTTGTTGTCTCTATCACTCCACTGGCGATCCTGCCTGGCTATAGGAGATGGCCTCTTCAGGCTTCATATCCCCAGTGCTGTGAGTCACAGCTAAGGTCACCCCCATTGATTCTTGGGAGCCTCTCTTATCCCAGGTACTAGAGATGCCCTGCACATCCTTATCCCCATCAGTTGCAGATTTCTGCTCATTTTATATACAATTATATTTTGTATACAATTATAAAAATTTAAATTTATAAAATCTGAGACATTGTATTTATGAAATTATTTATAATTATTTTATTAAATTAAATATTTTAAATTATTTATTTTTACTTATATTTTCCAGTTTTTAAAATCATATATTATCCTGTCACTGGAAAGTTTACTTCCCAAGCCACCAGTGCCGAAGAGTGAGACTGGGACACGAGGGGTAGTGGTTTCCGTGCTGCAAGTGTTTCTATTCTCATGCTCACCTGCATAGCCGCTGACTCTTTTAGAAGGCTGATTTATAACGACATTTAATACTTGCAGGTAAGAGGTTCAACTTTTGGAGTAAATCAATACATATAAATTACATTTCTTTCCTTTATGTTTTAAAACCATAGAGGTTTTTTAAAACCTCTATGTTTTTAGCTGATTCCTTCAGGTGACCTCTGTAAACACTGGCCAGAGCCTTTGGGCAACTATTGCTGTCTAAATAAAGCAACTAAAGGTTCCCTAAGCTACAAGATCCTTTGTAAGGATTTAAATAACAGGCAACTTACTCCTTTCTGAAGAATAGTTTTGAAGGGAGGAACCCACCCTTTTCTAAAATATTTAGATCTATGATACTGGTGCAAGAAATCTCAAATGTGACCAGGAAGACATGATTATTTCCACAGAGTCTAATGACTTCTGACTTAGCTAATGCTATCTTAGGAATATGTGTGCATGCTTGTGAGTGAGTGCAGGGCACGTTCCTTCCACCCCATTCCATCTCCTGTGCTTCTCCTCAACATAAGCAGTTCTGTCAGGTTGCTATGGATAGTTCCTTACTAATTCCTTACTTTCCTCTAGACACGGCATTTTACACACACACACACACACACACACACACACACACACACACACACTTAAATATACATATATGGATTTCTCAATATTAACATTGATATTTCCTCTGTGGAGGAAACAGTCTTCATTGAGATCTACTAACATAATTATTCTACCATTTCTTTCTCGGTGTTGATTTTGGTTATTTCCTGAGTTTGTTTTTTCTCTCCTTTGCAATGATAACCATTATATACATATCCTTAAATATGAATGTTTTATTTCTCTAGGACAGATTTCTACAAAAAAGACTGGCAGAGCATTGTCAGATTGCTTCTTTACAGCCTATAAGAATTCTCCTGCCACCACAATGTCTCAAGTATTGCTATATTCTCACCAGCAGTAGATAATAATCATATTTCTTCGCATTGCTGTTAGATGCATAAAAATGATGTCCTGATCTGCCTTTTATTTGTAATTTTCTTGCTCATTTATAATGATTAGTATTTGGAAACAAAGGGGCTCTATTCTTATAATAATCACTAAACACAACTAATTTATTATTTGTTTGTTGTCTTACATAGAACTCAGTCTTATCTGTGCCTATTTTGCCTATTTTTCCTAGTCCTCTGAGACTTTCACCCATATTTTTGTTGTATTTCTCCCTAACTTTCCCCCAATTCACCATTTTTTCCTATCCTCCCGACTTTGTGTCATCTTAAAATAGAAAAAAAAAATCCCTCAAGACCAATTTATGCTGCCCCAATATTCTTAGCTGTGTGGTCTTCTATTGGAGAATGGCTGACTTACCAGGGTTTATATCCTTAGGAAAAAAATGTCTCTCCCTCTTTTAGCAACCAACCCCAGAACTAGTAGTAGGATTTCAGGGTCACGTCCCGTCTCCCTGCTGGAGTTTGGTTGGACTTGGGCTAGCACAGGCTTTGTACATGCTCTTACAACTACTGAGTTCGTAAGTGCAGCTATCCTGCTGGGTCCAGATATTCCTAGTAGTCATCCATTGCCTTAGGCTCTTACACTTCTTCCTTCTCTTCCACGGAGATCCCTTTGCCTTTTAAGATGATTAGGGTATATGTGTACCCTTTAAGACTGAGCATTCCGTAGTCTCTCATTCTCTGCACCGTGGCTAGTTGAAGGTTACTATCTACTGTAAAAAGAAGATTCTCAGATGAAGGTTAAGATGCATTGATCTGTGTGTATAACAATAAGTTGCTAAGAATTAGTTCAATACCATGGTTATTTAGCCGCATAAAAGTAGTGTGTTCTCCCCCAGGGCCTACAACCTGTCTAGCCATAGGTTCTTAGCCTGAGAGTGGTGCTAGGCATGGGCTTCATCCTGTGAAATAAAACTTATTTCAAATCAGAAAGTGTTTGGCTACTACCATGATACTTGTGTTATTACACCAGTGAGCATGTCTTTCCTGGGCAGTCATTATTATAGCTCCAAAGGTTTGTAGCTGGATATGATTGATGATCAATTTTCTCCTCTAGTAGCTTGCATACACCCTCCTGCACCATGGAAGCCAGCCAATAGGATAAAGGTTTTAGTTCTGTTCCAGCTTGATGTTTTGCATCCTATGACTCAAGTCTTCCCGGTCTTCAGCAGTAGGCTTTGGCTGTCAATTTCTGAAGGATAACCAAGAGCAATTGCACTACCCTGTAATGTTTGGGAGTCTGTGGGACCTCACTGAATAATAATTCTAAAAGGAATAACTTATATATACCAAGGGTTGTTTTAATTGTTAGTCTTGGGTATCTGGTAGAGGCTTTTCTGCTTTCTATTTTCACCAGTTTGCAGGAGCTCTTTGTTAGGGAAATTAAACCTTTTCTATATGTATTATGAATAAATTTAGGGAGTAGCAAGTCACTTGTCTTTCAAATTTGATTTTAGATGTAGTACCACCCCTTCATTTTGTAGGTCTATTTTGTGGGATTTTTTTTTTAAATACAAGGTAAATAAAAAAGGAGAGCACCTGGCCCAGAGCTGTAACTTTAGCTGATGGTAAAACAGAGACAAGCCTCAGTTCCCCAGGGAGGGCTCCCCCTCAGCACTGCTTCAGGGAGCTAGTTTTCTCACTCTGCCACTGTCCTTCTACACTCCATCTGTGCAGGTTCACAATGAAGAGCAAAGGCATCTCGAAAATGCAGGGCAGCAAGGGATAATAAAGTATCACGACATAAAAACGGAATACATGCCTTGAGTGCATAGCAATTCTTTTTTACAATGCCCCTTTATAGTAATTCAAGCAACTGAGTAGCGCTTTGGGAGATTGCTGGCCCTCTGGAACACTGAGGGGTATCAGAGATAGAGCAGATGGCTGTGGGGCATTCCTGACTGGGAATTCTGCCAGCGAGCATTCAGTAAAGAGGTGCAGAGTTACTCTGAGCAAGGCAGCCAGGAGACTAATATGTTCTGATGGCGTGATGCCTTTTTGCAAGCTGCAGGGCTGTTTATTCAAACAGTGTAGGAAACAGGCCTTTTGGAAGCTCTGTCTAACATCTGAAGTACCCCATTGCTGTGGAATTCTCTTCCCTGTAGGAAAATGTATTAGAATAAATATTCTTTGAAATATCATTTCATCTCCTATAAGTCTGTGATTTTGAAAAACAAATCATCCAAAATGTATTCTCTATATTGAGACATTAAGCCCAATAATTTGCAACACTGTTTATAATGCATGTTTGCAGCTGGAAACCCAGAGTGCTATCTTGGTGACCAAGAACTTGTGTATTTGGTAGAACAACAACAAAAAAGTCAGGTGATTTGTTTCTAGTTTCTGTGTGGTCTCAGGGAAACAAGTCAAAACATTAATGTTTGATCATTTTCAACTAGGGTGGTAGGAAGTGAGTAGAGAAGATAATTTAAAACCACAGACCTAATCCAGGATTCTGATATAACCTTTTACAAGGGTTCGGTCCCATTCACCATCTCCATCCCATGTGACGATTAGGTAGCTAATTTCAGTTAGAAAAGGTATCTGATATTAGAGGTAAAATGAGCATAGAAAAGAAGTTGACTATTTTAAAATTCAAAGAAATTTCTTTAATTGGCTATTAGTAGTCTGGGAAACGCACACACACATACACACACACACACACACACACACACACACACACACACACACACATCCTAACTTCATGGGCAAGGAAATAAATACATGGCTCTTCTACAGGTTCAAACGTTAAAATCAAAGATATTCAATGTAATCTGCATCTGTCTTTTTCAAAGCCATTTACTATAGTTTATTTGGGGTAAAAGTCAGCAGAATGTCTGCTTAGAGTTTAAATTATCATCTTTTACTAAAACTATATGTATATCGGTCAACTAGAGTCTGCCTTGGCAATGAATTCCTGTGGGGCTGTGAGAGGCAGCTGGGTACCTGGTTGAGCAGGCTTTGAACCCTGGAGACCCTCAGGGATGGTAGGAGTTTGGCCTTGCTCCTGGGCCCCTGGATCCATTCACATAGCCACAGCCCCCCATAGAGAGGTCCGTGGCCATTGGTCACATAAAACAACGCCTCTACTAGCCCCTCCAGAGGCAGAGGGCATGACTACAGGCCACAGAGCCTCAAGACAGATCTCCATATTAATGAGATACCTAAAGGCCAGAGGGTGTAGCCAATTAAGCATTCCTTCTCAGACCCTCCTCCTTGCAAAAGGTATTTAACCTCAGGCCTGCCCTGAGAATACTGGGGTATAACTTCATTCATTTTCCACCATGACAATAAATATCTTAAGACCATATCTTAAGACCATAGACTATCTCTCTTCTTTGGAGCCCACCATAGGGAACCGTAGGGAAGCTCTTCAACTACAGAGCCTTCATCTAATCTCCCACCCACAACCTCTCTATGTTCTGCCACGAAGACCCAGCCAAGTGAGTCACTGCAATCAAGAGTCTTATCCCTATTTCTTAAAACAAAACAAAAAAAACCACATTTCAGTAAATTTCACATGACTAAAATGATTTAATTTTTAAGATACACAGCCATCAGGAGAACTGATTTTAGGAACAGAAATTTACATACTTCAGTTTGGGTCATTCATTTTCCAGAAAGGCAGATATCTTTGGTCAGAGACTTGACTTCCTTCATTCCCCTTAAGACTCTTTTGGGAAAGTTTACATCTCTGTTTAAATATGAGTTATTTTCCCACCCATCCAAAGCCTTTAAGAGGGGCCAGTAGAAATAAGTGCTGCTGACTCACCATGAAAAATGATGTCACATGCATTAGAGGAGGCCTGCCCTTGATGGGTATATGGCTCAAGGCCATCACTTTGTGAGTGCTAGGGAGCCAAATCCATGTGGTTGGGCATATGTAATCTAACTGACTGGATCTCTCCAGAGACTGTCTGTCTTGGAAGTAGAACTCTTTTTGAAAATAGAGGCAGCCACTGAATATTTTGCTGATTTCAACCTAGGGCTTCTCTGTGAGTGGTATTAAAAATATTTACTGAGGGCTAAAGAGATGGCTCTGTGGTTAAGGATACTGGCAGCTCCTGCAGAGGATCAGGGTTCTTTTCCCAGGACCCACATTGTGGATCATAATCGTCTATAAAGTCAGTTCCAGTGGGGCAGTGATGGCGCACGCCTTTAATCCCAGCACTTGGAAGGCAGAGGCAGGCGGATTTCTGAGTTCGAGACCAGCCTGGTCTATAGAGTGAGTTCCAGGACAGCCAGGACTACACAGAGAAACCCTGCCTCGAAAAAACAAAACAAAACAAAACAAAACAAAACAAACAAAAGTAAAGTCAGTTCCAGAGTATCCAATGATCTCCTCTGCCTTTTATGGGCACTATAAACACATGGTACACATATATAAATGTAGAAAAACACTTCTCTGCATAAAATTTAAAAAAAAACCCAAATCTTTGAAAAAAATTCAACATTACTTAGCAGCAAGAATAGCCATTTTCAAATAAACTAGATAACAGAGAACACTCTGGCTTTATAGACCCTATAAATGTTCAAGTTATTTAGAAGAAATTTGATGAGTTTTCAAACTTGTAGATTTATTTTTTCATGTAACCCAAGTGTCACAGACTAACTGATTCTCAGGTTACAGGTTGGTGTAGGAACTGCACAGAGCTTCCTCCAGCAAACTTTCTATTAGCTGGCTTGTGTTTTGGTTCCTGGCTCTTGTGTTCCTTCCTTCAGCCACAGAGCCTCTAGGCATGTGCTTGCCTTCATAGCCAGGTGCTCACATGGTTCCAGCATGTCATACAATCTAGCACGCTATACAACCTGCAGCTCTGGCCCTCCTGGTAACAATAACTACTTTCCATACCATAAATCCTTCTGACTGAGCTGTGGCACCACACAAGCTCCCTCTCCTTCTTCAGCCCTGACGGATACCCGCCCCTCTCCTGGCTGCTGCCAGGTCTGCTATTGGGCATCATCATATGCCACCATCACAAGTAGTTTCCATAAGTAAGTAATTGCTTTTCTTGTTCAAGGGCCTGGATGCTCTCCCAGCATCTGTTGATCAAAGTGCAATTTATATTAAAAAAAATTAGCCCATAAAGTCTGCTAGAGGATTTAATATATTCAGTGTCTCTGTCATTACCCAGGTCACATGATGACAGGATACTAATTTGTTAATGGTCAGAGTGACATTCAAGAGTAATCAGCTTGAATTAATGAGTTGACATTAGAAACCATATTATTAATTGCATTTGCTGCTCATCTCACCTCCTGCTTTATTCTTTGCATCGGGTACAGAATTGATCCATAGTTTAACAATGTGCCTGGGGCCCTTCATACAGTTTAGAGCTGAGCCTCCATGAAACTGCATGGCTTCTGTGAGGTTGTGAGCTTGGCTCCACCCTTATGATTGACACAGAAGGTAGTTCAGTCATGTGCTCAGAGACCCAAAGCAACTTTGCTGAAATAGGAATTTAATCTAAATTTGTTTGTCTCTATGGTTTAAAGAAACCATCTAGAATCTTCTGAATGCTATCTAATATAAATATACTTTAATAAATAATATAACTATGAAAGTGTATTCATACTCTCTTCAGTGCACAGGAAATTAAGCATAGAAGAGACATTAACTAGTGCAAGTCACTAGTTAATAAGTATAAATAAGGAACCAAGGATTAGAAAACAGCAATACTCACAATGGAGCAAGGGATGGCACAGCAGTAGTTAGAAGTGTGCCCACGTCCTCTCCAGGTCACATAGACAGATTCTAAGGATTTCTACATCTTAAGGAAACTGTTTAACCTGTCACTGCCAAGATACCAGCAATCAGTAAGAGAAGTGACATCTTTTATGCAAAATAAAACATAACAAGGTATGTCTACATGTGCTTATATGCTAATTTATTTAAATAAATTGCATATGCCTACCTGCAGTGCCTCTTTTCATTTTAAGTTCCAGTAGGAAAATGCGCACTAACCAAGTGTACAATATAATAGTTGAAATGTGTGTGTAGCTCATCAACAGAAACCATTACAGGCGTTGCAATGTTTCCTTATACAAAACTATAGAGGGAACTTATTGTATGGACAATTTTCTTCAAAGAATACTAAACTGCAGCAGATGGTGTCTTTAATGTCGCCAACCAGAAGACGCACAGTAAGACTTCAGTTGCCAAATTAGAGCGGTCACTTGACCAGCGGAACAGTCTCCTGTGAAGACTTTTTGAATTACATGTGTAAATTGGCGCAAAGAAAACAAACCTGAAGAGAAAGAACAAGGGGACTGGGAAGAGACAGTCTGCATGCTGGGTGCTTTGTGCATGCGTGTGCATGTGTGGATGCATGCTTGCATGTAATGTATCCACATGTGATATATCCAGATGTATCCATGTGTTTATGGGTATGTGCTCCTTCTGCATGTGAGCATAGAGGGTGTAGGTTGATATTAGTTGTCTTCCTTTATCACACTCCACCTTATTTTTGAGACAGAATTTCTCACTAAACCTTAAGCTTATTGTTTCAGCTATACTAGAAGGTCAGCGAGCTCCTGGAATCCCCCTGTCTCTGTCCCCAGCACCAGGGCAGTGTGCATGTGCTGCAGAACCTAGCTTTTATATGGAAGCTAAGGACCCAAATTCAGGTCCCTTTTTTTTGAACAGCTTCATTTTATTAACTGAAATATCTCCCCAGTCCCTTGGGTGCCTTTTTCTAAACTAGCAGCTTGACATTAGCTCATTCTAAGTAAGTAAGCACCAGACTTCTCCAGCAGCTACGAGTGGGTTATTGTTGGTGATGTTAAGACCTGAGACCTCATTTTAAGCCTGATTTCAAAGTGTTGGGTGCCTTGTGTGTATAGTCATGGGTAGTCATCTTGACACATCTTCAGATTGAGACTCTAGGTGTAATAATACATAGTTTTAAAAAAACATCCTGGAAAGTAGGGGGAGTTATGCCACTTAGTTTATCAATTTAGGCAACTCTGTTGTCTAAAGGTAAAGACAAGGGCTTACAATGACAAATCAGAGACCTGGGATGTGGGGTGCTAGCCATCAGTAAACAGTGAGTGAGCTGCCAGGGAGGAGCAGACAGGAGTAAGCAGGACTGACGGCAGGCCTTTAAGTTTGTGCTGGGGTCAGAAGTCCTGGTCTATTGCCCCAGGAGCTGAGCAAGAATAAAAAATGAGGCCTCATCTTCTGTATGTGTATCAAATTTCATGTTATAATTCAAGTTAACTAGTTACAAAGTCTGACCTACTCTCCTGCTGTCACAAATACATTTTCAAAATAAATCAGAACGACTCCAAATTCTGAGCATCCCACAATCAGCTCTTCTGCACTCTGGGGTTACCTCTCCTCGAAAACGGTCTTATGCAGATACGTGTAGACACCCTAGCCTGAGCACCCAAGGTCAATTCACGTCCTCTGTGACTGCTACTCTTGGTTGTCAACTTGAACAGGTCTGGAATTCATCAAAACCCAAGCTGCTAGATATTCTTGTGAGGGACTTTTTTTGTTGGATCATTTGAGGTGGGAAGATTCACCTATGATCTGGGCCACACATTCTGGTGGCAGCCTATATAAAGGACATAAGGACATAGAAAAAGGAAGCTCTTGCTCTTTGTCAGCTTACCCTCACTCATGCTGGCAAGTTCATTCCTCCATTGGTATTCAAGCCTACCTCTTCAGGATTCCAGTGTATACCAAGGTCCTGTATGTACACACACACACACACACACACACACACACACACACATGTACGCGTGCATGCATGCACACACATATATATGAGATATGAATATATATGAATGAATATAGAATATTAGTTTTGTTTCTTTAGAGAAATGTGAGTAACACACTCCTTAAGTAGATATAAAGCTGCCCGTTATGCCCTTACACATTCCTCAGGATGCACAGAACAGAGGCAGAATTCATTTTAAAGAAGGAGGACCTTGGGTCACTGAATTTCCTGAGTAAAGGACAGGGGTGCCTGCTGCCTAGCCTGGCAATTCAAGTTTTATCTCCTAGGCCCAGATGATACAAACAGACTGTCTTAGTGCTTCTATTGCTGTGACTAAGCACCATGACCAAAAAGCAAGTTGGAGAGGTAAGGGTTTGTTTGGCTTACACTTCCATATTCCTGTTTATCATCAGAGGAAGTCAGGGCAGGAACCTGGACCCAGGAGCTGATCCAGAGGCCATGGAGGAGTGCTGCTTACTGGCTTGTTCCTCATGATTTGCTCAACCTGCTCTCCCATAGGACTCAGGACCACTAGCCCAGGAATGACACCACCTACAATGAGTTGAGCCCCCTTCTACTGATGCCTAATTAAGAAAATGCCTTAAAGCCCAGATCTTATAGAGGCATTTTCTCAATTAAGGGTTCTTCATCTCTGATGACTCTAGCTTATGTCATGTTGACTTAAAATCAGCCAGTACACAAACAACCATCTTCTACAAAGTATTGTCTGACTTACACACACACACACACACACACACACACACACACACACACCCCTACACACACATGCAAAATGTAAAAATAAAAGTACAAGAAGGACCCTATGAGGAGGACCACAGTGGTCCTAAAGTGTGCTTGGAGTAGTTGGGAAGGGAATTCTGGGATCCAAGTATTTAGAGGTGAAAAATGGATGGACACATTTCTGCCTTTGGCTAAAGATTCCTAGAAGAATGAGGAGCAGGGAGATAGCAGATTCATCTAACCTTGTTCTATAAAAAGCAGTGAAAGATTAAAATCCCTTGGGAGAATAAGCTGGGTTTAGTATCTGCCACCCACCCCTTCCTCGTCTCCATCATGCCCCAGACCTGGTTCTGTTGATCTGACCCTGGTGGAGACTATCTTCCTTCATTGCTCCTCACTGGTTCTTCCTAAAGCCACACTGCTAGTCAGGGAGGCTTGGGGAGAGGCTGGCACTGTCTTACTAGAATCCTTTAAAATCCAAAGGCCTTGCTGTGCCTTCTTACCCAACCAGCCACTCACCATCCATGGCACCTCCGGTGGGTCAATGCACCAGCTCTTATGCCAGCTTTTCAGTCCTGCCTTCTGTAACTCCTTCAGCCTCTGTTACGATCCACGCCACTGCTGCTCTCTATGAGCCTTTGGGATGTTGGGCAAACTTGACTATAAGTCAGCCCCTTAGTGTGCATCTCCCAGGTGTCCCTTTTAACATCTGGGAGTGTGCTGTCCCTGGGGACTTTAACAATGACGACAGATGATGAGTTGAGGAGGCGGGCTTTGGAACAGACCCAAGGCTGAGCCCCAAATGGTCTGCTACTGTGAACTTCAGAAAGTTATCCAAGCTCACTGAGCTTTAGTTCCTCCTCTAAGAGATGAAGAGCACATTCACCTTGCCACCTTGCCATAAAAATGAAAAGAACTGTATATACAATGCTTAGCTCAGCACCCAGCATGTGGTAAAGGTTTCAGAAATGTCCAAATCTTTGCTTCCAGGACATGTGAAAGGCTCATTTACTCAAAAACTTACAGAATATCCTTCCAAGTCTAGTCTCTCAATTTAACATGTAGTATCTTTTGTGGGTCCCTTCTGTTCTGTCTCCTGTCTGGTCATATGTACCCCTGCCAAAAGAGCCAATGCATCTCACACATGGCTCACTTTCTAGCCTATACCTCTTATTCCAGCTGCAGAGTGTGTTTGGCTTTGGTATGGCTCTTAATGCTGGACCTCTTCTCTCCTGGTCTCAATTATGTCAAAGACAGCCTCAGGACTCACTTCTGCCAGAGAACCTATCAGGTTTCTCCTTTGCACTCTCTGCTCTACTTAGAGTAGATAGTATTTCCTACATAGCTGCAAATGTAGCTCCTATCCTATAATATGATTTGGCCAGATGTGGTTTCTAGCTAATCCCAGGTCTTTAGGAGAACTGGCAGCTTCTGTGTGTTACCTTAGAACCCCCATGCCGATTAAGATAACTTGCTTATTGAAAACCTGAGTACCTAAGGCTGAGGTCCAAGCTATCCTACCCATGTAAAAAGCTCATTTAGAAAGAAGGATGCCTTCCATCCAGTCATGTTGTCCACCTCTGGTATCCAGCCTCCAAGATGGTCTCCAATGAGCTCCAGTGCCTGGTGCTTACAACTCTTACTCAGTCTTCTTCTGTATAGTGCCAGGACTTGTCTGCTTGGTGAGTGGCAGGCAACTCAAGGGTAAGAGGATACAAGATAGGGGGATATAGGATAAGTGGATACAGGCTAAGGGGGATATAGGATAAGGGGATACAGGATAGGGGGTACAGGATAAAGAGGATACAAGATAAGGGGATACAGAATAAGGGAAATACAAGATAGGGGGATACAGGATAAAGGGATATGGGATAGGTGAACACAGGATAAGGGGTACAGGATAAGGCAGATACAGGATAAGGGAGATATAAAATAGGGGGAACAATGTCTTTTATGTGCCTTCTATGTCAGATACTTCACAGGAATTCTTAATAATCAAAACAATCTTTAACAGTAATTGGGGGAAAGAAGCATTCAAAGACATTAAAAATTATTTTAAAAGTTTTATAACCCCAAGGCCACCATACCACTATATGTTATCACACTTTTTAAAAAAGCTAAATAAAAGTTCAGGTGAATTCATCAGAAGTAAATGAGAAAGTACATTTGGAAGGCTTGTGTGGAGGGCTGTGCAGAGGAGGTGGTGATTAGATTAGTCATTCTATGTTTTATGAAATGAAAATAGAAAATTTCTTTTTCCCTTTCATCCTTCCAAATCCTCCCAATAAACTACCCTTGCTCCAACAGACTTTCAAATTCATGGCCTCATTTTTCTTTAATTGTTTATACAAATGTATGCATAAGTATGTATGTATGTATGTATGTATGTATGTATGTATGCATGTATACCCAGATATATAAATACAACCTGCTCAGTCCATATAATGTTGTTAGTATGTATATAGATCTGAATCTTTAAAGACAGAGCAAGGCTGATCATGAAGCCTCTGAATAGATGAGTAGAATCTGTTTCAAAACATTGGCAGACCAGCTCAAATCCATGTGATTGTTTGAAGGGCTTACTATTGCAAACAAAGGCTCTGAAAGGCTTTCCTACTGAACTGAGAGAGAGCTTTTTCTAACAGCCCGCTGAACTCCACAGTGCTACAGAGTTCAGATAAAATGAGAAAGAAACAAAACAATGCTCACAAATTGGCGTTTTTAAAATTAAAAGACTTAGCCTCTAAGCCCAGAAAGTCTCTCTTAAGGTGTGTTTAGGATGGAGACAGACCCCAGTCTTTCCCAGGGTGTGGCCTCCTAGCAGAAATCTGCCGTGCCTCTTTAGGGATGTCTGCTGCAGGACTGCCTCACACATTCTTTCTAGTCACAGCTGTCTGCTAGTGGCTCGACCCATTACAGAAATTGGAGCTTTTTCCAGCCCTGCGTTTATTACTTTAATGCTCTGGTTCCTTTCCAACCCTCGTCTAAACAGTGCTTCTATGCATCTACTGAGAATAGGAATTGTGATTTCCCTGCCATTATCATTTTACAGTCTCACATCTAATGGAATTCCCTCCAGTGCTTCTAATAATCTGGGTATACCTGTGATCAAAATGTGATGTGTGTATACAATAAATTAAAAGTAAAACTGTAGGTGTCCTGCCTTGTGGATTTTGTCAATAACAATCTATTCAAATAAACAGCACACAAACTAAAAACAGAACCAGTGCAGTGCTCAGGACTGCCTCATCCCTCTTCTGGCCACCATTTCTTAGCCCCAAAAGGAACCATGGTAACAGGCTACCATTTTGCCTGATTTGAACATATCTACAATTGGGATCACAGTGCTTTTTCCTGTCTGGCTTCTCTCTCCCAACATGCTTAGGTGATTGATCAGGGTGGTGGCCAGTGCAGCAATATGGGTCTTCCTGAATGTCCAGTGTAACCATAGCTGTGGCTGGACCTCAAGTCTGTGCACTCTGGTAATGGCATTTGGGTTATTCCCAAATGAGGCTAAGCATATAAGTTGATTGCTTTAAATTCATAAAACTCATATGTTATTGATGAGAAAAAAGATTACGCTATTAAAGGATATTCCATCACCAGCAGCAGGAGTAACATAAGAAATCGTGTAAGATAGTAATTATACCTCATAATAATTAATTATGTGACCTAATACATATGGTAACTAACTAGAGTTAGTCATTCCACAGTGTGTATATAATTCACTATATTGTGTTGTGCTATGTATCATGATTACTCACAATGTAAGCTGTCAGTTTGTGTGTGTGTGTGTGTGTGTGTGTGTGTGTGAGAGAGAGAGAGAGAGAGAGAGAGAGAGAGAGAGAGAGAGAGAGACTGAAGTCTCAAAGACCCAGGAATTAAAAGCACCTGCATCAAGCGCAGAAGATTGCGGATCTCCTTACTAAGGGCAGTGTCCTCCCTAGTTGGTTCATTACTTACTTAGAATACTTTGACTTATCTCTTTTTTTTTTCTATGCAAGTTTTAACTCCTTAGTGTACCTCTCCCACTTCCTGATTGCCAGAACTTTAAAAACTTTAATATTAAAATGTGTTTATGCTCAGCAGATAAAGATATTGCCAAGCAAACCTAACAACTAGGATTTGTCCCCTGTACTATATGTATACACTGTGGTATACACTATGGTACACACACACACACACACACACACACACACACACACACACGAGTAATCGTATATGAAATAAGTGGTTGATAAACTTCTACTTTAATTTACTGCACTTCTTTTATCTTGATGTTCTGGAATCAAAGTTCCCAAAGGAAATTATCTACAAGTCAGAGTTGCATCAGTAATGCTAGAAGCTGGAGAGAGGGCTCGGGGGTTAAGGGTATTTGCTGTTCTTGCAGAAGGCCTGGCTTCTGTTCCTAGCACCCACGTGGTGGTTCACAACTGTACATGCTTCCAGTTCCAAAGCCTCCAGCACCCTCTCCTGACCTCCACAGGTACTGGGCATACATATGATAAACACACATACATGCAGGCAAAGTAATTATATGCATAAAAGTCATAAAAATTTAAGTAAAGTTTTAAAAATAGACTAAGGCCAGGATACATTTGAAATTTGGAAAGATGAGATTTTTCCTTCTGCTCATCAAATATAGATAAGTTGCTTCTCTTAAGGGAAGCCACAGAAAGAAATGCATCCAAACTTCCTGTTTGTCCGTATAAAAATCCAATAATGAGCAGAAGAGATCTCAAAGTGTTCGTATAAACGACTACATGCAAACTTAAAATATTTGTGGTTCTTGCTATTAAAAGCACAGCCAACACAAAAATGGAAACATGAAACAAATGGAACTAATAAAGGACACATTTATAATATATTCACACAAATCATTGAGAAAAATTTATAGCATCTTGGCAAGATGTCATATTAGCAGCCAACTCTTTGTGACTCAGGGAAATGGTAAGCAAGAATGAAAAATAATAGATTTTATTCTTATGAGATAAAGAAGTGCAGAAAATAAATAATTGGACTTTGATAATAGCTCTACAAAGAAGCAAGCAGGAATAACAAATCTGTGCCTAGCTGTAGACAAGATGGGGTGAGTGATGGCTGGAACTAGGTACTAAAAGAAGAGTGAGCCAGAGAAGTTGACTGGGCCGTGGATGTGTACCTAGTGGCTACATATACCACGAGAGGAGAAAGGACTACAGCATCAACTGCTGAGATGGAGACACAGTGTGATAGACTGAGACTGGAGGAGAAGGTCTCCATAGGTATCCTAAAGTACCTAGGAAAGAACCCCCAGCCCTCACCCCTCCTCTGCCACTGCCTGGGTGAGCAACAACACAAGAATGTAAGGAACATAAAGCTTGTCTGGGTGCAGTCTTTCTAGGAAGACTACCCAAGGACAAAATGAAAGGCACAGGACTGATCTTCCAAACTCCTTCAGAGCTATTGTCACAGAAAGCCTTACATGGAAAGAACAACCACACCAACCCCAAACACCTTGAGCACGACTATAACTGACAGGTATAGGTATGTAATTCAGACTGGGTAATTCATGGAAAATGACCCTGGTAAAAATTCCTGGTAAATCCTGTAGCAGTGAGATTTTGGCTGTACCACTTTGTGTTCCCAGCTGGTCGCACTTGTACACTCACACACTTGCATACTCATGCACCTGCCCAGAAGCTATCTAGGGTCTGAGAAAGGAAAACACACACATCATTAATTTAAAAATGCCACTCAGTCAGTAGAGCGTGAAACTCTTAATCCCAGGGTCTCTGGTTTGAACCTCATGTTAGGCGCCATCTAATGTGAATTTTTGGCTGCACAGCTTTGTACTCCTAGATATCCGAATCCTCCCAAACACCTAGGAGCTCTTTGCT
>JANHMN010000014.1:18962021-19004910 GCA_030674055.1 Rhabdomys pumilio | reverse complement strand
CTTTCATTGTGGTTATCTTTCATGGTGGTTATCTTTCATGGTGGTTAGCTTTCATTGTGGTTATCTTTCATGGTGGTTAGCTTTCATGGTGGTTAGCTTTCATGGTGCCAGAAGATGCTGTGTAGGACACTGGGGGAGAAAAATGATCAATGGTGTTAGCCAGCAGTGTTCCCTTGTGCTAGCAAATTTGATATAAACTTGATACAAGCCAGAGTCATTTGGAAAGAGGGAATTTACAATGAAAAAAATACTCCCACCATTTTTGCCTATGGGCAAACCCTGCTGCATTTTCTTGATTGATATGGGAAGATCTAGGTCACAGTGGGTAGTGCCACCCCTTTACTGGTGTTTCTGGGAGCAGTGATTAAAAGTATCTCCACAAATAAAGGCTCAGGGTTGGACATATTCAATGCTGAGTTCTATGAAGCTTCTGAGGAATGGCTAACACCAAGGCTTCTCAAATTGCTCTGCAAAATAAAAAGGGAATGTATACTACCAAACACATCATATGGAGCCAGCCTCACTGTGACTCCAAAACCAGATGAGGACATAGCAAAGAAAAACAAAGTGGAAACTGGACTTACTTCCAGATAGTTATAAAAATTCACAATAAATCACATGCACACTGAATTCAAGGTTACACTGTGATCAGATATCACAACCAAATTGGTTTTGTCCTGGGGTGCAAAGTTGTTTCACCATATGCAAATCAATAAGTATAATATACCATTTAAAGAATTTAAGGACAGAAATAATACAATTTTCTCAATAGATGACATAAAAGATGAATGTGCCATAAAACGCTTCTAAGGAATTTAGGATTAAAAAAAAAAAAAACATATCCCAATATAAAAAAGCTTTCCATGAAGAACTTCATACTAGATACTGAAAAACTAAGAGTATTTGCATATATTAAACATTATTGATTTATATTAAGCATAATCAAGGAGGTGACAAATTGAAGACATTAAGGAAGAAATCGATAGAAGAAAACACAGGAAAGAGCAGCCTTCTGCAGTCATGACTGTGTAGAATTAATACTGTGAATTCTGCCCAAAGCGGCTACAAAGTTATTACAGTCCCCACCAAAATTCCAGCTGCATTCTTCACAGCACTTGGGAAATAATCCTAAAGTTCATATGAAAACAAAAGAGATCCAGAGTAGCCAAGGCAACCTCAAGTAGAAAGAACAAGGTGGAGACGTGACAGAATTACACTACAGAACTGAGAGAATGTTAGCAAGCCAGACACTAACAAGCAGTCCAATCGAATGGAATAGAAGACCATAGAACCTATGTGGCCATTGCCGCTTTCTTTAAAAAACACAAATATGAAAAACACGCATTGGAAAAAAACCTTTTCAATAAATGATCCTGTGGAGACTGGATATCTGCATGTAGAAAATTAAATTAGATCCATTTATGTTACTCTTCAAGAATCAATTCAAACTGCACAAATGGCTTTGAGATTGCTGCATAGAAACAGGGAAAGCACTTCACAATAGAAAGTCCAGACCAAATCATTCTGAAAAAGGATTCCAGTTGGCAACAAACCCAAGAGCTGGCAAATGGGATTCCATTAAAGTAAAAAGCAGAGTAAAAGGTAAAAGGGCAGTTGATAGACCAGGAGAAAATCTTTACCAATTATACCAGACAGATGTGGAAAGAACTAGGGGGGAGGGGGAAAGGAATTACCAAAAAAGTCTCTCAGTCACTACAGTGGCTGATGCACTGAGGAGACACGCTTCTCAGAAAAAGAAACACAAACAACTGATAGATATTTGACAAAGGGGTTAACATCTTTAATCATAAGGGAAATGAAAATTAAAATTGCTTTGAAATTCTGTCTCATGCCCATGAAAATGGTTAACATCAGGAATGGCAATTCTTCTCTCTTTGTGTGCACCCTTACTCTCTATCTCCCCCCCCCCCCACACACACACACCTTCTCTTCCAATGGCTACGCCCTGACCTCAATTCTTGAGACCAGTGAACTTGCCTGAGAGCATCTTCCCCAATAAACCTGCCTTTAATATAATCTGATAAAAAGATAATGATATAATAAATACTGATGAGGATGTCACAGGGATGAAGAATCCAGACTCTTGGCTGCGGTGGGTGTGAACTGAACATCTGGACAGGAGTATGGAAGTTTCTGTGTAAAACTACAGAAAGAAGCAGCATATGAGCTGGCTATACAGCTCTTGAGGACACCCAAGGGATTCTTTTTTCCCTAAGGCATTGAGGATAACTACCCTTTTTTGTTTCCAATATTATGAATCTTTTCAACTCAACCCTTTAGGTCATGAGTCTCTGTAACCTTGTTCAACAAATCTTGTGATTGGCACAAACTCTGTGACCCAACGCCAATCTCTGGAATTGAAATAAGAGAAATGCACTTTTAGCTCAAAATACAGCAGCCACCAGATCAAGTAGAAGATATTCTGACCCTGTGGTTCCGGAGTTGCCTGTCCATCAACTTTTAGTTCCAGGCTGGAGAAAGCTAATCACTTAACATGTGGCACAATGAGTTTGGTCTCTTCCTACCTGAGCAAAACCAGCCAACAGTCAAGTGTGATGCTCTTGTCGTCTACAAACATTCTTTTGGAAATGCTTCTATAATGGCTTTGTCATTTAGAGTCAGAAAGAAAAGAAAGAACTGGTTACGCCTTCTGGTCTGGAGCTGTCCCTGACACACATTCATAGTAGAGTGTGTTTTTTTCTGTTTTCTTTTGTTTTCAAGTAGCCTCTTTATGTGTGTGCACAAGCACACATGTTCATGGATGGGTGTGGCTACCTGTGCTATGCATGTGGAGGCCAGAGAGCAAGCACAGGTGTTATTTCTGTCATTCTTCAGGTGCTGTTCAACTTTGTTTTGAGACAGGATCTCTCACAAGAAGGCAAAGTTGGCTGGTCAGAGAACCCTAGGGGTCCACTGGCCTCCACCTCTTCAGTGCTGGCATTGCTTATGTGGACCATGAAGCCCAGCTTCTTTAATGAGTTCTGAAGTCCTCGTGCTTGCATAGCAAGCACATATTGTCTGAATTATTTTCCAAATCTTTCAGTTGTTCATTTGTTGCCATTTGGAAGAATTAGTTTTGAAATGGGCTTTGTAGGGTGTGTGTTTTGAAAAGACCACTGGAGTCTGGATCCACACAGTTTGTGACTAGTGAGTTACAATTTTCCCCTATTCACAAACAAGTTGCCAGTATCAGCTTTACACAGCTTATAACCCATTATGAGGATAAAACGTAACATTGTATTTTGAGTTATTCTAGAATAGAAATTTCTTACATTTCATGTTCCATATTCTCTTACAGGGAAACGAGAAAAAAAATGTTCTGAGTGTCCCTGTAAGCAAAGGCTTAGATATATATTACTGTATTCTACTGTGTTGTCTATTGAACAATAATAGTAACAAGCCTCATTGTGGTAGAGTGCAGAAGGAAAATTAATCATAAGACTTCAGGAGAGGAGAGCATGGGGTAGAAATACGAAAAAGGTCTAGAAGAGAAAGCAGCTTCCACATCTGCAGGCCTAGCCTTCCTCCCTGCTCAGCTCTTGGACAACTGAGGAGCTGTGCTTCAACAGGGATCCTTCCAGTGTGAAGGAGCCACTTCAGCAAGTGACCCTGGCAAGCAAACGTACGAACACACTGAACATGAAACAGTGCCGTGAACAGAGAAAAGAATAAACAATACTCACAGTGAATGTGTCACACAAACAGCTGGCTGTGCTGGGAGACGGTTCCTGGCCTAAGAAGTCTGCTCTAGTTTTGCACACTGTGTGTTACTTGTCTCAGTATCAACCCCAATAAGCTGTTAAATGATCCCAGTTGGGGGACGTTGTGTTACATTCTATTCATGCCACTAGGCATTTCTAATTTGGGTCTCAGTAAAAGGCCCCATCCATCACTTTCTCTGGCCAATCCCTCATAGAAGAAGGCAGGAACTAGATCAAGACATCCAGAAGGTTAAAACCTATCCTGTCTCATCTAAATATCACTGTTCTAAAAACATCAAAATGTTTTAACTGATGCTTTTTCTGTTTGAAAGTGATTTTTAAGATCAAATACAACTGAATTCAAAGCATGGTGTACTTATGAATAATCAAAGGAATAGCATGGAAAGCTATTTTTCTTTCTTCTTTTATTTTTTTTCTCATAAATATCAGATCTAAAGAAAATGTTAAAAAGGAAATAAGCCTTGCGGTGTGGTGCTGTCTTTGAAATGTAGTTTGTTTTTGCTATTGCTGGTAAATGTACTTAATATCACACTTTCAACATCCCTGGAGGAAGAAAATCTTTGCTTTTGTCTCTCCGGAATTGTGGCTTTGAGTGGCCCACAACGCTGATCTGAACTTCAGTGGGTATGAATTCAGACAATAAGGAACGTTTATGGTTTTGAAACTATCATGATGTTCTTGTCTGATTAAGATTTCCTAGAACACATTACTTAACAGCCACTTCTCACTAACATATGACAAATAAAAACGTATGTTTAGATGTTCTACCTAAAATCCTCTGGGCCACACTACTGACAAGGTGTGAAATATCAGTAGGCCAGAAAACTAGCTTTCAAAGGCAAAAAAGGCTTTGTCCATTGTGGAATGTGTCCAGCTGGGCAAACAAAACATAACTATCTGGCAAAATATCTCGGTATTGTGAATCCAAGCTTATTCTCTGTATTAGAAATAAACATCTCATTCTTATTAATAGCACAGAAAATATGAAGCCTCTGATACTTCATTCATTTTGTCTAGTTGCATGGGATGTAGTAAACGCAGAGGAGGCCACACTGCACATACAATGCCATGCCCGCTAACTTTTCTCCTAATGAAATTTCATGATTCGTTTGTTGTTAGGAACTCTTCACTAGTAACATTTTAACAGATGCACGTATTATTGCTCAGGCACACCACGTGATCTGAGCCACTCTTCCCTTCCCTTCATAGATGTTTAACATGTCTCAGCTTCATGCTACTGTAAAACAGCGCTGCCGCTGCCTCGTATGGCTTTGTGGGTGAGTTTCTGTAGCAGCATATACCCCCCCCCCCCCCGCAAGTTGGGAGGAGCTAAGGTGGGAGGAGTAAGAAGAGGAAGAGGAGGAGTATGGGAGGAAGAGGAGGGATAAGGAGAAGAAGAAGGAGGAGGAGTATGGGAGGAAGAGGAAGGATAAGGAGAAGAAGGAGGAGGAGGAGGAGGAGGAGGAAGAGGAGGAGGAGGAGGAAGAGGAGGAGGAGGAGGAGGAAGAAGAAGAGGAGGAGGAAGAATGAAGGAGGCAGAGTTGTAGGTGCCATGGTTGACCATGCATGTACTGAGACCAGTCCTGGGTAACAACTTATATCTAGGTTAGTTAATTGGTTAACACTTCCAATTATGTGGGCATCTTGTTATTGAGCATTACCAAACATATAAAGTTTTTGGATAATCTAAGCATTAGTCTCATTTTCTACCAGGCCCACTTGGATGGTGGGGTGGTCTGGGCTCAGCCCAGCCTTGTGGCAGAGCCACCTCCCACACTGGTGGCTTGTGGGTGGCAGAGCCGGAGTCTATGGCCACCTGAGCTGACGGCTTGAGCCAGCAGCTTGAACCAGCGGCCTGAGCCGCATCAGCAGTGAGAACACACAGCTGCTCATGACCTCAGGCCTAGCCTAGTTGGGAAGATGGTGACTGACTAAGAACAAGTAAGATTGTGAGCTGCCATTTTTAAATATCTCCCACAACAAGCTTCCTGTTTAGGGGGTTCCCCAGAAAGGGGGCATTGCTGTACTCACCAGTAGGCTGGAAATTTCTTCCTTAGCCCATCTAAATGATGACCCATTTAAGCCACTCTTAGGGGACAAACAGAACACAGTGTGATATTCTATAGCTGGTGCTCTGCCATGTCTCATTTTATCTGCTCCTTTCTGTTTATAAAAGTAACAGAACGATGTCTTACACAAAAGGATGCAGAGACAAGGAGCCACACAACACTCTGTGTTAGTCAAGAACTGATGGGGGAGATGGGGGTTCCATAGGGAGAGGGAGGGAGGTAAATACAGAAGGATAGGGGTGGGTAAGATAACAGTAAGGATATCTAAAAAGTCACAAGAAATCATACAGTTAACTATTTACAAAATAACCTGTAATACACATAATCCTATGTCTAAATTCATAAGGTTTTAATGAACTTTTATTATCTTGACTGCCAAGAGCCCAGACCTTTGTCCTAACAAAAACACCTAACAAAAACTCCAACACCAGACACAAGAAGCCCTCTTCTGTGCTGTTGGTGAGGACTGTTGAAGAGATTCCCAAAGCATACAGCCTATTGTTGTTGCCTGTAGTTGCCCCTGGAGGTGGAAGGTAAGTTCCAATTGCTGAAGACACTGTGTACTTCAGACACAGGGCTCAGAGATCCCTGAGCTAGAATTGACCTGAATGCCCCCTCCCTGCAGACTAGTTTCATGGTACCAGATAGCTCCATGCTTGCTTCTGAAGGCAGAAGGCAGCCAACAGTCCTACCCACCTATGAAGTGACATACATCAATGACCAGCATGGCACAATGACACTAAGTCAACGTGACTGCTCAAGCATGACACCAATTGACATGCTAACATGGATTTAGAAAAGCCAACGAGGGCTCAACCCTGCAAAAAAGAACTATAGGCTTGTTGTGTATAACTTTGCTACTTGCCTTTGCTCTGGGAATGGGCCATGCTACCAGCCACCACCTAGCTTCCCTTGAATCTATGGATAAAAGACACATACACACAGTAGCTCCTTTTCAACTTGCCTTCTTGGCACAATTGCTGGGAGCTACAATCTCCTGCCTGAAAAACGTGCCCTTATCATTCCTCTTAGCTCCACTCCTCCCGCCTGCCCTAACCTTAGTAAGTCAGTTGAATCAAGTCCCTTCTAAACATCTCTGACCACCTGCCTATAGGAATGGCCACAGCCCACTGCTCTTCCCATGACCTCACATGGTTGCCTGATTTTCCTCTCTCCAAAGCATGGCAAACTCCCGTATCTCCTTCCTTCCATCTCCTATTTCCTCCAGGGACCTAGAAGTCCAGCTTGTACCTTCTGCCTAACAACTGGTCCATGGCTTTCTTTACTGACAGATCAAGAATCAATTGGGGAATAGGACCTTGACATCAGAACCACCCCTACATAGGCTGGGGAAAATTGGGAGCAGGAGAGGTAGTCTTCCCCAGGAAAAGAGCACATCAATTGTTTGTTCAGTACCCATCAACCCTGAAAACGTATATTCAGGTAACATTATATAGGCTGAGTAGGTTATATTTAGGAGTAACTATATGTACACATATGTGTGCAGTATCAATAAAGTAACAAAAATAAAGGAGAACCTTGAATTTGAAGAAGAGTGAGGAAGGGAATATGGAGGATGAGGGAAGGAAGAAATGTGATTATATTATAATCTAAAATATAAAATTAAAAACGTGAAAAAAAACAGGGGAGAATTTCACTGTCAAGGAAAATAGTTCCAAAGATAGTTGATGTCAATTGCAAATGAGCTGGGAGACAGACTGCTGGGCACGTGTATGGGACATTATGTTGATATATTAACTGAGGCGGGAAGAACTTCCCAGTGTGGGTGGCATCATGCTCTGAGCTAGGATCCTGGATTGTGTAAAAAGGATGAAGCATGATAGCTGAGCGTGACCAAGCAACCAACCATTCCTCACCCTGCTTCCTGACTGCAGATGCAGTGTGACCGGCTGCCTTACATCCCAGGGGCTGGGACCCTCCTGGCATAACAGACTATACCCTCAAACTGTGACCCAAAGTAACCTCTTTCTCCCTTAAGTTTTTTCTTTTTTTCAGTTTATCAGAGTTGCAGGGAAAGTAAGACAGTGCCTTTTGCAAACAAATGGCATCTACATTTTCTAAACCAGCATAGCCCCTAAAAGTATACAGACATTTCCCTCATACTTATAGAGAAGTGTCATCTTCACCCCTTACCAAGGGTTCATAGTTTGATGTGTTCCTTTTGCTGCTGGACATTGAATGTTGCAGAATCCAAGCACAGCTCACTTTCAGCATCATTGAGGGCTTGTATCCTACCTTTTTTTGAGTTTATACTGATTTTTATTTCTTAAAAAATAATTGTCATCATTCTATTGATTTTAGTTGATCTAAGTCCCTTAAGAAAACAATATATGGTGTCAATTAATTCATAAATTAATTCACTTAAAATGTAGTAAGAAGCAATTTTAGTGGATATTAGTGAGATTAAATTCATCGTTCCTGTGTTGTTATTTAGAACGTCACACTCTTTTCTTTATTCCTATCTACTGAGCCCTTATTTCTTTCCTCAATGATTTGTGGAAATATGGGCTATTTAGGCCTCTCTCATTGTGTTTAAGCTTCTTTCTAACTTGGTCCTTTTGGCCTTGTAATATAAGCAAATTGTCTAACACATCTTTCGAAGCACCCAGGACATGAATTATAATTATCAATGACATTTTTCCTTTGATATTGAATTTTGAAATTAGAAAATTTAAAACTTAGAAATCACATTGATCAATAGGTTTGAAAAACATTTACATTTTTTAATGGTTTTATAGTAACCTTTTTTTGAAACTTACTTTGGTAAAACTCATGAAATAAAGAGATATATTCAACTTTGTCCATTGAGGAACTGACCAATTGGTCCTTTCTCATGTGATTGATCCATCATCATTGCACACACCCTGTATTTTCATGTCTGCTTTGGACACATATTATACTGCTTTGGTATTGCAAACTATTTTAGGCCAGAACCAAACTAAATTAATTATCGCACCTTTATGTTTAGGGGAGAACATATTCGTTCTTTTATCCCCACTCCCAAATGACTAAACAATTCAGACGGATTCTTTATTATCTGAGCCCTCTTTCACTCACTGATGTAGTAGCTACCAAAATTACTTCAGAGTTCGTGTTTTGTTAAATCATTACTTTGGAAGCAAACTGTAATAGTTATTTTGATAGTTGCTGTGCTAAATAACCTGTCACAAAGAAATTTAAGGAAGCAAGAGTTTCTTTGAGTTACAGTATGAAGGTATACAGTCCTTTGTGGTGGGGTAGCAAGAGAGTGAGCTGGCTGGTGACACTGTGTCCTTAGACAGGAAGCAGAGAGCAGACAGGAAGTGGAGGCAGGCTAGCAAGTTCATGCCCACCTCCAGCAAAGACCTGCTTCCCCCAGCAGGAATCAAGTGTTCAAACACACAAGCCCTGCAGGAGACATTTTGGGCTAAAATAACAGCAAATAGATAGGTTCAAATACTCACATTTCCATTTTAAAATGTATGTTTCTAAATGTATGTTCTATTTGACTTTAAATCTTTTGGTAGAATTCTGTGGTTTTGCTTGTTTCACCATTTTTGTGTTAAATTTTTTTATACACTTTAAAATTTCTCCTGTTTTTTATAAATGCCCCTCCCCGTTAAATCCTCCACAGATTGTTGCCAGTCTGCACTTTAGATCTGGATCTGGAGATATTTACCAGTATTCAGACAATTCCTTCACCAACTTTCTCTTGATGTTTCCACATTTGCAGCCTTTCTAATAATGATGGTTTTCCTTACCTTTTTCTACTGTTGTAATCTGAAATCTTTGGACCATACTTTTATCTCATTATCTTGTCTTTGTAAAAACAAGTTCAATGCTGTTCATTCATTTCACTCTTGATTTTAAGGGGAATAGCCTCAGTGTGCACTCAATAAAGATAAGGTGGCAGATTTATCTTTCTGGGAATTGTACTTTTTTTACATCTCCATTTCTTTGTTGTTATTTTTAATTGTGTGTGTGTGTGTGTGTGTGTGTGTGTGTGTGTGTGTGTGTGTTTACTCAGGCACATGTGTGTGCGGGGCCTGCAGATGCTAGAAGAGGCCACTGGATCCACTGGAGCTGGAGTTACTGGAAATTATAAACTGCCAGACATGGATGCTAGGAACTCAACTCTGGTCCTCTGGAAGAACAAGAAATGCTCCTAAGTGCTAAGATGGTTTCAGCCCCTCAATTTCTTTTCTTTTAGTTTACAAGAAATGGGAGTCAGTATGATATTTTCATATATAAATATCATACATTTTTACTATATTCATCTCCCCTTATCCTCTCTTGCACCTCCTTGCTAGTTCCCTTCCTCTCTCCAAATCTTTTCACCTCTGATTTTATGTGTTATTTTTTTTTTAAATCTAGACTGTACATATGAGAGAAAAACATGGGATATTGTGTCTCACAGCATCTGTCTTAGTTCACTTTATCTGATATTCAGATTCTTCCATTGTTGGGAGCCAGGCCAAGCCAAGGCTTTCCCATAGGCCCTGGTGGAAGGACAAAGGGAACGCTCGTTCTGTGTCCTTGCCCAGAGGCAGACTTGGTAGGATCTGGGCTGGGGCTAGGGCCTTGAAGATTTTAGTTCTTGGGAACCCGACTTTTCCCCCCTGAAGAGACTGGAATTATGAGTCCCAAGGCCTCTGATCATTCTAGAATGCAATTGAGATATCCTATGTTCCCTGTGCAACATTGTTTGATAAGCTTCCTGCTAACTCCACCCCACTGTGTGGTAGCTTTCTGCTGACTCTACCTCTTACCTCCCTCAAACTGTATATAAGATGTTGCACTTCTTATAAACTTGCTTGTGCAAGACCTCACGACCCCAGCTTTCCTCTCTTCTTTATTACTCTTACCCCTGATGCTCATTCTCTCTCTCTCTCTCTCTCTCTCTCTCTCTCTCTCTCTCTCTGTTTCTCTTTCTCTCTGTCTGTCTCTCTGTCTCTCTCTCTCTCTGTAACCAATCACTGAAGAATGACACGCTGGTCCAGGTCAATCCACTTTTCTGCAGAGGACACAATTTTCTTCTAAATTTCAAAAGAAACACTAGTTGGTATGTAATATTGAATTAAATTTTCAACATATAACGAGATACAACTAAAAGATTTTCTTGGGTGGCATAAGATTTCTGTTAATATATCTCTTAATACTCAAGTATACTTTCATCCCAGCTAAAAATGCAAGCTTAGAGTGTGCCCAAGTTCAATTTGCTCTGATCTTATTCTGGGTTTTAGGATGTGTATTCAACTGAAATTGCTGTGTAGCTTGGGAGTCTGCTTTATCCTTCAAAAATAATTAATATAGAAGAAACTATCTCCTCATGAAATATCGACAAAGTAATTTTGTCTATGTTCTTTATTGCTTCTATCCAAAACCTTACAGGAAAAGAGAGAGAAGTTTAACCAAAACCTACATCATGGGAGAAAATATAACCTGGAAAAACCTCAGTGATTTGTATTGCTGCAAATCAAGTTTTATTGTTCCTAAGAATTGGGGGGGAAGGTTCCTTGGTTCTACTGGAAGTACAGGCTCCCTGACCTCGTGACCAAACCTTCGGCTGCCATCTGAGTACTGTTTTTCATAGTGTCCCTCTATGCAGGCTGATGGCGTGATGCAAATGCAGAAGAGTAACTTACAAGATTGGCAAAGTGCAGACACTGAAATACATAAAGGGAGAGAAACATAATGTAATTCGGGTGTGGTGTTCAAAATACCATCAGCTGGGTGTAGTCTGTGATGTTTTTTTGAACTTCTGCAGATAGGTCTTCAGTAAATATTTTTAAGGCACAATTGGGCTTTTGATAAGAAAAGAACAATGGAAGGTTTGAAGTTGTGGTGACTGTTTGCCAAGAACCAAGGGTGTGGATTTTCTGTAGCAACACTGTATGTTTTAAGACCCAACCAAGGAGGACAAGGGCTGTCACCCTCTCATAGGCCATCTGTCTGAATGGGTGTCTGGTCCATCTGTCTAAACCACTCTCTCATGTCACACTCTCAGCTATGGGATCAGGAAGTACTGGAGAGTATGTTATCTTTCCCTGTGCCAACGTTCACTTTCTTGTCAAGCCTCCAACATTCCTGGTTGTCATCCTGCTCCCTGTGGCTCTTTGGGTCTTCCCATGACTTTGTGTTCCTCCAGTCCCCAACTTCCTCTGGTCTATGTGAACCTTGTTTTCATGTTCTGTTGTTCTCATCCTTTCCCAGATGCCTGCCTCATCTCGGATTCTAGCTCCAACCGCCATATTAGATAGACAGGGTCTCAGTTGTGCTCACTGCTGCATTCTTGGAACTGTCTCTTTGTGTACTGAAGCCTGGAGTTCAGTTTTGACCATATCTTAGAGCAGCTCAGACCTCCATGGCCCTGGCCTACAAACAGGCATGGTACCCAGTATTCCTGGTGAAATGTATCAGCCTACACTCTAATCAGATCTCTGTGACCCATCAACCCATGATTGGAGCAGAGTTCTGAGAATCATCTTCTGTTCTTCTAGAGATTCTCAGATGCTGCCCCATGATACGGAAGTGTTTTCTGACAAGCAGAGGTGAAAGTGCCCTCACATCCTATCACAGAGACAGTGATGAAACCAATGGGCTTCTTGTCTAGACCATATCCTATCAGGCATTCGTCTGCTGTACCTAAGACAAGGCCCTTTGTGAGGCTGCAGATAGAAACTTTTGATGGATGGATGTTCTTCTTTTTCTTTAAGTTGAATCCAGATGTCCTTAGAAGTAAGAGTGTGGACTTGTGTCTCCTGTCAGACTGTTGGGTCTCAGCATAACATCTCTGAGACTCCTGTCCACTCCCCTGAGCTCTCTGTCCTGGGTCCTGGGGCCTTTTCAGCTTTTTTTTTTCTGGAAAGAGTGGAGATTAGTGAGACTTCATGAATCCTATACTCTGCGGTCTCCTGGTCTCTCCCTGACTGGATGATGTATGGAGAATCCATCGATAAGCATTCTGGGAGTCAATGGTCTGGAGCATCCTCTACTGGGACACTTCTTCATTGCGTCTAGCCCAACCTGGAGAGATTACTTAAATACCTGCCTTCAGAAATGTGGTTTTGAGATTAAAAACCTTGAACAAACCTTTGTTCCTCAAAGAGGTCCCCAGAAAGGTTTGAAGAAAGCAAAATATTTTAGATTAGGTGACGAATTAAGATGCTATTTGAGGTAGAGAGACGGGGACAAGATGGAGTTGCCTGTATGTCTAAGGCTCTTGTTAGTGATGCGACCCTGCTTTCCACAGGATAAATGAGAAAGCTGAGGTAAAAAGGAGAGGAGCTTCCCTCCAAGCATTTCAGAGCAAGCCAACATGTGCCCCATGGCCCAAACCCAGCCATTAGTTAAACTGTGACTTAGCAGAGAGAGCCTTCTTATGCATACTTGGAACTGATAATGGCCCGGTGTGAGCTTGGTTTGACTTACTATTGGTTATATAGGCTAAGAGCTACTTCCTTAATGTTTGCAGGTAATCATGGGAAGAATGTGGGAAAGAAACACAAAAGTGTACCTTTAGTTCTGGGCTGCCAATTTATGTATAAATGACCCAAGTGCATCATGGGAGATTTAACTTACATACAGGATGTGCTGTTATTCAGGAACTAGTTAGTAAAGTACCAGAACCCTCTTCTTGAGACTGAGAGTAGAGTAGTGAGTATGAGGTGGGAGGTGTTTTAAAATACTTTTTTTTTTTGTCAGCAGGGAACAGCTTTAGTCTAAATGCAGAGGAAGAAAAACAAATTAGACCAACTATTAATACCAATGTTTCCATCATTAACATGCACGGTCTGGCTGCTGCTTAAAATAAGAAGCCATTTGTGACCTGAAAGTTGGTTAGCCCCAATACCTACGGATCACCCTAAAAATAGAAGTGAACCTCACTTCCCAAGAGTATACTACGTGCATTTTTATAGCTAGATCATATAGGGAAATCAGCGTGTCTATTATTAAAATAGAAAGGCTGGGTGTTAGAACACTAATTTGGAGCAGAAAGATTATGCAAGACAGATTCTGAACATGGAAATAATAATTCTCCTTTGAGCAGGAAAATGATTTGATAGGACTCGGTGGGTTAGCAGACCTGTGATAGAATGCTAAGTGGGGAAGTGGAGCCAGAGAAAACGTTAGCGACCCAATGGACAGATTCAGACTTGAGCTTTATAGAGAAGCTATAATATGTTTTTTCTGTGCTCTAAGAAGCAGTAAAAGTCACTGAATAAAGAATGAGAAGCAAAGCATGAGAGATCATTTTGTTATTGTTGTTGTTGTTACAAAAGGGACACTTGTGTTCTTTAAAATTGAAATCAAAGGAAAACTTAAGATTGCAGGAAATTTCTCAGAGTGGTGTGCAGTTTGCACTCTAAAGAAGTTTTTCAGGAGTTCAAACCATAACCCCGCACATGGAAAAACACTGGGAAAAGTCCTTATTTTAGGAAGAAACATTTACAAAGGAACATGGAAGATTAATTACCCTCCAAAGACATTTAGGAAGGTGAGTGAAAGGCATATTGCATGTTGGCTAGAGTATATGGGCTTTAACATTGTTCACGATCAGATGTCCTTGCCACCACAGTGCTGTTGTATTACAGGAAATGAAGCAGAATTATTTATAACCAAGCTGGTACGGGATGAGCTCTGCATATGCAGTTGGACCTCAGAGCTTTCAGCCTGTGGAGCTGGGAAAGAGGCTTTAGCCTAGAATGGTGGTCAGATTCACTGGGAAAAGTAGCATTTGTTTTTCCAGAAAGTGAGCATCCGAGGAGTGTAGATAAGAAAGGCAGAGAGACAATGTATCTTTGGATTATGAAAAAGTGTCCAGGATATCCAAAGCAGAAAATCCAGACTGGAAATGCTGGGACGAAGAGCTGGAGAGGAAGCCTGGAGCCAGATTACAGATGGCTTTTCTTGACTTATGGGTTGAAGTCAGTTCAGGATTTGAGTGCACATAGTCCGCTAGAGAAATGCAGTCCTCAGGAGAGGCTGTATAGACAGGGAAGAAAGTCACTAGGTGATGAATTTGTTACAGTGATTACTAGAAGCAGTTGGGTCCTCTCTCACTGACAACTCTGAGAATATTCCTTCAGACTCCCCATTCTCATTGTTTGAAGGTTAATGGGCTTTTTCTGCACCCCTGGGTGGCTGGGGTCAGATGCAGATCAAGCTGTCAGGAGCTCTTTGGTTAGCACAGAGTCTGTGGCGATGGCTGTTTGACTTGGGAGAGTCTGCCCTTTCCTCAGAGCTAGCTGCTCTTCAGTCACTAAGAAGTTTGGAGCAGACAACTTGCCTGTGCACATTTGCGTTTCTAGTTGTCGCCGACCAGTGTGAGCCTCTGCAGTGCTTTGTGTGAAGGCTCTGGCTTTGTCTGCCCAGTCAGTCATCCTGGGCTGCTTCCCCACTTCTTCCCCATCAGCTTAGACGTATGCATGCACTGGATATGTTTGCAATGACAAATTTGACTGTATTCTAGACATGCAAATAAATGGGAGCAAATATGCTGAGGAAAATAACTGCACTCCGACAAACACACCCAGGGCGAATCCTGAACAGATTCAGATGCTCCAGAATTCACCTTCCCCTTCTTCACAGGAGAGTTTGTCCCACACCAGATTCTTTCTCTTTTTACCAAGAAAATCTCTTGTGGGCGTTTTCTCTACCTCATTTCCACCCTAGCAAGAATGCTGAGTGCCATGCTGCCTTCCCCTCTGAGCTACGCATTCAGCCAGAGGACTCTTACACGTCCCCGAATCTGTCTGGTAGGCTCTTTTCCTTGTCCAGTTGAGCAGAAAGATTCTTCCAGAACTTGAGTGTTCACTGAGCCATTTTTTCCCTCATTTCCAGCCTTCCATCTGGACTGCTAAAGTTTCCATTTTGCTTGCTGAGATCCTGGAGTCATGCTGGCTTTAAGCAGTTATTTCCAAATGCTTTCTACAATTCAGGAACTGTGCTAGATGCTTGGGGTAGGACAGATGGACACATTCTTCTTGTTTCCCCAACACAAATGAGCTTTACACTCTTCAACTCAAAATAGTAGATATCTGCAGTCTGTACTATGCAGCGGGTAATTTTACTTGGAGCTGAATATGGGGAGGTATAAGCATAAAAATGCTTGCAGTTAGAAACAAATGTTCTAACTTACGATGGATTCTTTGAAAAGAAAGCAATTTGTGGCCCCAGAATGGAAGGAAGCAAGGCTGCTCTGGCTGCGATACACCAGGCTCTGATATTCATTCATTCTTTCATCCACTCATCTGTTCATTCTTCCTTTCTTCCTTGTTCTCTTTCATTCTTTCTTTTGTTAGTTCTTTCTTTCAATTTGCTTGGTTCTTGCCTCTTGTGTGTGTGTGTTGTCATTAGATTGATTCTTTTCTGTGATTACTGGGCATTTACGAAGGGCCTGTCTGCATGTCATGTTCTTCAATGTAAATGCCTCTGTGTCTAGAAATGTAGACACCTTACTGTCATTTACAGAGCACAATGTCTAATGGCTAAAATGGGAGTTTGGTTCTCTCGTTAAGTTTTCAGAGCTGAAGAAATCTCCTTTCAAAGCTCTCTGGAAGTCCTCCATTCACATGTCACTGGCCATAACCATGTAACCAGCCCATGCCCAACCAGCCACTGGGAATGAGAAAGGATTACACAACTAACTTGAACCAAGCAACAGTAACAGGAGCATGGAGACATAGACCTGCAGTCCCAGAACGTGGGATCTTGGAGACTGGAAGTTCTAGGCCAACTTGGACTATGTAGGAAATATCAAGCTAACCTGTGCTACATAGGTAAGACCCAGTGTCCAAAAAAACAAAAAGACAGATGGAAAAATACATATATAATGAGCCCATTCCCTAAAGCACATAGTCAGAGCAGATTTCAGTTTGCTGTGAGAGTCCCAGTCTGAGCTAGTATTTTACAGAATTACATAATAGGAAGAAGACACCAGTAGAGTCTGCTGTTACAGCAGAGGAAATCAAGAAAGAGCAAGGGAAGACTTGCCTACTAGTGTCATGAGGGAGGACACCGTTACAGGATATTTCTCCCCTGGTCCAACAAGCTGCACATCTGTACTTGAGTCAGTGATGATCAGTTTAGGCAGAGAGTCTATGTAGGAGCTTAAAAAGAAAGCATAGGCACTGCACACCTATTTCCTCCTAATTGAAACAATCTCTCCTGGGGAAAGGTGAGAGGATCGTAAGGATCAGGAAGTTACTGAAATTTAAGTGATGCAGGAAGTTCATATGGTTCTAAGGTTCACAGGACCCCACCCTGAAATTACACAAGCTGTAACGACCACTGGGGCCAGAGGAGTTTTCAGCTATGGAGCTGCCTGCATGCTACGCAGGGAACTCTAGGAATCCAGCTTCCATGATCCACATGCTGAGGTGAGTTTTTCATGATATAGATGCTTTGAACCATCCTTACTCTGTAAGCAAACTCCAGAAACTCACGGGTTCACTAAACCAGATTTTAGTGACACCATTTTCTTGGTCTATTGTTGATCTTCTCTCTGAGGCAGATAGATATTCATATCTCCCCTGGAAAGTCACAGAGCAATATGCTTCAACTTTGCAGAGTTTTGGTGGTGTTTTGTTTTGTTACAAAACTTAAAGGAGCTGTCTGGTAGAAAGAGACGAAGGCACAGAAGTTGCAAATCAATTGTCCTTCCAGGTCAAGACACCATCTCTTTTGACACACCCACTAAAATTTTATGTATTAGTCTCTCATTTGTTTTTAATCGGTTATATAAAACAATATACACATTCTTTCCCCTTTTTGGTTTCCACACTAAACTCTAACACAAGCAGTTCTGTGTCTACTTGGAAGCCATGTTTTGTTGTCCCATGTTTCTGAATACTCATGTATCCATAATGTTTCAAGGTCTTCTGTGAAATAGCAAGAGAAATGATTTTAGCATTCTTCGTAAAGCTGTATTGTCAAATATATGAGACTGTTTTTTAAAAGTGAGAGAATTCCTTAATAAAATTAGGAAACTGTGGGGTGTGTTTATATGTATGAATCAGGGATGGGTGTTGGGAAGACCGACAACAGGCTGATAGCGGTCGGGTGCCTCTCCAAATACGACTGATCGACTGATCGTTTCTTCTAGTTTCCTACCCAGCCCTGCCTGGGTACCACCCCATCCTGGGGCATCTAGTCCCAGCAGGTGTAGGCATTTCCTCTCTCACTGAGACTGTAAGTGCTTTCAACTTTCTTGTTGTTGTTTTTTAATTTTTTTTCAAGTAAAGAAAGTTTTGTGGCCAGTTTTGCGACTGCAGATTCTTCTGATGTGTGACTGGCTCTTCTTCATGGTGATGGCCTTAGAGCCATTATTTTGTGTTTATTGTTACCTTTTATTTAAAACTATTTGTGGGACATTTTAGGATTTTTCCATTACTATCAGGAAATGCAAAGAACGTGCCTACCAGCCATATATTAAAACAGTGTCATAGTTTCACATTTGTTTAAAAACTGTAATGTAAAATAACAGAATTTGGGGATACAGACATCTACAACTAGCATTCACCTAAAATTTCTTAAATTTCCCAGAATAATTGTTTAATTTATTAAGTAAGAATGCACAGAAAGGATGTCTAAGCGAGTGGGTTAATTTTTATGCCATCCAATCATTTCACAGCACCACAGTAGATGGTACAAACAGCAAAGCATTTAATCAAAATACGAGAGCCAGATGGGTTTTTCAAAGACCCATCCAGAAAGTGTAGGCTCAACAGGGCCTGAGAATTTTGAGTCTCGGATGCAAGATCGGCAAGGAGAGGCAGCCAGAGGCTGAGGGCTGGCTCCATTTCCCTCTCTTCATCTCACCCTGAATTGTGGAACGCATGGACTACAGCAAGCTGGAGTTATCTGTCCCAGGCGGTCCACGTGGTCCCCACCAGCTTCTTTAGCGGGAGCCTCCAGCACCTTCTGGCTGTCACAAAAGCCGGCTGCTCTTCTCCAGCACCTCTACATGCATTGTTTACATATGTATCTGTGCGGCCAAACATACAGCCACCTATTCCATCTTTCAGGCTATTTCTCGCATGACCACATCGCGGGAGAGATTGCGTGAGAGTTCTGCCCACTGCAGCCTCCACCCGCGCCTCGCTCCTCCGGGTCATCGTTACAAGAGTAATGATTGCGCGGTGGGCACAAAGCACGTGAGCTCTGAGCTGGCAGGGTCTACTACATGGGGATGCCTGGCTTCCCAGTTTGCCCCTTCCGGTGCTCGGGTAGGTAAGAGGAGGACGACGCCCTGCCCAGCCAAGACAGAGTTGGTGCTTGGGTGTGGTCTCTCCGGGATGAATTTCAGTTGGTATAGTCCAGCCCCAGAGCTAAGGTGAGGCTGAGGTTGCTTTTTCTCACCCTCTAAGGCATTCCTGGGAACAAGAGCAACAAGAGAAATTCTAGCGACTTTCTCTCTCTCTCTCTCTCTCTCTCTCTCTCTCTCTCTCTCTCTCTCTCCTTTTAAAAATGCTAAGAAATCCTCCCGCCCCATCCCGGCTGATCTCTGGCCCTCCTTGGTTTGGGGAAACACACACGTACACACACACACACACACACACACACACACACACCGAGCGTGGAGTTCCTTCCGCTGAGCCCCAATTTTTCTCTTGAATTGTGTGCCAGCTTGGAGATTCAGGTGTGTGTGTGTGTGTGTGTGTGTGTGTGTGTGTGTGTGGCGGGATGGGGGGCGGGGGTAAGGGAAGGGGGTGTGGTGGTGTTGGGATATCAGCTACTCCTGCCTACTGACTTACTGAAAGCCAAGTCAAAATTAACCAGTTTCAGGCTCAGAAACAGAACAAAAGCCCTCCTTCCCAGGCACTGGCCTCCAGCAATCAACAATTTCCTTGTGCCTTGCTGGAACCCACCCAAGGGGCCGCCAAATGAACAGCGCAGTCACACTCAGTGACTAATTCAGCACCGGCGCCTTATGCCCCCCCCACCCTACCCCGCCCCTTCTGCTACAAACTAGCTCTGACTTCTCCAAAAGTACCTGCCACTTGGAGCCAACCCCTACCGCACCCCTTCCCCCGCCCCAAGACCCGCACCGCAGCGGCGCCTCCGCAGCACACCGGGAGCTCGCCCAGCCTTGCACAGCGCCCTCCTCCCCCGCGCGCCGTAACCCCCTCCCTGCGCATCGCTTGTACTCTCGCCACGCCGCCGCCCGCCACTGCAGCACCGAAGGGAGGAGGCGGAGGAGGAGGACCGCAGCGTGGCCACTTTCCCGCCCCTCCTCTCGCCACCGACTAGCTCAAAGGAGTCACCACTGCGCGCGCTGCAGGAGAGAGTGGCAGACCGAGGCGGCCCCGGGCTGCCAGCGGAGGGGTGCTCGCAAGGCGACGGCTGCAGTGCAGACACCGCTCAGGGCAGGGGGTCCCCGGCGGCTGGAACGGTGAGTAAGGAGTCCCCCGCAACCGTGGCGAGGGCTCGCTCCGTTTTAAATTCCTCTTCTATACGGGGAGATTCAGCGTTGTAACCAGAGAACTTTTTGCAGCCTTCCAGACGCGCAACTAGCGCAACTTTCCGGGCTCTGGCCCCGGGAAAGCGGCTGCAGGTGAGGCAGGCTGCCCGCTGGGGACCTGTGTTGAGATGGGAAGCAGGGACTGTCACCGAGGCAGTTGAGTACCCCCGGGTTTACTGGGCTGGGGCAGGTCAAAGGTGCTCTATGTTCAGGATTCAAGGGCAGGTGGGTGGGCGTCGCCTGGCTTCTTTCGGGGGGGAGCTTCAGGAAGGGTAGGAGAGACTATTCAAAACAGGCAGCCGGGAGCGCCCACCATCCCCGAGCCATCTCTGCAGCCTCTGGCTCAACTTTTTCTGCGGGGAACCCTCTGCAGACGTTCAGAGACGGTTGGAAAGCACGGGGATCCGCAGTCGACTCTGCGGAAGGCTAACAGAAATCCCGTCAATTTTCAAACTCTTCCAAAAAAAAAAAAGCGGAAAGCAGAGAAGCGTGCCTACTGTGGCCCTTTGTAAGAATCCAGACTTCTCTGCCACTGCACCTCCATCCAGCAAAACCCTATTGAGCGTTCACTATGCGCCTGGCGGTTCAGCGAAGCGTATCTAAGAGTGAGGGTTTCTTAGGAGAAGGACTGTCCCCGATGATGATGATGATGATGATGATGATGATGATGATGATGATGATGATGATGATGACAGCAACAATTACTACCGAGGTCTCCAATTTAAGACCAAGAGGAAATGGGACGACAGCCCACCATCTTCTCTTGGTGGACTTTTCCTCTTCAAATGGGCTCTAAAATACAGAATACTTTCTCCCGCGAGGCTGAAACGCCTCTAGCCAGGCGGGAAAGATTTTAGAATACCGGGATGAACTTGGCTGGGGAAGCCAGCACCCCACCGCAGATACAAGGTGCATCTCTGTGGGCGTGCGGGAACCTCAGTCGCCACGCGCGGGGGCGGAGAGGGAGGAGCTGAGTCACCAGCTCTGGAAGTACCGCCTGGACCACTGGAGCCGGGGTGGGGGCGCTCGCGTCATCCTCTACGTGTGGGCGTGATGCAAATACAGCCCCGCAAGGGAGGGGGGACGGGAGGTGGGGGCTAGGAGACCCAGCCTGTCTGGGAGCGCGCGTGTGTGCGTCAAAGGCTCCCGGGTGATGGATGCCCCGTGGCGCGCCCTGTGCAGAAAGCAGTAACTGGAGGGACTAGGGTGGGAGGATAGACTGCGGCAGAGATGACAGGGAATGCGGGGCAGGACAGAGGCTGTAGGCAGGCAAAGAGCTCCGCAGTGCGCCGCAGTGGTAGCGCTGGGAAGGCGTTGTCTCAGCGACCAGGATTCCCCTGGGTACCCAGACGTCTTTTGAGTCTCTGAGGGATGCCCAGATATTCCTTTCATCCGTTGGAGTATCTTCCTTCCTGCTCAGCTGATTGACTAAGAAAGGGCGGGGGACGCCTTTCAGTTTACTTTTTGTCCTTAGCTGGAGTGAAATAGTTCTCTCAGACTCCACTCATTTTATGTGGGCAAGCTTCCTAGTGCTCAGCGCAATTTTTCAAGCAAATGCTGTCTTGGTTGAGTTCATCAGGTTCTCTAAGGTCAATCCATTCCTAAGGCTTTAGGCAGAGGCCTGGCATCCAAGTGGGATTTGAGAATGGCTTCGAAAACATAGTGGCTCTTTCTTTTTTTAAACCATAAAAATTCGTGTTGAAAGCACTGCTGGCTGTTCTTGCACTCTTTGATGGAATATCAAAAATCCAATCTATCTTTAAAAAAAAAAAAAAAAGACCACATTCTGGGAAGCCTGTATCAAAGCTTTGACTGAATGACCACAAACTCCTTAGTATGTGCCACAAAAGAAATACGGGGGATGGGCTAGCAGGGAAGAAAGGGGCAAGGGAGAAAAGTAGTTACCAAGAAACCCAGACAAAGATCTGGCTTCCCATTTCTCCAAAGATGGTCATCGGCCGCTAGAATTTTAACTGCTGATGTACGTCCGCCATGGCAAAGGTGAAAACCGGCCCATGGAGGACTTCCTTTCCTCACAGAGTTGTGTTCAGACAGCCTTAGAGGTAGGTATAAGAAAGGATGAAATAAACACCTTCTAGGAAAAAAAAAGAAAAGTTTTTTTAAAAAAAAAAATCATAGAGATTTTCCACACTGTTTCTTAATGAAATTTGTTGCTCAGTGTCACCACACGCAGACAGTAGTCCTTCCCTGACACTCTAATCTAAAAGCAAATGGCATTAGCTGCTGTCTGGCGGGGGAAGAAAGGGTCTGGAGGAGATCTGGCTGCTTTTGATGTAGTAGAGAAGTACATTTGCTTTCGTGGCTCCACGACAGGGAAATTCACTTCTCTGGTCTCACCTACAGATTAACCTAAGAGATTTTAGGTTAAAAAAAAAGGTGATTATTCTATTATGTTTCTTAAATGTGAATGATACTCCAGAGAGCAAGATGCAGTTCCCAGCCTCAGAGTGATTCTTGAAAAGATGCCATAGTGTACCGAATGTCACATGATCACCAGAAAATCCATTTCCTTAAGACTAGGAATGTGAGCGCTTATTCGGAAATGAGTTCGTTGAAGACGCGTTTCATGAATAAAAGCATCTGATTTGTCAGTGTGTCATATTGGGCAGCTCAGCTTGTTGTTCATCTTAGGCACCTAAGAGTAGATTTCTCGGGCTGGTGAAACTGAAACCGCTCTCTAGAGTCTATTCTGTTGCTTTAGGGGAGAAGCCACAATTCAGCGGTGTGTTTTCCTGGCTCCTGTTTGTTGGGCTTTCTATCTGACACAAATCCACAGAGCACATACTTGTTTAAATTCATCTTTGATTAGGTTTGATTGCAAGCACAAGAGGGGTGGGTCTCGTCCCTCTCTCCCTCCTCAATTACATACAGTTTCCACGCATGGCTACATTGTTTTTTTTTTTTTTATTTTCTTTGCTTTTTAAATTTTCTTTACATGCGAGAATCCAATGTAAAAATTTGCAGCAGATTGAATTAGGAGACTCTTCCTTGAGACAGCTGAGAGCAACAAGAGGCTAAGATTACTGTTTAGCTCTTGCTAGACATGTCTTAATGCTATATGAAGACACCATTCGGTTTATCACAGCTCCCGCACAGCCAGGGCTGGTTAGTGATCATGGCCTATCATGGCAGCTTACGCTGTTGGGCAGGTTGAACAACATAAACAAATAGATTGGTTGAATCGGGTAGTTTGCTCTTTCCTAGTTCTAAAATCATCCATGCCGAGAAACAGAAAGATAGATGACATGTATTTTAAGTTTGAATTTTTAAAAATAAACTATAAGAAGTGTTTTTATTAACTCGTTGAATATTGAGTTAATATTGCATGAATCTCGTTGCAAAGAAAGTGGTCCGTTCACGTCTATGTTGTGCCGTTTAGGGTATGTGTAGCCTAATTTCTAATGAAGCAGTGTTCAAGGCTTGAATTAATCTTAGCATTGTTATATTTTCTTCGTTTATTCTGTCGTTTCTACAATTAAGACAGAATAAATACTTTTTAGGTTTTAGTTTTGCAGCTTATGTTATGAAGTGCTACTTTACATGATACCAGCTTAAAAGCTGTGCACACACACATATGTGTATATATATGTGTGTATATATATATATATATATATATATACATACATATTATTGTTACCATTTTACAGCAGCTATAAGTATATTAATGTTGTTGTAAAACTATTGCCACCAGCATTGAGAAATGCTGTGACACTGGGAATTAAACTCCTGGTGTGACGACGGAGAACTACAGCACATGACGACAGCAGGTGCATTTATGCCAAAGCATTGCTTGTTGATGACAGGAACAATTGTAAACTTGTCTTGTCACACTGTTGTTTTATTTACTAAATGCAGTCAATGTTGTGCATGTATAAAGCTCATTAATTTCACCATTAAAAAAAATGAAATGAAAGGGGCTGGGTTAAGAACTTAGTTAGCAGCAGTGCTCGGTGTGCAAATGTGGGACACTGAGCTTGGAGCCTTGTGAAAGGCAGGGTATGCTGACTTGCATGGGTAAAGCTGAGGAAACCAGGGCAGGGGGATCCCTAGAGTTCACTGGGCAGCCAGCCTAGCTGACGTCATGAGCCTCAAGTTCAACAAGAGACACTGTGTTTAAAGGAAGGTGGAGAGTGGTTGAGGGAGGAACAGAATGTTGACCACTAGCTAGCTAGCTGGCTAACTAAATAACTAGCTAGCTAGTTAATTCTCAGTCTCTCTCTCTCACACACACACACACACACATACACACACATATACACATACATACATATACACACATACAATAAAGAGAAAAAGGAAAGAAAGAAATGAAAAATTTTCAAATACTAGTCTCTCTTCACTAAACTTCAGTTCAAGGACAAGTTTGGGGAGAGGCTGTTGCCTTGTCTTCCATCCAAGTTTAGTCATCTGTCAAATGACTAAAGTATGACACTGGGGTGGGGGCTGGGGAGGCATACTATAACCAAGCCCAGTTTCCGAACCTTGCTGGTCCTTTGTTTTCCTTGCTGTGAAAGTTGATATTTAGCTTTTAATGTTGTCTGTGATGATGTACAAATACTACTAGCAAGCTATTCATAGACTGTGTAATTTTAAATATATCTGTTCTACTTCGTACGCTGACAAAAAAAAAGCCTTCTCTTGTATCATATTTGTAAAAGAAAGAATTGCATTCTTCTTTAATAAATGAATATCCTTTTTTTCTTCATCAAAATTTACTCCCAGAAGCAACCAAATATTTCCTGAGATTCTAGAGAACTTAACTGTGTAGTTACAACTGCCCTGTTCTTAAAGAGAGTCTGTTTCTGGACTAGTCATGTCCTGGGCCTGCATCATGAACTATCCACCTAGGCAGACACACCACACATCAAATTTTGAAAGGCTCTGTGTGTTTTATTTAGTGCATTGTGGTCCTGTTACCTCTTGAAATTCTGTGAGCAAGGGGTTACATGCTTTTTTTTTTTTTTTTTTTTTTTTTTTTTTTTTTTTTTTTTTTTTTTTAGTTCTTGACCCTCCTAATTATTCAGTGCATATACAGACTATGCACACAGACCAGACATTTCATGTGTAATTAGATTTTATTATGACCCAGGCCTGTTATTGTTCAGAGATCTCATAATTTTCCCCCAGATGGAAACACATCAGCAGACACCTAATTCCCGTGTTTGTCCCTCTGCACTGTGCCTGCCTTCGCCTGGCTTTAAGCATCCAATGTGTGTCAGAGCTGGGTGAGCAGTGAGAGTTTATGAAGTGATGTTCCAAAATTTCCTTAGGAAACTCCAGTGGATCTCTCATCCCCGTCATTGTCCCTGTGACTGTGGAGGAAATGAAGATGCAGGTTCCAGGGGTGCCTTTATCGGGGACACCACAGCTTGCTTTTAAGATTCTGTCTTCTCCAACATTCAGGTTTGAACATCTACAAATCAATGATCTTGGAAGGTTGACATTTTTCCTAAGAAAAGTATCTGAGGTATTTTGCCCTTTTCTTTAAATTTGTCAGCAGTCACGTGACCTGGGAGCCTCGACTGCAGGGAACAGCCAAATACTTTGGCAGTTCATAGATAGGTGACCTGTTTTGTCATTTCAAGCTCTGTCCTCTTTAAAGATATTCTTTTTTCGATTCCCCTTGATGCTGAGATTTGAACCTAGGACTCCATGAGTGCTAAGTAAGCACTCTACCAATGAGCTACACTCCCGGTCCCAAAGTTAGTCACGTTAATAGTTCTAAGGATACCCTTCTTTTTTCCTTACTTCTGAATGAGTGCACTTAAGAAATGTTCTAGTGACTCTGGCATCCTTTTTATGAGTTTTCAGCACACGACTGTGTGCCCCAGTTAATGCATATCAAACACATTACTGCTGCACTGAACACTGAAGAGAGCTAAGCACAGCCTTTAAATACTCAGTTTTAATATGCTCCTTGGGTTTCCTATTGGCCACACAGCAGGGGGAAGGAGAAATGGAGACCTATGGTAGTATCCACAGTCCTTTCTCTGCCTCTTTTTCTACTTTCCTCACAGAGTATCAGCCTCCGCAGAAACTCGTCATTCCTTGGAATCCTCAGTCTCTGCCTTGGCTCCCTGTGGCTCTTGCTCCCTGCTTGCCTCCCTGTAGTCAGTGATGTATTACCTCCCTGGCTGCCTTCTCTGCCTGGACTGTCTTGGCCTCTGTGCGGTATTAATAGAACCTGCTGATGTTACCATGAGCTCTTACTGTCCTTGGGGAGATTAGAGAAAGAGTGAGAGAGCATGGGGGGCTGGTGAGAGGACACTTGAAGGGACACAGTGTTCTGTACTTGCCATCAATTGTCTCCTCTGATGCAGCCCTATTATCTTAGGATTGTAGAGAGTGTCACACAAGTTTCCTTTCAGTTAGGAAGAGCTGGTTTCTAGGAGACCTCTTCATCTACCCCTTTTAGACATGCTCAGAGTTATCAGAGATGAGAAGAATCATTAGAAGTCAATTATTTGCAGTAGTGGACAATTATAAATTATAAATAGCATAAATGTCCATCAGAGGCTGATCAGGTCAACTGGGTCATCCAAATTACAAAGCGCCGTACAGCCATTGAGCCATTGAAATGAATGAGGGGCAGGCATTAACAGGAAACACTTTGGATACATGTTAACATTAAAATTTGATCAAGTTTTTATCAGAAGATATGGTATGCTTTTATTTAAGAGAAACTGAGATACATTTAAAAGTATGGAAGAATGAAGTCCAAACTGGCATCTTTGGGGAGTAAGTTGGAAAAGATCTTGGGGTGGGGGAAGCAGTGAGAGGGGGAAGGATGAATTTATTTTTGTCCCTTTAGTCAGAGTTGCCCAAGATACTCCCAAAGCATTATCAGCTATTGCTGCTGCCCTTTATATTCCACTCAAGAGGTGGAAGGTTAAGTCCCTCCCTACTGCTGAAGACACTAGGCATGGCAGCCACTCAGAGGATCTGGGCTGGACCTGAATGTCCCCTCTCTGAAGACTCATGGTGTCAGAAAGCTTCCAAATCAGGGAAGCAACCAACAGCCCCACCCAGCTATAATACTCATGGACCACAGCAGTGACTGGCATGGCACAGTAACCTCGACTGGGGCAGTGGCGGCACACATGCCTGGGTGGTAACCAACAGCTCTCTGGCTTGAGCCCTACTCAACAAGAGGAGAATGGTGGTTAGTACCAGAAGCCTAGACAACTACTCAGTAGTGAGGTCATGGATCCTGGATGAGAATCGCAAGTGTCACTTTACTAAACCAGCACAATCCTTAATTCCTTAGGGATTTAGGGATTAAGAAGAAATAAAACTATTCCTTCTATGCCCCGCCCAACAGTTACCTAGCAACAGCCAGGTAGGCCTGGTTTGCTGTAAAATGGACTGTTTAGCCTCTCCCTCTTTCTCTGATTCTCTGTCCCTTTTCTCTCTCTCTCTGACCCCTTTCTCCCTTTCTTCCCTTCCCCCTCCCCCCTCTCTCTCCATGTGTTCCTGGCTGGCCTCTTCTCTCTCTCTCTCTCTCTCTCTCTCTCTCTCTCTCTCTCTCTCTCCCTCTCTCTCTCTCTCTGTCTGTCTTTCTCTGTGTCTACTCCCTTCTCACCTCCCCTTCCCATGATCCCAAATAAACTGTGTTCTATATTACACCTGTCATTTGGCTGGTACCTGTGGGGGGCAGGGATGTCTCAACATGGGACAGATGAGGCACCCCTCCCACTGCACCATACCCTGCTCTATAAAACATATCCTTGGTTTTATAAAACACATCACTAAGTGTTTATCCTTATACCTACATAATAGTATAATTCTCACCCCACTCGAGGAAATGTCTTGGCAATAGATAGAGACCATTACAGAAAATCATAACTGATCAAAATGTAGAGCTGTGGACCTCACCAACTGCAGCCCAGAACCTCAGCCCTGCTTAGTTTGTATAAGGAAGCAGGTTTATTGCTTACAGCTGAAAAAGGAGGTGCTCTCATGGTGTGAGGGTGAAGGTGAACCAGAGAGCGGGTTTAGCTGGTCCCAGTGGGAGCTCTGGTGCTACTTTGGTTCATAGTTTCTATAAGCACTGTACAAACTCTGGCCAGTAGGTGACTTTTCCATACCTGTGAATCTCATCTGGGGAGGTTGTTTTTGGTTTTGGTTTTGTGACTCCCATGGCTCTGAGACAGTAGGATTCTTGACACATTTATACAACAATGCAGCTTGTTGCTCTAAGCCTCTAAGAGTATGTTCTAAAGAACCAGTCAGCTGCTTTAATAAATGCAGTTAGAACATCAGGGAAAGAAAAAATAAAAGTAAAGGAGCCCTTAAAATTAAGATAAAACTACTTTCTCCCCCAAAAATAAAATGAAATTGACAACTGCTTTCATTCACAGAAATTTTAGTTATGCCACGCTGGGGGCAGGATGTGTGTGTATGTGGAGAGTTGGTGAATACAATCAAAGAGGGTTTTTTTGATAGTTTTAAGAAGGCTTTAAACCTTTCTCCTTACTCTATGTCAGGCATCAGCAGAAGCCACACATTTCTAACATGCACTTAATCCAGAGATATGCCAAGGCCTGGGATTTTCTTCTGCATTGTTTTAAAGACTGTCCATTCAATCTAAATGCACAAGGAAGATGTCTCAAAAGAACAGATCACTTGCTGGTCACAATGGCTTTTATTTGTGGTGTGAAGCATAACTCACACTCTAGCTGTTTCTAGGACTTGGGCTTTGTTGGTCTCTGCATCTCTGTTACATCAGTGGCTGCTGCATCATCTGGGTTAGGAGCCCTCAGGGGTTGCAGCAGCAGAACAGCACTGGGTGACCTCTTACCTTCAGACATTTCTGAACATCCTCTTCCAAGCCTGGCTGCTTCAGGGTGATAAATCTTGGTAATGAAATGTACTCTAGAGCTGCTCCTGGGTAGTTTTAAGGAAGAAGTCTTTGAACTGTAAAAGCCCCCCCTTCAAAGAGGGAATCCCATCCCAAGGATAGTAATAACCACATAAGAATAGCAGGCATTTCCCATGGCTCTGCCTTGGTGCTAAAGACTGCTTTAGTAGGGAGTTCTGGATTCCCTTGAGCATCCTGTTGGGTAGCCTTGTCACATGGCACTTCCAGCCTCTCTTCTCCACTCTGCCTCCATTTACCTCACATACAACTCTAAGTCACAAACAATATTTACTATTAGTTTTGTAAAATTTATTTATTTGTTTGTACGTATAGGACAGTTTCATTTGCATATACGTGTGCCTGGTGCCTGTTGAGGTCAACAGAGGGTATCAGGTCTCCTGGAATTGGAGTTACTGGTGATTGGGAGCCACCATGTAAGTGCTGGGGACTAAACCTGGGTCATTGGCAAGAACAGCAAGTGCTTTTAATCATGGCGCCATTTCTCTGGCTCCAAGCATTTTCAATTTATATATATTTTTTTATAATTAAGTCCAACTTGCCAATTTGCTTTCATGGATCATGCTTCTAGTACTGCATCTAAAAAGTCACTGTTGAGCTCAAGGTCAGTTAGATTTTGCCCCATGCTGCTTCAGAAAGTTTTGTAGCTTTTGTGTTTTATATTTGTGTCTATGACCCATTTCGGTCAATTTTTGTTAAGTGGTGTAGTCTATATCTAGATTTTTTTTTCACAAGACAATGTCTGGTTGTCTAGCGTCATTTACTAAAAAGCTTATCTTGGGGGCTCTTTAGTTCATCTCTCAATCTAGGTATCCAGATCTTTTTCTGAGGCTTCACTATCTTGATTATTGTAACACTCATTGAAAGTCCTGATGCCAAGTAGAAGGTACTCTGACTTCACTCTTTTTAAAAGTGTTTCTTTTCATTTTCTCTAGATTATAATTACATTATTTCTTCCTTCCCTTTACTCCTCCAAACTCTACATAAATCCATTTTGTTCCTTTCAAATTCATGGCCTCTGGTCCCAGGGGTCGTTTCAGAAGAGAAGGCAAAAGACTGTGAGACCCACAGAGGCTCGGTAAGCTTGCTGTGAGATTGTGTATCTGAGGAGTGTGAGCAGAGAACTTACACCTATAAAGTCTCACCAGCATGACTGCCCGAACCTGAGCCGAACCTGAGCCGAACCTGAGCTGAGCAAAAACCACGATGGACACGATTTGGTTCTTTAGTGCATGCTGACATTTGGCTTCCGGTTTGTTGGTGTCTACAGAATAGTCAGTGGTGTATTGACTAGGTCGCATTGACTACATTGAGTTAGAAAGAATTGATACATCAGACTATTGAATCTTCTCATTTGTGAAAAGCACTAGTATTATTTTAAGCTCTATTCTTTATATTTTGCTATTGTAAAAGAAACAGAGTTAAATCTGCTGGCCTTGTGTCCTGCCACCTTTATAACTTCATTTATTAGTTTTGATAGATCCTCTCTCATAAATTTCTAAATAATTATGTATAGAGTTAATTGGATTCATCTCTTTCAATCTTCATGATTTTTCTTTTTTCTTGTCTTATTTTATAGTCTAGAATCTTCAGTATAATGTTAAATAGAAATGGAAAGACAAAATATTCTTTTGTTGCTCTCGACCTTAGGGAAGGGAATTTACTGTTTCACACTGAATATGGTGTGAACCACTGGGATTTACATGGCTTTATCGTTATCAGAATTGATAAGCTTCTTTTGTTTCTAAGTTGCTGAAATTTTTTATGAATGCATGTGTACTTTATCTGATGATTTTTGGACTCTTCTTAACAATATCCTTGGATAACAATATCCTTAGAGATATAGACTGCTACGGTTTTTAGTTTCTTTTTACTTATCTTTCCTGTGCGGCATTTCGAAAAAGAAATATATCAATGCTATGCAGGTTTTTGCTAGACTTCCTGAACAGTCATTTGTCATTACAATGACATTATAATGTCATTACAGTGTTCTTGTTTGTTTGTTTGTTTTAAGACTTCCGGCTTCTTATATTTAATTGTATTTCCTTCATTGCCCTTAATATTCAGGTAGATTTTTATAAAGATTCTGGAAATTTTGCCAAGTCAAGTAGACTTATCCAGGGCCCTTTAAAAGACACAAAAATTATCTAGCAACTTTTCCTGCTTCACTAGAATATGAGGGTCAGGTGCCCATTTGTTGAGGATTTGGTTTAATGCTTATATTATGTTAATTAGGTTCCCCAATGTAAGACACTGGCCCCAGTGATTGGTTGTCAGTGGCTAATGGCTGGACTAGGAGAGAGAGACAGGACTTTAGATTTACCTGGCAAAGGGGTCCAAAAGGAAGGATGATTTAGAACTGTCATGACAGGAAAGCAGAAAGATCAGGCCTGAAAAATCCAGGACAAAGAGACTGCCAACATGTAAGAATCAGGGATCATGACCCCAGGAGGGCTGCAGGCCTGGGTCGTCCAGGATGGAATATAGGTCTTAGTAAGTAATAATTTAGGAGTATCAGAAGGGAGAGTATGGTAGCTGTGGGGAGGTTTAGAAGTGCCTAGCCATTGAATTGTTTAAGGCATATTAAATATAAGGCTGTGTGTGTGTTTGCGCACACGTGCGTGTGTGTGTGTGTGTGTGTGTGTGTGTGTGTGTGTGTGTGTGTGTTTCATTCAGAAACATTGTGGCAGATAGCAAGGAACTCACTTTGTCACCAGCGAGTGATCATGAATTAATTAATTCATTAGTTTTCACACCAATAGTAGCATTAATTTTCTACTGCAACACCCGTCGTCATACAGAAGTGCTTAAAAACTGATCCTTGCTTTTCATTGTCAACCGAATAATCCCAACAAATAATCAGATCATTAGTGACCATGTAGGATGACATATATGTCTAATTAATTTTTAAGCCTGCTGAGTTTGTAGAAATAAATTCCATTGAAGACAAAAATACTGATGAAAATGAATTACTCATAAGTTAGTTTTATCTTTCTTCCTTATTAAACACTTTATATGTTTATAATCAAAAGATAAATACATTGTTATTTGCCATTTGAGGACAACATTTGTCTTTTTTTTTTTTTTAACTCATGGGTTTTATTCAGTTACACATCTGTTTTTCTCAATATTTCAGAATGTAAGAAACACAGTCTATTCAAGTCCTCAGGATGCTTTTAGAGAAGTTGTTTCATGATATACACATTGGTGTGGTTTGAAGGGCTTTTCTAACTCCCAGAACTTCATATCCCTGGAATTAAGTACTGTGGGTTTATTGAGCACTGGGTAGATTCTTTTCCCTGGATTCCATTCATTGCTTCCTTTTCCTAATTACCAATCTGTCTTTCCAACACAATGTATCTCATCTGAACTTTAAAAACTCTTCTTTGAACTGTAGCTGCCTCCTTACTCTCTTTGGATGGAGAAATGCTCCATTACACAACCATTCTGCAAGCCAACCACAGACAGCATCAGTGATTTGCTTTTACCCAGATGAGTCTGTGGGTTGGATGGGGATAGCCATTCTGTTCTAGAATAAACTTTTCTGGATTTTTCACAACACGAAGAAGGCTGGGGCCTTTCATCCTCCTGGGAATAATAGGCCACCCAGTTAGTGGTTGAGTCTCTCCCACATGCGCACAGGTCAGAACTGTGTTCCAAGTAAGCAGACTCACATAATGCCTTGGGATGTTAACTTGGTGTGAAAACTTGGTAAGGCCTTGAGATGCTACGATATTTGGTTAAACATTGTTTGGGGGTGTGACTTTGAAGATATTTCTATATTCAGTCACCATTTGAATCCATAGTCTTAAATAAAGCAGATCGTACTCCCTAAGGAGGACAAACCTTATTTAATAGACTGAGTAAAAAGTTGAAAGAAACATTTTTGTGTGTGACTGTCCTATGGCAAGGCCACTGTTCTTCTGCCTTTGGATTCAGACTTGAATTCAAAGTAGAGCATCTTATATCATGGATCTGGAGTTCTCAGCCTCCATAATTGTGTAAACCAACTAATTGTGCTAAATAATAACCTTTATATTCATATCTGTTCCTGCATATGTCCTATTATTTCTGTTTCTCTGGCGAGTAATTATTTCCTGAGCTTGGGAACTGGCACCCTGTCACTTAGCCTACAGTCCCATAAGACCTGTGATACATATGACCATTCTGTAGAAAGCATTGTGCATCTTTCCAGTTTGCTGCTGTACATCTATTCACTCAAAAATATTTACTTTCCAGTGGTTTGAGCTTAGAACTGAAGTATTGTTCATGTGAATGTATCAGCGTTTGCGTCTTCTTGATGTATAATGTTTTCTAGGAGTGAAATTACTTTTAAACAAAGAAGGCTACATTACTTTCGAAAGTGGGCATCATCTATGGAGGTGACATTTATCCATGGTGTTAAGTTGCAGAGAAGAAACCCATCTTTTGTCTAGTTGATGTTTGTTGGATCTGTGATCTTCTTCAGTTACATACAACATCCCAGAACTTGGTTTGTCTTTAAGAATTTGTACGCTGCAATGTTTATATACTTGAAAGCATAGTTTGGAGCCAGGCTTCATGGCACATCTTTGCAACCTGAGTATTTGGGAGGCTGAGGCAGGAAGGTCATATGTTTGAGGCCAGCCTGTGCTAATATATGGTAAAACCCTGTCTCAGTAGAGAGGGAGCGTGATTAGAGGGGAGGAAGGAGGGGGAAGGGAGAAAGGAAAGGAGATTGGTAACAGCTCTGGTGCTGCCCACAGTACCAAGCTCAGGAGTAGGCCTGGGGGATTATAGAAAGACTCAGACTCGGCTCATCCATTATGAGAGAACGCCAATGCCTTTACTGGGCAGCTTCAATATATACACCAAGTCAGGGAAGGAAAAACACAAACTCAGGAAAAAACAGAAACTCAACTGGGGGCAATAGGATGTCAAGTGTAAATTTTATTCCTGGGGCACAATGCCTTAGTCAGGATGTTTTTGATCTTAGAGAAACCACAGAATGTTACTTAGTAGACAGCAGCACACGGAACGTCTCAGCCAGGGCATGGCAGCCCTTCTGGGTCCTACAGACTGGGAGACGAAGTTCAATGGTAGAACATCTTCTCAATCATGGGTAAACCCTAATCTCACTCTCGCTCACATCTAAAACATTCTTTAATATAAGTCAAGTAGTATCTTAATATTTAAACTTATATGTGAAGGTAGGTTATTTTATCTATGACTAGTATTTAATAAAGCAGTATAAATCTTATTCTAGTCTATGGATTTTTGGACAGTTTTTGATTCTTTGTATTTTAATGCTATGTGATAAGATGATACATACAGTTGGAAATGAGGAAGGAATGGCTTATTGATTACTTAGTCTTTCCACATCAGCATGGAGCCTGGAGGAAGCAGATTCATCTGTGAAGGCTCTGGAGTGGGAGCTGGGTGTACCTGAGGAAGAGTTTGCAGAGAATGTGCAATCCTCTGTCACATTAGAGTCACAGACTATGATGACCTACGTGCTTATCCTAGATTTCCAATAACTGTTATTTTCAAGAACTCAAGCATATTTTCCTCCAAATCTTAGGTTTATCATCTGTAAATTGGGCATGGTTAGAGAGGGAGAAACTTAAACTCTTTCCTGGGAACAGGAGAAGGCATTGATGAGTGCAATTTGTCTTGAAATGCATAGAAAATAAGATAGACTGATGGATGAATAAATGGGTGTTTTTTATATATATATATATATATATATATATATATATATATATATATATATTACATATACAGGTTGAGAGAGAGGGAGAGACGGGGGGGGGGGGGGGGCTGCTGAGACACCTGGTGAATTTTTATGACTTCTTCCTAACATGATCTTTTAAATCCTCTTATTCTTAAAGATCACTGTCAAGCAGCGTTTCCGTGGGATTTCCTGCCTGTGTTTTCTGGGGAACAGTGGGGTGGCGTGGAGGCAATGATTGTGTATCGCTTCCAGAAGAGACTCTAGAGCAGTGATTCTCAACCCTTCTAATGCTGCAGTCCTTTAATACCGTTCTTCACATTGCGGTGACTCCCAACCAGAAAATTATTTTTGTTGCTACTTCATAACTGTAATTTCACTACTGTTATGAATAGTAATGTAAATATCTGGTATGCCAGATATCTGATATACGACCTCACGGGGTTCACGACCCATAGGTTGAGAGCCGCCGCTATAAAGAGAACGCTTAGTTACCACCGTGATCAATGAGTTTGAGGATGTGATTATTTTCCTGTCAACTGAAACTGATTTAAGGATAATTCAGAAGGAAGAAAGCAGAAGGCTTGGAGAGAATGATGTAGGAGGGAAGAGAGGATGCTTTCCTGTGTGCCTTCTTGTGTACATGTGGAGTGTTGATAAGAACTGCCCAGTCTTTATCTATGAATGCAGGCACTGTTACTGATGGGGCAGAGTCCTCCTCTTTTATTGATAAATTTGTTACAGCTAATTGTGTTCCCAAACAAGCATTATTGTGAATCTGAATACATAATGATGGTGGGCCCTTTGGGGTATGGATGTGTGTTGCAGAAAAAGCTTAAACTGTACTCAGAGACAGTAACTAAAAAGAATTAAATCAGACAAACAAAGCCATGTAAAGGTTAACATCAGCTTCCCAGCAGGCCTGGAGAGAGAAGCTTATGATTAGTGTAATTAAACAGACTTGGATAACTAAGCCAAGATTAAGGGAATGTTTTGCAACAGATAAGTAATTTATTTGATCTTAATTGTTGTTGGGGGAGACATTGTGCACCTTCTTGTTATCACCATATTATATTTTGTTATTCTTAATTCATTGATGGGTTGGTCACTATGTCAGACATTAGGGATAACAATCTGTTCATTGAGACTCCCAAATAAGTTAGAAAATTACTGTTCTTATCACACCTCATCTGATGCTTCAAAAAATATACATTGTATGTGTACCTGAGTTATTGAGAATCTTGGAGATGTTTTAATGTTATTTCCACTGTATTTCTAGCTTGCTGTATAAGTGCCTGCAGTGTGTGGGGGTCTTTATTCTCCCAATATTGATGGGTTGTGACATCTTCACTAAGAAAGTCACAACATAGCTACAGCCTTGCCCAGGGTCTCCTGGTCACACTGCTTTTCTGCTTGGAAGGGTGGCTTCTCGCATTCACAGGAGAACTCACCACTGATTTCCAGTCTGGTTGACACACGACAACACAGAGCTCTCTTTATAACATTTTTTCCTGTCTCTTTGACTGACAGCATTGAGAATCGAGATGTCTGCCTCTTGAAGTGTCAGCTTCTCAGGCCAATCATCACGCTGACACTTGACCCACAGGCCAGTTGGCCTCATCATCCAGGCGGCTCAGCTTCCCCTCCAGTGATGCGAGAGGAATTTGTATAAGTTTCAGGCCGCTTGTGTTTGCCTTCTTTACCCCAAACTATGATTCTCCCCTGGCCCCGCAACATGTGTATGTTCCTTATGTGGACCTACTCATATCTCAGAGGCAACGGCGTCATGAGTTAGTGATCTGTATACACCCCGGCTCTTACTTGAATTTGAGTCACCCAAAGTCTTTAAAGCACAGGCTTGCCAGCAAACTGCCTAGGATATTTCATTTGTGAAATGCCTGGTGAACATTTATAATGTCAATAAACTATAAAATTAGCAAATGTTTATTATCTCCTTTAAAAATTTGGATAACCATGAAAAGAAGCTTTTGATAATGCATGGCATTTACTTTTTAATCTTGGTTTTATGTAAAGCTGCACTGAGTTAACCGGAGGTCAAGACTGGCTATTTTTTCTTTATTGGCTCACAAACCACAACTCTGCTATATGAAATAAACGTAGTTTCACAGTAGACAATGAAAACTAGCATCAAAACTACAGTTACTTCACCAGTTGTTGCCGTGGGAGGCATTTGCTCCTGTGGTAATAATGACAGGGCTGGAATTTAAGCAGAGATGGGAAGACAGACACGCGACTTAATAACGGTCTTTAGGTATTTAATAGGTAGATGCATAAAAGATCATGGCCACCTTTTCTTTTCTTCTTAACATATTAGGATCAGTAGGTTTGAGTAGATACATAAAGTACTCTTAAAAATATAACAGGAGTTTCAACAAAGTTTAAGCTGGGTGCCACTGCTCATGCCTGTAATCTTAGCATTTCGGAAGCAGAAGCAAGAGGATCAGGGGGTTAATTCCTGCCTGTTTTACATAGCAAGTCTAGCCCAGTCTGAGGTACTCCTGTCTGAGCAGAGGAAGGATGGGGGAAGCCAGGAAGAAAGGGTGATTTCAATAAACTTAGTCAACAAGCCAGCCGTCTATTCAAGGGATAGCCCATCATCAGGGAAGTAAGTCGGGAGTGATGCAGCCTGAGGTCACAAGAAGCATCTGGGTGAGGTGTTCAAAACGGGCACTCATTTGTACAATAATTCAGAGTGAGGGTCAGTCTAAGCCATCCACAGGTCCTTGGTGATTTGAAGGCTACCATAGAACACTTGCTTAAGGCAACATTTCTCAGCCTCAGTACTGCTGACATTTCGGACCAGGTAATTCTTCGTGAGAACTGTCCTGTGAGTTGTCCGTCCCCATTAAACATATGTCCCTCTTCCACTTCTTACAACCAAATAAATGTGAACAAATGCTGCCCCATTTGAACTTGTGAACCTCTTTCTTTTGGTTATGGTAGTGCCGGGTCTGTATTGGATCGGTACCCAATGTCTGCCAAGCTGTCTTCACTTTGCTCTTAGCCTCCCTTCTTTGCATACCTGGGACCACTTGCTGGTCATGTCAGCATCACAGTCTATAACTGGACAGGTTTTCTTACCCTTCAGAGATTCCCCAGGTCATATATACATCGTGGAGCAGCCAGTACTCAGGTTGGTGTATCCCAAATGCTTTGGGCATGTTCTAAAGCAGCCTCAGGACTGACATCGGAAAGGTGGAGGTCCCAGCTTCATACTTTGAAGATCTGAGAATTAATCACCCTGTTGGAGACAATCACTCCCCTTTGTGTGAAGGGAAGATGTGACTCAAGAGATTGATCTATCCACCAACCTCAGGCTCAGGGCTAGCAAACTCCTGTGCTGTTCTCGGTGGATGCAACTAGCTCTTAGCATCTAAGTGCTGGGCTAGTCTTCCCTGACTTGGCCAGGCATCCTGCAGCCTGCACTTTCCAAAGTGGCCCTATCACTCTCTATGAAGTGTCACACAGGGTCCTCTCTCATCCTAGATCTTTTGGCAAGTGAAATCCAGGCTCCCTGAATTGTGGTTGTTCCCTGTTCTCGGTTCCCTAAGGTAGCTCACTTTTATAGTTTGAAAGGACTCCTGTCAAGATGGTGCTTGGCTGCAGCCCAGAGTCACATGAACTGGCATGTTCTTCTCTACTGCTGGCCTGACCTTCAGAGAAGTCACAGCAGGGTGTCCAGCCAACTGTACTCAAGGCCTGTGGGCTGGGGGCTTAACCTGGGGACTGTACTGCTTGCCCCTTGCTCTCCAGGACCACCAAGCTCACCTTTGAAAGAGGTTTGGCTCCCTTCTACCCGCGGAAGCACCGTGCCTGTGCCTGTAGCTGTGTTCACCGTGGCTCTTCTGTTGATATTTCATTTATCTTTTTCTCAGCACTTTTTTTGTATTGAAAACAAATATTAATATAATTTTTAACTCTCCATGAGAATATATGAGCTTATCTCATTCTTTTGTCGCAGAGATGTGTTTTCATTGTTTCTTTTATCTTTGAGATTATAATAGAGTTGCATCATTTCTCCCCCATCCCTTTCTTCCCTTCAAATCTTCCGACATGTGTTTTCTTTCTCTCTCTCAAATCCATGGCCTCTTTTTTTATTGACTGTCGTTACATGTATATAAGTGTGTACATTTATTAACTACAACCTGCTCGGTATGTTTAATGGTACTTGTGTCTATGTTTCCAGATCTGACCAGAAAAAGCCATTCTAGCACTGTCTCTGCAAGGTTCTGACGCTTTTCTATTTCTTTAGTAAAGTCTAATTCTTGTACCCACTCTTCTCCTCAGTTTGATCGCATGACAGTAGACTCTACTGCACCATCTTACCTGGAGCCTCTCTGAAGATTAGTTATAAAGTTCATTACACTTAATTGAAACATATTAATTAATGTCTAAACAAAACTGCATTTGTGCCAACATTTATTAGAAATCCCATCCTTAGGTGATCAAACAACAACAAGGAGCTGTCCTAGGTTTCCTACTCCCCTGCACACATGTGAAAGAATACTTTTTTGTCCATTGTTCATTGTGGAGTGGTTTTACCATGGGGCCACTAGGGCATTTGGAGAGAGTTTTGTGTGTTTTATTGTTGTTTTGTTTTTAAATACTGTGGGGTTTAATAGAAAGGGAAGAAAGTTAGAAGGATGCGATGGCTGACTAGATCTCTGGACACTTGTTATTCAGTCTTCTCATAGCCTCAGCCCAGGCCTCCCTCACCTCTCACTTAAATCAATACAACAGTTTCCAGGCTAACACATCTGGTTAGTGTCTTTAATCCATTTTCTCACCCAAGTTATCTTGTAAAATGTAAAACACATTTGAACTTGTGGACTTTTTAAGTTTTTTGCTTATGCTAGTGTTGGGTCTGTATTGGATCGGTACCCAATGTCTGCTGAGCTGTCTTCACTTTATTAGCTTCCCTTCCTTGCACACCCAGGACCACTTGCTGGTCACACTCAGTATCATCAGTTTTGCTAAAGATCACTAATGGCTCCGTCCTCACGAGGAACTCCACTGAACTTCCTGGGGTTCTGCTGGGGGAAATGCTCTCCCGCCTTTTTTGATCCTTCTTCCCTTCGTGGCCAAGCTCCTGCTTGCCCTTATAGTGGCTCACTGGGCCAATTCCCATTATCCTTCCTGGCTGATTAAAATGAAGCTTTTCCTCTTCTTCCAGGGTCTGATTTAGGTGCCTTCAATATGTAGCTGAGGTACCCTGTCCTCAGCTTCATGAATGTTCATCTTTTGCTGGGGTTCTTGAGGATCCCCTGTAGATCCAGGAGGATATGCTGAGCCTGATCCAAGTGGCAAATATCATAGAAATGAAATGACTGAATCCAGAGAGCAAGCACCACTGACATGAGGCCGCAGTGCTTCAACCACTGGGTGCGTGTCTGCTTGTCTTAAACCAGGCTCTGTCCACAAGCCAATGGGCTCTCAGTGTTCTGAGCTGCTCTGTCAGGATCGTAGACATGAATTTGGCTTGGGTAGTTTACTCGTAAGCTTATTGAGAGATGTTCTATAAATATTCGTTACTAATCCAACAGGAAACACGACCTTGACTTGATTTATCAGGTCTCCATTGCCGTGCATCTGTGAGTCTCACCAGCTTGGGATTGCAAAGGCTTGACTTAGCCTCTGCTTACAGCCAGCGGAAGCTTTAACATTTGGAAGAGCTTGATTTTTTTCCCCATTAGCTTGGTTCATTAATATTCTATTAGACATTTATACAAATGCTTTTTGTTATAGCACCTGGTCTTCTTCGCTGCTCCATTACCCATTCTGTTATAATGTCAAAGTCTGCAAAACCATACAGGGATGTTGGAAAAGGTAATGGAGTGTGTGATGATGCATAATTAAAGCCGCTGAAATATTCAGCGTGTTGTGTAATAGATTTCCAAAATGACGGTACATTTGATCCATTATTTAACATTCTTCATTTAGTCTTTGTGCCTTTTTGTAGTTGCTGTATTGAACGATGGACAAAGGAAAAGAGAATCTTGTTACATATTCATCTGCATCTGACTTTATTCCCAGCTTCGCAACTCTAGAAAGTGACATTTTTTCCTCGACCACACAGAAATTTAAATAATTATGAATCAATGTTTTGAGTAGTAGAAGAGTAATACTCTCTTAAAATATTAGTGATTCTTACCTGTGTTTTAATAACAATTGCAAAGATATCTAAATTCTTTTCATTCTGATCTTGTTTAAGCTCTGGGTGCTATTACCATCATTACTTCTGGTCATATATGGGTTTACATGTCAGCCTGTGACAATAAATACAGTCTGTGGTCTCACACAGGGTGTTTGCTCTGGTATTAATATGCTAACTACTAAGATTAAATTAATAGGTTAACCATAATAGCACTTATATACTGAATGCTCATTTAATCTTCATGATCTTTAAGAGTAGTGCAATTAAAATTATAATGTGTATTGTTCTAAACACTTAGGAATAAAGTAGTATCTATTTTATGAAAGCATTTTTCAGAATAAAAGAGAGGGACCATTCCCTACTCACTTGTGGGACCAATATTACTCTGACTTATAAAAAGACAAAGACATTACAAGAAAACAGTGGTGTAGATTCAAATCCCTCTTTGCACAGACACACATATCCTCAAACTTGTATTGCCATTTGAAGTAGGATCTCACCATGTGTCTTGAGATCACTTGAATTTGCTCTATAAGCTAAACTTAGCCTTGGACTCTCTATGTTCTTGCCTCTGCCTTCTGGGTACTGGGATTATAAGCACAGAGCACTGCCCCTAGCCAGTGCTACCAAATTCAGTATTGAAATTTATGAGAAAGATTGGGGAGGTGGACCAGTCTGTCAAGTTCCTGCTACAAAAGCTCAAGGGCTCGAGTTTGACTCTCCAGAACCCAATGTAAGAGCAGACTATGATGGCATGCATCTGTAATCTTAGTACTGGCAAGCAGAGGCAGGGGGATCACTGAAGTTACCTGTATAGCTAGTGTAGCCAATCAGTGATCTTCAGTTTCAGAGTGAGATCCTTTCTCAAAAACATAGAGTGGCGAGATATTAAGGAAGAGATTCAACATTGACCTCTGGCCTCTGCATATACATGCATGCACATCTGTGTATGTATACCACACACACATATGCACAAGAAAACAACTGTAACAACAAAAGAAATTAAGTGAGATAATCTATCATGTCCACATGTGTTTGGTTGAACAAGGGTTAGAGAGATGGCTCAGTAGGTAAGAGCACCAGAAAACCTGAGTTCCATTCACAGCACCAACATGGTAGCTCACAACTATCTATAACTCCAGTTCCAAAGGATGCAATATCCTCTTACGACCTCTATAGACTCTAGGCACATACATGGTATGCTTGTATACATGTGGGAAAAATACTCAAGTACGTAAAAAAGAATCTCGCCGTGAGTGGAGGTACATACCTTTAATCCCAGCACCTGGGAGACAGAAGCAGATGAATCCCTGTGAGTTCAGGGCCAACCTGGTCTACACAGTGCATTCCAAGACAGCTAACACGACATGGTGAGAACTTGACTCAAATAAAAATCAAACAAAAGTCTTAAAAATATTTTAATTGCAGTTACTTACTGCACACATGTGGTATCAGAGGACAGGCAGTTGGGATTGGTTCTCATCTCCTGCCATGTGGATCTCAGGATCCAACTCAGAATCACAGGCTTTACCTGCTAGGCCATTGTTGGGAATTTTAAAGAAAATTTTTTATGTTTTTAATTTCAAAATAAATTATTTGTCACAACACTGCAATGATTGTACCACCAAATAAAAATTGTTATTTTACACACATGTCACACGCCACATGCACACACATCACACACATATGCATATATGTACACACACTACACACATGTGCACACACACATCACACATTACACACATATCACACACACCACACACATATTACATACACATTACACACACAACACACAAACACAACACACACACAAATCACAAACACAGACA
>JANHMN010000014.1:18943204-18961621 GCA_030674055.1 Rhabdomys pumilio | reverse complement strand
CACACATCACACATACACATCACACACATACATCACACACACACATCACATACACACATCACACATCACAGAGACATCACACACATCACAGATACACATCACATACACACTACATACATATCACACACACATCACATACACACTACATATATATCTCACACACACATCACACACACATCAAACACACACACACATCTCACACACACACACACACATCACATACACACACACACATCTCACACACACATCACACACACACATCACACACATCACACACATGCACACATGAACCAGAGATCCTTTAACTTTGTTTTCAGATTATTTCAAGTTTTATCAAATTATTGGTTTTCTATTTTGATGTTTATCAGCAACTAATATACTATTCCAAAATATGATAAGTAATGCACACAGATAATGCTTCCCTCAGTTTTGCTTGAGCGGATACACTTCCAGTGGAATGCCAGCTAGATTAATTTTCCACAGTGTATGTGTTTAGCAAAACACAGAAGCTCCTCTGTGGGGTTTCAGGCTCTGGGAGCTGAAGCACAAATATGAAAATGAAATTTCTGGTCTCACTAAAACTCAGCACAACAGAGTGAATACTGTAGCCCATGGCTGAGCTTGCTTAGGTTAATGGGCTGTTCTGTGACGATTCATGGGTACCATTCTTCGTGTTTCTACGCCCCTTCCCCCTTTTAAAGGGAGTTTTATAATTCTGTCTTACTATTTATTTTAGATGCACATAACTAATTCTAAGAATAGAAAGTCACCAATTTCAAATAATAACCAACAGTGAGAGACAAGTTAAGCATTTTCTTTCCAATTTGACTTCCAGTGTTTTAACTTCCCATTAGCTTAGGAATGTCTTGTTGCTTTCCTATGGAAAATGAGAGTGATTTTACAGGTCATACGTAGCAGTTTAGGTATCATCCTTGGCTAATTCTCATCATCAAAATTCTCAGAAGTACCTAATAACAAATGCAGTTTTCACAGTATCCCCATTTTTGCTTTGTGTTCTGTGAGTTTTTAGTATTGAAAATATGAATTTGTTTTATAAATTTCAATTTAAGAGCAAACAGAAAACTCAGTGAACTCTCACGTATGTGTCCAGGTCTCCAAAATCTGTGTTGACTTTTTCCAGACTTATGGAATTTCTCCTTTACCTTTAGAAAAAAATAGACAAAGACTAACCACCTTCTTTTAATCATTCATGGACATCTTACTGGAATATGAAGTTATGTTCATTTCCAAGACTGCTCTAGCTCCCTTGCAGTTACCATATTTAAAGTCTGCAGAGGGGCTGTCTGCAGGCAGCAGCGTGTAAATGGTTACAAGTTTGTGAAGATCTTTCAACCGCTCTGATGACTGTCAGTACTGGCCAAGGAGCTGACCAAAGTGCTGAAATGCTTGGTCATCTTGACTCAGAAACAAACAAGGACAGCATTTCCTCAAGGTATTTATTTGGTCATGGAATTGAAACTAAATTCGGAAGACAGTTCTCAGTATCCATCTGTTTTCTTCAGCCCGCACCAGTGCTAATGATGAAGGTATTATCTCTCTGCTACAAACCTACCATCGTATACTCTGTTTGTCATTAGGGAAAGGGTAGTCACCGACTAGATTCCTGAGATGACTCCCAGTTAGGCTTGGCTAAGAGGAGATAGGAGAGAGGCAGAAAGGCTACAGGAGGGAGAAGGCTTCACTTTCTCATTTGCTTCTTGTGGGCTTCTGTTCTGTTGTGATTCTTAGGAGTAACATGCCTTAGAAAATCTCTACTGTCGCAATGGTGGTATCTTGCTCCAATACAAAATTTCAGTTTTTACTTTTCAAGACAGTTGAAAAACTACCTGTGTGCATTAGATAGTATCCCCATAAAAAAACTATGTTTTCCTAGGGCTCCAGAATATTCCTTTATTTGTAAATAGTGTCTTTACAGTCAAAATAGTTATGTGTGATTATACAGGGTCAGGAAAGGCCTCAAGTCCAGTGACTCGCGTCCTTACAGGAAGGCTGTGTGAAGGAGAGACAGAGGTTGAAATAATAAATCACCAACCAACAAATGCCAGAAATTATGAGCAGCCACAAGCTGGAAGGGAAGCACAGAAGTGATTGCCCCACAGGGCCTCCAGGAGGGTGAGGCCTTGCTGACACCCTGACTTCCTGTTTCTAGCTCTCAAACTGCTCAAGGATAAACTTCTGTTTTTTCAAGCCATTGCACTTGTGGTAATTTGTCTGGTGGCCTTAAAAAAATGAAAATACTGCCTTATACTGGCCCATCACCACCTCAAGCAGAGAGTGGGCATCCTCATTGTAGAGCAGGGATCTAAAACTCCTCTCAGTGTCTCTTCTTGGTCCTTCAGCCCAGACAAGGTCAATTGATTTTTTTGAAAGTCTGATTTTCAGATCTATGAGCCCTCCTTGTAAATTTAAGTAAAAACTAAAATTCCTTGTTTTTACTCCCCACCCCCACCCTGAACTCAGGAGGCAGTTTAGTTACTTTTCTGGTGGCTGCCACCTTTATGATACCTTGGACTTCTCTTTCATCTTTTTGTTAGCTGTTTACTTGATCATTATTTACATCAAGTTTCCTCCTTTTGGTGTCTTGTCTAGAGCCTGACTACTGCATACCTTTTCCTTGGGTCTTCACATGAATTCCCAGTGACATTATACTGTTTGTCTTTTTTCTCCACATGGATCGCTTCTTGTTTGACTTTGGTAGCTTATCCTCTTCCTCCACCCTGTCTCTTAGCCTTCTTGAGCCAGGCTACAACCCCTGATTCTCCTCTTATCTCCTTTCTCCCATGGTCTTCTTTTTTCTTCCCTTGCATTTTCTTCTGATGACACATTCATTGCTATGCCTTTAAAATCCAGTCATTGCATCAGCTTGGTACCCACTTCTCCCTTAGCTATGACAGATGCAAAAGCCAAACTCCAAACTCTTCTCTATACCTCACAGCAACTCCTGCTGCTTTGTTTTCCTTCCTTTTACTTCATGGATGGAAAACACACACTCCCTTTCTTCTCAGCCTACATCAGAAAGCTATTGTGCCTGTAGCTTTAAATTATAACCAGAATATGACTATTCCTCATCATGTCTACTGCCATCCCCAACAACTGTCTGATAGCTTGACGAACCAAAACCCAGCCCCACCTTTAGTGTCTCTGTTCCTGCCTTTGTCCTTCTAGGATGCAGAGTGTAGTCAGAGCACTACCTGGAGTGGAGTCCAATAACATCTCTTCTCTGCTCAGGACTCTGTAAGAGCCCAAATCCTTAGGAGAATTGCAGGCTTCACAGGATCCTTCCCCTTACTGCCTTTGTGGTTCAACCTCTGCTATCTCTTTTGTTACTCTCGTCCTGCCTCACCACTGGAACCTCTCTATTCCCCTGACACACCATGTGTAAGCCTTGTTGAGGGATTCTGTTCTCTCCATCCTGCTTCAGGCGTTCTTGTTCCCTTCATCCTTTCAAATGACTCTCTCCTCCTGTAAGTCTCATCTCAGTGAGCCCTAATTGAATTATCTGATTATAGCTACATCCAGATCTCTCCCTAGGTCTCATTGCCTTTATTCATTCTTTTCTTTTAACAGTACACTCGCCTTCAGTAAACTACATGCTTGTTTTCACATTTTTCTTTGTTAGCATGCAAGCTCCATGAACCAGGGGATCTCTCTTGTTGCACCCCAAGTGTCTAAAGTACCCGACACAAAACCAACGTCTATAAGTACATACCCAACGATGAAAGAATAAAGACATTCAGAGATTAACAAGAGCTCAAGAGATATGCAGTACCCTTGAATTAATGTACCCCTATCAAATGAAGACATAGGATTAACTACTAACAGAACTGACCAAATAGTTGAATGGAAAAATAAATAACTCTAATATTTAACTTCTTAGAAAAATCAGTGAGCATTGAAATGATTAACACATGTGGAAATTTCTTCAAAAGTAAAATGGGACTGCAAAATCAATCTTTTTTGCTTAATTCTGGTATTGGACAGTGGTACAATCTTGTTTCTATTGTAAATCCAAGTATTTAATATACCATTACTTCTGTGGGTATAATACCAACCTCTAGGCCATTAAATACAGTCTAGGTAATGTTCCCATCCATCACGGGGCAAACCTAAAGTCGGATTTTACAAAGGCACAATCCAAATAGAACAAGGACATCATAGTTTCCAAGTGACACGTTCACTCAGCCCCGTGTTGAGTGGGCGGAACTGACTACATGTATGCGTTCTTGAAGCACATGTACTAAACCTGGCACGACACAGAGAAGATTAACATAGCTCCAATGCAAGGATGGCGTGCACATGGGAGAGGCATTCCATATTTTAAAATAATTATATTTAAATAAGGAGGACGTGAGAATTGATTGCATAAAATATATGAAGAATGCTTTAGAAGCTCTTAAGAGGATTAGTCTTCTCAGTAGAATTAAATTTCATAGTGTTCTGTTAAGGATTGGTTGTGTTTTAAATTCTTTATTCTTCTTTTGGATAAAGCGCCTTGTGAAATTTTAGCTGGCCTGGAACTCACTATGTAGAACAGACTTACAGCAAACTTGCAGCAATCCTCCTGCCTCTGCCTCCTGAATGCTGGCATTATAGGCACGCGCCACCACACACAGCTAAAATATTTTGTTTTTGAAGCCGGTGGAACAGCTACCAACCCTTTTAAACTTTACAGAAAACCAAAATATGCAAGAGTCACATCTGAAGAAAAGGTCATTCACACTTAGTTTACACAACAAAGTAGGAAAATGTTAAAGCTGTTTGTTTTTCATATGTTTTTGCAAGTATTTGGCTCTACAGAGCACAAGAAACCTTTCCGGGGGTGGGGGCTGGCCCACTTGATTGACAGGTAGAGAGTCAACAAATGATCAACAGATGAGAAAGAAGCATTAGGATGTTTTAAAATGTTTAGGGTTTTAAAAATTTTAAAAATTAAAAAAAAAAAAACCCACAAAGACAGATGATTAAAGTTACATTACTGTTCCAGAGATGAAATGAGAAGGATGTCTTCCACGTGAGGACAAAAGACAGATGTACTGATAAAAATATGGGAACAGAGAGATGAAGGGATGGAGACAAGGCAAAATTAGACAGGGACCACAGGTGCAAAAAAACGCTCTCAAGAAGCATGTTAGTGTCTGTGTGTTTATGTGAAGTTCCTGGGCCCAGGGGCTCTTCACGCTCTGTTCCTTACTGTGTTTGTGCTAGATGGTTTTATGGTAACTTGACACAAGCTGGAGTTATCTGAGAGGAGGGAAACTCTGTTTAAAAAAAAATGCCTCCATAAGATGGGGCCACAGGCAAGCCTGTAAGACATTTTCTTAATTAATGATTGATGAATGAGGACCTAGGCCATTGTGAGTGGTGCCATCCTTGAGCTGGTGCTCCTGGGTTGTGTAAGAAAGCAGGCTGAGCAAGCCATGAAGAGCAAGCCAGTAAACAGCATCCCTCCATGGCCTCTGCATCAGCTCCTGCCTCTAGGATCCTGCCCTGATTGAGTTCCTGTCCTGACTTTGATAAGGTTGATGCAACAGCCAAATAAACCCTTTTCTTCAACTTGCTTTTGGTCGTGGTGTTTGTCACAGTAATAAAAGCCCTAAGAAAGTAGTCTCTTCTGTAGAGTGAGATGTTTATATTTTATAGAAAAAAAATCTATTTTACTTGGGTCGCTGTGTTAGCACTTAACCTTTCCGGCTAAGAAAGACTATAGTTTGAATTCTGGCCAAAGCTTCACATTATGCTTTGCTATTTAACCTGGGTATCACATGGATATAAAGTCTGATTCCAACATTCCCAACTACAGTGAATGGATATGACTTGCTAATTTAGTTAATTGTGGGTTTTGTTTTAAGTAGATTTGTTATTTGTTTGGCATAAAGAGGGACTGGCTGACTTTTATGCTGTCTGTAGGTGTCTTCTGCTAGCTCAGGATTAACTGAGGGTTCCCTGCTAACTGGCAAACAAGGGATGTGAGCACAGGCTGTCCTACCCTTTATCCCTTGATGGTCCTTGTGAATTTATGATGACAAAATCAACTAATTTTTTGTTCTCATGAGTAGAACATTCAAAATGGCAATCTATTGGAGAATGAATTTCCAAAGTGTACCTGGTTATAGTGTTATTACATATAACTGATACTTATGCTTTCAATTATGGGGTGTAAAAGAAAGAAGACAAGGAGAATGCTGGGATTATTTCCATTCATTCATTCATGCTCATAAATAGTGTGTTCTCTTTTTTAAAAAGTAGTGTGTGTGTGGACACGCATGTACATGCATGTGCATCTTTTCTGTGTCTGTTTAAATGTAAGTCATGCGCGTGTAGCTGTCAGCAGATGCCAGAAGAGAAGAGGGTGTCAGATACATGGAGATGCTGTTACAGACTGTTGTGAGCACTTGATGTGGGTGTTGGGGACTTAATTCAGGTCCCCTGGAGAACAACAAGTGTCTTTGAGACTGGAAGGACCTGTAAGTCTCATTTTGGAGATCTGTCAGAACCTGTATAAAGGATAACACTAGTGGCATAAATTACAAACTTAATCAAATATGAGTTAATTTCATGTAGTCACTTCTCTTTAAGATTTCTGTGGGTTGAACAGTGTCTCACCAGTATGCATATTGAGGTTCAACTCCCTAATATCTACAAACAGGACCTTATTTGGAAATAGGATCTTTGCACATGTAGTCAGTTTAAGGTAAAGCTGTTAAGCAGAGTAATAGCCCATCTGGTAGCCTTATGGGAAACTTGGGCACAGACACATAGGAAGCAAGTCATAAGAGCTGTGGTGGAAAGTGGAACCACACAGAGACAAACAAGGAATGCTGGGACCCAGGAGCACCATAAAATTCTGGAAATGCCAAAGGGAGATGCTCTGTGGGTTTCAGAGGGTGTTATGCCACTCCACACTGTGACTGTCACCGTCCACAACTGCCAGAGCATTGGTTCGTGACTTGAACCCACTTAGTGTTCTACCTGTACTAAGTAGTTATGAGGGTCAAGGTGATGGTGCGTGTGAAATACTTAATAAATGTTGTGTGCTGTGCAGATGGCACACTGCAAACGGCTGTCCCCACACATCTAGTGACTGAGGGTTGAACCCTGGCCATATTGTTATATCAGTGTCATTCTACATGAAGAAACATTTGAGGAAAAGAGGTCTGCTTGGCTCTGCTTACCTTGAGAGAACATATGGGGGAGAGGGATCTTTGAAAGAATTAGAACCGAAAGCATCTTAAGCAGATGAAGCCATATCCAGGAAGTGAATAGTCTACTCATTATATCTTTGTTGTTCTGTTATATTTTTTCCTTGTTTTGTTTTTCTATCCAATAAGCAAGGTATCCCTCAAAACCTCCATCTCTTGGATGCCCATAGGTCTGTTCTTACTTGGTGACAGCTATAATGTAACGCCCACTTTCAGCATGCAATGTCTTCTTCCATCTTGCAGAGGAAGGCAATGAGCCCATGCCCCTGCCTCACCAAACACTGTGATGTATTTTGGGGAGCTATGATTACAGTGGGGTCCTACTTGAGGGTGACTGTCTAGGTCACAGGCTATCCTTCCTTCTCTCTGGTCTTCTTGCCCACCCTTCCCCACCACCAATCAGCTTCCTCACAGGGAATGCCGACCTCAGGCATCAGAGAATTTATATCGGACCGAATGCCACTGTGGCCTGGGACAGTAGACCTCCTTTTATCTGACAGACTTTGAGCGGTAAGTTGATGACAGCCCAGGAGGGCTTTCATGATGAGTGTGTGCAGCTCAATGTGATCCGTGTGGAAGTCTGTCAGAAGGGAAGCAAGGCTCCCCTGCAAGGGGATGTGTTTTTGTCCCCCCCCAACCTTTTTCGATGCAAAAGGCAAGAGGAATTTTAATGATCCAATGCTTTGGGGTCATCCTATACTGAAGGTGGAGTGGTGACCCAGGCAGCCCATTTGGTCAGTTTTTATACAGTTTAAGGGGTAGACTAGAGAACCAGTAACTAGGCATGATATGATTGGCAGAACAGTGTGACTTTTAAACTGATTGGTCTTTGGGGAATGAGGTGGCAAGGACCTCCCTTGTCTATAAGTGGCAAGGGTTGGTCAATCCTGCAGAATGTGTCCACATGCTCTGGGCCTTCCCCACCCACAGGTGGGTTCCCTTCCATGTGGTCTGAGGAATGTTAATCAGTTTCTCCCTTCCTCCTCTGAATGTTTATCCAGCAAGTGTCCTCTGACTGAGGAATGTTAATTAGCCTCTCCCATAGGGAGGAACACGTGTTCCAAAGTTCCTCTTCATTTCCCCCTTTTTCTCTGTGTGCATGATTCAATCTTGAAGCTATTGGATAGTTATGCAGCATATATCTCTGGCCCTCTGTACCTAGTTCTTGATATCTTTGTCTCGGGACCATCAACTGTACTGCACCTATACAATCTTTAATAAAAGCAACTAAGCAAATTTAAAATGCTAGGGCCCAAAGTCAGAGGCAGGAACAAAATTAACAGTGGTTCTAACAATGTAGAAATCAAGGTAGTAAATTAAGGGGATTTAGAAGTTAAACCAAGACTCAAACTATCTTTGGGCTTGTTTTCTCTCTTTCTCTTGGCTAGTCCCTCCCATGCCTTTGCCATTGAATCTTTAACTGTCTTCCTCCCACCCCCTGGATGGTCTCCAGTATGTCCTTCTCAAATTTCTACACCCTTAGGTAACACAGAAAAAGTAGCTGTCCCTTTACACACATACACGGATGGTCCTGCTGCCAGCTTCTCTCATCTCGGGAGCACACGTGTATGGGGTTTTTTCATAAGACACTTCTCAACTTTGGGTGTACGCGCCCTAAGCCCCACCCTCTAAGGCTGCTTCTGGGACACCGTTCAGATTGAAAAGTCCCTTGTCCCTGACATTTGGGTAATCTCCACCCCTGTGCCTCTAGGGTGGGGATATCCTGAGAGTCAAGGCCTGCTGCTAACTTACAAAGATCAAAGACAAGGTCTGGGAGCCAGGCACAAGGCGGGTGTTCCACTGTAGTGGACCAAGCCACATCTCTGGTGGCTGAGAGTACTTGCCAAGTCACTTTGGTAAGGTTGTGTGGGGTGCTGAGGCTCAGCACGGGAGGGAAGCCATGTAATGGTTTCTTTGGCCTTGCAGGTGATCTTGAGCTTGAGGGGGTTGCTCAGGTGTCTGGCTGCTCTCCAGTTGGCATCAGGTGCAGGTGCTGGTCTGAGTTATGTGAAGTCAGGCAGTTACTCCATCTACTTCAATGGAGGTCAGGATGATCAACTGCACCAGGAGCAGCCTCTTTTACTTTTCTTACTCCTGTGGAACCTCTGGGGTACCTTCGTTATACAGGGCACTAAGTGTAGGCCACAGTTCCTGGTGTCTGATCTGGAAAGCTTACAATCGAGCCATAATATCCTTGTTAGCCTGAAAAGTCATTTCTGGGGGGAGGGGGTGAGTCAAGAGCCGGGGTCAAGGAGTAGGGGTTCCACGCAAGAGGGGTATTCCAGGCTCGGAACATGGCCAGGACAAGGAGCACCACCCAGCCAGTGCGAGTTTCTGAGGGCAATTTAGTTAAGGTCTCTTTTAGGGTTCTGTTCATCCTCTCTACCTGCCCTGAGCTCTGGGGACAGTACGAATAATGGAGCTTCCAATTAGTCCTCACTATCTCTGCCAATCCCTGACTTACCTTAGAAACAAATGCAAGACCGTTATCTGATCCAATTACCTTGGGCACTCAAAACCTAGGGAAGATTTCTTCTAATATCTTCTTGGTTACCACAGTAGCTGTTTCCTGCTTGTTGGTGAAAACCTCAACTCATCTAGAGAAAATATCTACAAATACTAGAGGGTATCCATATTTTCCTAGCTTAACTTCTGCAAAATTGGCCTCCCAATATACTCTAGGCTGTTCTCCCCTAGGAATCGTTCCCTGTTTACTCTTGACCGCATGAGCATTTACTTGTTAGCATAGCTTACACTGCTCTACCATCTCTCTGGCCCAAAACCTGAGGTCCATTATACATCTTAGATCCCTTGACTGCTTGGATGCACTTATCTCTCAAATGAGTCCATCTGTGCATTTGGCCTAGTAAGTCTTTTGCTTGCTTTCTGGGGAGTATAGTTCTCCATTCGTGTGTGCACCACTGCCCTTTCTTCTCTAGGTAATAGTTGGTAGGGTGGCTAGCAATCTGAGTCTTTTTAAATATATTTTAAGTGAGTCCATCTCAATCTAGTCCCATTCCCTAGTGGGTGTCTCTTGCAGGCCCATAACCGGGATAGGCTCCTGCATAGCCATTTCTCGAGCCACTTGATCTGTCTGTCTACCTTGGGCCACTGAGTCTCCTCCCTTCTGGTGCCCTGGGCATCAAATAGCACTCACAGTTGCTGGCCTCATCAGGGCATCCAAGAGATCCAAGATTTCTTCTGATGCAAGCAGTCCTCTCTCTTGGTATATAGCCCTGTGGACATGGGCTGTGGCAACTGCTGTCTGTGTAGATGTTAATTTTCTTGCCAGCTCCAAGTTCCAAGGCTGCTTTCTGTGCCAACGTTCCCAGGGTTGGGGAGTAGAAGTTCAGCCCAGATGACATTTGTGCCATCCACCACAGCAGCACCAGCTTGTCTCTGACCAGCATGGAGAAAACTGCTCCTGTCTGTAAAGCAGGTTGCCTTGGCTCCTGGCAGAGGTCAGTAGAAGTCTTTCCTCCACCCATGGGTTCTCCTTTTGGGCTATTTAGTTGCAGCCCATCGGGCAGGAAGTATATCTGGGCCCCCATCCTGGAGAGTAAGTCTCACCCCAACAGAGGGTAGGGACAGTCTGGGATGACCATAAGTGAATGGGATACCCACCCATCTCTAGGTCCACTATTCTTCTGGTAGTCCATGAATACATTTTGGTGCCAGTGGCTCCTTGGAACCAAGATCTTTTCTTGGAAACAGGGCCATCAGCTGGGAGGAGGATTGAGTGTTGAGCCCCTGTGTCCACCAAGAGTTAAGTGGGTCCAAATCCCATCTACCCCAATCACTGTCTTCACTCAGAGCTAATACCTTCACCATTTGGGGGTGTTTTCCCCAAGGCCTGGGATTTCCTGACCCCAGCTTCTGTTAGGGCACTCTCGGACTCAGCAGCTGGCTCCTTTACTTCCAATGTGCACACTGGTCCTTTTCAAGGAGTTTTCTATCTCCCTCTGATTGGAGTCTCCCTTCTCTGCTTTTCCTTAACTACTATAGCCAAAATTCTCTGTAAATTCCTTTCCTGTCACCTTTCTTTTTCTCATCTCTCTTTCATCTTCTTCCTTTCTCTTTCTCTGCTCTTTTTCTTTTTCCCTGTTATGGTAGATTTCCTCGGCAACCTATCTTTTAATGACTTATCCTGCAGTCCTTCTAGCCTCTGAAGCTTTTTCCTGATATCTCCTAGCCTTGTATAAATAGGACACAGTGTGTACTGACAGAATGCCTCTATGAGCCATTCTAGAAAGGCTATGGGCAACTCATCTGATCCCTGCTTAACCTCACATACATTGGTCAAAATTGGTGGGGCTTCATATGGCCCCCTTGAAACCTGCCAATGGAATCTGGTGGTAGGCTTTTAGGTGCCTCTTACTTTCTGCCACATTAAAGTCCCAGTCAGATCTGGTCAGAAGAAACCCACTGTTGACCATGGCCTGGTCAATTGATGGTGCCCCCATGTCTGAGGGAACATTCTTTCTTTCTGGTATCCTCTCTTGCTCTTCGGTCCTGAATAGCACTCCTGATGGCCAGAACCTACAAGGGTCTTGGGGAAGAAAGGCTTTTATTGGGGAAGGGGAGAGGTCCTCTACTAGATTCATGCAGGTAACTATATAGGGCACGTGATCTGGGTGCCTGAGGGATTCTGGCCTAAAGACTCTTTCCTCCTTTGATCACCTGTACAAAGGTCCCTATGGGTGGCCACCCTATTCTGAAAGTGGGCCGTTCGGAGAAGCAGAGAGTAACTAACTTGTCCTTCTTCACTACAAATCAGTATTTGCACTCCAGAACGGAGGCCTATTCTTTTGGCTCTCTGACTCAGGGCAACCTGTAATTTTTCACAGCAGGTGATCTGCCTGCAAGCAGTTTGTCTCAGAGGTCCTGCGTTGGAGTCACATGACTTGTCTCAACACTACTGACTCATGTTTTTTTAAATAAAAAATATATAACTATAACCCTCAGGTGAATAATCTTAAATTTCTAGTGAATTTTTTGCCCAAAATTGGTGTGCCACCTGAAACGGGTGATAATTTGAAAAGCCACAGCTACCTGGGCCACCATGTTCTCACACCAAGGTGAGAACGGCCAGCTGCCAAGGTCCCTGCAAGCAGTAGGTGGGAAGCCGCCAGGGCTGTCTTGTCCCGCTGCCATGACTCATGGAAGTCGCCCTTTTCCTCCACCAGGTTCTTAACCACCTGGGCCCAGCCTATCCTCAGCACCAGCCATGGAGAGCGGGAGCGGAAGTTGCAGCCATTGTGCTGTGGCTCCTCCTCTCCGATGCTGGCGGCCATGTTGTTGCCTCTTTCCCTAACTTCCCTCTAGTAGTTAATTAGGATGTTTAACATGGTAGATTCAGTCCAAAATAATGTCACTCAAAGTCCAAGAACACAGAGAATGACAACCAACACACAGACAGTTCACCAAGAAAACAGAGAAAGACAACACAGACAGCTCACCCCTGTCATGGGCGCATAAACCAAGTTATACAGACAGTTCTCACCCCTGCCACAGGCACAGAGACTACATTATACAGACAATCAAGACATAGGAAAACTACCGGCGGAAGAATCCAGTAACCAGGCAACTTGGCCAGCTTACGCTGGACCAATCTAACAGGTTCCAAAAGGAGCGTGGACCTCCGAGCCCCCTCCAGGGGACCTGAAGCATCCTCCAGGCTCCCTGCAGTCACGACGTTAAGGCACGTCTGCCCCATTGCTCTTGAGTGCCCCAAACACTGTGGGCTCTCCAAGCCCCCCAGATGCTTGTAAGCAAACGGAAAGTTCAGACAGGCTTACAGGTTCAGACTTTTGACAAATAGCAGACAAAAGACTGACAAATAAACCGCAGTACCTGCTCTTGAGACCTCCAATCTACTGCCCTCCAGTGTGTTCTCACAGGGGATCAATTTCTTCCTGGCCCATGCACCAAATGTAAGACTCTTTGGGAGCCTTAGCTTACAAGAGACCCCCTGAGTATATTATGTCTCCACACGGAGACATAAATCGGTGCAAAAAGCAAGAGGAATTTTAATGATCCAATGCATTGGGGCCGTCCTACACGGAAGGTGGAGTTGCAACCTGTCCTTTCCCCTTTGCTTTTCCATTCACACAGTGCAGTTCCCTGTTGACTATGGAGCTGTGGTGATTGTTTCTGCTGCTGGATCTAGAGACAAAAGATGAAAGTAAGTCTCTTCCTTCAGCGATGCTGTTCATGAAGCTTCTTTTGCCTTCCCAAGATGGGATCAAGAAATATACAAATAAATGTTCTCTCCCAGGGTCTTACTGCCACGTGGGCTGCTCTGTGGTGTGTGAACCACACTGATCACAGAGGAAGCCTCCGTCCTTGTTTGTGAGCTCTCTCCTCATTGACCGGCGAGAACCATGTTTTATTCCTGATGTGCCACTTCAGAGTTCTCCAGTGCTGGTCCCAAGGATTCTCCTGGAGGATGCTTTGCTGGTGAAGAGCTCTGAGGTCTGGGTTTGGTCATGCTAACTGATCCTTCTTTGGGGGCACATGATGCATGTTAGCATCTCAAAGGTTCTGAGACGGCCAGCAAGTAGGACTTATCTTTACCTGAGAGTGTCTTTGCCTGACTTTCCATATTTAATTTTGTTTGTTTAACAAATAATTTTGTGATATGTTACTTTTCTCTTAGGAATTAGGATTTAGATGAAAATGACCCAGGGAGAGTCTTGCTTGTCGAGAGAGTTATCCTGTGGGGTAAGTCAGACAATGAACAGCTAATTCTGTATAGTGTGTTGTCAGATTGGGGTCTGATGAAGGGTACTGCCCAGGAATGGTGACGTAGAGATGCTATGGACTATGGCTCTATGTGGTACTACCGTTAGCTTTATTTATTTATTTATTTATTTATTTATTCTTGGAAAGCCAACTTTAAATGCAACTGAAAATGATCTTTACTTCTTGACCCTCTTGGGTCTGCCTCCCAGAAAAAAAAGTTGTGAGGGGGCCTCCAGCAGTGAACCTGGGTAAAGAACATTCCAGAAAGATGGAATAGCAAGGACAAAGACTTTGAGGCAGAAGGAGGTTTGGCATGTCACAGGTCAGTATGGCTGGACAGGGAGAAGCCAATGGTGGACAGTGAAGCCAAGGACCTGGACCAGGTCATGTGGGGCCAGGGACATAGGAAGGAAGCCCCTCACGGGCTTTCAAAGGGGAGTAATGTCTCCTGTCATGTGATTAGAAGAATTCCTGTGACTGATGTGTAGAGAAGAGACACCAGAGGGCCAAAGATAGGACCAGTAACACAGAGAGAAGGCCCAGGTGACACGTAATGTCATTTAAGGCAGGTGATCTGCTCAGAGATGGGGAAGGTGACAGACATTTTCCTGATGTCATTAGCTGCAACTTCTCCTTCCTTCTTCTTTAAGAAAAACTTTTAAATTTTTCTTGTGATGGATTTTTGGGAACACCCCTATAGATGCTCAGTTACCTATCATGTCTTCCTGTTGATCAGGAATGAGCTTTTCTGTGGTCCGATTTGCAGTGGGTTTGCAGCCCCCAAACCTAATAAACATTTTACTCTTGGTGCATGAGGTCAAAGTCGAGTGATACTTGGCTCTAGAAATAGGATAGTCCCAGTATCCAGCATGAGTGTGTGAAAAGGCTCAGACTATGTTCCGGTTGTGGGTTTTGTGGTTGATTTTCAATCTATATTGAATTCTTATTATATGTTTTCATTAGCCAGCGAGCACCGCTACTTGTCTACCTTTGGGCCAATGAGCTCAATTTAGGTCATATCCCATTCCATAGTATCAATGTGTAGATCCTAGGATACTGTAAGGCAATTGTCTGTAGTGTGCTCTCATAGGAAGCAAAGTCCCTGGATGACGAGCACCCAGAGGCCTGTATTTTTCTTCTGTGTGCTTACAGTTGGGGGTGGTTTGCACCCACTGCACAGCAGGTCACTTTGCTGCATGCAGTGAGCTTTGAGATTGTCTCAGGCATTAAGAATCCAAGATGAGCCAAAACATTGTCCCTTCCCTTATAGAAGTTGGAATCTATCAATACTTTTGGATGGCTTCTGACTCTCCTTGTGACTATAGCTTTGGGAGCAGATCAGTTCTCATACACTGATATAACATTCAGTAGTCCAGGTAGAGGGCCCTTAGCCCAGAAGCCCTCCTGTCCTCCAAAATCCAATGCTTAGAGCCAATCACTTAGCTTAAGCATTTACACATTCCGTTGAGTTTTGTAATTGAGAAAGAAATGTCTCAAAAGAGGGAGAAGTACCCCATCTTTTCTTTATATGCTGTGAGTAAATTAGTTCAGCAGCTCTTTTCTCCCAAGACAGTAAAGACTTCACTAGAAAATAGAAAGTAGAGTGAGTTCTTTAACATCTTATGTTGTTCTTTCTATCACACACACACACACACACACACACACACACACACACACACACACGGGCATGTATGCACATGCACACACATGCAGAGAGAAAGAGAGAGAGGGGGGGTCTAGGGGACAGATCATTGGGAACTTTGAAGGTTATGGGAAGAGCCTTGTGTTTGAGTCTTAGATGAGCACAGAGTACAGAAATACATCAGTTCATTTTCCATTGCTGTAACAGAATACTATAGACTGTCTACTCAATAAAACTTAGAGATTAGCTTAGAATTTCAGAGGCTAAGAGCCCACGATCACACAGTTCCCTTCGTTCGACCTCTGACAAGGCCCCCTCAGCCATGACACAACATGGTAAAGAAGCAGAGAGAATGATGGTTGTGTGCAGAAAAGATTCCACGATAAGTCAATAAGCCAAAGACCAGGGAGGAGCCAGACTTGCTCTTTGTAAGACAACCCACTGTTGTGAATATAAACTCTCTGCATGAGACCAGCATTAATCCTTTGAGGGCAGTGCCATCGTAATGTAATTCCATCTACACTCCACCACTTCCTGACCAGTGCACTGGGGATCAAGCACTTGAGCCATGAACCCTGAGGGCATGAACCATATTTAAGTCTTAGCAGGCAGTGACAGGATCTAGAATACAGTCGGTGGTGCAAAACAAGAGGTGCCTTTAGGGCTAGCTTCACCCAAACATTGGAGACAGAGTATCTATTCCCTGATCCCGTTAGCTCTGCCCTTTGACATTTGTAGACAAGCTTATTGTGACTACAACCGTATTATAATGAATCAATGACTTCTTTGTGTTTAATGTCCTTAGAGTCAAACTAGAGGAAGGGGGACAGATGAAAAGTCAAAGCAATAATAATAAAAATAAAAAATTGGGCTGTGCCCAGTAGTTGCTCCATAAATACCAGGACAAAATTGGAGTCCTTTATTCCCTGTTTGTAAGGGATAAATAAAAGTAGAAGAAAAATAAATAACACCACTGTTGCAGGATACTCGATGACACTGCTAACCCTGAGATTGTGTTATTTACTGGAAACCCTGTTTCTAGTTGTGGTGTGGCTCAGCTCTAGCACACATCTTTAATGCAAGAGCTTTCTGTTTATTGTAAACAGGATTAAATAAAGTCAACCGCAGGTCAAGAGGTGGAGCAAGCAACCAGGTGACAGGGAGTGAACATAGGACAAAAACCCCACAGAAGGTAAGAGGGAGTCAGGAGGATGGATAGAGAAACACACAGGAAGTAGGAGAGAGGGACATTCAACTTGAGGGGTTTTGAGATGGTGTGGAGAAGGAGTGCTTTCTTTGGGGGATGTTGGCTGAAGAGGGAGGTCAACTGGGTGTGTTCTCTGCCTCTCTGAGCTAGCAGGCTTTCACCACAGTGTCTGACTCCTGAGTCTTTACTGGTAAAACGAATGTTTGGGGTTTTATTTTTAAAACAACACATCATCTATAAATTAGATGTGTCTACTTTGTATGTTTAAAGGTTGCTACAGAACCAGCTAAATGCTCACTTGAGGAATCGCATTGACCCAAAGATGGACAACGAAAAGCAGTCATATCTCCTCCCATCTGTCCCCTCAGCACAACAGGTGTACAGCACAGGTGCTCCCCAGTCCTTACTCCTGTAAGGACTTACTCAGCATCCCTTGAGAAACAGGTGGCTCAGACATATGGAAACGACTTAAGTCTTAAGCATAAATGGTGGTCTTGTTTATGAATCAGACACACACGTAGGTACCAGCACCACCTGTGTCCTTACTAGCCTGACAACACTAGTTCAAAATGGGCAAGAACAGTGATTTAAGACTAAAACAGGAAAGGCCACACTTGGCCAACAGGATCTAACTGGTAAATGCCAGTTTGCTCGAAATTAACGAATGGAAGAATGTAGTCAGAATCCATCACTCAGCAGTAATACTGGAATTTCCTTTCCAGAATGGAAAGAATGCTAATCAGCTAGGTTGGCTGTGCCCTGCCCCACCCTAAGAGCATAGCTGGATGTCAAGGGACTGAGACTCACTATCTCCGTTGTTTGCCACTGCCCTGTCTCCCAGGATTTAGCCCACAAAGGAAAATTCTAATAGGTATGTCTGTTTCTAGTCTGTCTGTCTATCCTGCTTCAGGGACTAGGGTCAAGGGATTAGCATTGTAGAGATTTGGTGAAATTTAAAAGCACAGTGAGGGTATCAATTCTGCCTCCTTTGCATCACCCTCACTAGAGGCAAAAACTCCCCCAGACCTCAGTTTAGCTTCAGGGATGTCAACAAGATGGGCTGCTGTGTTTTCCCCCCTCAGCACAGCCTGGAAACCGCATGGTTTCCTTTTGCTTTGTCTATGTTCTACTTGGTAAATATTTCATTTTGCCAGGTTCCTGGAAGTGGCCACAAACGCAGTTGCCTGTGTTTGCTTGGGCACCACCTGAGCACAGAGACAAAATCCCCAGAGTACTGTCCCTGTGGACTACCCAATGCAGTTTCCTTAGCTTTCGGTCTCTAGAAAGGAGGTGCCAAGCCTCCCTGAACAAGGCCACAGGTACTTTATAGCTCTGGGGAGAGGCAGCTTTGGGACCAAGAAGGTTATTGATGCACACGTTCTCCACAGAGCTCGGGAAACGCAAGAATACTGGATCATCATAGTACCCTGTGCTCTGAGTATTCTAGCATCATAGTACCCTGTGCTCTGTGTATTCTAGCCAGGGTTCAGCTGGTGCACAGCAGTTCTCTGGCTGAGAAACGGGCTTGGAGAGGCAGATCTTTACTTCAAGAATATCTCTCTCTCTCTCTCTCTCTCTCTCTCTCTCTCTCTCTCTCTCTCTCT
>JANHMN010000014.1:18876229-18943194 GCA_030674055.1 Rhabdomys pumilio | reverse complement strand
TCTCTCTCTCTCTCTCTCTCTCTCTCTCTCTCTCTCTCTCTCTCTCTGTGTGTGTGTGTGTGTGTAATAGAAAGAACAACATAAGATGTTAAAGAACTCACTCTACTTTCTATTTTCTAGTAAAGTCTTTAGTGTCTTGGGAGAAAAGAGCTGCTGAACTAATTCACTCACAGCGTATAAAGAAAAGATGGGGTACTTCTCCCTCTTTTGAGACATTTCTTTCTCAATTACAAAATGGAATCTAGGAGTACTGAACTCTTTCTAGGCACAACTGAAGATATCCTAGGTCTGCTTGCCAGTTCTTCCTGCAGAGCAGGATCTGTGAAGGTGGTGTTCTCAGCTTCCCTCGCTGAATTATCCTCTAGTAAGTCTGATTCAGTCTTTGCAGCCCACCTCATCTGCTCCTTGATGAATGCTCCCATAGATACGGCGTTCCACAGGAGGCATCTATCAGACCGTCTGATGCGTCTGACAGGAACAAGAGCTTGTGGCCAGAGTATATGTCATGGTCTGAGAAACCAATAAGCAAATATACAAATTAATATAAAAATGTTTTAAATACATGTATTATGTATATATATATATATATATATATATATATATATATATATATACTTTGTTTATTAAATAATTGACACAATAAAAAACTATATAAACTTCGCTGAGTAGCATTAATGAAGGCTTGGATAACCTATTTATATGTGTTGAGCAGGTTAACAGTCAGACTGTTTTAGTTCTGGAATTAATTTTTAAACTTAGTGCAGCATTAATAGAAAACTCTCTGAAAAAAAAAATGGCTAAGCAACTCTAAAGCTTATTTGGAAGAGAAAGTAGATGAAAGTAGTAAGAATATACTTGAAAAGAATGAGCCATGAGGGGAGCATGCACTGGTATAAAATACAGCAAAAGATAAAAGGTCAAACACATACAGCTAACAGGAGACAGCTATCATTGAGGCAGAATGCGGATCTGAAGAGGCATTAATGCCTGCAAGAACTTTGTTTCTTATCACAGGGATAACTGTTTCTGAAATATTTGATAGCTAGCCCTACCTCATACAGTATACAAAGTAAGTTACAAAACTAAACATTCAACAACTAAGCAAAATATTTTATAAGCTCAACAGGGCCCTAATAAATTTACTAATAAGGCAGAAATATGAACAGAGAACCTAGTTAAGTAGATTATATAAAAATGATTTATAATAGCTATTCATGACAAAAATTCATTGTGGATAAGACAAACTGAGAAAAATAGAACCACTGTTCTAGAAGGTGTCCTGACAGCCAAAATGGACAACACAAGCCATGAAGTCCTGTATGTCTTCAGAGAGCCACTGACACAAGAAGGGAATTCCACAATGGAAGAGTTACAGATGCTGAAGTGATCTGAGCCGGGCTTCAGGTACACACATGCAGTGACTCCGGGCTCCGGGCTCCGGGCTCCGGGCTCCGGACTCCATGCTTGTGCCTCTTAAGTATTCAAAGTCACACACTGTTAAGGATGATTGTCTCCGGGTTGTAGAAACACACATGACTTTGTGCATATGTGTGCGAGAGTTTGCATGCACGTGCAAGAGACACAAAGAGAGAGAAAGAGAAAGAGACACACAGAGGTTGATTCTATATAATAATTTAAATATTAATATTGAAATAATTTCCCCTGGATATCTTCTATGAGTTACTATTTTCTTTAAAAAAAAAAAGGACACAGAAATGTCAGGGGTGGGTTTGGGAAGATTTGAGGGGGAACAAAGTATGATCAAAATACATACTATAAAATTGTCAAAGATTTAATAAGATATACTTAAATTTCTTGTTTCTGGTATTTTTATTGTGATAAAATGAACATAATAGACATTTAATCATCTTTAACTGTACACATAATATTCTACAGCCATTGGCAGCATCTTTCTTCATAGCCCTTCATTTTATGAAAATAAAAACTCCTCATGCTTTTAATAACAGCTCTCTATTCTACGTTCTCCCTGCCTCTGGGAACTAAGTCCTTTTGTAATAAGCCCCTCTGCACAATCCCTGCCTAGCAGGCATTTGCAAAAAGTCTGGATGATCCCCGGGCTTCTAGTGTGGTGCTCTCCCTCACCAAAGATCCATTCCCACCACAGGCTCACAGTTTCACAGTCCCCAGTACTGCCAATACAGGAAAGATGATGACACGCTTACTGGGGGAGATGCAGGAAAGATGATGACACACTTACTGGAGGAGATGCAGGAAAGATGATGACACGCTTACTGGAGGAGATGCTTTTGTACTCTGCCCACACACACGTGGATACTTCTCACTGTGCTCTCCCGGCTTTCCTTTGCACCTTGTTTCCATCATCCACCTGTTCTTTTTCAAAGCCTGCCTCCACAGCGCTGAACCTGCTTTCACCACTGTGTAGAGAGCTGAAAGCCCCTGTGTTTCAGGGTCACCCCTGGGTGCCCTTAGCTGACACTTGACATGTGTGGCAGTGTGGAACCTTGGATGAAGACATCAGTAACTGCCTGACATCTTTCTGAAAGACCATACTGGGGTCTTCACTTGTGTCATACATGACCAAGTCTTCTGGTCATTATGGCCCTCCCTGACCTTTGACCCTTAGTCTTTCCTAAAAGATGTGCATCTAACTCCTGATGGGAGGTTCTGCCTCTAGGCAACCTGATTTCAGAGATGTCAAATTCTGTCCTAAAAACAGTGTAAACTGCAAGCCATTTAACTTCCACTACAATAGAGTCAGCACTGTCATCTCATAGCAAAGGAGTAAGAAAGGACATCATGTCCCCCTTAGAGATTGTGGAAGTGTCAAGGCTTTGCCCAGGTTCCTGCCCTCTTGCTCACTATACATTATTTGATTTCGTCATATAATCTTTAGGAAGACAACCACCATATTGTGATCATTTCTATGAACAAGCAAGACTGCACTTGGGAATCACTGTTCACTTAAAGGCATCACTGGTAAAAGATATCATTAGTAACTCCAACCTCTTTTATTGTAAAGCCACAACATAACTTAGAACAGAGGTAGTAAAACAACTTTAGTACCTGGAGGAAAAAAATAGAAAGCAGGCTGGAGCACTTACTCACACCCCAGTGGGAGCACTGAGTGAGATGGATGAGGTTAAGACCCTGGCTTCAGACCTATCTGAGAGAGCCCCAGCTTCTGTGTCAAGCCCTGTGGCCTTGGGCTTGTTAATTCCTTTATGCTTTAGTATTCTCATCTGAAAGATGGAGACTATAACATTTATTTTATAGGATTGAAAGGACAAGGAAAAATGTAGGATGACATAAAATGCTTCATATGTACTTGGTATAGTAAGCACCAAACCAAGTTTTTGTATGTTCATAGTATGTGTATGCATATGTATGTGTATGTATATATGTATGTATGTGTATGTGTGGTGTGTGCTGTATATCTGTGTGTATGTGTAGTGTGTATGTATATATGTGTCTTTGTGTGCATGCCTGTGTGTATGTGTGGTGTGTGTTTATATATGTGTGTCTCTGTGTGTCTGTGTGTGCATGTCTGTCTGTATGTGTGTGTGTATATATGTCTCTGTGTATATATGTATGTATGTGTAGTGTGTGTATATATGTCTCTCTCTGTGTGTATATGTATGTATGTGTGGTGTTTATGTGTGTGTGTATGTCTGTATGTGTGTGTGGTGTATGCATACATATGTCTCTGTGTATGTGTGTATATGTGTGTATGTGTGTGTATGTATATTCGCATGCATGTGTGCACCTATGCATGTGGGAGCCTGAGATTTACTTTGGGAATCTTCTTCAGTGAGTCCATCATATTCTTTTTTGAAGCAGAATCTCTTAATCAAACCCAGAGCTGGCCAATATGGCTCACTTGTCTAGTCAGCATTATTTAAGGATCTTCTGTCCTTCACCTTTGGAGACTCAAGTTTCAGGCATGCTGCCACCCGGCATTTTACAGAAACGTTCTGGAGATCCAAACACCAGTTCTTTGCCTGTGTAGAAAGAGCTTCAACTACTGAGCCATCTTTCTTGCCCATCGGCTTTCAATCAATTATGATTTTCAATGAAATTGGGGCCTGGTGCATAGTGTACATAGTACTCTATAATTTGTCTAGATACAAGGGAGTACAGCCTGCAAACTGAATGATGTTTTAAGATCTTATAAGCCTTGCTACCAGCCATACCTGCTGAGTAAACTCCACTCAGAGAACTACTGCCTTCAGTCCAAATGTGATTTTTATTTATTAGTTAGCTTTGCATCGGTATAACAAATAGCTATGAGAATTTTAAGGGAAATTTTCTTTTGGCTGCACTTCAGAGGTTGTAGTTTGTGGTCAGCTAACTCTGTGAGTATGTGATGAAGCAAAGCATTCACTTTGGCACAAATGTGTGATAGAGAGCTGTTTACCTCATGGGGACAGAAAGCAGAAAGTAGAGAGGAACCTGATACAACATTGCCCCCAAGGACAAGTTCCCGGTGACTTACATTATCCAGATAGGACCTGTCTGAGAAAGAAACATCACTTCCAAAGTGTCATCAAATTAAGTATCCTTCAGTGTTTACATTTGAAGACAGTAGGGATAAAGTCTGGGGGGATTGTAGGGTAGAGTTGTGAAGGCACGTCACTGTGGGCTTTCCTCTCCCTGTTGGGCTGGGGGTGGGCTCTGAAAGGTAAAGCCTCCATGAACAAGACATGTGTTCTGCTTCTGAGATTGTCACCTCAACTCATTTGATTAGATGCCAAGTTCCTAAGGTTGCAGCAGCTAGGAAAGGGAAATACTTGTGTCCACTTGGAGTACGGTGGGAGTCTTTGGTTTGTCTTCTGTCCACAATGAGTAGGGGGTTGGGTTGGGAAAACGCAATTTGAAAACGTAACAACGATCTGAGGATTTAACAATGAGTTGTTCAGTGCAGGGAAACAAGATTGGGGAAGGAGGGGTTCTAGTTTCATCTAGTCATGCCTTCACAGTGTATATGTGTATGCTTTGTGAGTCTAAGTGTCTGTGTGGCTTGTGAGTCAAGGTATATCCTTACAGCTGTTTAAATATACATTTTAATTCTTGAAGCATTTCTTACGATTTATTTTGATCATAATCTCTTCCCTCAATTCCTTCCAGATCCACCCCCACCTCCCTACCCACCCAACTTTGTGCCCCTCCTTAAAAAAAACAAAACAAAACATTCACCTGCTCTGAGTCCAGTTTGTGCTGCCCAAGTACTGGAGTGTAGAACATGTCTGGGAGTGTGGTTGACCCATCAGAGGTCGTAACCTTCAAGAGACTCTGCTTCTTCTAGTAGCTATTAATTGCCAGTGGCCCCTCGGCTAGGAGGGGGACTTCCTGCCCATCCTCTATGTCTCTGTGCTGGGATATTTTCTAGCTGAGTTTGCCTGGGTCTGGTGTGTGCTTTTACAGCCACTGTGATTTCATATGTGTAGCTATGTGTAGCTATCCTGTGTCACTAGGAACCTGTTTTCTTGTACTCGTCCATCACCCCTGGCTTTGAAATCTTTCTGTTCTCTCTTTGATGATCCTCGAGTCTTGGGGGAGCCTTTTGAGACATGCTGTTTGTATTTTAAAAGCTATAACGTAGTTAGCTTCACTCTGGGCAGAACACCTGAGTAGCATTACAACCTTGACTAGCTAGCTACTCCAGGCATTGATTGTCTTTGAACAGAGAAGCAGCATAGATTGTTCATGTGTGGGGGATCAAAGCAGGAAAGGTGCATTCTGTATCTTCATATGTGGGACAGTAAGAAGAGCCCATGAGCTGGGAGGCAGAAAATAGAGGGAAAGGACTAATGTGTGTCTCTCCTGGTTCTCCTTGTGCAGCTCTGTTCTACCCCGGAGTGAATGATGCTGTTGCAGCCGAGCTGCTGAACACACTCCGTGGACGCTTCCCTGCTGCACCTCGCCCATCAGCTGAGATAAAATGGAAGACTCCTACAAGGACAGGACTTCACTGGTGAAGGGCGCCAAGGACATTGCCAAAGAGGTGAAGAAGCAGACAGTGAAGAAGGTGAGCCAGGCAGTGGACCGGGCCCAGGATGAATACACCCAGCGGTCCTACAGTCGTTTCCAGGATGAAGATGACGATGACGACTACTACCCACCCGGAGAAACCTACAGCGGGGAGGCCAATGATGATGAAGGCTCCAGTGAGGCCACTGAGGGTCACGATGAGGAAGATGAGATCTACGAAGGGGAGTACCAGGGCATCCCCAGCATGAACCAAGGGAAGGACAGCATAGTGTCTGTAGGACAGCCCAAAGGAGATGAGTACAAGGACCGCAGAGAGCTGGAGTCAGAGAGGAGGGCTGATGAGGAAGAGCTCGCCCAGCAGTATGAGCTGATAATCCAAGAGTGTGGACACGGTCGTTTCCAGTGGGCCCTTTTCTTCGTCCTGGGCATGGCTCTCATGGCAGACGGCGTGGAGGTGTTTGTGGTGGGCTTCGTGTTACCCAGTGCGGAGACCGACCTATGCATACCGAATTCAGGATCTGGATGGCTAGGTGAGTGTCTCATGTCAGTGAAGCAACTCTGAAATGCTTTATTTATGGAGTACAGAATAAATAAGTTTCATCTAGAGCAGCCGTTCTCAATCTATGGGTCATGATCCCTTTGGGAGTAAATGACCCTTTCGCAGGGGTCGCATATCAGATGTCCTGCATATCAGATATTTACAAAGCTGCAGTTATGAAGTAGCAATGAAAATAATATGATTGGGGGATCACTACAACATGTGGGACTGCATTAAGGGGTCACAGCTGTATTAGGAAGGTTGAGAGCCACTGGTTTAGAGCATTGCATTTTTCCAGCAATGTTTAATGAAAAAAAAAAACTGCAAAAGAAGGAGAAGTGAGCAGTGAGAACCTGGATTCTCTGGCTAACTTTTTGGATAATTCATGTTTTATGTATCCATCATTACCACCTAGTTCTGGGCATTTTTAAAGATAGGTTAGAGAATAGCATTTTAACCTACTCTAGGAAAAGTCATGCGACACTTCATGGGCAATGCATCATCACATGATATGCAAATTTCATTTTTATCACTAAAATCTACAGAGATGACTATGACGTCACTGGCAATGCAGGCTTTGGTTCGCCATTATGGATATAGCTTTCGGTATATAAGAAGCAACACATTTTTATATGTCACGTGGGTGCTTGGCAGAACAGACTTACTGAGACTTACTTGTGCCTCCTTTTCTGAGGTCAAAGGTAAAGCCGGGCATGTAGCACAGTAGGAGAGCACTTGCCAGACACGCGCAGGACCCTGGGATCATTCCCCAGACCTTTATAGGAAACCTTCACTTGACACTTTCTAGATAGAGGTATATTCCATAAAATTGATTAATGCTCACTTCAAATATTACAGCTAACGCAGTCATTTAAAAAAAATTAAAAAAAATAAACACTGATACTTTTTCCCTATGATCCACGAGAAGGTTTGCTTATTTTCCCCCAATTAACTTTATACATATCATTTTCTGTAGATGATTATAACTTTATTTTCAGGGTTTGTACCTAAGCTGAGCAAACTTCCTTCTCCAATATGATTTTTAAAATTTATTTCAAATTTTATTAGTAATTCAACTCCATGTGTTGCAATATGTCATCTGTAAGGTGTCTAGACGTCAGATTTAATTTTTATACCCAACTTGCCACGAACCCAGTGTTCTTATTCTTTTGGAGCTGTAGTTAATATACTTGAGATAGGCTGGAGAAATACACACAGGTTAAGGGCCCATGTCAGCTCCTTGATACAGTGAGTCAGAAGGGTTGTCAAACTCCTCTTACAAATTGTGCCTCGAAGAACATGTTTGTGGAAATGAAAATCTTTACAAGTTTGAGAGTCTATTAAAGAAATTAGACTTACCAGTGTCTATATTTCCAGGAGACATCTTTAAACTAAACTTGAGAGACAGCAAGTGTATCATATTTGTCTTGCGATATAGTATTAAATAACATCATGATCATTGATTTAAAGAAATTTGTGCAATTAGATGTTGATTCCCAACTTTCTGGCAGCACAGGAGATAATCACAGAGGAAATTAGGGCCAACATTGTTTCATTCCTTTAAAGCCTTTTATTCTTTAGATTAACTCCTCTCTGTGTGGGTATTTGCTTCCTCCTGTGTGAGTGAAAGACCCGAGTCCATAGAAGCAGATTGTGAGGGACACAGGGTGGAAGTTGGAAGAATAACTTACATATTTCTGCTGATAGATTCATGTGTGTTCAACTATCAAAACGCAGACATCACCACGCCTTGGGGGAGGAAGCTTAGCTGTTTATCAAGTTGATTATTTTAGCAGATCGCTTGTATCTGACACTGTGTTTTTCCTTTGCTGATTTTCTTTTCCTTTGGTGGGCAAGTGTGTCAGTGAGAGCCTGGCTGTCCAAGAACTTAGGACACTTTGCTAAGGGACTGTATCAGTAGAATGTGTCAAGTCAGACCCTTAGAATTTTACCCCCATGGGGTGTTAACCATTGTGGGCTTGTACTTAGAAGGAAACACTTTTAAACCTATGACACAAGTGTTTATATTGGAGAGTTCGCAGAGAAGCCTACTCCAGGCTTGCCCTTCTTCCGTAACCTTCATGGTGCTGGATGGAAGCATAGCATTGCATAGTGTTCCCTCATCAGTCTATCACAGAAGCCAGCACCTGGTGATGAGACAGATCCGCAGGTGGAATTGAAAAGTGTAGATAACACTGCAGGAAAAGAGGAACCTTGATGGTCCATCTGTCTCCAAATGTTGCCTGCTTTAGTGAATTGATACAGTGTCCCCAGGAGGACTTGGTTTCACTCAAGGGTGTGAGTCCCTAACACAGGCGTTTTAATGGTTTTATGACTCTGCCTTCCAGACTTGCATTTCAATTATTTAGCCATTGTAATTTCACTCATAATTGCATTCTAACAGAATCTCTTTAGACAAGCATTTCAATTGTTTTGCCATTCTCATTTCATCGGATAATGGCTTTGTAATATAATTACCACACTAAGTCACAGCCGTGGGATTAAAATCAGAAAAGGAAGACGCGTGGCCCATGCTTGGTGACATCTTTGTGGATATGAATTTGCAAAATACATTTTCATTTGCTACAAAACATCACATCAGTTTTCTCAAGGAAAACCAGGAACAAAATATGACCCAGTGTATGTTTTAATTATTTGTGGGGTTGAGCCTGTCTTTGTGTTTGCCAAAAGATTGACTTAGGATAACTAGGGCATACTGTGTGTACATTTGCCTGTGTGCACAGATAACATTGTTAATTGGACTGGAAGAAGAGAGAGTAAATATTTAATTATCTAATGAGTTGTTTCTTCTGGGGATAAATGTTTTCCTTTTGAGGTAATTCACCTGCTTGTTGCTAAAGTCAGTTTTTAAAGCATTTATAGTATGCAAAACATAGTACCACCACCAAGAATATAGGAGGAGAGAGACAGAGAGAGAGAGAGAATATACCTACCCTGAGAAATTAAAGTCTAGAAGAAGAAATAGACATGTCTATAGATTCTCAGGACAAGAAAACAAGTGTCCTTGACCAAAAGTAGAAATTTATTAAGAGACAGGATCCTGTGTAAAGTAGTAATGAGAAGATGAGTGTTAGTCCAGAAGTCGTCAGCAGGGGCTGGCTTGTCGATTAGTTTGGAAGAGGATGGAAATTTGTCCAATGGAAGGAAAGCAGGACACTAGGAAATTATCAAACTGGGAAATGCATAATGCAGCTTTTAGCAGGAAGGAAAATTGCCATTTTATGCAATCTCACTTTGGGGTCCTTGGGAAGGGATGAAATGTCTGTGGGTTATCTCTATATTGTGACTGAAGTGTCAGAGAGTCAGGAGCCACGACATTTAAGGTGTCTGTGCCAGTGGTCTTCACCAGGGCAACCATGGCTCTCTGAAAATAATGCTTAGTCTTATAGCAAAGACAGAAGCCCAGCCTTGAAGTCTGGAATTTGATTTGTTGGCTGCTGCAAATGGCTTTGTATAAACACCGTGAACAAGGTTAAAAATGCAGGAACATGAACACAAATCTTAGATTTGCTGCCCTTGGTTACAGGGCAGGCTCCTCTTAGACATCATCCATCCATCCTTCCCACTGCTGAGGCTCAGAGCAAATGCTTCTGCAGGTGTCCTATGGGACCATGACTGGCTTAGCTCCTGTCCTGAGGCTGGTGAGCACATTGAGATCTAACAGGGTAATGAGATGTGACCATTTCAGGTGCAGCCGTGTCCCAGCTCTAGTCCATTGACAAAAGGACAAGTGTCCTACTGGCTGCCCTTCCTTCTCCTCCCCATCAGTGGGGCTGGCTTCTCACTCATAGACTTACTTCTTCTTAGACCTTGAAGCAGAGAATGTTATGTGACTAGTTCAACTGCTTTCATGTTTAGAGTTCCAAAAAATAAGTATTTTGGAATCAAAACATGCCATGGCCATCAAGTACTGGTACAGAATTGTTGGGAAGCTCAAAAATGTACTTGATAACTTACATGGAGTCATTTAATGATTAAGTATCATGTCTGTGGTCCTTGAATTTTTCAAGGCAAACTGCAACCGTAATCCCTAATTGTCACATTCAGTGGTAATTTTGAGGACATAGGTATTAAAAAGCACAACTGGGAAAGAACTAAGCTGATGGACAATAAGAAGTAAATAGTGTTAAAGAAAATGGAAATACCTTCCTCCCAAGAATCACGGAACATCTTAGAAGAGGGAGAGGACAGAATTTAAGAACTGGACAGTGGGGAAGAATGGCCTGGGATGCTAGCATTCAGGTACAGCATGGCCACTGCCATCAGGAATACACAGCAGCTGCGGATATCTGCACAAGATCAGGCCTTTCACCCTTCCTTCACAGATAGAGTAGCTGCCCATGAGGGCTCACCCCTCCTTGAGGCTCTATTGATTGCTGAAGGAGGGAATAACCAGAAGGCGTCTAAATTGGAGGAAAATGGGGTTCATAGGGAAAGAAAAGGAAGGTTAAAAGAAGGCAATGAGGGCTAATATAACTATTGCACATTGCATGTATGTATAAAGCTGACCAAAATAAAGAAAAATTAAAGTTAAAAGCATACTATGTATATGGGGGGGCATTAATATGTACATGTGAATGCAGTTCCTGAAGAGTCTAGAAGAGGTTGTCAGATTCTCTGGGGATGGGGTTTCAGAAAGTTGTAAGACACCTTAATGTGGGTGCTAGGAACTGAGCTTGGGTCCTGCAGAAGAGAAGCCAGTACTCTCAACCACTGAGACATCTATCCAGCCCAGAGAAGTAACTTTTTAAAAATAGAAATAACAAGGACATTCATTCCATTCAAAAGTCATTAACTGAGCACCTGCTATGAGTGAGGTGCTTTGCAAGGGACTTGCTTGGAGGAGTGTTTGGAGGAGCATTTTCTCATCTTTGCCATTTGGGGACTTTTTCCTCCAGTGCAACTTGTAAGGAGGTGGATTTTAGTACCATTATCTCCCTATGATGTTGAGTATAATACTGTAGTCTCTCAGAGCACAACATCATCGGGTTTGCCTTTGAAAACTTACGAAAACTCATCTAGGAGGTAACATCTGAGCAGGGATTTGAAGGATGAAGAAGAGCTCCCTGGGCGATTAAGAAGAAAGATAATGTAACTGTCAACAAGAATGGCCGTTGTGAAGCGTTCTCTGGGAGTTTTGTCTGACTGAGAGGTGGCGGCAGTTTGGGAGCTGACTGAGGCCAAGCTGTACGAGTACTGTGGAAGACCCAGTAAGAAAAGGAATTAACAGCAAGAAAAGGAACTGCGGTTAGAAGGAGCAGCAGCAGACATGCAGACAACACACACAGGTTTAAGTCACACCGAAGATGGCGCCGATGGTCCGACTGGCTGCTGCTATCCTGGTGATGCAGACATAATGGCAGTTATTTCCAGTGGAGCTCACCCTGTTGCAAGAGCGCTAAAAGCCTCCCGAAATTCCAGCAAAAGCACCATGCCTTTAACCCAAAGGCCTGGATTCCGACATCATAGATTCGCCCTCCTCGTGCCTTTCCCGACCTCTTTGGAGGCAGAAATCGCCTGTGGGTCCCTAGCTCCTGATGTGGAGCCACACCAAGAACTGATAGGGAAGGAGCTTAAAGTGAGCGGCAGCATGCTGGAGGTACGCTGGATCGCGGAAGATTCTCGCCTCCTCCGAGTTTCCATCATGAACTTTCTTGATCAGCTTTCCCTAGTGGTGAACACTATACATCTCTTTGGGCCTCCGGTTTCCTGTTAAGCCTGGCTGGGGACCCAGGTCTGACTTTATCTCCATCTCCTCCTAAGCAGTACAATTCTCCCAAGAGAAAAGATTCCAGAAATAGTAGCTGCTACATAAATGTGGGAGCCTAATTTTTTATCCTGATTTGGTCCTCAGGCACTTAGGGGCCATTTGGTTTGGCGCTTCAATGTTTGTTGCTGAAGAAAATAAAGCTATGCTACTAATCTACAAAGAAGGAGGAGGAGGAGGAGGAGGAGGAGGGGGAGGGGGAGGAGGAGGAGGAGGAGGAGGAGGAGAGAGAGAGAGAGAGAGAGAGAGAGAGAGAGAGAGAGAGAGAGAGAATTGATTTTATTCTGAAGCAAGGGCTTTGGGAAGCTACTCTGGCAGCAGTGTGAGAAGTGAATCAGATGAGAGCCTTTAAAAGTCAGATGGACGTGGAAATATCTACTTCACTGATGTAGGATGATCGTCGAGTAAGCCAAACAATTCCATTCCTCAGTTTCGATATCTGTATGTCAGGAGTTAGAACACTAGGTCTGACTGGGAGTCTTAAATGAGAAAAATCTATATGTAACTGCTAACAGTGACTTGATTTGTGCGGTTGTTGGTGGAACATGTAAAATCCCTTTGTTGTTTCACAGACTGATGTGTGCAAGCGATGTGTGCAAGCCAATAATAAAGAATGACACAGATTGTTCTTCTCTTTCAAGATTTTTTTTTTGATTATTTGGCATCTTGAGTGTGCTCTGAAATTTGATTGTTGAGTTGTATACCCTTGAAGTGTTTGCTGTATTTGGGGATCCACAGCTGTGTCCCCTAGGAGTGGTCTCTGTGTCCCCCATGTCTACTTCAGTCTATTTGTTGGGCTTTTATCTGGGCTGTGAATGAGCTCTCTGGCTCTGTTTAGCCTCCTGGCTGTCACCTTAATCTTAATTGAATTTTAAAATTATTAGCTTATGAGGCACAGTCTGTGTGCCTGTTACTAGCAAAATCCTACTTAGATTCATTACTGCCAAACAAGAAAATAAGATTAAACAATCTATCGCCAACACAGTCCTGGGTCTTATGTCCTCCAGTCCTTTGCATTCACCTGAGCAGAACTGCTTCTGACACCAGAAAAGAGCTAGACCAAAGCAGTCTGCAAAGCACTCTTCCATCCAATGATGACAGGACAGAAAGTAGACAGAGCTTCAGGCCATACTCTTAAGATGTGCAGCTGATGCAAAGGTTTTAGAAAGGAGACTGATAATGACTGCACACCACTGGGGATGCCCCCTCTCTCATAATAGGTCTACTAGGATGTCCTCCATTCCGGTGTACAACATTGGAAATGTATACCATCCCATGGTAGGTCCATCTTCAGGTAGGTATGGTCTTCTATGTTTCCTACGCTTACTGTGAACATTTGGGAAGCTGAAACAAGAGAATCAGAGTTCAAAGGCAGCCTGGGCTACATAGACTGTCTCAAAAACAAAAAAATCAAACCAACCAAGCCAAACAACAAAACATAAACAAAAGAATAGGGTAAAAATATAAATTGCTACTAGAGCCCATGTGAGCATGCTTGAGTGCGTGGGTTCATGCCCCAGTGCCATTCCATAGATACAACTAAAGTGGGAAAATTTAACTCATCAGAAATAAAACATACACACACACACACACACACACACACACACACACACACACACACTGAGGGGGAGGGAGGGAGAGAGAGAGAGAGAAAGAGAGAGAGGGGAAGGGAGGGAGAGAGAGACTTGTTTCCTGTGTTCAGGGGGATGCTGGAACTGATTATCTGCCCTGCACAGATGAGGATGAGGGAAGAGCGACTTTCTCTCTTGCTCTGCCTGTTGCCAGAAGCTTCCCAGAATTCAAGGTCCAGATAGGTTCTGTTTTTAGTCAGTGATGGCTCCTCTTGCAGCTGCCCAGAAGCAATTTCAGGATAATTCAGGGCCCTGCTTTTACCATTCTGACTTCTCATGGGTGTGCTGGATTAGTGACGTTGGTTCCTCTCCCTGGGCAGTATGAGAGGGAAGAATTTGGCTGCAGATGAAATATGTTTCTTAAAAGCCAGAGGTGGCTAACATATGACCTCAGATATTCTGCAGTTAATTATTGTGGAATCAGATAACCATAAAATGTCACTTGCTGATGGACTTTTTTTTTCTAAATAAGGTTTGGAAAGGTGTTTTGGGGGGGGCTGGGGGGAGAATAAATTAAAATTAGAACCAAAGCTCTTTTGGTAGTACTATGGAAATCAATGGTGATTTACATATTTTCTAAATGTCTCAAAAAAGCAAAAGCAAAAACAAAATGAACAAAACCATAAATAAATGAAAACCTCTTAGGGTGGGGTATAGCTTAGGATGGGGAGTTGGGAACTGCCTCCCAGCAGTGACTAACAGATAGGTTTTTGTTTCCACAAATGCTAACACAATAAAAAGCAGACACACAAACAGGACCACACCCTGACTGCTCAGCACAGGCTCTGTGCTATCCTTTCCCTCTGTGACCTTTCTCTTCTGTCAGTGCTGCCATTTGAACTGTGCCCGATGTATCCTTTGACGCTCTGTGCGGTGGTGTAAGAAGCTGAATAATTAGATCTGTTGATAAAAGCCAGTGAGTTTGAGCTCAGTACTCCAGCCAGGACCCTATGACAGACATCCAAGATGCATGAAGATCAATGCCAGACATGTGGCCAAGTGGGCTAAGGATGCTGGCGATTTGACTTTTTGGTCCATTACTGTAAATCTGTTTCTCTAGTCTCAAATAAGATTAATGACTGTGCCTCAGCTAAAAGCCTTACATCAGCAGCTTAATTTTTTTCCCTATGGTCAGGAAAAAAAATGATTTAAGAGTTTGGAATTTATACAAAGTAGATTTAAGACTTTGACATTTTAGCTTCTTTACTCATTGGGACATGGTCCCTTTCTGTGGCTGTTCTTTTATCTTCAGGGTTCCCTCCTTGTGATGGAGACTCTCGTTCCCGCAGCCTGCTTACCATTTGCGTTCTGATATTCCTGGTAGGTGGAGGGAAAGGGTTCATATTTTGTCACATTCTATCTATGACTAGTTAGTATACAGGCTAGTGTGACCTCTTAGGAACAGCCTTAAGCTACATGATACAACCCACTATGTTCCTCTCTATTTTTATTCACTCACTACAACTCTCCAGATAGTCCAGCATAAGGGGTAGTTAGAGTTCAGATGTATTTGAACTCTCACACAACCCAGTTAAATTTTCAGGACAAAAGAGATCAATGAGTTGTATGATAATACCAGGCTCGAAGCAGGCTAAAGCCAAGACAGTCAGTAGCAAAGCCATCCAGCTAAATTTGAATGCCAGATGATCAAATGATAAATTATTTTTTTTAGTATCAGTATGTCCCAAATATCACATATCCATGAATACATTGTCAACACAACTGGAACTTAATAAGTTAAAAAAAAAATAGAGGAGTTGGGGGAAGAGTTTGTGGATTTGGGAGAAGTTGGAAGAGGGAGGGGCGCAGTCAAAATTCAACTCATTGTACAAAATTCTCAAAGAACTAATATTAAGATCTAAAAAGAAAAATTGTAATAGCAGTAGAAGTTCAACTAACAACGACTATATGAAATCTACTTGTTAGTACAACATTTCTCACACAGAAAGGACACCAGCAAGGGTCAGTCTATCTATTCACATTCTTAATAAATTTGTGTGAGGCATTATAGTCTATCACGTGACATACAAAGATCAACCAGATACAGACTCTGTGCACAAGGTATGGGAACCAGGGCAGGGATTTATTCTATCTGAAGCAGGAGTATTATAGAAGAGCCTCAGAAAAGCATAGAATTTGAACTTGGCTTGGAATTCTGGGTAAAATTTGGAATATGAAAATGAGGCTAGAGACAGCAGACTGAGCAAAGGTACAAATGTATAGTTATCCCAGTGGTAAGAGGAGGGGGAACTCGTGCACAGGAAAACATGGGCAAGAACTGAGAATATCTAACAATATCTTCCTACATGTAATGCTTAACATATAATAGAGCCTAACAGATAAGTGGTGGCCAATAAATTTCCATTATATTTGAGATGTATAACAAGATGTTCAAGAGAAACTATCCAGGAAGAGTTTGGAAGCCAATACTGGGACTGCCTACAGAACCAGTCCTAGAGATGGTGTCTTAGTTTAGGTTTCTATTGCTGTAAAGAAACACCATGACCAAGGCAACTTTTATAAAAGACAAGATTTAGTTGGGGCTGGCTTAGAGTTTCAGAGGTTCAGTCCATTACCATCATGGTAGGAAGTATGGCAGCATACAGGCAGACACCCAAAGGCAGCAGCAGGAGACTGGCTTCTGCAGGCTGCCAGCAAGTCTCTTCCACACTGGGTGAAGCTTGAGTATAGGACCTCAGAGCCCACCCCCATAGTGACACATTTCCTCCAACAAGGACACACCTATTCCAACAAGGCCACACCTTCTAATAGTATCACCCCCTGAGGGCTAAGCATTCAAACACATAAGTCTATGGGGATCATATCTATTCAATATGGGTGTTGGGGAGAAATCAGTCAGGACAGAAGTAAAAGTGAGCCCACAGGATTGGATGGCATGTTGAAGGCAAGACCCACCCACTGCGTGATAAATTGATGGAAACTGTTTTCTCCTAACCATGAGTGGGGGAGAGAGAGGGGGAAGGGAGAGGGAGAGGGAGAGGGAGAGGGAGAGGGAGAGGGAGAGGGAGAGGGAGAGGGAGAGGGAGAGGGAGAGGGAGAGGGAGAGGGAGGGGTGTGGGCCAACATCTCTAGGAGTCCCCTGGAGACTCTCCTGGGCTCTACTAGCATCTAAAGTCTATTGATATTTCTCAGTTTCTTGGGTTGTCCAGTTCCTGCCTCTATCCCCATGCGACCACCTTCGCCCTTGTGTCGTGACAGCAGTAATATTCTAAAAGGACAAGCCCTTAGCTCATCACATCTACCATGAGACCACCCATGCCTCTGGAAAGATATTATCTAATCAATACAGAATCAAAAATCAATTGTATGGGCATTATTTTAACCATCTAACATGAATTAAAATGAAGAAATCATTCTTATTCATAATAGCATCAAAAACAATAAAATTCTTAGGAAAAAAGCTGACAAATGAAAAAAAACTTATACTAAGAGAACTGGAAATGGTTACTGAAACTGAAGGCATAAATAAATAGAAAAGCATTGTGTTTGTGGGCTGGAAGATAATATTGTTCAGGTGGCAGCAGCCCAAAGATTTCTCTACAGATTATAATTCTCTTTAATCATTATGACAACTCCAGCTGGATTCCTTATAGAGATTAATCTGCTAACTCTAAATTTTTTATAGAACTCCTATCCTAAAAGTCCTATGAAATTCTAAAATTGATATTTTGTTCTCATTCAAGATTTCAACAAACTATTCCAACGCTATCAGCCCAAAAACTGTAAGAAATCCAAGTAAAATGATCACTGGCATTCTAAGAATTATTTTATTTGTGTGTGTGTGCCTCTTGTGCACAGATACCCATGGAGGCTAGAAGGGGACTCCCCTGGAGTTGGACTTACAAGCTATTGTGAGCTGCCCAGTGTGGATGCTGGGAAATGAACTCAGAGTGCTCTAGAAGAACTTGAAATGCCCCTAACAGCTGAACCATCTCTTCTGCCCTGATTAGCAACATTTTAATAACGATATAAAATCTATAACAGAAACAAAAAAGTGACTCTTATCACAAGTTTTCCAACTTGAAATTCAACCTGGTTCCCAGTTTTATTATATGCAGACTATGTATCAGAGTAATAAGTCTTCTAAGCCAGTAGGTTAATGAGATTATTATAATACCAAAGACACACACACACACACACACACACACACACACACACACACAAAATATCTTATTGTCATGGTGATGGGAAAGGACACTGTCAAATAATGAAGTTCTTGCAATTGAAGCAATTCTCTTGCTTTAGCTGTGGTGTAAATCGTCCCTTCATGTGCTTAAGTAAATGTTTCTAAAGCTGTGACTTAGTTAGAGTTTTATTACTGTGAAGAGACATGATGACCACCACCACTCTTACAAAGGAAAACATTTCACTGGGCTGGCTTACAGTTTCAGAGGTTTAGTCCATTATCATCATGTGGGAAGCATGGTACTGTGCAGGCAGACATGGTGCTGGAGAAGGAGCTGAGAGTTCTACATCTGGATCTGCAGGCAGCAAAAGGAGACTGTGTGTCATTCTGGGTATGGCTTGAGCATAGGAGACCTCAAACCCCGCCCCCACAATGACACACTTTCTCCAACAAGGCCACACCTACTCCAACATGGCCACACTTCCTAATAGTGTCACTCCCTGTGGGGTAAGCATCTAAACACATGGGGGGGGCATTTCTATTTAAATCACCACAAGCTAGTATTATTTTAATTGTTATGAGTGATATCACAAGTAATTGACTTTAGTGACAGGAACCAAGGCTTTCTCAAGGAGTCCAAGGCTGCTTTCTCACATCTGGGCTGATGAGGAAGCAGAGAAAAAGGGTGATGGTTTTTCCTCTTTTTTCCCCCTTTTATTTGATCATAAATAGAAGAGCATTATGTTGGTGGGCTGGAAGAAATATTGTGCAGGCAGCATCAGTTCAAATATTCACATGCAGATTATAATTCAGTTTAATCATTATGACAACTCCAACTGGATTCCTTATGGAGATTAACATGCTAACTCTAAACTTGTTTTAGAATTTCTATCCCATGGGCCAGTACTTGCCATGTTTAGGGCGTGTCTTCCCTCATACCCTGCCCACCTATCTCCAAAAAGGGGAGCCCACAACTGTGTCCAATGGGTGCTTCCTGGTCCACTTAACAAGGAAGATTCAGGGACACACTGTGTATCTCCCATGTGTGACCTCTTCTCATCAGACATGGGGACAGTCTGTGCCCATCTCAGTCACCAAGTCGAAGGAAAACTGTGTTCTTCCTTAAAGCCCTTAAGTATTCAAGTCACAGGAGAATGACTTTTTAAAGTGTCATGTTTCCTTCTTGTGACTTGTCTAGAAGTATAAAGGGTCATTTTACTCCAACTCCTTGATACTTTTTATAAACTCATTGGGAATTTGCCTTGTTTCAAATGGTCTCAAGTCTACACTCCACCCAATAGTGGTGTGGGCTAGGGCTGCTGTTCAAGTGGGGACAACTTTACAATATGCACAATAGAAAGATGACGATACCTCAAAAGGAGGAAAAGCCTGTCAGATTCAAGTGGTGTTTGGGTGTCATTTCTATTTTATGTGTCCTGATTTTAGCATAGGGACCCTTCTATCAGAAGCTAAGAAGTTCACTTTTGTGAAGTGAGTTCTTGGCTCCATAATATCCACATTCACTCTATGACCATAACAAGTGTCTTAAAGTTTCTATTGCTGCAATAAAACATAGAAAAGTGTTTATACTTCAATGTGCTATTCATCATCAAAGAAAGCCAGAATAGGAACTCAGGCAGGACAGGGACCTGGAGGTAGGCATCGCTACAGAGGTGATGAAGGAATGAAGTGGAAACTTAAGGGTTCTTTGGAAAGTTGGTTATGTCAGATGGTGTTTCGCTGGGGCAAACACATGAAGGAGTATTTTCCTGAAGCAGACACAGGTGAAAGGATGCTTTTGTAAAGCGAGTATGTGAAAAGACATGTGATGAAGGAGTCTTCGCTAACAACACGCATGTATCGGTCTGCCTTACATTGCATAGTTTAGCTCCATTTGTCACTGATCATTACTTCACTGAGAGGGACACAGCAGAGAACTTCTAGTGCCCCTGCTGGTTCAAATCCCTTCCACTGACTCATGTCAGTTCAACTGAGGCCTAGCTGTTCCTGCTAGGTCATACACCACCGCTGCTATCCTGTCACTACTGAACTGGACTGCTAGTGCATCTGTGAAGCATTTGAGAGTGGATTGAGCTGCTGCTGCTGACCTGTGAACTGAACTGCTGATTTCCTGACAATGCAGATGGGATTTGCTCCAAAAAAACATTTCTAAGCAGGTCCACTTCCCCTTCTTTTCCACTACCTCTGGTGGGTGCTGGGCTAGAAGGGAGGTTAAAGTACTTAAGAACCATCATTAAAAGTGGGCTTTGGAAAAATTAAAGTCACAGACTTGCTCGATGTGGCTTGCTCAGCCTGCTTTCTTACAGAACCCAGGACCACCATCCCAGGGATAGCACTACCCACAACGGACTAGACCCTTCATTATCAATCACTAATTAAGAAGATGCCCTACAGGTTTGCCTACAACCCAGTCTTATGAAGGCATTTTCTTCATTGAGGTTTCCTCCTCTCAGATGACTTTAGCTTGTGTCAAGTTGACATAAAACTATCAGCACAGCAGATTTTAGCTTTAATTTTATTTACAAAATGAATAGTTTGCCTGTTTCTCATGTCCTTTCCATCTCTGTATTTTCGCTGGCTCTATGCCTTGATGGTCTTGGGGGTAACTGATCTGTATGTAGGTTGGGTGAGCCACCTAGCTGCCATGATTCTCTGAGCTGTGTGTGTGTATTCAAAGCTTTTGTAAGAGTTGAAGGTGAACAGCACTGACTTATCCTAACAAGTGGGGAGAGCCAGGCTAACAATAGCAACAAATACATCTAAGGTTTACTGATTGCCAGATACTCGTCTACCTCATTTCCCCTCATAATAACCCTATATCAGTTACTTTCTGATTCCGTGATAAAGCACCAAAGCAACTCTTCTCATTAGCAACTTCCAGAAGGAAGAATTTATTTGGGGCTTATGATTCCTAGGCTAGAGTCCATGATGGCAGAAGCAGCAGACAGCTATGGAAGTACCATCTGAGAGCTCGTATCTCAAACAGCAAGCAGGAAACAGTGCAATGAACACAGCATATGCTTCTGACACCTCAAAACCTGCCCCTGGTACACACCTTCTCTGATAAAGCCATACTTCCAGTCCTTCCTGAACAGTCCACCAACTAGGTATTACAAGTATTTTATGGCCTGAGACTTATAGGAGACATCTCATTCAAGTGACCACGAATACTGTGATGAAGTAAAATAACAAGACCAGAGAAGACAGTTTGCCTGAAGTCTCACAGCTAAATCCAATGCTGGATAGAAAGCCAGAATACATGGGTGATGATGAAGAACTTTTGGATCCAGGAACCAGCATCCTCCTGTTCTTTATGACTGTTTTGTGCTTCTGATAATTGAATCCAGAGCTCTTTGTGTGCTGGCAAGCATCCAACCACTAAACTATACACACCCCCAGCCTTCCTCCTGCCCATTGCTCTTAATTTTAGTTTGAGCCAGACGTTCACTAAACTGCTCAGCTATTCTCAAACTTGCTATGTAACCCAAGATGGCCTTTAACTTGCAACAGCCTGTCTCAGCCTCCAGAGTAGCTGGAATTAGAAGCCTGTGCTACTATACCCAGCTTCTAAGTCTCCTGTGCTATAAAATGAACTCCCTTTTCTGTAATATACCATAGGGGGGCTTAGTACCTCTAAACTAATGGTCCAGTAAAGCTCCAGTAATGGATTTGACCTAGATGAGAAGGCCTCCTGCCCCGCCTGCCCCGCCTGCCCCGCCTGCTCTTCAAGTCTGCTATCTAAACACCATTGCTTCCTTACTCTTTGGGAATTAACATTGATCCTGATGAGTTCCCTGCAGACCTCCCCTTGCTTTTTTCACTCTTTACTGCTTATAAAGTATTTCTGACCCAGCTAGGTTCCTGTGCCAGGCAATTCCACTAAGGATGAAAGGAAGCATAGCACAGTAAAGGCATGCATATAACAGAAGAAAGCTCTGAATGTGTACCGGAGATAAAGTAATCCAAGAGCATTGAATGGTTAGCCATTGGGAAATACTGGTTAGGCTGGTGAGCTGTTCAGAAGCATCCCGATTCCCAGAATCACCATGGTGATATAACAGATGTCTTCCAGTTCACTGATGTGATAACGTTGGCTCAGATCTATGTGACTAACTGAACATGGTGTCCTATTCATAAGAAACCTTTAATTGTGGAAGGTAAGGTGAAAACCCAGGAATGAAGGGTATTAGAAAGGTTTATAAAGGCATATTTTATCATAGGCTTGTCAGTTGGGATTTTGTTTCTGAAGCTGAGAGAACAGCTGGATCAGAGAAGAGAGAATAAAACCAATATATTCCCCATTGGTACCACAGCATTGCACCCACTGCCCCAAGCCATTGTCAGATTAGCAACGGCGTGGGCAAATCCTGTGCCAACTGGTGATGACAAGGTTCATCATAATGGGTTCCAGGAAGCATTTAAGGAAGCTACCAGACAGAGATGATGCTTCATGGAAACCAGTCCTAGCTACAGCAGCATGTCAGATTTGAGGGGTCTGAGAAAGGCAAGTGGACATGCTAGTTAGTGAGATCATTTGACTGGATATGAAAACCATGCTGATGACCAAAACACATGATATACATGCATAAAAATTCTCAAAGAATAGAAATAAAACAAGTCCTAGTAGAACAGTAGTATTGGTTAGTGGAGAAATAGCAGGGTCAGTTGGAGAGAAGTAATTTCCCAGAAGAGAGCCAAGGATGTAGCCTGAGAACTGGGGGACACCATAAGAAGTTAAAATGAGGGGGGGGGAAGTATTGCTTAAAAACAAACAAACCTTTGTCCACAAAAAATATTGATGTCACATCTAGATATCACCTTGGCCCCATTTTTATAAAACCTCTGGCCTCTGGCATTTATGCTGGGAGAAGGGGGGGTGATCTACAAGAGCATAAATAACAGTTCCATAATGTGTTTGCTCCCCTCAAATAGAATATGTGTGGCTCTGGTGGGGTGAATGCAAGAGAGGTGCACCGAGGCCTCCTTGCCTTGGCTCAGCCACAGACTAGGGAATTAAGGAAACTTCCATGAAAAGCCAGATAGTTCAATAGATACATTACATGTAGAGCCACCTGTAGTTTCTGACACATATTTATTTTTTACTATAATCCTATCTTAAAATGTAAAATACTCCAGGCATAGTGATTAGTGATACATACCTTTATTCCCTGGACTTGGGAGACAGAAGTAAGCATATCTTTGTGAGTTTAAGGCTAATTTGATCTACATGAAGAGTTCTAGACTAACCAGGGCCACATAGCAAGACTCCTATCTCAAAAAGAAAACGAAATCCCCTGAGTTTGCCCCTAACTTTGTGTCTCTACACCCATACATTACTGCACTTCTCAGATCTCATCAGAGCAGCCCAGAGAATTAGTGTCAGTGTGCGCTCAGCTACAAATGGGACATCTATAACACATCCTCACGGAGGCTGGGGGAGATTGTAAAAGCTAGACATCAGGGAGATCCTGAGCGAAGCAGTGTCTTCCAGACACGACAGAACCACTGTATTCACGAGCTGTGATGCCTGTGGCTACCTGCACAAGACCTGCAAGTCAAGCCAGTCAACATTCTAGTGCAGAGTAGATTTCATGAGCCCTCTCCCCTAACTGAGAAGCTATGGACAGTAGACGGCTTTGGGAAATGGGAGAGTCAGTTTTCTTTAAGGGCGTGGTCCTTGACAGGCTGACCATGCTGCAATAAATGTCTTCATGTCTAAGAGTATTAGAGAATGGCAAATTGGACTTGATAGGTTATTTCTTTTATTTAAAAAAAAAAAGGTGAAGTGAAATGAAGAGGAAGAGTTGGAATTAATATTATCCAAATGCACTGTATGAAATTATCAAATAATAAAATGTTAATATAGTATTATGAAATGTAATAATATTAGTGTTGAAAATCTAAGACACTGTTTTTAGCTCATGAGCTTTCCCTACACACAGTCTGAAGACCCCTCTCATAGCCCAGTTCACACTTCCTTACAAGCTAAAATCGTTCTAGCTTTAATGAAATGGAGTCCTTTTGGTCATCTGATGTAACCCAAGGGCTGGAGGGATACATAAGTTGCCTCTTTCATCCCTTTCCTTGTTTTCTGATGGGATGCAGTCAGCACCAGTCTCAGGGAGGAGAGCATAGAAAAATAATTTAAAATGTCTTTCAGATGACTAGAGAGTTAAAATGTAAGAGAAAAATCTTAAAAATCATTGTTTTCAACAACTCAAACTGTGAGTTTTAAATAAGGCAGCCCTGTCTGCAGAGGGTGTCAGTCCCTCAGCCCTCCACAAGGCATCTCTGCTTGCAGACATCAGATTGTGGGTGGGGCAGAACACCTACTGGAGAACACCTACTGGTAACATCTACATGGCAATCTCAGTCTACTCAGACTCACAAGTACATGTAAACCCCCAAGAACACATGTCCTACTTGAGAAGGTGGAGGTTGCATGGCCTTTTGTGACCTTGTCCAGGAAGCTCTGGGCTGGGTACCACTTCTGCTACACTTCATTGGCTCAAGGAATTGTCAATCAAGATCAAAAGAGAGGAGAAACAACATTAGAGTGCACTTCCAGACACAGATGTCGCAAAGTTCCCAGCGGTGTTGTATAGTTACTGTGCACGCATGTAGGAGGTATCTCTATTTTCTTCCATGCAATGGCAAATGAATTTTCTTTCTTTAACCTTTTTTCAGAGTTTGGTGTTTCCAAAAGATTATTTCTACCATTGGGAATTTTATATTAGTGGTTCCAAGTCTTTGGGTCTTATAGTATAACTTTTTAAATGAGGATTTGACATACAGAAAGTGTCCAGTTGGCTAAAGAAAGAATTGAAAATTACCAATACTTGTTACTGCACACTCTACTCTTTGTTTCTGTCAATGCATAAGATAGAAGCCATGTTTACATAAAACAAGAGGGAGAACAGGCCCTTAGAGCAAAAGACTGTCTTCCAAATGGAACAACTTCTTCTCAGGAAAAACCACATCACTGTTCGTTTCTTTCTCATTTCCACGTGGGCCGCTGGGAACTTTTTCACAATATCTCTTGTATATGAGTACATTTGGGAATCACTTTTCCAGGCAAAAAGTCTTAAGTGTATAATTTATAACACTCTCTAGACATTCAAGATTTCATAGGTAGAATTTGATTTTCACATTATCTCTGTCAATTGCATACTTATGACAACAAGGATTACTGTTGGAGCCAAACGTTCAGTGATGCCATTGCCCTTGGTTGCCTCCCAGAGGTGGGGGATATGTCCCTATTGATGAAGACATCATGCATAGTGGACACAGGCCCTAGAAGATACAAGCTGCATCCTGCATGAAAACTAGCTTCCATGGTAGCAGAAGGCATCTCACAAGCTTTCGTAGGAAGGAAGTAATCAATGGCACTACCCAACTACAGTACCTATGAACCACAACCAAACCTATGTGGCACCATAACCCTAAGGATGCAATAGTGGCCCACATTCCTTGGCCATAACCAATGACTCTGATGGTTTGAGATGGAGGAGCCTTTGTTTGATGTTTTAGCGTTAATAACAAAATAAATCTCCGGTATCAAGAAATGCCATCTTGAATCCACCTCATCTTCACCTGCCAGCATAGGTTACGCACTCAGCATCTACACATTCAGTGTCCTGGACTGACAACCTAGCTGTCTGCCTATCTCGCAGAAGTTAAGGGAGGGTGGTTGGTGAACTTGACCAAAACACATTGAATAATGGCCTAAGCTTTTTAAAGGTTATATCAGAGCATCACAATGGTGATATAGTTTCCCTAACACATAAAAAATGCTGTGAATTCTTCTTATTACTTTGATGCCTACCACATAAACTTCAAAATAAAGGCAAAACGAACAAAAAACTTTGCAGATAATTTCTCAGGAATGGGTCTTGGGTGACTTGTATTTATTTCCAAACCATGTTATTGATCTCGCACTGTGCTAACCTTTGAGTTCACTCTGAGACCCATTTCCCTGGGTAGCATAGCTGTGTTTTCAGTGCCTGAACTTCGCAGGCTTAAGCAGTGAGAACCCTGGCCCCCTATGCTCCCTGTTGTGGAGAGTAACAAGAGAGTCAGAATGCATGTGGACGAAATCTCGTTCTCCACTTCTGCTCCTCTGAAATACTGCTTCCTTTCAAAATTTAGTGCTTTGCTTGCTCACTGTGGAGACATAATAAAGACTTCTCTGGGAGAAGCTCTTTCATTGCCTCAGTTATTCTTTGGCTCATGGAGATTAATAATTTTCATAAACTTGGTTTTTTTTTTTATTTAATGTGTGTTCAAGAAACAAGGCACAAAATGGCATCGTGTTTCCAAAGTAGCCCTCTTTGGGGTGGGCTACCTAGACTATGTGTGCTATCAATGAGGTTCTGTTATCCTCTGGTTATCCTCAGCCGTGGTCTCTAGGCACTCAGATGCTTCTCCCCTCTCCCCCACCCCTGGATCTGCCCTGCATCCCTTCCCTCAGCTGTGTGCTTTGGCTTCTCTGAGGTGCAGTCACTGTGAGCTACATCTCTTATTCTCCTGACCTCCTGGTTCATTCACCTTTCATGGCCTCTTCTCTGTGAGTGTTAACATCACTATCAATGGCCAGAGATTTCCTCTCCAGACCTCACCAGTGACTTCTGGAACAAACTCTACAGTCTACTTGAGTTCTTATTCTCTGAGCAGCATCACCAGGCCTTGCCTCTCCTCCATTCCCCTCCACCTAGATCCTCTTCCTCTCTTCTTGCCAGCCTTTTAAAATCCTTCCTTTCCCTCTTGCCCTCCAAATACAGCCGTGTTCCTTTGGGGTTTGGTTCTCTTTCATTTATACTTGCAGGGTAATCGCTTGTTCTACAGTTTACAAACTACCCCATTGTGCTGTGTCTCTCAAGCATATTTCACCCTTCCTTTACCCCAGCTTTGGTATCTAGAGTTCCGTGGCCTCTCAGAAGCCCCACTTGAATTCTCCATCACTACATAGCAGCTGTGGACAAGTATTTGCTAGCCAGGAATGATCTGCAAACTAAAGCTCAGAGGCCAAATTTAGCTCACTGCTTTTCATTTTAAATAAAGCTTTATTGGAACATAATAATGTCCATTTGTTACATGTTGTCTGTGGCTGGTTTCACGATGCAACAGCAAAATTGAGCATTTTCCATAGTCTGCGTGATTCACAAAGTATAAAATATTGAGCTCAACTCTTTTAAAAAGTTTGTGATTCTCACACAACGGGCTTAATTTTATCAGCTCCCCATTCAGGGAACCATAAATGATCCCCAATTTCCTTGCTAGTGATTAATTTTCTTGTTTACTTACAGATTTTTCTCTTAGCATGGTGTCCTCTAGGTTCATCCATGCTGTGGCAACATTTTTAAGTCTGAATAACATTATATTGTATGTGAATTTTTGCATGCGCATGCATGCGCACATGCACACACACACCATGCACTCACCATGGTTTCTTTAACATTAATGGGTGAACAAGTTGGCTAGAGAGCATAACGCTGTAATGGACACAGATGTGCAAGTATCACTACACGGTAGTGTTCTCACTTCCTACGGACAGACACTCAGAAGAGGCGTTTCTGAATCTCCTGGCAGAACTGTTTTTTAATTCCTTTAGGACTGCTCTCCCCTATAATGCCTATACCAATGTATGTTCCCATCAACCATATACAAAGGCTCCCTTTTCTCCTTGCAATTTGGAGGTTCAATCCAAGCCCTGCTTCCTTCACAAAATGTCCTGATACCCATTAGTATTTTTGTCTATCACCTGAGATCCTATACTCTGCCCCATTCACCTGTAGTACAGTGCCCGTGGTTGATATGAGCATCCTCCTTCCTATCTTATGCATGCCTCTGGTAGCCCTGCCCACTTCTGTCCTTCTCCTTTGTTAATCTGATGATGAGTTGATCCAAGTTGGAATACTCAGTGGGAGCCTGAACTCTACTTCATCTCACCTTCATCTTCTAATCTCCATCTCAACACTTATAAGGGCTTTAACTTTTCTTACTAAAGATACCTCCAACCCACCCTCCCTTCTTTAGACCTGTTAGCAGAGCTTAGACCAGGCTACCTTCTAGTCTTCCGTGGGTAGCTGGACTTACCTGAGTAGTGACCTCTCTCCATCTGGTCTTTGTAGTCAGAGTTGGAAATAGACAGAAGAGAGAGAATGGTTTGAACAAAGAATATAAGGAAATGCCTCTCGTGTATATGAAAATATACAGTTGCCATTCAAAGTCAAGGTCTCAGCAAATGGCTCCAAGCACTAAGGCAGGCCCAGTTATCTGCCTTTCCTCCATGGCTTCTTTCCTCTGTCTCATCATCCCATCTTCCTTGTGCTTCATTCTGGTTATCTCCCACATGGTTATAAGATGGTCTCTAAGGGTACAGATGATGTCCAACCTGTTGTTCAGTTGCACAAGGGAGCAACCCTTGAGTTGCCTACAATTTCCCTTCTAGCCTCTTCTCTTGCTGTGGGAAAGCCCTGCCAATTAAGGTCACCATCTACCATTGCCCAGATAGCCTTCAGGACTCAGCACAAAATGGAGGGTTCCCTTTACTAGCAGGGTTTCCCCTTCTCTAAACCTTAACCCTCTCACACCTCTGCCTGCAGAATGTCATGTAACCTTAGTCAGATTACAGGTTCAACTAACTTCCTTTCTCCCAATAATAACCTGGTCACTGAGCACCTGAGATTCCTGAAATGCTTCCCCAGGCTAATGAAGCATCTCGGTACCTTGAGCCTTCAGTCAATGACCTTTGCCCATTCTGGATATTCCTACCTTCACTCCATCCCCCAAAACATGCCATCCTGAGTCACCCCAAGTTGATCTGTCTCCCTGAAACTGGTTCCAGTGTATCGTCATTACTGTACATACTCAAAGAGCTTCCAACTCCCCCCTCCCTCACTGAAAACCTAGCACAACCACCTTGTGGAGCTTTACAGAAATCCCTAGAATTAATTAAACTGATCTTTCTCTCTTTTTTTTTCACCATAAGCATAATGCACTCATTTTAATTACAACATGTATTTGATTTTGTGGTAATTACTTTAGCAAGAAAAGAAAGGTTCAAAGACACATCTTCACATTAGAATCATGTAAGAAAGTATTAAAGATATACTTTATCTAGGCTTAGTGTAGGTACAGAACCCCTGGTGAACCCCTTTAGATGCTTTGCTTGTTTTTGAGACACAGACTTGTTATACAGTCCAGGCTTGCTTTGAAATCAGGATCCTCCTACTTCAGTCTCCAGAGCACTGGAAGTACAAGTGTGTGCTACCACATCTGGCCTTCTCAGAAGCTATTGTGTAACAGTGTCCTCAGAGATAAAAAACATTCCATGCTACCGGGAAGCTCCTTAAGCAGGAAAGTAAACAACTCAAAATGGTAGCTTCAGGAAGTCCCTGAAACTAATTAGATTCGCTAGGTCCCCTCCCTGCCAGAGTAAACAATAAAGGCTGAGACTGCCTCTCAACTGATCAAAGCTAAGCTGCAAAGAAGACTCTGAGACCAAACCAGCTGTCTGGAAAAAGCAGAAATGGGCTGAGCAGCCTGGAAGTGGTTTAGACCAGAGTCACTTAGAAGGGCCACTCTCAAACCTGCCAAGCTGCCTGCCTGGTGTGTAATGTGATTCATATTTCCCTGTTTATGTAAACTGCCACCCATGCTGGGGTGGGCCTTGATGGTGCAGCTGCCTTTGAGTCATTTCTACTCCTGTAAATAACCCCCCACCAATACCCCTTTAAGTAGCTTAAATAAAACCCATTGGTTCACCGAAGTTGGACTTTGGTGGTATCTGTTCTTTGGTCTGGCATGGGATCCCTATCTTGGATGAGCAGATGTGTACATTCCATCTCCCCAGGAAAATTTTTGTCACATAACAGATAGTTCTAATGAGCAGCTAGATTTAAAGCTGTCTTGAACTTCAGAATGAAGTGCAGAAGAGGAAAGGCCATGTCCTGTTCGTATTTGGTGGCCTTTCTTCCCTCTCTGTGCTTCATGCTTAGCAAGATGTCTAGCTTGCAGCAGGAACTCGAAGAAGAGATATGATCATTGGTGACCGCTGCCCCGCACCCTTCGTTGTATCAGGGATAGTGAATTCAGTCACCACTTTCCTTCCTCAGCTAACAGCTTGGAGTAGGAGAAGCTTGAAAAACAGGGCTCCCATTGGTGTTCGACAAATGTGTGGTGTTCAGCACACATTAAGAACAGGCGCACATTAATCTTCTTTATTAATACCTGTTGTTGTTATTGTTATTATAATCATAACGATTGCTTCAAACACCAAGTGTGTTGCAATTGACTTCTTCAAGGGTGAGAAGAACATGCCTGTAAAGGCATGTAGAGGCATTTTACCGCCTCTTCTGCCAAACAAGCATGCTATATCCTAGTCATTTGACCAGAGATATTAGAGAATAGACTGGGCTTCCATCTAGTCTCCCTGCTCACTGGATTTGGCAGAATGTCTCTGACCTTCATATGCTGTTTAGTGCCTAGGTGGACTTGGGTAAACTGGGAGCATTGCCCACATAAGCAGTCTCTGCCTCTGCCTGGATGACACACTTAAATGTCAGGCTTTCCAAATGTGAGTCAGAAGTACGCAGTGGATGGCATCTGATATTTACAGTTCTTTCTAACTAAGGTGAGCTGACTTTCATTGTAAATATTCTCCAGTGCAAATTCAAAAGCCACCCCCTGGGCCCGTTCGTATGTCTTTGGTTTATTTTCCTTGGTTCTATTTGACTTTGTCAAAGTCCATAGATATATTTGAGCATATAATGGCTCCTACTGGTGGCTACTCTAAATAGTCCTTGAAAACTGAAGATGGAGGGGTAGCTCAGTGGTAGGGAACTTAGTTAGCAGGTATGAGACCCTAAATTCAATCCCCATCACTTCAATACTTACATAAAAATAAGTGAGTAAATAAATAATTTTTAAAAAGGAAGAAATAAAGTGAGAGGTTGTGTTTAGGTAAAGCTTATTAATGACGAGTTCTTTAACGTTTCTGATCACAAAAGTAACACATATGTGTGCACATGCGTGAGTGTGCACACATGTAGATGTTTGTGTATTTTCTGCACAGGGATCTGTATATGTGTGTATCTGAGAATTTAAAAGTTATATTATTTCTCCAGAGCTTTTCAAATGGCTCCTTTTCAGGCCTTGAGCTGAGGGAGGCTAGATATGGTCAGTCCATAAGCCTCTTCTCCCCATGTCAGCACGGAAACCCCTTCCTTCATTTCCTCTTCCCTGTCTACCCCTCACCAATAGAAATATGAGAAATTGTGTTATTGAGCAACCATGCTTTACCCATGCTTAAGAAACTGCTTTCTCCCATTTGGTCATTCAGAAAGCCTGTGAGGTAAGAACTATTATTAGCTCCATTACACTGAGAAGAAAACTGGGGCATGGAAAAATTAAGTAACTTGACTAGGACCCCAGGCCCAGGAATGGGAGGGACAGAGCTAGGCTATCTGTTTCAGGGCCTGAGCACTTAACTCATTGTTGCCCAGTGCAATATTCAGAATGGTAAATGATGGGAAGGGAGAAATAATTCAAAAACTATATTTTCTCATTAAGTTTTCCTTTTCCTTTTTCTCCCTCCTCAACTCCCATTGCCTTGGTAATGGGATTACTTCTAAGTATCTTCCTTCCTTCCTTCCTTCCTTCCTTCCTTTCTTTCTTTCTTTCTCTGTTTCTTTCTTGTTTTGTTTTTCTTTTTTGAGGCAGGAGCTTGCTAGGCTGTCCTTGAACATGTGATCCTGTTGTCTCCTCCTGCCCAGTGTTGAGATTACATGCTTGGTGCTTGTCAACATTTCAATGGACGAGTCTAATAGAGTAAGTGCTGAACTTGATTGACATTTTTTTAAGTTCTTCTACTTCAAGCACTGAATTTATAAACAGAGAAGTATTAAGAAATTGAATTATAGATAAAGTAGAGACTTGTAGCCATCTAAGCATTGAGTTAGGATAGGGACTAGCAGCTGGGATAGGCCACTGAGATCAGACTATGCTGGTGTTTGGCCAAAGGAAGCCAATACTAATTCAGACAACATTGTTGGAGGTCTGAGGACTCTAATCACTGGTCAGCAGATGTGGAAGCGTCCATGGAAGTAAATAGATGTGGAAGATGTGGAAGAAACCAGTAATAGGATACCTCCACCCCAAGACCTAAGCAGAAGGCTAAGTCATTTTTGCAGGGTCAACCACACACCCAGCCTAGAGTAAGCATTTGGTCCAAGAAAACTCTGAAAGACTGGCCAAGACCATACAACTAATTATTAAAGAAAGACTTGAACTAGGTTCGAATGCTTTGACTTCACTTCAAGGATTTTTCTAGTTTAGACTAAAAAAATCTGATGCAGTTCAAAGGGAACTGGAGAGGGGGAGGCCGAGAGCCGTGGAGCCGGCCTTAACTAACTTTTGTTTTCCTTTAGTGATAAGACAAACCTATTAGCAAGTGATTGGTGGCTGTCCTGGTGACTTGTGTAAGCCTGGGTTCCTTTAGCACAAAGCATGACTTCAAAAAATTGCAATATGTAACCAAATCATAACTGATACTTGGTATTGGAAAAGTCAGCACAAAACATAATACCCACAGATCCTTAAATGAGTGTTTAATTTGTTGGCATACACTCATTTGCGTGTCTTAAGTGCAGAGCTGGAGTTCACCATTGTCTTTTGCATACCCCTAGCTCTCTGTAGCCTTGACTTTTCATGTTCAAAACTCTTTAACGCAGAGTGAGAGCCATAAGGCATATGACCCTCGGTCTAAACATGGACTCCCCTTTAAGTCTTTGATTATGTGGCTCATGTCTACTTCACAGCACCAATTCCTTTGTCTTCTTTCCTGGGTCTTAAGTTCATTTTCATAGTAATGATTTCCATTCGTCTCACACCCATTTCACCATTTATATGATTGAGTTGTAAGCAGATGTATAATTAACAACCAGCAGAACTGGAAAGAACGAGTCAGGTGCATGCACAGCCAGCTTTTGGTAACCATGGAGTGCCACCGAGGAAGCAGAAAAAAGAAGGGTGAGTCAGAATTAAAGGCTTGCAGTGAGTGACAGGTCCTAATGTGCTTGTTGGTGGTGTGGGATGAGGCTGGTTAACTTAATGAGTGGGGCAAGTAAATCATGGCTAAGTAGTATGAAACTGAAAGTTACTTATTTAAGTTTATCACTATTAAAAGACAGTATGCCGGCTCTATTGAAGACCATCCCAGTAGGAATAGGTATCACTGCCTTGGGGAAGCTAGGCTTAATATCTGTTAAAAGGAAAAGTCAGAATTTACAGCCAAAGAGAATAGTTCTAAGGATCCTACGAGATAGGTGGAAAGTTAGTGAGAGAACAAATCACAGGGCAGGAGTAATTCTCACTGTGTCATTCTAACTGGAGTCTTGCTGAAGGCAAACCAGGATATTTAGACATCTGCTGGGTGATGGTAGAGGGTGAGAAGCCTGATTAGGTATCAAGGGATATGCACAGAGGGCCCTGACTTAGCAGGAGTCTTGCTAAACTTGAACAATGTAGAGAGGAATGCAGGTAGCCAAAAGTCAGGACCTAGATGAGTGTAGCTGGATAGGTTTAGTCAGAGACAGAATCTCCATCAGTGAGGTTCTGCTGTAGGCACACCCAGGGTTTATAAGGGAAACTACTTCAGGGAGATAAGTATATCTCCTGCTTATGACAGAAGTAATGTACATATAAAGAATTAACACAATTCTGGCAATAATGGCATTTTCTTTCTTCTATGAATATAACAGACTATGTTATACTGATCTTTTCAAACACTTACAGAAATATTATTTTTATTCAAAATTACTCATTTCACATTTGCTTAGAAGTTTTAATATAAGAAAACCCTCCATGCAGCAGATAAGATTATTATTGCCTCATTAAGAGGCATGTCACCATGAATTCAGCATGTCACCATAGAAAACTTTTCATCAAAAGTCAGTTTCTAAAGGGTGCAGTGAATTCTAAAGTCACCCATTAGTCGTAGATAACCAAAATGTTTAAAACCATTTTTAAAAACCAATTGGTAGTTGCTATGAGAAAAAACAAAACAAAACATAAGCTGGAGCTCGTTTCCTAGTGTTCGGTTTTGTTTAAATGTGGTTTCAACTGATGTTAGGAGAACAGATGTGACCCCTCCAGGGACTGTCAGAAAGAATCAAAAGTAACCTAGCAGGGACAGAAATGGAAATGTGATATTTATCAGGGGAAAAGAGGATATGATTACATCAAGTTGAACTAGCCTCTTTGTTAGTAAATGCCTTGGTAAGGAAGTCATACTCAGAGGCCTTGGGGTTCATCTCTGAAGACTAAGACACTTGTCTGGCCAAAAATGGCCTTCACCAGAATTGTGGGAAAGGAGGAGCATGGGCTTTTGTCCCAGGCCAGGTTCAACCTCCTGATAGCCTCACTGGGTTAAATAAATTTATGAAAAAGCACAAAAGTCACAGCCCATTACTCTTACCATTACTCTCCCAAAATTGTATGGAAGGCTTACTTGCAGTCCTGAGGAAGAAAAGCAGCAACCCTTTCTTTTTTAACAGAGGAAGGTTCACACCAGGGTTTCTCTGTTCAGGCCTGGATGTCCGATACTTGGTCTGTAGAGAGTGCTGGGATTAAAGACATAGGACCCCATGCCCAGAACAAAAGTCTTTCTATGTCTATTTCTCCTGCTTACCCTTTTGAGAGCTTCGGCTCCTCCAGGGAGCTCTGATTGTCCTGTGTCTTCGGAGGTAGAAATGTTGTGCCAGGAAGCATTGATAAACCCCAAAAGACCACCAAGGAGCCGATTCTGATGAAATCACATTAATGTCTCCTTATTCAAACTCAAGCTTGGGCCACACCAAGGTCTCTAGAGCAGTACAACAGGAGGGTGCAGCCCTGAGCTCAGGTTCAGGCAAGCTTTTATAGAGACAAGAATTGGATATCTAGCCTGATATACATCTGATTGTGTGTGTGGCAGGGGGGACATTATGGCCTTTAACATAATTGACTGGTGCTGGAATCCAAACCATAAACTCAACTTCTGTTTTTCTCCGTGTGGCAGAATATTTCTCCCACTACTTTGTATAAAGCCGAGTGATTGAGCTGTATGAGATGTAGGCGGAGTGAGGAGTCGGGAGGAGAAGGGAGAGGAGGAGCTAGGAGGGTGAGGAGGACTGGAGGAGGAGAGAGGGGAAGATGGTGGCAGATGTGTGCGTGTCTCTAGCAGTCTAAGGTAGTTGTAATATATAGGTTAGGTATTGGATAACACCTCTAATTGTGTGGGCTTCTTGTTAATTGAGCATTACCAAACATATAAAGCCTTTGGATAATCTTTAAGCTTTACAGTCTCATTTCTACAAGGTACTGTGTGGATGATGGGATGGTCTGGCCTCAGCCCAGCCTTGTGGAGACAGAACGGTAGATGAGCCGGCAGCCCTAGCCGAGCAGCAGCGGGAGCATGCTCACTGCTCGTGGCCTTAGGCCTTGCCTAGTCGGGAACATGGCAGCCCATTAACAGCAAGCCAGATTGGGTGCCATTTTAAATATTAACCATAACACCTCCTGGTTGGTGGTTGTTAGGAAGTGAAATGCCAGGGACTGACTTGTAACCTGGAGGTTACAACAAGCAAGTTATTGTTGGGGGAATAACCTGGAAACTGGTGCTAGATACAGGTCTTGTTGGGGGGTTAACCTGGAAACTGGTGGTAGATATCAGCCTGTTGGTTAGCTTGAGTTCAACCATAGGTTAGGTTCTCTAAGATGAAATCTGAACCCAAAAGATCTGGTATCTCAGAACAGCCTAGAGTCTGTGTCTTCTCCCCTCTAACACATATTAGACCCTAAGACAGAAATTTATTTCTGAGGGTGTTTCAGTGGAAAGCATGCCAACTAAAGAGGACTTTCAGGGCACTTAGGGATCAGGCTCGATGAAGAATCACTCAATCGGTTTCAGAAAGCCCGAGAGCCATCTAAAAGATGTAATTTCTCAAAGTCTGCCTTCTCACAACTTCTAGTCTTCTCACTTCTAAAATGAGGGACTCTGGATGGACTTCTTAACTCTGACCAGCAAAGCACCATGAAGCAGGGAGAGCCTCTGGGGGAAGGGCAGCCCAGCTGCTGAGCTGAGATGTTCAAGGTTGGGGGACACACGGTATGCCAGGTGGGAACTGAGGGATGCTGAGAGAGCCTGGAGGCCAGGTCTGCTTTGATGTGTAAAATATGCACCTCAGTCCTTTGTCCTGGGTCTGAAACCTGTGCTGTCCTTTGAGGTGGAAGGAAGCTGTAGAACCTAAGCAGAATGAGGAGCTTTGTGTCTGGACATACAACTCTAAGCAAGACTTCCAAGTGTTTAGGTCCCAGGAGCTACAGGACACTCACCCCTGATCAATAGACACTCCCTTTCTGATGTGTAGGCATTTTCACAGACATCATTATCACAAAGCAGCTTTGCCTCCATAACCTGAGAGGTATGAGTGCCAGCATGAGCGTCTTATCCCTGTCAGTGAAGACTATGGCTGCACAGGCTTTTCCTTGGATAAGTCTGTCTGCTCTTAGAACGCATTCTTTAAATCATCGTTTGGACCTGCTTTGTGTTTGCTTTCAGACCCTGGGACAAGAGGCTGGGGTGCATATTTTGCATACCAAAGCACACTTGGTTCTCCCAGCATCCCTCAGTCCCTACCTGGCATAGCCTGTCCCTAACCCTGAACTTTCCAACCAAGGGCCTGGGCTTCCCTTCCCCCAGAGGCTCTTCCCTATATTAACCCAGACATTTTGGTCTCTCTCTCTTCTTCTTCTCCCCTTTTCCTTCTCTCTGGGCTTATGTGTTCTCTCTTTCTCTTCCTGCTCCTCTCTGCCTCTCTCCTCATGGCGATTTCCTACCTTGGACCAGTGAACTCGTCTACTTGAGAACAGCTTCCCAATAAACCTTTATATATATAAAATTTGGATTGAATTGGCTCATTTCACCTGTGGAGAAATAACATCACTTTGGATCTCATGATATGAGTAATCTCTATTGAGAAGGGGGAAAATGTCCAGTCCTATTGGAAAGGGGAAATGATGTCAGCCATGGACAAAGGCTCCATCCACCTCTCTGCAGTATCGCAGGCTGATTAGAAAGTGGCTTTGGTGGAAAGAGTCAGATTTCACAGCTGTTCTCTTTCTCTGTGGCTGTGTGAGCACATCGTCAGTCTTGATGTGATGATCAGAAGTCCAGGCCAAGTGTTTTCCTCCTGAGCCTCACATCGACTCATCAATTATGTGGTCAGTAATAACTAGGAGGATGTGAACGTGTAAACTGGATATTTTTTAGGCTAATCTCACCAATAAATTAGCCTTTTTTTTTTCTTCTTACTTCAATGTCAAACTGTCTGGAATGTATATTTAAAAATACAGTTTGGACAAATGATTCATGCCTATGATCTTGGCAATATTAGCACTAATCTAAGGCAGAAGGACCATGGTAAGTCTGGTTTATATAGTAAGCTCTGGGCCAACCAGGGATGTACAGTAAGATCTTGTTCAGACAGACAGACTGATAGTCAGATAGGTAGATGATAGGTATGTAGATGATAGATAGATAGATAGATAGATAGATAGATAGATAGATAGACAGATAACAGATGGAGAGATGGATAGACAGATGAAGGATGAATAGATAGACAGACAGACAGACAGACAGACAGACAGAGGAAAGAAAATGGATGACCACTGAAGTATCACCCTCTTTAGTGCCCCACCTAGACCTAAGAAACTTTCACTGGCTATGTCTTTTCTCTTAGGCGGTTCAGTTTCAGAGAGGCTTCTGGACCGACATCTAACATTGTTTCACCCTCACAGAGGTTTGCTTTTCTTAGAGGAGAGTGAATTAGAAAATTCAAGTGTCCGCTTACAGTGACAGCAAGAATGACAACTTATTCCTAATTTTCCATTCTCCTTGGGGGTCAAAACCAACATCAATGTTTCTTGACACACTAAGACATTCTCTTCTCGTTGAACTCTGAGCCCCAAGCCTTCTCTGATGATAAGAGATAAAAACTGTTTCTATTTAAGCCTTGTGATTGCTAAGTCCACTTTCCTCAACTCCAGGGCCTTCAAGGGAGACTAGAGAGAAAGAAGCTACAGAATCATGTAGAATGGTTAAGGTCTGGCCTTAGCACAGGTCATCTGGTGTAAGCAGAGATTTGAAACAGTTTGGAGGGCCATTTGACCTTGGGGTCCTATAACTTCATTTCTCATCGTGTCCTTGTGGTGATTCACTGGGGAAAGGGGAGTAGAAACACAGAGTCAAACTCCAGGACTGTCATGAGATGTTTCATGCCTCCCATAGCAAACCCATCCACGTAAGACTGGGGTATGTGACCAGTCTGTCTTCCATACATGGTGGGAAAGGAAATAACTCCAATCAGTACCTCTGAGGGGACAGGGTGGCCAAAGACCTGGCAGGGCTGACTTCCAACCTGAAAACCGAGTACTGCGTCCCTAAGGATATGCTTTTAGTGATGCTTTCCTGTGCAAAATGCTGGAGTGTGTTCTGTGCCTCGTTTGCTGTTACATGTGCTATTTGTTCCCAATCTCTGATCTGTTCCTTTGTTTTCTGTGTGTTGCAGGCAGCATAGTGTACCTCGGGATGATGGTGGGGGCATTCTTCTGGGGAGGACTGGCAGACAAAGTGGGAAGGAAGCAGTCTCTTCTGATTTGCATGTCTGTCAACGGATTCTTTGCCTTCCTTTCTTCATTTGTCCAAGGTTACGGCTTCTTTCTCATCTGTCGTTTGCTTTCTGGATTCGGGTAAGGTTTTCTCCTTCATATTTTAAAGTAATGTGTTTGCTCATGATTGCACACTGTTTCGCTCTCTAAGATCTCAGCACCAAGAATGAAACGTTTAACGTGTTTCTTCTATTTTTGTGTGAGCCTAAGAAGCTACAGTGTTGATTCTTAGAAATGGCGTTGTCCACGTTTAAATCCACGAAGGTACTGAAACACTTAAACTCTATGGCAGGGCAGTGTTATAAATGGGGACTGGTCTTGCTTAAGCTGGAATTCTGCTCACATAGCGAAATCATTGGAACATACATGTTTCTTCTGAAGAATTAAGTAAGAGAGAGCTGTACCTACCACTATATAATACTTCATATTATTTGGGGACTGCTCTTAAATCCAGGATCAGGCTATCTCAAATAACTGGTTTTATTGGTCTAGGTGGCCTGTGTGTGTTTAAATAGAGGGAAAGCCTATTTTGGGAGGTAGAGTAAGTCTTCTGAAAGTTCCTGATCTGGGGAGAGTTAACTACAGTTGTACTACTAGCCATGTGCAGGGGCATAGGGAAGTCAATGATATAGCCGTTTTCTTGAAAGAGATCAATCGAAACACACAGGATTCCTCTGGGTTCATATGTATGGAAAAACCCCATGGCCTGATTATAAGACTATAAGAAGCCGGGCGGTGGTGGCGCACGCCTTTAATCCCAGCACTTGGGAGGCAGAGGCAGGCGGATTTCTGAGTTCGAGGCCAGCCTGGTCTACAGAGTGAGTTCCAGGACAGCCAGGGCTATACAGAGAAACCCTGTCTCCAAAAACCAAAAACCAAAAAAAAAAAAAAAAAAAAAAAAAAAAGAAAAGAAAAGAAACTCTGCTTTGACAAGGAAAAATGTGTAGAAATATAAGTTTTCTTCCTCCTTATCGACAACTTGGAGATAACTTTTTTCACAGTGTTGATAGGCCCTGTGGTCACTTTTTAATGAAATAAGGGATGCAGCGTGGTTTACAAGTTTGAAAAGTTACCACCTGCTATTGCTCAGAGCCTACCCCACAGGACACAGTTTCATGGACCAAAGCCAGGGACTGCCAACATACCTTCTCTGGCATAAGTACATTCACCTACAATATTTTTCAGAATATTGTCAGTATGTGCTGCGCAGACTCCAAGGATACAGGAGTCCACATATACGGGACAACTGCTCCACACGTGAACTGCCTGAGGGAAGACAGCCGTGATACTGTAAAGGACTGTAGAGCAAGCTACGGTTACAATGGCTGTCCCATTAAACCAAGGACCTGGCTGTGTGAGCAGATCCAGAAGGGAAATAGAGAGCTCTTAAATTCCTACTTGTTCTGTAGAGCAGAGAAGTCCCATACTGAATGAACAAAACTCTCACTCACATCTTTGAAAATGGTTGTGGCTCCTCAGTCAAGCACCCAGGCTGGTGCCACTTTATATACCCAAAATTTTTTGCATGAGGGAGAAGCCAGGTTCCTGACTATGTCAGTGAAGATTAATTCGTGAATATTTCTCACAATCTTCCCCAAAGTGGATGACTATGCTTCAAGAAAAAAATAAATAAATAAAAGACAATAGGCTTCTCAGAGTTTACTGGAATAATGACTGGATTCTGGTTGAACAAAGCGATATCGCGCAGTCTACCGCCAATATTTTATTAGTTCAGATCTGGCTCATGGTGGACCAGGAAGGCCTCAGCTCCATTCTGTGCTTGCTTGATTCTAAGGTTTCGGCATATTCCACTGGAAGAGATGTACCTGGCAGTGGCAGAGTATGGCAGAGCGTCTGCCAGCCAGATCCATTTATTGAAAACCTTAGAACATAAAGAGAAGTCCCTGTCACCAAGTCCACACACTGCATGTCGTGGATTGAGAACTAGGAATGGTTGTGCTCCGTCCCATTAACTCGGCCCATCGACTTGCGACATCTTAATTAAGTCACCTGGACATTCCAAATCCAAGGCTTGTGTGTCTTCCTCTTGAATTCTGTTTGTGAATGTAAAAGGGACTGGAGGGGGTTTCATTTTAGACGTGCCTGGGCTTATGGTTTCACTGTCTCTGAATAGACAAATATGCTCCTGGTATGTCTCCTCCAACCCCTTAGATAGGATCACACTATGAGGCTCAGAATGAATGACCTCAAGCACATGATCCTCCTGCCTCAGCATCTCGAGAACTGAGATTATTGGTGTGTACTACCATGCTCAGATTTCTGCTTTTTTTTTTCTTTACACCAAGCCGAGTCTTGAGTCATATCTTCTTAGAAAATAAAGATATCCAGCTGACACAGTCATTGTGGTTTTTAAATGTTTATTCTGTCCAAAGAAAGATTTTCCTGTTGGACACCTCAGTGTTGGTTGGAGTAAGAAGTAAGACCTCACTCATTGTCCGTCTGTCTTTTATTTTCTCAGATGAATCTCACACCAAGGCAACACAGGTCCCCCTTATCCTTTGTTACAGGAGTTGGCACCATTGATTCATTTTCATTTGCCCCTGGAATTAAATTACTTGTTTCCAGTCACTGTTAATTAAGGGGATGCTAATGTGCTGGATGCCACGCAATGTCAGAATCGGGAGCTGCTCACTGAGGGCCTGGCACTGTTGAGCATGACGAGCAGGAGGAAGACAGAACAGCAACAGAGATGAGAGTGAAATGTCTTTGTTCCTGTGTGTTGGAAACAAAAGAAGAGTCATGTATCCCAGTGTGGGTGGGGCCGAGTCATTCATACTTCATAGCTGTGTGCAGTGTGCATTAGCTGACCCGGTGCCAGCAGCAACACTCTGGCTGTGCAGAATTCCTTGCCACCAACTATGACTCTTCCATGAGCTTTATTTTCACAACTGTTTTTAAAAATTAAATACCCAAACAATATTTTTCCTTAATTAAGGAAAATCAAGGCAGAGAAAGGCTGTTATTTCCAAATGGTCCACTGCCCCTGGGGTTTCTGATTTTTAGTCTGATTTAGAACTATATAGTCTTCTGCTCAATAGTGTTTTCTCCTAAGAAATAATTTTCTGATCATATCAAGAAAGTGAAAATTGTGTGGCTTTGTATTTTAAAGCTTTTAAGGTACGCTTTATCAAATACCTGGATTATGCTTGCTTTGTAAGAGGTCATGGCCTCAGCAGTGTATGTGAATTGACTCATCTAAACCTTTTTGGTTCCCATGAGGAAATGCTATCATATAGGTATGAATATCTATATATTATAGATGAGGGGGGCAAGGCACATGAACGTGTGGTAACTACCCAAGGGCACACAGTGAGTGATCTAGCCAGATTTCAAATCCATGCTGTCAGGCTGAAAAGCTGGCGGTCGTAACATCCAGGCTTGCTATATCTGACATTCTACCAGAAATGACTCTTGACTGTGTATGATACCAAACCCTGAACATGATGACTGGTGCTCCTAAATGTTTTTTTTTTTTTTAAGATTTATTTATTTATTTGTGTGAGTGCTCTGTCTTCATGCACACCAGAAGAAGACATCAGATCCCATTACAGATGGTTGTGAGCCACCATGTGATCACTGGGAATTGAACTGGGGATCTCTGGAAGAGCAATCAGTGCTTTTAACCACTGAGCCATCTCTCCAGCCCTGTTTCTAAATTTTTTAACAAATCAATCCAGGAAGATCATTGACCTCAGAAAATTGGAATGGGAAGACTTTTTTTTAGTATGTCCTTGGGAACATATTTAATTGAAAAATAATCTCAAACCAAACTGTACACAGAAGAGTAATGCTTTCTTAGATTTGCTGTTCAACGTGGTAACCAACTGGCCATAAGTAGTTACCGAATGCCTTAAACATGATTTGCCCAGCTGCAATGTATTTATTGTAAGTGCAAAGATATATTACACTAAAATTTTAAGACTTGGTGCATGTAAAAAAAGTGCACTATCTCAAGCCAATTTTACACTTAATGTGTGTTAAATGATAATATTTCAAATGTGTTGGGTAAATGAACATATATTAAGATTAACCTTCCTGATTTTCCCCTTATAGAGGGAGGATGAGTAGACGTTTGCAACAAGTGACTGATTGATTATATCTGTGTGCTTTTATTAATGTCTTAGAGATAATTGTAGCAATCACGTCTATATTTATGAAGCCATTTAGGTGTTGAGGGAATGTGTTCTTCCAACTCTCTCAAGCGCTCCAAGAGCTTCTGTATATAAAATGGCATCAGAATCCTGATCTGTGGCTGTGCCATTTCTCCCTGTGGCACCAGGCTGCTTCTGCAAGTGCCTATATGTTCACAGATGCAAGGACTTAGGGGAAGCAAGCTGGCTGTAAACAAGTTAAAGACTTGCATTACCTCATTGGTTCTCTTTTGTTAGCAAGGCACAGAGTTGCCCAGATTATATGTTTACAAATAATGTCTTCAAATGACGAAGTTTTCTACAAAGCTCTGTCTTTGTAGTTTACATAGTATTGAGAAAATAACGTTCTGTATCAGAAAAAAATATCATTTTTTATATTACAGTTTTTGAGACTAGAGAACTAACTCTCTCCACTGGCTGAGGAGGTCCTTTTCCAGGACGTGTGACTCTCCTGGGTATTTCTATCTTGGTTTATTATAACAAGCATGTGCCTTCAAATCAGGATAGCATCTTCATTCTCTGCATTAAGCCAGCCTGTTCAGAGGGTGTGCAGTTTGTGCTCTTTCATTTAAACTAGAGCAGCAATAAACACCGATGTGCAGGCATCTCTGAAGTGTGCCCAAGAGTGGTACAGTTGTCTCACATGGAAGTGCAAACTAGTGAGGCCATTGTGGACATCAGTGTGGAGGTTCCTCAGGAAACTAAAAGTTAAAAATAGATACCGACATCTTTCAAGTTGTAAGTTTGACTTTTTAAATTTATGGATGCAATTTAAAGCATAACCAATTACTTCGAAACTGCTATGTAATTTGGCTGGCAGCACAATCCCCACCCCCATTCACACCCCACAATGCCCCCATGCACGCGCACACACACACTTTTGTTGGTTCTATGTAAGGATTAAAAAGTTATTTTCTTTGTGAGTTATTTGTGATTGTGATACCTGACATAGATAAGACCATTCACTGTTCTTTGTGTATGCCTCTAATACTCATCTGAATAAAAACTGCTAGGGTCTGATCCTGGTGGGTTTTTGAGTCTTGCTTGTCAACTGTGCAGAACTTGTGGCTTTACAGTGATTCTTCAACCTCTTCCTTACTTATATTCTCACATAATTTCTCAATTCCTAACAACAATGGAAGGTGGAGTTAAAAAAAAATTTGAAAATTACGCTGTGAAAAATCTAAGTAATTAAAATATTCTTTATATGCATGTGTTTGTGTGTTGTATACATTGGGTGCCTATGTGGAGGCCAGAGACTGAAGTCTGGATATCTTCCTCTATTGCTTCTCTGCCTTATTTTTTGAGGCAGGATATCTCACTGAACCTGGAGCTTACTGTTTCAGCTAAACTGTCTGGCCAGCTCATTACCCAGAATTCACCTGTCTCTGCCCTTCAGTATGGGATTATAGGCATATGTTACCAAGCCTGACTTATTACATGGGTGCTGAGGATGTAAACTCGGGTTTTCATAAATTCACTTTACCCACTGAACCATCATCTCAGTCCCTAGAATAAAATTATTCTTTGTCACATGTTTACTGAAGAATTAAAAATGGAACAAAATTACTCAGTAGAATCTTGCAATAATTTGAATGAGAATGGCCCCCATAACTATCATATAGTTGAATGCTTGGTCCCTAGTTGGCAGAACTATTTGGGAACTTTTAGAAGATGGGCCTTGCTGGAGGTGGTATGCCACTATGGACTTGCTGTTTTGGAGAATTTAGACAGTGACTAATTGATTCTGTTACTTTGGGGCCTGTGGCAAAGCAATACATCAAAAAGAAGGTAGCCTGTGGTGGAGTGAACTGCTCACCTCATGCAAGCTGAGAAGTAAAAGAAGGAGAACCTATAACCACAGCTTTACTAAACCAGCACAGTTCCTAACTACTAAATATTTGTCTTTATGCCCACAGAGAAGCGTAGTCCTCCCCCTCTTCAAGGAAATTTTCTTTGTAACATATGAAGACTGTTAGAGAAAACCATAACCAATCAAAATACAGAATTGTGAAGCCCAGTCCCACCTGACATATCTAAGACTCCCACACCAGGAGCAGGGAACATTACAGAGAGGGGACAAAAGGATTGTAAGAGTCAGAGGATCAGGGAGTTTGCTGTGTGATTGTCTCCTGGTAATGTCAGAAGCTACATCCATGAAGTTTCAACAACAGGGCTGCCTAATCATGAACTGAACGAAGATAACAATAAACGTCCCAGAATAGATGGGGGATAAAACACCCTATGCAAAGAACAGCAGGCAACTAAGTAAGGCTGAGAGTGAGAGTCTTTACCAGTGGCAAGCACACCATTTGGCTATCCAACACCAAATAGTCAGCCCTGAAAAAATACACACAAAAAACAATATACAGACTGAGCAGGAGGTATATATCATATAAATATATGTATTTAAAGACAATTAGTGAAAAAAGAGGCCATGAATTTGAAAGAGGCCAAGGAGAGTTTTGTTTGTTTGTTTGTTTTTGTTTTTTGTTTGTTTGTTTGTTTGTTTTGTTCCAATCAGCTTTTATACCATTTTAATTACATGCAAGTATTAAGGTCAGTTTTAGGTTGAGGAACTAGCAATTCAGTAGATGCAAATAGACAAGGAACAAGCAAGACAATAAACAAAAATAGTCAAAGAACAAGCAAGGCAATAAATAAAGTCCGGTGACCACTCCTGTGATCACTAGTTCTAAGGGCTTATGAGAATGACCAAAATGTCTGATCCTACTTCCCCGTCCTAGCCCATTTTCGTGCCTGAAAACTACTTCTTTGTTCTAGCCTTAGATTTAGTTTCCACCTGAAATTCTTTGTTCTATCCTAAGATTTAGATTCCTGCCTGAAATTACTTCTTTGTTCTAGCCTAATGTCAAATCCCTGCCTAATGTTCATTTCCTTGTCCTTGGCCAAGATCAGATTCCTGCCAAGAAGTCCCAAAAGCTCTCCACATTTCAGCTTTTTTTATTTCATAAATAAGACTGAGCTTGTCTTAGGACAAGAATGTCTTCCTTACCCATTATGGAATATGCATATCGAGAGCAATGCACTTCTGTTTTAGGTTGGTAAGGCTCTGTGCAGAATCTTACCTATGCTTGGTTTGCCAACCTGTTAAATTAATAACTCTGTCTGGGGGTCCATTTTCAGTTTCAAGCCATGTACTTTGGCTGCCAACATGTTGATGTTGTTAAAGACAAACTTTAACACAATGGGCAGGAATAAAAGTATTCTGAGAACAAAAAGGGTTAGTGTGATCAAGCTATATATGCCATATTCGAAGCTTGACCAAAATGGAAATACTGACCTCAGCCCATGAATAATTTTATTAGCAGTACCTACAGCATCAAAGCTCAGCAGAGCAGCATTCTTTAAATTCATAAGCTCACTATGCAAAGTTAAAACATCTAGAATTATGCCAAATACTCTTCGAGTGTCTTTAAACTTTTTCCTAATTATAATGACCATCATTGTAAATTTTAGAATTAACACAAATTTATCGGTATTTGGCATGACACTCAAGATGGCTCCTTACTCTTAAACTCTGCACCTCCTTCCAATAATTTGAATAGGATAAATCCATAGTCCCGAACACCTATCTAAATTCTCTTGTTACACTCAATACATTAGTAACTTTTTTTTTTCTAAACGATTAACAAAAGTAGCTGTCTTAACTTCTTATGTCAAAGCAATTACAGAAGCAGTGGTGATAGCAATTAATGTAATTAAAGCTGTTGTACCAGCAAAAACCAAGCCCACTACACTCTGGCTTCTGCTTAAAGCCTGACTCGGTTCTTCCAGTACTTGCAAGCTTTTTTCAGAATACTAAGGTCGGGTAATCTCAGGGCAATAAAACAAAAGCTGGTTGATAGACCCCCCATAAGAGACATGCCAGGTTTCAACACACTAACACAATTAGAAAGTATACAATCAATACAACTTACATTAAATACTGTAGAAGAAACAAAAGTAATTTTAACATGACAATTAAAAAGAGCCTTAACACCTGCACTAACACTTGTTTAAAATCCAGATCTGCCCCAACTTTATTTCTTGCTAATACAACATCATAGAGAACTGCAGCTAACTTCCAAACATATCTCTGAAAATGTCCAGAACCATATTTCCAAATGAAGACTGTTATTTCCAATATTGGATTGGTTTCTACACCAGTCTACAATGAGTTCAAATAACTGGTCACATTTAAGGAAGATACAAGAGTCATTATGACTTCTCTTTTTGATTCTCTGTCCTACAAGGTCTAAAAACTTGAGGCAAGGCTGCTTGTCCCATCTGGAATATAGGCAAGCAAAGCTGGGTCAGGAACATATATGTTTAATACAGCTTCCCAGTCACCATTGTCAGGGCACTCAGCAAGCTCACAGATGGGCATCATTCTTTGTCCCAGCATCAACATGTCTCACCCATCACTCTGGCAGCCACCATGCTCCTTCAGCATCCTGAAGAAAAAACACAAACATGCCCTCTTCCCCATATTAGATACCTGATCAGGTCATGCCATATGCCAGTAAGTGGATCCTTCCTTTTCACCTAGACATAAGTATGCCTAGTTGTAGGGTACCATAAACACTCAGCAGCCAAGGAGGGTTGAAGAGAGGAAAAAGAGAGGGGAGAATTATGTAGTTATATTGTAATATCAAAGCCAGAAGAAATATTTTTTAAAAGACTGGAAGATGATTGTTCAAATATTTCCTTCCAGAGCACATCTCCAGTGGCCATGACACCTCCCACTCGATTCCACCTCATAAAAGTTCTAGCACCTGTAAGAATTGACTAGGCTAGAGACAAAGCCTGGAATGCATGAGTCTTTGGGTAAAATTTATCAAGCCAAAGCAGCCTGTATAACTCCATATGACACCATCCAAGGACAAATGTACCCTCCCCATCCAGACTGGAGCATATGGGGGTTAGGACAAGCAAGCTTTCTTGCTTCTGGAACATCTGTGCAGATGATAATTGTTGATGTCTTCCGACACCTACTTCACTAACCTGATTTAACATACCTGGCTGCAGTGCAGGTGTGTTCTTTGTCTTGCACAATGTCCCACCCCACTTTGTCTTAGATTTCAATACCTGTATTGAATCACACATACACCTAAGAAAGTCTGTGTACTGGATGGAAGTCCCAACTTATTCTAGGAATGTGTTTCAATGTATAATTTCTTATTTTTATAGTTTCATAAATATTGTTGTAAAAACCTGAAGTTAATATTACTTATTAATTATTTAAAATTGTATTGTTTTAACTCTGAAATGCCAATTATCAATATTCAAGTTTGTGTGTGTGGATTTATGTAAATTTATAACTGGATAATTTTCTTCCTGTATAAGGTGGATTCCAATGGTTATTCTTTCTGTTTCTCCTATTACCAAGGATAACTAAGATTTGACATTTTTGGAAGCTCACAGGATAGACCTAATGTCTGTGCTCAGGAAGTTCCTTATGAACCACTCTGCTCTGATTGCTTCGTCTATGTAAACATTCCATCGCAGATTAGTTTGAAAGTAAGGAACCTGAGCAGCTTTTAATAGCTATCATGATATAATGAACAATAAGCTTTCCATGCTAAGGGAATTAATTTATGGATGTCCCACCCGTCAAGTAGTATAAAAGATAATTATTTAACCCTTGCATTATGGATTTTTAAAATATAAAACCAATTATATTTTCACATTAAATCTCCATTCACTGTAATTGTTTCTTATCCTCAACACCGTTGATAATTTGAGGTGGGTAATTCTTTCTTCCTGGGGACCTGTCCTATTCATTGAGAGATATCTAGCACCCTCCCTGGCCTCTACCTCCTTGATGCCAGAAGCACCTCCTGAGTTAGCTAGGCAACTAACAATGCCCCTGGATAGTTCTAGATATCTAAAGATATCCCCAATCATGGTCAAAGGAGACAGAACCAAAAACAAAACAAAAATCAAAACAAAACAAAAAACACTTTTAAGAGCACTGATACATGGACTTCGAGAACTCCCACAAAAATATTTGTCTGTGATGTGTTCTCGGAAATTATATCCTACTGTGGTAAGCACCATCAACAAGAGCCAATCGTTAGGCATGCTGTCCCCTTGTATTTTGCCTTTTTGACTAGCATATGGGCTTCATTGTATTTTCATACATGTATAGCATTGTGCTTTGCTCACATTTGCCTTCCCAGCCTCTCTTGTCCACCCCAACCCCTATAATACTCCCTCTCTTGTCCACCCCACCCCCTACAATCCTCCCTCTCCCCCAATGTGTCTTCCTTCTGCTTTTGGGCTATATGTGGTTTTGTTCATCTATTTCTCTGTATGAGAGAAAACTTGTTTGTCTTTCTGAGTCTCATTTAGTTTGACAATGGGAAGATCCCATGATATCCACAAATTACATAAGTTTGTTCTTCCTTATAACCAAATACAGCTCCACACAACACTTTGTATATGCACAATACTTTATCCACTCACCAATAGAACAGCTCCCTAAGAAAAGAAGACCACCCCATCCCAAAATATTAATAGTTGGTAGACAGTTGTTCTATACCTTGGCTGTTATGAACAGTGTCACAGTGAGCATGGGTATGCAGGTGCCACTGTGGTATGCTGACATAGACTCCTTTTGTATACACCAAGAAGTAGGATTGTTTATGGCAATTTCATTTTCATAATTTTAGGAACCAAAGAATAGTGATTTATATACTGACTGACCAACTTATATAGGCTTTGATTTTTCAAAACCTCCTTTTAACCATGGTTGTTAAATTTTTTAACCTCCCTTCTAGCACACTACCCACCAGAAGTAGTAGAAACAAAAGGTTAATAAAGCAAAGGAGGATGTTTAGAAATAGTTCTTTGGAGCAGATCTAAGCTGCATTGTCAGGATATCAGCAGTTCAGTTTACATGAATCAGCAGCAGCAGCTCGATCCTCTTGCAAACACCATTCACAAATCAGCAACAGCTGATTGATCCAGAAGAAACCGCAAGGCTCTGCCATGCGGCCCAAATCCAAGAACGTGGCAATAAACAGCCAGTGGCCTGAATCTGTGAAGCAGTAAAAAGTCACCAGAAAACCATCAGAAGTTTTTTGGTGTTTTTCTCTTTATTAAGTCACAACAAATGATAACCAATAAAGAATGGAAAGGTGTACCAATACCATACAACATCAGCAAAGTCCAACAATGACCAATAAAGAATGGCAAGGCGAACCAATACCATCCTGTGTCATCCACTCTCTGTTGGGTTATATTTATACCCTTTCCAAATATCATGTGTTCTCTCAAACATCTGCTCTAACAGAACATCACATGCCCTTTTCCAGCCTACCTCCAGAAAAACACCACGTGTCTGTTGTTAATAAAACATTCTCCTATGTGTCTGCTTCAGAAAAAAAAAAAAAATCCCCTCACAAGACAGTTTCCAGAAAAACAACACATGACACAACTAAGTCTCCAAGAAATCAGAAATCTCTATTACAAGCTTATAATCACCAACTGTGCCCAAAGACTCCATTTCCACCTTCTCTTAGTCCATATTTTAAATTTTTCTGTTTGTCTGTCTGACTTTTCTTCTTTCTTTCTTTCTTTCTTTCCTTCTTTATTTCTTTCTTCCTTTCTTTCTTTCTGGTAAATTCTGATTGAACTCTCACTGAAAATGTTAAGATAAAACAGCAATGGAAACCCTTTTTTTTTTTTTTTTTTAATTTATAAGCAGTGGAGGCTGGGCTGTAGACAGCTTCATCTTGGCATCACCAATTTTTTTTGTAGGAACTAAATTGTATTTACAAGACATAAAAGTACCTGCCTCCCTCTTATCAAGAAATTTTTATTGATGATAATTTTTGCAGCTACAACATTTTTATGAAAGGCACTTAGGTGTTTGAACAGCTCCTAGAATGTCCATCAGGATTGCCCAGGGCCTTCTGATCAGCCCCACGTGAGCTCATCCTGTAGTAAGGACCACCACATTCAAGCAATGAGTGTTCACAGTGACTAGTACAAGGTAACTAAGGAATGCTGGGAAGTATGCTGACTCATACCATGACTCAGTATTGGCATCTCAGCATTCTCAGCTTTTGTGTGGTCATATTGATTTAGAAAGCGTTGTGTGCCCCCCACCTTTTTTTTCAGGATGTTTATGTCATCAAAACAGCATAGTCCAGGAGAATGTGCTGGTGTGTCTACCATGGAAAGGTCTGAAAGTCTTAGGAGAAAATATGTGGTGTATACTCCCTGGGGCGGGTGATGGGTGGCACAAGACACTAGGCAGTGTGCACCTTCTCATTGCATAGAGTGTGAAACAACAGAGATGAGCAACATTTCAGCACAATAAGGATAGGTTTCCTCTGAATAAAGCAGGCTACAGAGGATGGTAATGTTTTCCCTAAAATAGATGACCAGCCACAATAAAAGAGTGCTTGGATTGTTTTATAGATCTTGGAGAATAGAGACATTTTCAAAAAATTTACTAGCATCCCACACTACCTCCTCAGATTCATTTATCCTTTTTTGCAGCCTGGTGTACAGATGAGAGCCATCTATGCAAAAAGAACCACCTTCATAAAAGACAATGAAGTAAAATCAGCTCGAATACTAATACTTAGATACTTGGAGCATTTTTCTCTCTTTAACTCTGGCTTATTGCAAACTAACAGACAGTCTTAAATTTTTAGCCATGTCACAGCACATATATTTATCTCAGTTCCAAGGTGCCAGACATACCTTGGCATGTAATTTTGCTTTCATGAAGTATGAGTTATAGCTATTCTATTCAGAGTGTCCAGTATTCTGATAAAACATTAATTAAGATATGGAGAGTCAGTCAAAACTAGGGATTCTTTTATGTCCTGAAAACCAAAGCCAGGGCTAGGGACATGGCCCAGTGAGTGGATAAAGGCATTTGCCATGCATGCAATCATGAGGATCTGAGTTTGAATAGTTCAAAGCCATGAGAAAGCTGACTGCTCGATGTGAGCATGGAGAGAGGTGGGAGGTGAAGACAAGAGAATCCCTGGAAGCTTGCAAGAGGGCCAAGCTGTCATATGCAGGGGGAGCCAAGCAACATAAAGAAAGTCTGTCTCAAACTAGGTAGAAAGCAAGGACCAACACCTGGAGTTGTCTTCAAACCACCAAACGCACACTCATATTCATGCACACTAATGTACACACACACACACACACACACACACGATGCTATAGAACAGGTACATTATATACAAAAAAATAATTTCTGCACAGCAGATGGAAAAGAAATGATTTGTGAGAGAGACATTCTATTTCCCACTAATATCATGTGTTGTAATGAAACCATTTAAAAGCTATTCAAACATTGTTGGAACTTAAAACTGACTTAGTATGTGCTCCTCAAAAAGCCAGACAGAGAATTATGAGTCTACTGTGGTCTGGAACGAGCCAGTTCTCATTGTCTGGTCTACTACACACGTGTTTCCTGCCTGAGGATTTGGTTGATGGACTGGGACCTGGTTGCTGTCCATGTGTGTGCTGATCTTAATCACTGTGTTTAATTAGAAGACTTTTGCAGTCACCACACTAGGAATTTAAAGTAGTTACAATATTCACAGCCTAGAGAAAAAAATAAGTGCTTTAAGTGAGGGACTTACTGTTAACTTACTGCCGAGAAATACACTGTGGACCTGGGGAATACTATTCAGAGGTATGGGGTTTGCATACACAGGCCCCGGAATTGATCACAGAAAAGCAAGCAAGCAAGGAAGGAAGGGAGGAGGGAGGGAGGGAGGGAGGGAGGGAGGGAGGGAGGGAGGGAGGGAGAAAGGGAGGGAGGGAGGGAAGGAGGGAGGGAGGGAGGGAAGGAGAGGAGGAGGGAGGGAAATAGAGGAAAAGGAGGAAATAAAGGAAAGACAAATTCTATGGCCCATTAGATACTCATGAATATACATTTACAATATACATAATATGTTGTATACACCAAAACATATAATGTATACCTAAATGTTTATAGAAACAAAGGTTTCATAAAATGGACTTATGCCTTTCCTTATTACTTGAGTTTCAATCAAAAATTTCATTTCTAACAAATTTTCTAAGATGCTCTATATAATACTAAATTAATTTCATGGCTCATAGACGGAATACAGTGACCTGGGCAGTCTGTCGTGTCCACTAGAGGATGACCACAGCATCATGGTGAGAGGGCTCAAATGCTTAACATGGTGCCCTATTTCGATCTCCCCGTTTACACAGAGCTTATGAATTCTGTGGTTTATTTGTTCAGGCCAATTTGCGACGAAATAACCTTTCCTTAAATTGCATTTGCTGAAGGCGTGACTAATACCCCTTTATTGTATATAAGGCTCAACAAAAGCTAGTTATTATATGGACAGACACGTTTTACTCTTTGACATCACATTATTTGAAATGTCAACAGCAATTTACCTTGTGGTACCATAAATGAAGGAGTGCATACTTTGAGGCTGGATCTCAAGGTGCTGGCTCTACACCCTGGTTATATTGGTTTTACCCCTTTCTTGAACAGAATATTGAAGACAGTAATTTGAAATGAAAATAAGTAAGGTTTTCTGAGGCAATTAATCGAAAACTTAAGGTCAAGACTCTTTTGAAATTATGATGAAATCTATGATTCACCTACCAGCATAGACAAAATTTTAAATATGTAGCCTCTCACTTGAGAGCCCTTTGCCTGAGTGATCTACTCAGTAGTCACGGCATATTTTCAAGTCAGCAGGCAGCTCCTTCCAGGGGGCTGGAGAGATGGCTCAGTGGTTAATGCTTACCACTCTTCTGGAGGATCTAAGTTCAGTTTAAGGCGCCTACATTGAGTGAGTGATTCACGACCGCCTGCCAGCTGAGGAGTTCTGACACCTTCTTCTGGTCTCCACGCATGGTTACCCATATGCATGAACATACATGAACACACAGAGAGTAAAAAAATATCTTTTTAAGTCAAAGGAACAGAACAAAAGAGCCTATATAAAAAACAACTAATCTACTGGGGTAGACTTGATTGTGCCTATTTGTTTTTATTAGTGGCTCTTAACCTTATTCAGCTATCCTATCTCCTGGATAAAGGCTAGACCCAATCTAGAAGGTGAACCTGTCGGTCCTCTCATCACGCCACCAGGCTGGAAGACCCACTGCTGTGGGGTAGCCACAGGGACACGTCACAGGGCTCTTTGTTTTAATGAGTCAGTTAAGGTACCTATTAGAAGCCACCAGATTGTTGTAACTTTTAATAAATGTAATGTAGACTGTCCAACACTTGAGTACAAACCTCACCTGAATTGCAAGTGAAACTGTAAACCACATGAGTGGGGTACCACTGCCACCTGCTGTCCACATAGCCTAATTGCAGTCTCAAGTTTGGGTAAGGCAATGCATATGTGTTCACTATGGGCACAGAAAATACATGTCACTTGCTATGCCAGGACTGGAGGAAAATATGCATTGCTAGAGTTTACTCTGGATTTGCCTCATCTCATGTTAGCTGTCCCGGGCCCAGTCTCATGTGTCCTCTGCACTTCTTGACAGGATTGGAGGCGCCATTCCCACTGTGTTCTCCTACTTTGCTGAAGTCCTGGCCCGGGAGAAACGGGGTGAGCACCTCAGTTGGCTCTGCATGTTCTGGATGATTGGTGGCATCTACGCTTCAGCCATGGCCTGGGCCATCATTCCTCACTACGGTAAGGGGCCTCCTTCTCTAATATTTCCTCTCTGTTCTGAGCTCTGACTTGGGGACAGTACTGTCCTCTCCAGGTGTCTGCTTTTCACAACACTCAGGAGGTGGAAAGGTCTGTTTACAGTAAGACTGTCACATGGTTCTTTGGGCCTATGGATGACATAGCAAGACCCCTGTGCTATTCCTGCATAGTGCTTCTGGGTCATCTCACCACTGCCTTTCTCTTAATTGGGACTCCTTTAGTCTAACCCATCTCTGACTCTGAGTGCCTTCAATCAGAGTCAGTTCCCACGGGTCTGACTCAGTCCTATGCAACTGACCCAAGGCTTCAGATGTCACCTGAAAGTTCCGGCCTCCTGTGACTGACCAGCTAGAAGTCTGACCTTTCTCCACACCCCTCCTCAGGTCCAATCAGTTTCTAGAATGGCTCACAGATCTTGGGGAAACGCCTACCTTGAATTCCACAGTTTATTATCAAGGGTGTCATAGATGGTACAGGTAAGCTGCAGAGGAAGACATATATACAGGAAAGGTGAAAAGCTTCCATGCCTTCTCCAGGTCCACCATTCTCCCGCACTCCATGAGTTCAGAAGCCTGAAGCTTCATAGTTCATGGGCGTGATCTGTTACTAACTCGGTCTTTAGCCAGAGAACAGTATGCATAATTGCCATGTGTCTTTCTTATGACCAGCTCCACCCAGGAACCAATCAAAACTTGCATCATCTGAACAAAGACATTCCTATCACCTAGATAATCCCAGAGGATGAGGAGCTCTGTGGTGTGAGCTGAGGATGAAGTCCCGCCTGCATTTACTATCAGGACTCACAGTATTATAGTCAATGTCAACATTTTGCTATGTTTGAAGCGGTCACTATCACTTCCTTGCTATAGCTATCGAGCTGATCTGGGGTTGAAGCCAGATTCCTACAACATTCAGGGGGGACACAGACCCTTCACAGGGTATTATCCAGAGTGACAACACTATCCGCCACCAGAATTTATAGAGGTGATTTCCCACCACTCTTGAGCCTTGAGCCGTTGTCACACATTTCAGACACACAGGGTGCCCAGTTCTGTGTTGGTCCCTGTCTGTCTTCAGACAACTCAGCTGGGACAGGAGCAAGAGTCCTGCTCACAGACTGTGATCTGCAGCACATAAGCGACACTGCCTATCCAGACTCCCAGACTTTCTCATCAGTTTCTCCTCAGCATTTACTGTTCCTGCTTCTGTGAGCAGTACAGAGGCCTTGTCCTGAGCCAGGTCAGTCTCAGGAAACACAAGTTTCACATTGTCTCATCAACGGTGAGGTGCAAGAACCAGGAGAAACCAGGGATCTAAGTCATTATATAAGGAAGAGGAAGGGAAAACAAAACCCCTCCCCATCCCGTGTGTGTGTGTGTGTGTGTGTGTGTGTGTGTGTGTGTGTGTGTGTAAACAGGCTGACATTTGAAAAGTGGAAATACTGTATAAATTAAAACTACAGGGGATGCAGAGTGCTTGTTTGGCATGTGCACAGCCCTGAATCCAAACTCCAGCAGTGAAAAACAAACAAAAACAAAACAACACACAGCCTGCTCTTGGTTCTTTCCGAAAATATGATCAGCCGAAATGAATTTGGTTTTAAAAACCCACTTCCTTATTTTTTTTTACTTTTGTTTTCTTCTGCAAAGAGGACAGTTTCTCATGATAAACCATAATTTTGTGACATACAGGTGGGTATTCTGGGGCGCTACCCTTTGTTTCACCGTATTGAGTACAAAACATGTGCTGTCTCACTCTTCCCTTTGATAAACCTAAAATGTTATGTGTCATAATTGTATTTAGCAAGCACACAAAATCGAGACGTGGATTGTCTTGGTCTGGAGAGTTTCCCTTAGCTGAGTGCTGTGTTGTGAAGGGTGCGTTAGCCCGAGTGGTGAGCTTTTCATTTTGAGATTACAGTTGACCTTGGGCTGTAGAGCAGCACTGAGTCCAGGTACTCCCCCTCTCAGCTCAAACTGACAAAGAGAAAGACGCTTGAGATGTTTCTCTGTGGGAACTAGAGGACGGGAAAAGGAGATGCAGACGTTTCACAGAGTCCAGCCTTACTCTCCGTGGTTCCCAGAGCTACTGCTGGTCCACTCACAGGTAGCCTTGGTGGCAATTAAAATGAGATGCTTGTGGACAGCAAGATAGCTCAGTGGCTAAGTGTGTATTGCTCTTGCAGAGGACCTGAGTTCAGTTCCCAGCACCCACATCAGACAGTGTGCAACTGCTTGTAACTCTGACTCCAAGGTACCCAACATCTCTGGCCTCTGTGGGCACTGGTGGTACTCACATCCACATACCCCCACCACAAACAAACACATACACATAATTAAAAATAATAACACTAAATCCTTTTTGAAAAGGTACTGTATGGGTGCACAAAACTGTAGCCCCACTCATTATTTTTTGCATGGGTATGAGGAAGATAGCTCTCTCTTTCTCTGACTCTCTGTCTCTGCCTCTTTGTCTCTGCTCCTCAGTCACTCTTCTGGATCTCTCTTTTCTTTTCTCCCCATCTTTTCTTAACCCTTCCTAAGCCAACCTTTTCCTTCCATGATACATCCACTCCTTGGCTAAAGCCAAACCTCTCTGGAGCTCCTTGGCTCCTAGTGGATCCCCTCCTGGCCCCTCCCTTCCCAACATATCACTCAGCATCTCAGCTCCAGGCTGTGCTAACCCTCTTAGATTAGCATCTGCAAGTGACTCACGTGATGGCTTTTCTTTTCCTGCTAGGGGTTCTTCCCCTCTGACTCTCTCTAACCCTTCCCTTCTTGCACCTGTACACTGCCTGCACACTTTTCTTTGCTGGCCGTCAGTGGCTGACACGCAGGAATAAGCACACATAAGTTCTTTTGTTTTAAAATCAAACAGATTTAATTTGATATTAAACTTAATATCAAATTAGAGCAAACGAATTCATCTATAACTAACCCATCTATCAAAACAAATCCATCTCTAACTGGAATGTCACAAATCACAGTGTGAAAAGTGAAAATTTAACAAAATGAAATGTTGTCCGGGATTGGCTTTAACTGTGATGTGGGCAGAACCTTGAGAAACAATGGCCCAGATAGTAAATCAGTCATGGGATATTAAAATCTTAGAGGCCCAACTTTCTGGGCATCTTTCCATGAGCATAAGTGTAGAGCTAACAGCAAGTCATCACAATCAAGTCCCATCTGCTGACTAGAACCAAGAAGGTGGATGGGGGGTTTTCTTTTTTACACACCCTTGCTAGATTCACTGTTGGGATCTTGGCTTTGAAGAGTTTGTTTGTTTGTTCGTTTTAAGGTAAAATTAAAGTCAGGCAGTAATGGTGCACGCACAACACCTTTAATCTTGGCTCTTGGAAGAGGCAGGTGGATCTCTAAGAGTTTGAGGTCAGCCTGGTCTACAGAGAGAGATCTAAGACAGCCTGGGCTACAAAAACAAGCCTAGTCTCAGGGGGAAAAAATCAAAAGTTCCTATGCTGAGGTGTCTGCAGGTGAGGTCGCCATTATAACGGCTTTCTCTGGGGCGTCCCTCACAGAATCGCTTAGCCAAGTGCTTAAGAGCTGTGCACATCTCTCTATGGAAATGACACCTTTTGGTAAAGCTTTTTCAGTACATTTTCTACTCCCCACAATCAAATTGGATCCTCTAGGGTGAGGACTCAGCATTAATTTTATTCTTATCCTTTCCTGCGTCAAGTATGAACAAAAAATACAAATTATATATAGTTAATGTTTACATCTTAACTTTGTATTGTGCAATGTGGCAAATCCCATAAAATCCTTGGAACCCACATAGTGGAAGGAAAAAATTTACTCCACAAAGCTGTTCTCTGAACTCATCATGGGCATCCAGGTGTACCCAGATGTACACACACATTCATGCCATAAATAAAGGAATAAGTGCAAAAAGTATTTTTTAAAGAAAATAGAGAGCGTTAAATATTTAGGGGGAAGCTTTATATTCTTGATGGAAATTCTGCTTCTTCTGAATAACCCTGAAGCCCATGAAAACACAAGGAGGTCTGTTGTTTCCCTTCCGCCACTCCATCCTGTCTCACTGATGAGATCTATCTGTGTAGGGTTGGGGGGTAGAAGGTATTTGAGAGCATGGTGCTGTGGCTTGAAGTTAGATATTGGTTTTCTTAAGCCAACAGCGGGGTTTGTTCTGGAGGGAAAGTGTGGATGGATGATCGACCTCCATGTTGCAACTATGTTTCAGTTGGTAAGTGCACATGCATGCCTGCGAGCACGGGCGCGCGCACGCGCACGCACGCACACACACGCACACACACACACACACACACACACACACACACACACACACACACACACGGACATGTGGGTGGCTCATGCACAAAAGGCTCTCTTGGCTGCCCTGAGTTAAAATGCTTCTCTTCTGCCTCCAGGGCACAAGCATCAGTAGGGATCCTGAGCCTGAAGTCACTGAGATACAGGCCATGGCACCACACAAGCACATCTTAAGTTTGCCCCAAGGCTTCTGAAAGGATTCTTGAGCAGTTAGATGCAGCAGCAGAAAGAGGGTTTTGATTGCTTCATGGCCTGGTTCAGACATGAGTGCTGATGGTGGGAGGTAACCTTAGACAATGGAATCAGCCTGTGTTTGAACCAGCACTGGATGATGAGGGCACTTTTCTCCACTCAGTCAGTCTTTGGCAGAGTTAAAACTTTACCCAGAGCCAAGGAGTTGCTAATACCTGAAGTTTTCCAGGATAAATCACTCACCTGTAATTTTAGCACTAAGCAGGGCGGAGGCAGAAGGGTTGGCCTGAGAGCAAAGCCCTCTGGGATACATGGTACATCTCAGCAGAGTTAGGCTACACTGTAAAGCCCCTGCCTTACTCTCCATCTGTTCCCCTTCCCTCCTCCCTCTCCTTCCCTCCCCCTTCCTTACCAGCAAACTAGGTCTCCAGACAGCAGGCTTTGCTGCTCTCAAGCCTCTCCCCTACTCTACACCTGCACTCAGGAGCTGCTGAGCTGCCTGATTCCCTCCTGGTTGGCTGAGCATTGCCACTAGAACAAGGGGTAGGGGAGAGACAGCAAAGCCAGGAAGTATGTCCTGGCCTTAAGTACCTCGTGCCCATAACAGCCACAACTAAGGATGTAGCTATCCTGGGCACCTCCTTTCAAAACCTGCCCCCAGTGGAAACTGGCTCCCAGCACATAAAGGGACAGGCCAGGCTTTCCTCTGCTTCAGAACTTGTACTGCCATAATAGTCTAGATCGTGGACTACAGTATGGCTTGATGTAGTATGCTTATGTTGGTATTGTCCATGCTGCATGTAATCGCTTCTCTTTCTAACATGTGAATTCTGAGAACCAAACTCCAGGGTCAACAGCAAGCATGTTGCCCACTACGCCCTCTCCCCAGCCCTAGGTTGACAGTACCTGTGACTCACACAGTGACAAACATGAGCTTGCAGGTGGCTCTTTGCTTCTATCATTTTCTTAGATGCAAACCCAGAAGAGGCTGAACCCTGTGTGCGTGCATCTAGTTTTACACTCTTGAGGCACTTTTTTTGAGGTATTACCTTTATTTATTTATTCATTTATTATTGTGTGCATGCACATACACACACTCACACACATACATACATGTAATAGCACATGCACACACATAGTTGCGGGGGGCCGCCGCCCCGGCTTGGGGTGAGAGGAGGAGAGAAGCCGCTCCTTTCTTCTCCTCCTCCATCCATCCGGTTCTTCTCGAGGCAGCCCCTATGCTACTGTAACTGATCTGCAGTCAGCGATCCTGTGGTCAGAAACTGGCACTTGCATCCCAGCCCTAAGACCAGCAAAGGGTTAAGTAAATAGCTTTGTATTATCCTAAAAACTTCTTCTTAGGGTAAAAGACTCCAGGCTAGGGTGATTAACACCTGTAGCCTAACAGCAGAAGATTAAGTCTTTGTTCTATCTCAGCAGGAACTGCTGGGCTCTAACTTCCAGCTGGGTCACAGGAAGAAAAGACACTTAGAAAAATTGCTATAGAGTTTATTATGGGTAAAAAATATCCTATGAAAGCTATCTGAGGGGAAACGTGAAAAGTCCTGAGTGGGGAAGAAGAAAAGATTCTAACAAAATAAAATTTCTAAGGAAGAAAAATTCTAGGCAGGGGGAAAGGAAAGGGTCTTAACTAACTGATTCCTAACTCACTATTCTAACTATTCTAACTCACTATTCTAACTCTTTGTCTTTGTCTTCAGTATTTATACACCATTCAGAGTACATGATCACATGTTACAAAGTTCATCACAAGTTCACACCAAAATTCAAATCATAAATTGAAATAAAAGTTTACAACACAGAATGTTTACATGAATATCCATTAGGAGTAATTATCTAGCTAGACATTCATCACTGTCTAGCTCCACAGGTTCGCAGAAAGTTTGAAACTATAACGTAAGAAATTAGTGAAGTTTTGTATAGATAAACCCAGGCAATATTTTTTCTTCTGTCCTGGTACCTATAATAAATCGTGGGTTTCCTCTAGTAACCTAGGTTAATTGTCTTATGACCCCTTGGAATGTGCTCTAAGCAGGAGAAGGTCTAGGGGCAAAGTTATCTTACCTGATAACACTCAGGAGACTGGCAGAGTTCTCATTGCAGTTTCGACTATGCCTGAGGGACTTAATAGCAGTCCTGTTATAAAAGAGCTTAGTAATCATTGATATAATTTTAGGAATTCTTATAGGATCATCATTAAGACTTAAGAAGTCATCTATTTGTCTATATAGTATCATTACAAGACAGTACATCTTCGTGGATCTGTAGAGATCTGCTACAAAGGGGTGTGCTATTGCTTAGTATAGTTGCATATGTCTAATAATAATAATAGGAGAAGCATATTAATAGCAGGAATCTTTCTTAAAATCACGTCCACCACAGCCTTGCTAATGGGGCACACTTGTTGCAGATTATATAATAATCCGAGGCAAGCATTTCAGGATGATAATCTGCTTATTATTAGCTTGTCCCATTATGGCTCCTGACACATAATACAGCGCATGTGTCAAGCACAGACGATAACTTACAGGAGGCCTTTTTCTATTTCCACCATGTGGGTCATGGAGATGGAAATCAGGTCAACAGGCATCTTTACCAGCTGAGACATCACTAGACCTCTTGAGGCATCTTCACACTGCTGTCTGTGGAAGCTGTACCATGCACATTCCTAACACGATGTTCAAGAGTTTCCTTTTCTCCCCATCCTCAGCAGCACTCCCTGTCTGTCTGTGTTAGGACAGCAGTTTTAACTGAGGTGATGGTCTCCCAGTGAATGTGGATGGAAGTGAGCAGTATTTTCAAAAGCAGACATAGCTCAGACGGAAGAGTCCTCCACACAGTCTCCTTCCTCTCCCTCTCTGCACACTCCCCCGTAATGAGAACTCATCAGTGTTTAATGGAAACCCAGTTACCTTCAGGGGAAATGGAAGCCAGCTGAATCATCACTCTGGTCCTCCAGAAGGGGAGCCTTCAGTGATGTGGGGGTTGCTGCTGCACTACAGTGCTGTCCGCTCCATTACACCCCCTTGTCACTGGGCTCTCTTGTAAACTGTGCATTGGATGAGCTGTTCTCTGCTGTGGGTACGTCCCAGCAAAGAGCAAGAATGCTTAGACAGCTAAGGGAGAGGATTTTTAGCATGGAAAGCTTTAGCCCTAAACGCTCATTTACTCAGCACCCAAGAGCCAGCCCCACAGGCTGTATCTGGCTCACCTTTTACTGCAAACATCCGAGAACCAGACAGCACATCTATGTGGCCCAAGTCCACCCACTGCACCCCACCCCTTCAGCCACAGAGCCGTGGTGACCTGGAAAATACACATCTTCCCAATGATGTCCAAATTACCCTGTCTTTGGATGAGACCTACACATCTCTCTCTCTCTCTTACTGAGGAGGAAAGGAGAGGAGACCACAGCTGGCTAGGGAGGGAATAAGGAGGCATCCCTTTAATTACAGAAGAAAGGAATGGTGAGCAGTAGTATCAGTCTGTATACCACTGCCCCCACCCCCACGCTCTTAAGCCTCTCAGTTCTCCCTGGCCATTGCCAGTCAGCATTCCAGTGAGGAGTTGTAAATTGGTAACTGTGACAACCCCAGAAGATATCCACTCATCAAAAGTGGTAACCACTTCCAGACCTATTAGTGAAGGTCTGTGATCCCAGCTATTTGCATGCTGAGGCAGGAGAGTTGCAAGTTTATGACTTCACTGGGCTACAGAGTGATTCAAGGACAGCCTGAGCAACTTAATGAGACCCTATTTTAAGAATTTTTAAGTGAAAAGGGGTTCAGTATATAGCTCAGAGATAAAGTCCCTACCCTGGGTCCCATCCTCAGCACCACAGGAAAACAGGCAAAGTGGCAGCAAGATTGGCTGTGGGATTCCCTCCCCACCTTAGATAACCAGGATGTCTGGACTTAATGTGTGCACAGAAACTATGGGGAAAGGGCAAGAATGAGCCAATGCACCCTTGCCCAGAGGGTGGAACAGAGGGGAGAAAGACAAAGTTAAGACAAAGGAAGAGAATCAGGAGAACATAACACTGTGAAAACCCCAGTGACTTGGAACACAGGGAACCACACTCTCCACTCATGTTCATGGGACAAATGTGTTTCCAATGGACACATAAAATGAGGGTATAAAGTGTGACGTTTCTGCTCTGGTGTTGACATGAAGAGCTGTGTGCTCCTGCGCTGCTGCCATTGCTGGTTGGCACTAGCACTTTACATCCAGGGTCTCATCGTTCCCACAGTTAGGTGGGGTCTACAGACCCTTTCCAGAATAATGCTTTTACATGCAAAGATGGAAAACCCACAAGTTACCACTAGCAGGAAGAGAACTGAAATACATGGAAATACCTACATATAGACATATGGGTACCTTGTAGATGTTCAATAAGGCTGGAGAATCAGGTTCAGATAACAGTAGGAGCCAAGAGAATATTCTCTTAAGGGGCCAACATGATCCGTCAGAAAACTAAAAAAGTTCTGAGGTCAAAAGAAAAGGCAGTTTAAGAAAAAGTGTCATGAATTCTGCAGTCTGAGTGCCCTCAGCACCCAGTATCACAAGCATCCTTTTTACTGGCCTAATTTTTCATTAGTCATGGGGAGTTGTTTTGTTTGTGAGATACAAGCCACCAAAGCACCACTTACTCCAGTATGTCGTTATCACCATGGGATTTCATTATGGAGAAATTACCCTGCATTTGCTTCAGATAAGATACTTCATACATATTGATGTGTTTCAGGCACTATTTGAAGGGTGGGTATCATTTGAGTAAACAAGGACTTTGTTGGTTTTAGAGCAGATACTAGGCTTTCAAGATCCCAGCCAATATATTTCAGACTTATTTGGTCCTCAGATCAAGGTGACTAGACAGCTAAGTCCTCTTCAAAGCAAATGTGAACCTGAACCCAACCAGTAGACTAGAGTCCCCAAGAATCCTGGAGAAGTTACCCTCCAGTAGGGAAAAAAAGTAAGCATTTTCTTCTATTGTGAATATTCAGAGTTGTTGCTGTTGGGTTTTGCCTTAAGGACAGTATTTCATTTTGTAGCATGAAATTTTCTTTTAAAAAATGAGCAGTGGGCTCAATGGTTAAGAACACTGACTGTTCTTCCAGAGATCCTGAGTTCAATTCCCAATAAACACATAGTGACTCACAGCCATCTAAAATGGGATCTGATGCCCTCTTCTGGCATGCAGGTGTACATGCAGATAAAGCACTCATACATAAAATGAATAAATAAATCTAAAAAGAGAAAGAGAGAGAGAGAGAGAGAGAGAGAGAGAGAGAGAGAGAAGAGACCACAGGGAAATTCCACCTTTCACACATTGCTAAAGGAAAAGCAGCTTAGCCCTATCACTGTGGAAAACATACTGCCAGTTTTTAATAAACCAAAAGAAAACCTAACATATAACCTAGGAACTGCACTCCTGGGCATTTCTCCAAAAAATAAAAAACAAAAAGTTAGGGTCATGCAAAAATGTATGCATGATTGTTTATAATGACTTAATTTGTGGTAGCCCAACCAGAAACATCTAAAATAGTCAACAGTGCATTCACTGCTATTCTATGATACAAAGAAACAAATTATTGGTGCAATAGCTTATGTGTCTCAAGGTTATTTTGCTGAGTGGAAAGGTCTATACCAAAAGGCTTGTTTACATAACATTCTAGAAATGAGGAGACAGAGGTCAAAAGGAGAATGAGGTGTGACTACAAAGAGGTCATGTGAGGGCAATCTTCACATTGCTAAGATATTTTAGTGTCTTGGTTTCTGAAGCAGTTACATTATTCTACACCTGATAGAATGATGTGGGATGTGTATACTCAGCCCTTTGCACCGGTAGGTTCCATACCTGTGAAATCAACCAATCCTAGGCCAAAAATATCAGGAAAGAGTGAGTCTGTACAGATAGCCCACAGATTGTTTTTCTTGATATTATTCCCAAGCAATGCAGCATAAGAAGTAATTACATGGCATTTGTGGCATAGTACATATTTAAAATAACCTAGAGATGATTTAAAGTTCTCAGGAGGATGTGTGTAGGCCATGTTCGAAAGCTATGCCATCTTTAAACGAGGAGTTTGCGCATCTGTAGATTTGGGTGTCCACAGAGTCCTCCACAGATGCAAAGTGACGGCTGAACATATGTTAAACTGCCAGCTTCCTGTCCGGTTTCATACTCAAGTTGTTTGGCCACTGTGGGAATTCAGATGAAGGTTATGTGTGATTTCACATATAATTTTATGTTAATATACAATTGTTCAAGATAATAAAAAACGAGTACCAACCCTTTTATATATATTACATATATATTTGTTATACCATATTTTAATACATTATTTATTCTAATGAACCTAGGGTTAAAGGTAATCCGATTAAAACAAACTTCTTTGTTTTAATAGGCTATTTATGGCATAGAAATATTTCCCAACATGGACAGTGGAAGATTAGAAGTGATTTAAGAGGCTTTCCCCCAAAAAAAAAAAATGAGATAGAAGGTGTGTGGAATCACTGTACCTGCACTGACTGATGGCATCTGTCTCCTTATTCAAGTGACACTGTCATAGCCCCATACCAAGCCTTCTAAAGTCTAAGGTTCATTTTTTATAAGAAAATCTAGCTACCTGCAGGATTCTTTATTATTTTAAAAATTATTATGCCAAAGAGTTTATAAGAAACAGAGGGCTTTTGTATCAGACACTTCATAGCACACAGTGTGGGAAATCCTCACCAGACCTGTGTTTCCTTCAGAAACATCCTGAGGTCTTCCCAGTCCCCTTCACGCACAGCCTAAGAATGGAGAACTCCTTTCTCCTTCCTTTAGGACTCTGACCACACTCCTTACCATGCAAAGGAATCCAGCTTTAGCCAGCTTCTGTCTCCAGGTTACTTGCCAGCCTTTATCAGTCTGTTCAGCCTCCCATCTTATAAAATGCTACAGACTCGGAGGCTTATACAACAAATTCTCTGCCAAGTTATCAAGGCTAACAGTCCAAGACCAAGGTCCCAAGAGGGCTGGTTCTGATGAGAGCTATCTTTCTGGCTTGTAGACAGGCCCCTTCCTATTGCACTATCACATGGCGTGAGTGAGCAATGTCTCTCTTTCTTCCTCTTCTTATAAAACCACACTCCTATTTGGTTAGGGCTCCATCCTTAAGGCCTCTGTGAGCTGTAAGGGCTTTATCTCAGATATAGTCATATTACAGTACACCATTTAAGCTATAAATTTGAGGAAACACAATTGGACCCATAACAGTATTGACCATAATCTTAGCAAAAGAAAAAGGGAAAAGAAGGAAAGAGGGTTGAGCCCTCTAGACATTAGAAAACAACTCCACCCTCCAAAGACAAAGATAATAGACCTTTTTTCTAATATTTATTTCTATTCAACACAAATGGCAAAAACTAACTTGATAATTCTCTTTCCGAGGTCTTGCTGGAATTGTATGGTCCATAGAACTTCCTGTCCCCTTTCTGTCCATATTTCCATATTTGGGAGTAGACAAAACATATATGTGAGGTTCAGTCAGAACTCCTTGAGAAGAACTGTGCTAAAAACACCCTTGCTTGGCTGAGTTCATCGTTAACCTAATTAGATCCCTCAGCCAAGGCTTACGATTGGGCTCATTATTGAGTCCTAGTAACTAACTGCTTTGCTTCTAAGTGTTCTTCCACCTGGAGGAACATAAAGAACCAACCCCATTCCAAAATGCCCCTGTGTGTGTGTGTGTGTGTGTGTGTGTGTGTGTGTGTGTGTGTGTGTGTGTG
>JANHMN010000014.1:18861036-18876219 GCA_030674055.1 Rhabdomys pumilio | reverse complement strand
GTGTGTGTGTGTGTGTGTGTGTGTGTGTGTGTGTGTGTGTGTGTGTGCGCGCGCGCGCGCGCTCATGCCTCACACATCAGGAATGATGCTGACCTGCCTCGAGAAGCAATAGCTGGATTTTTACAGAAGAACAGAGAAGTCTTCCTTTGTATCTCAGGGTACAAATTGCTGAGTCTGGATATCATTTTTCTTCCGTGTGTGGTGGGGTCCTTGGAAGCTTTAATTATTTTTTTTAACTATCTAAGATTATTAAGGTTACCCATCTGGGAGCGATGCATAACATTCTCCCATTTATACAACTTAAGCCAAAGTTAATTTTTTCACATAACCTACCAGCAGGAGGTATGGGTGCCAAGTGAGTTACTCTCTTACAGTCTGATTCAGTGATTATGTTTCGTGAAGCTGTCTGTCAAAATCGAGGCACCTCAGTTTTGCTGTGAGCTGCTTTTAGAGGGTGTCAAGACAATCCAAGGAGATCTTAGCAAACACGCATCACAAGTTCTGCTCAGTATTCCTATGTGACTGATTGCCTGACATGCACAGTTAGCCACACAGAATAGCATCTTATTAGAAGTCATTAAATGGGACAGCATTGTTCGAGTGTGGAAGGTACTTCCTTCTAAATCCTAAGGGGTTATCTAGTCTTTTCTGAAACGCCTCAGCACGGGTCTCTTGAGGACAGATTGAATTGCAGTTCCCATTTACTCTCATTCTTCTGCTCAGCCTTCAGCGCCCCTCCAAATACACAGCCCATCTTGCTGTAGAATGTGTAAGGAACATGGCAGTCGTTGGAAACAACACATTTTCAAAGAAGATGGCAGAAGCCTGAGTAGTTGAGAAGTGGCAGAGGTCGGGCTCAAAATCTGTCGAAAATCAAAGCAGACAAATTACTACAAGAGGAGACTGCGGTCAAAGCAGGGTGAAATGGCCCTGTTAGATCTTAAACAATGCTCTTGTGCAGTTGTGTAATAGGAGAAGGGATTGAATAGTTAAACCAAGTGTTCATTCCTTGCCTGGTCTTCTCAGTGATTAGTAGGGAATCTTAATGGCATGACTTGCAGGAGTTTGCAGGTTGGTTGAGAGCCATGGGATGAACACACACACACACACACACATTTATACAGATATAATACATGTAGCATATATGATCTATTTGTTTTTTAAATTATCTATTACCCAATGGCATTGAACAGATGCATCAGCAGTTAAGAGTACACACACTGTTCTTGCTACAGTCAATTCTCACATTGAAATGGCTTACAACTGCCTGTAACTCTAGTTGCAGGGCATCTAATGTCTTCTTCTGGCCTCGTGAACACTTGTAGTCATGTGCGCACGCGCGCTCGCGCACACACACACACACACACACACACACACATACACACATACACAGACACACATTTGTGCACAAAATATAAAAAATAAATCTTCTAGTTATCTGATGAAGAAGTAGGTTCTGAACTGTCTCCCTTGCCAATAATGGGGCTTGGTCTTCACTTAAGTTATTTGATAAAGATGTACCTGTTTGTTTTGGGACTTAAAATATTTATTGAATGGCCCCTTTCTCTCTGACCAGAGTCTATAAGTCAGCAGATCTTCTAGGCTAAGACAGGTGTGCAGAGAAACATCTCATGTGGCATAACGTTGAAGGATCAAGGCCTTGATGCTCATCCTCCCTGCCGTACCCAAGAGCTACAAAACACTCCTTCACCCAGTACTTTGGTGAGCTTTGGAATTAAACTTTGCTAGAGTTATCTTGGATCCTCTGTTCTTTACCTTAGAAATGGCGTTACTAAGTGGAGGCAGTTCATATCACCTACATGTCACGTAAGAGTTGGGGGAACAGGGAAGGAAGAGGGGCTGAATTGTGAGGGATTAGAGGAGTCCTAGCTTCACTGTGCTCAACAGTTTGAGGCAGAGATGGCCAACTTAGAGATGTTTGAAACTACACAGGTGACATAAACAATAGTGGAGCCGGCAATGACCCCTTCCATGATAATGGCCCCTGGTGACAGTGAGGATTTTCAGAAGCCTTACCTAATGTTGTGAGAAAAGTCAAATTGAATGACCATGTGCTGTCCTTGGGGACCAGCTAGGCAGAGGATAGCAGCAGAGAGCAAGTGACAGAGCCAGTCCCTCACTTGAACCATGCTCCTCTCTGTGTCTGCTATGTATGGTTTGTACTCAAAGCAAGTAATACAGCTTCTGTCTCTACAAGAGTGGAAGCAAATAAAGACTGTGGGAGAAGCATGCTCCCATCTAACTTAGAGGTAGTCTCAATGGAACAGATAGAAGGAGCTGTGAACCCAAGGCCTTGCTGAAGTTTTTTCCATGCCTTCCTGTACCCGATGCACCACATACCTCTGCCTCGGAGTTTTCTGTGTACCCTCAATAAAAGACAAATATGTCTTTAGTCCTCTAAAGCAATTACTGGACTCTAAAGCCAGAAGTCAAGTTTGATTGTGACCTCCACTGCATTGAATACAAGGTCTGATCTAGTCTGGCCTCGGTATTTTGTTGAATTAATTCATAAAGCCCTATCATCAAAGCCCTTTGTACATATAGTCAAAGGCAGTTGCCCTTAGTTTGCTCGTTTAGTCAAACTTGTGCTGTGAGCTGAGTTTTGCCCTGTGGGTCACTGTGCTTAGGAATGAGTTCCCACCCTGAGGCAGTTGTGAGAAATGGGACTTGGGGTGAAAGAACTCCATTCTAGGAGGTCGAAAAGATCTCTGTTCTTGCAGGAGCCATCCCCCAGCTTAGCAAAATCATAAGGAACCCTGGCACTACCCATCATGCACCTGGGGTCTTGTCATGGCTAAGCTGTTTCTGTGGTTTGGTCATTGAATGTGGTCTCAAATTCCTAGGTGGGTTTTTTGCTTCCACCTTGTCTTCTAGCCTGTGCCTCACATTTGATCTCTAATGCAGCATATCTGTGACCCTTGCTCCATGGCATGTGCAGGGCATTTGTGAGTACTCTGTTGTATCAGAGGGCATGCCAGATCACATGCCCTTGGGCATTTCTACAGGAAAAGCTTCTCGATGTGTCCATGGTTTGGATGACACTGAGATGTCCTGAAAGAGGCTCAGGTGATCAGGCAGGTTGTCTATGGAACTGCACAGCAGGGAGGTTCTGTGAGGTCTAAGGGACTTCACCTTAGACTGTCACCCATGTCCCCTGTCACCCATGTCCCCTATCACCCATGTCCCCTGTCATCTATGTCCCCTGTCACCTATGTCCCTTGTCACCTATATCCCCTGTAACCCATGTCCCCTGTCATCCATGTCTTCTGTCACCCATGTCTTTTGTCACCCATGGTGGTAAAGCCAGTCTCAAGACAACAAGAAAGTGAAAGAAAACATGAAGAGATTTGGGATCTCAGGGATTGAATTAAGATTTTTTTTCTAAAGTATGTGGAAGACATTTCTGTGGTATACAAATTCAAGAGAAAAATCTGATGATACTTATAAAAATTTAGGCATGCTAATCAAGCACATTCCACCCCTCAAATATTCCCAGAGGGATGCAGATATAGACCCATGGGGTCACAGAAGGGTATAGTCATAGTAATAGTGTTTATGGAAAAAAATAATTGGCAACCCAGCTGCCCATCACTAGGGCAATGGGCACGTAAAAGGTGTGGGATCCACATGTCCATTAAGAACAGCAGCGGGGTCTAAAAGCATAAAGCACTGAGCAGCCTGCAGGAATAAGAAAACCAAGGCGTATAGAGTGTGTTGCTATTATGTTAAGAAAAGACACACAGCCACTTTACAAGGAGTTATTCAAATTCTACTCTATGACTTAACACACCTCATCTGTAGGGAGGGTGGTGGGAAGGATGGGGTGGATGCTGACACGAAAGATGAATGATGAGTCTTATGTACACAGTGCTGTGCAAAAATGTGGTGGAAGGTGCAGCCTCTGTACCTGAGGTTAAAAAGAAAACCAGCGTCAAGGGTTCTTGCTCCGTTTCCATCACCCAAGCATTAGATGTATGAACGACAGAAATACAGAAGCTTAGTGAGACCCCAACTAAGAACCCACAACTGGTCCTCACTTACATTCCCGTGGGTTGCCAAGCCTTGATGTCTGCCACTCACTCGATGCAAAATATTTACCATCTCCTTAACACCTTAACATAGCATTCTGTGGCCCGATATTAAATCCTTTATAAAAGTTTGAGGAATGGGTTACGCCTTCTGAATTTTCTTGCCAGGTGCAGAAATTAACAGCCGTGAACACCAGATAGTCATTTCCAAGGTCACCAAATACCTGTATCCAATCAGCTGTGCAATAGATCCCTGAAGCTCATCCCTCTCGTCTAAGTAGAACTGTACACTTGACACATATGGTTACTTAAGGAGCTTGATTTAATCAGTCCACAACATGGACATCTTATATATCAAAATATCGTGTTGTGGACAGGCACTGTAGCTCAGTGGAGGAACCCATGTATCAGGAACTGGATTTCATTCCCAGAATGAAAAAGACATAGGTATAGCACGCACACACAACACACATACACACACACACACACACACACACACACACACACACAGAGAGAGAGAGACAGAGAGAGAGAGAGAGATCACTTTGTCCCCTAAATATCTTATATAACACTGTTAGTTTTTAAAAGATGCCAATATTAATACAGTGGTGGTTTCCTTTGATCTTAGGAAGTATTGCTTTTTAAATCTTTTTATGCCACAACAGTAAAGATGCATTAACTCATGGCACAGAACCAAGCTCTGATAGAGAGATCTCAATATGTGTAATTCTTTTAAATAAATTCTTATTTCTTTAGAGTAGAGTGCACTGTTATAATCCAACGTGCATGTGGGCAAATTGGTTGAATTTTCATGACTGTGATGTATTATTCAATAGATATGTAAATGTAATGGAACCCATAATTTAGAAGTACCCCTGCTCTGTATCTAAAACCTCCTAGCCACAGCAATTTAGTATTTGTCCTTTCTACTTCAACGAAATTAAGCATATGTATCAAACATTCACACTGAGTAATGCAGCCATTATTACTCTGCGTGTTTCCGAGGAAAATCATGACTCACACGGACACCTCCACATACCCCATCACTCATCAAAGCCAGCTCAACACGTTCAAGGCTGGCCGCAATGGTTTTATACAAAAGATCTAGAAAACACGCAGGGAAAAGGGGTTAGTCAGATCCCTTAGCTTGCTCAGAGTCAGATGCCTCGTGCCTTTCTCACTGTGATTTCCAAATAAGAGCACTCCACAGAGGGGAAGCTCCTCCCATTTGCTGCCCTGCGGTAGGGACCAGATCGGCAGATCTCACCCTGACTCAGGCTTCATCTGATTGGTCACCCTCTGCATCCTGCCACTGCCCTGAGAAACGCGCGCTTCCTTGACGCCTAAGAGCTTCATAAATCATGGTTTCCTCTTAAGGGAAAGTTACTGATTTGCTTATTTGTGTTCCCGTTTTCCTCCGGCGGACACTTTAGTGGGAAATTGCAGCTTTCTTTATGCAGTAGGTTACAGCCAATCAGAAGGGCGGCCTGTGCTTCCCTGGTATACAAAGAGAGGTGGCTCGGGTGAGGGATTTCACAGGGCTCATCCTGGGAGAATGTAATCAACAGATAAAAGCTTCAGCGATTGCACACGCTAGCCAGACCTCTTCAGAATTATTAACTGCCTTTCCTGAGGAAGGGACAGCCAATCAGTACAGACCGAAAAACCAACATAGTCAAAGGCAATGCATTTGTGTTCCGCTGTGTACTTAAAGCCAGTGAACATTCAGACTTTGCTGTATTTACTGATTTAGCCAAAATTAAGCTACGAGGCTCATATCCTCCCAAAATGTTTGTTTAAACCCATTCTGTACTAAATAATCCTTTAACCCTCCTTACTATTTATTTCACAATTTTTTTCAGGTCTCATAGTCACAGCTCCAGTCTCCTAATATGAATTGGATTAAAAATAGGCTTACTAGCCATTACCCCACTACTCAGTGTTAAATCAGACCCAGGATCCACTGAGGCAGCAGCAAAATACTTTGTAACACAAGCAACAGCCTCAATAATTTCTCTCCATCCTACTAAGCTATGAACAACTTGGTGTGATTTGGTTTAATTATTATTATTCCATAAAGACAAGACAAAAGGAGACTAACACATAGAGAAATGGACAAAAACAATAAGAAGAAATTAGAGATAACATTTAGATATAATTAAAAGGCACAATGCCAAGGACTAAGTGAATATTCTTAGAGAATGTGGAGATGTCATGCCATGTGCTGGCAGCAGGATGTATAGGCTTCTTTGCTGTTATCATGCAGATGAGACATGATAGACTTCGATCGACGAAGCTTTCTGAATAATGAATGGTGTTGAGAGAAAATGTTCTAGAGCTTGGACAAATGTGATCTGATGGTGAATATATTTATGAGGAGATGTTAAACTTATGAAGAAAGCTAAAATCCTTAAATCAATATGAACAATTAATTCCAGCACTGGGATGTGAACAGTGTTTACAGGGTGCTTAACACTCAGGAAGAACTCTGTCCTTGGACTGAACTGTGCAACTCATGTTGAAAACCCCAGACTGTTAGTTTTATTAAACATTTGCATAATGCAAATAATTATTAAAGCAAAAATACACAACCATAATAAAATAAAGAGTCTGATGATATATTTTCAGATTGAACAAAAATGCCATCTCTTGCTGGGCAGTGGTGGCACACACCTTTAATCCCAGCACTTGGGAGGCAGAGGCAGGTGGATATCTGAGTTCAAGGCCAGCTTGGTCTACAGAATGAGTTCCAGGACAGCCAAGGCTTACACGGAGAAACCCTGTCTCGAAAAACCAAAACCAAAACAAAGCAAAACAAAAAGCCATCTCTTCACAAATCCTCATTTGTTTCCTCTTCATTTAGCTTCAGACACATAGAACCAAGAACCATTCCTCTTGTGCCTCAGGTACCTGAAGTGGAGAAGAGATGGTTAAACTGTCTCCCTTCCCCACCCAGCCTGTATGAAGCAGAAGAATCAGTATATTAAAAGACAAAACGTTATTAATCTAGAAGCTAGCGCTTGCCGTTGCTCTTCAGCAAAGGAGCCTGTGTTTGCTCAGAGGGACAAAGCCCTTGCCTCACCAGTGAGGCTCAGTTCTGTAGGGTGAAACGAGGTGACCCATGTCAATAGCAGAGTCTCATGAACCTCCATCCTCCTGCCTCGGCCTCCAAAGTCATAATTACATACCTATACCACCACACCCTGCTCCAAGGTTCTTACAGCTTCTTAATTACTCAACAGAACTGGCTTTCTAGCCCCAATGGGGGAAAAAAAAACTATTTTACATCTTTAGGTACACTTTATCTTTTTTTAGTTAATTTTTAAAAATCAAAATAAATGTATTCGTGGCCCTAAAAATCCGATACCTCATTTAGATGATAATGGAAAGGATCAGTCTTCTGTGATTCCTTCCTCATCCTTAAGTCTGATTACTCTCTCTCTGACTTGTTTCTTCTGCATTTACCTCAGTATTTAAATTACGTAGGGCGAGCCAGCAAGATGGTTCACTGGGAAAGGCACTCAAATAGACATGACCATCTATCCGACTTTGATCCCCAAGACCCAAAGATGGAAGGAGTGAACTGACCCTGAAGGGTCTGTCTGACCTTCATACATGTGCTGTGGTAAACATGCGCCCTCACACACCACATACATGAATATACGTGTGCACATGCATTCTCGGATGCATACACACATTCACACTAATAATAACGTAAATAAGTAATTTCTGTAAACATGCAAGTTCTCATTTGTTGTGTCTGTCAGTCATACCTGAACTTATTCTGTGCAGTAAAAATAGAAATTGAGAAACAGTGCTCTTACCACCGTTCCTGTACCACACCAAGATCCTTTTTGTTCTGTCTCTGGGTGATTACATCAGTGTTGGGGAGGAGAGTGGGAAGCACAATCAGATTTTGCATTATTCTTATTTCACTGAGCTAAGTAGTATTTTGATGTTTACTTTTGACATTCCTGGAGTTGGCAATTGTGTTTTCAGTTGCTCATGGTTCTCTGTCCAGGCCACAGATTCTTTCCATAGCCAGTGTCATTGGCAACACGATGAAATCTCTCAGATAACCTGTCTTGGAACTACACACCAAAGACATTTCCCCTGGAATTCTTGGACTTTTTATGGTTCTGCTACATAGCTGTCACCCTAAATTGACACCAACATGAAGTTCACTTATATTGGGCTCCTTGACCCTACTTGATCCGGTCCATGCTGCCATCTCATCTGTCACTTTCACATCCGTGTGGTGACACAGCCTCGCTGGCATTATTCTGCAGTGGACATACCAAGCACATTCCCCTCTGGAATGCTCTTCTCTCAGACAGCCCCAGGGACTGTCTTCTGTGTTCCTTGAAGAGACCATTCCTAACCACCCTATCTAAAGCAGGGAACGCATGCCCAGCCCATGCCCCTGGACTTTCCATTGATTTATAATATGCATTCAGGATGTATCCAGTTAGGATAAAACCCCATGAGATTAGGACCTTTGTCCCATTTAGTAATATGACCCTTGAACATAAATGGAGTCTAGAGTGATGGGCTTCTGAAAAATGTTTGTGGAATCAACATCAAACAAAAACCTTGTCCACGTGGAGTTTAAATCAGTTGAGGCACATTAAGGAAAATATCAAACAGAACTTACATAAGGTCCAGTTTCTACTGTCAAAGAGCCAGAATCCAGACCAGCACCACCCAATGGGAATGAGTGTGAGACACAAACATGGTTTACAGTTTCCTAACTACCGTGGTAAAAATAAAAAGAAGTACACCAAAGAGACGGCTCAGCTGGTAAAGTCACGTGCCAAGTCCATGATCTGTGTTTGACCCCAGAAACCCATGTGGTGGAAGGAACTCCTGCAAGTTGTCCTCTGGTCATTGCACATCCATATCCAGGTGTCCCACACACATACGTACACACATGCACGCACACACAAATTTTTAAGTAAAAAGGATACACAATTAATTATTATAATATTCTAATTAACACACTAATAATCTAAGATATAAACCACCTTAACATACATTTAACATAAAAAATTAGATATTTGCATATTTTTGAGAGTAAATCTTTAAATCTGGCAAGTTTACTAAATCTGTCTCTCTTTGCAATCAAATTTTCATTTGTGTTTAGATTTCCCAGTTCTCAGTTGAAAATGTAGATTCAGAGTTTCACTGCATACCTGTCATCCTGGGATAGCTCCCCACTGCCCTCTGCATTGATTATTTGTTTTAGGGACCCCAAGCCTTGGATATACACCCTCCTTTCAGTGGAAGACAATCTCTGACAAATGTTCCAACCATTCCCAATAATTTTAGAACAAGTGAATTATGTTATTTCCTAAATATAAATGCATCAAAATTAACCAAACTTCTCATTCAGTTATGTAGTCTCACTGATCACATTTCAAGGGCTTGGTAGCCATGGGCAGCAAGTGGCTGACATACGGGATACTTAAACACTTGATAGCAAACACACTCATGAAATGATGATACAAAAAGGAAAGCCAAGCTCTAAGCATTGCCTTTGCCTGCATCCTCTTCTGGGTGAAATTTCATCTCTTTCTTCAGATCTTGGCTTCTTTGTAGGCTTTTACCATGGTTGGCCAGCTCCCCTCAAAGACAAGCTATTAAGGCACTCTGTCTAGTTCCCATTTTTAGTTTGTCGTGCTAGGTTCTCATTTTTCTCTCTATATCTATTTCCAGTTCTCTAGTTTTTAAATGCTGTGTGGCTAGGAAACTGCCATTGGTGACCCCCAGTGCTGAGTCCTTGATAAGTATGTGTGAACTATGAAATAAATGGCCAGCCTTACATGACGAAGACTAATGTGGTTGGAACAGAGACGCAATGTGTAAAGGGAAACCAAGATGCCATAACAGGGACAAAGACCCAAGCTCTGTTTGTGCAAAATGTCCTGTCAAATGCTCCTGAGGGTCCATAAGGGTAAAAGCTAAGGAAAACCTATTAGATTTAACCAGGGGCTGCTTTGACAGCAGGCAGCCCTCAGAGACCCTCGGGCACACCTTAGAAGCCCAAGTCTTCTCATAAACTCACGCATTCTTTAGAATGCTGCTTTCCAAGTGTTAGGCATTATACACGTGAGAAGCGGCGTTTGAAGGCCTGGCTTGTTTGGTTAACTATGATCCTTCTGTCACTGTGGGTCCTCTAAAGGATGGCTGCTATGTAATTGAAATGAACAATATGAAGCTGGCGTGGGACTGCGTGTGATTTATGGGCATTCGATCTAAAGATACTTAAAGGACGGAGTTATTGGAGCCAAGAAGGAGAGATGTGATTAATCATGTAAGACAGTTAACTAAATGGCCCTCTAAAGCACTGCTGTAAACGCTCAAGCCAGGACTCTTCATTTGAGGCATGGCGGCAGGAAGAACATGTGCATGTGTGCATGGGGTGGACCAAGAGATGACATGCTCGTACAGGGCCGAAAGGATGCTTTCCCAGAGTGTAGACGTGACTGTGGCTGTGGGATTCTGAGGGATACATGCATCTTTTACATTTTCTTACTGTACCTAAAGCTATTTATCATGTGGTGCCAAGTTCTTTACTCTGTTTCCCTCGGGAGGCTTCCTAGGTGTTTGGGAAATGGCCAGGGAGGAAAAGATACAGTTTTTAAATTTCCTATTTATACAACTCTATGTGAGTTCTAATCTCCGCATTTTTCTGAGTATCCCTTCCCTCCCTTGATCTTATGTAGATGTAATTCTCTTTGTGGAAAGCACTGGCGTTAAGCAACCTGGATACATGGCAGAATTTCCTGGTATCTCTCTAAGGAGAAAAATAACTATCAGTAATCTATACATTTTCTCGAACTCCTGATTCTTCCTTCTATCACACCCCACCAGGTGCTGGCATGACAGCCGTACACCACCACACGCGGCTGTGTCAGGGTTAGACAGGTGGCTTGGTTAGAAAACGGTCTGCCTCCCCAGCCTGTTGACCTGAGTTTGGATCCCTAAAACGAACATGAAAGTCTGACCCGGTGGCTCCCACCTGTAGTCACAGTGATGATGAGACAGGACACAGAGACAGGTGAAGTCTTAGAAGCTGTGAAAGGGGGAAGCTACATAACCCACACGGCAAAATAAGACCAGGATTATTCCAGACCAATAAGACTTAAGCCCTGACTTAAACAAGAGGCACCTGAGGCCTGGAGGTAGGGTGGCCCTGTGACCTTTACATGTATGCATATACCCCCATCTACATGTGCACTCCTCACACACAAACAAGCACACTAATATTAATTAAATCATCAAATCATTAATACTTACATATCATTTAATTAAATCATTATTAAACATAAATAGTTAAATCATTATTAAACATAAATAGTTAAATCAATAGTTAAATCGTTATTAAACATAAATAGAAATAAGTTTTGTAACAAACGAGCAAGAGGGAGCTTAGAGATCTCTCTGAGACACGGATATGAAAGTACACATGTCGCCACTCTCCAAGAGGGCTTCTGTCGTATGTTAGGATTCAAGGCTGATGGCATGATCAAGTCTTCCATATTTGTGAGAATCTCAGGTTAGCTGTTCCCCACAGATTTTGTTTACTCTAGAGTCCATTGTTGTTCCGGACGTAGTCACACAAATGAGAAATGCCTTACACCAGATGCAAAATATTTATCATTCTATATCCTCCCACAGTGACCAAGTTACTTCAAAGTAAGAAAGAGGAGGGCATGGAAAATGAGTAACTCGGGGGGAAATGAATGATGTGGCCACATTAGCCATTTAATTATCTAGATTGGGTTTGAAAAATATTGTGACATTGTGATTTAGAGCCAATTTGAGAGGCATCTTGATAAGATTTGAGGCCCGAATAATCCTGCCAGTCCCAGCAGCTGCTTCTCTGTGGTTAGTACGATGACTCATTTTGCAACTAATATCCATAACGAAAACGTCCTAGACATGGATTCCTCTTGCTGTGAAGATGTGCCTGTGCTGCTTTCTCTGTGGTGAGGTAAGGAATCCCAAGCCTTTCCCTGCCTCAGTCTCTTGAGATCCAAATGCTCACGGCATGTGAGAGGCTGTGCACCAGGCTGGAGCCGCAGTGGACTGGGTTTAGTGGAAGGCTCAGCAGATCAATGCAGTACATAAATCTCCAGAGGGGCAGTCGACCCAGTCAGCCACTCAGCAGCTCAATTTTGTGCCTCGATCCCAGTAATGAGATTTCTTTCTATGGAGGTGGTTTAATGTTAGCACTGAGGCATGTGGTGGCATTTGCTGCACAACTGGGAGGTTCTATTCTGAACACTGGATTTGTGGGGTGTTCTTCTAATTGTCTTCCAAAGCCATTTCCTCTAAAATATAGAAGTCGTGTGTGAAAATAGTTGGTGGTTTTAAGTTTTATACCTATTTGCCTATTCAGGAGTTACCTCTTCTGTAGAGAAATGCCAGCACATACCCAGGCATTTTTCTCTCTGGTTCATATTTGATTGTTCTTGCTTTTCACATGCTGTCTTCATTAAATGTGATCAAGAAGGATCCAAATAAAACACTGGCTGTGTATTGTGTACACCCTTTTCATCTCTTACATACACTCACACCAAAAGCACAATGACCGATGCTTGCTTCTCGTCTTTGTGGACACGGTGACTTAGGGTCCTGCTGTTGGTCTACCTGACTGCAGTCATTTCCTGGGTACTAATTTCTACATGCTGCAGAAACGTCATGCAGACTCCATGAGGACAGAATGTTTCAGAGCCAGGTCTTCCCACCTCCTCTAGATGTCCGGAACCTGTGGTAATGCACAAACCATAGTGCAAACGTGGAGAAACAATTACAGATGTTCTTTCTGTGTGAGCCGCATAAACGGGGGCTCACCTGTCCCTGTATTTAATCAATAGCATTACTGGTGACTTTTTTGGGTCAGTGTAAGGAGCCTGGAACAAAGGAGAGGGAGAGATGCTATTGGCTCGTCTGGCGCTGTCCAAAATTGGAGAACTAGATGATCAAAAGTAGAGCTGGTTTCTTGTAGCCACCTTGGCACACCTTCATCCCCGTCTGCATCTCAGAGGATGGGTATACTCCTGCCCCTTCTGTTTCCTTTTTGCAAAGGAGGAAGCAAAGAGGACGAATTTCCCTTGTCCACAGAAGGGCAGCCACTAGGTTGTAAGTTACTGAGTGGCATGTCATAGGCCTTATGCCTTCATTCCTCAAGCCTTCCCTATCCTGAACACTTCATACTACCAGCAGAGAACTGAGAGAAGGCACTCACCTGCTGGGGACTCCGGCAGCAGGCTGAGACGTACTCACCCTCAATTCTTCACCCTAACTCTCTCTGTTCCACTCTCACATCCAGCCCCCCACTCCCCAACTTCATGTCCTTTTAAATTTAAAAAAATATATATTTGTTTTATTTCATATGTATTAGAGTTTTGCCTGAAGTTTGTTCCCTGTATGTGTGTCTAGTGCTCTTGGAAGTCAGAGGAGGGTGTCAGATCCCATGGAACTGAAATTACAGATGGTCGGGAGACGTCCTGTGCGCTCTGGGAATTGAATCTAGGTCCTCTGAAACAGCAACAAGTGCTTTTACATCCTGAGCCATCTTTCCAGCCCCCTTTTTAGTTTTTTAGTAACCCATTGAGTCCAGTGTATTTTTTAGGGTTTTTTTTTTTTTTTAATCCTATATACTGGTTTTCTGTCAGATTTACAGTTATCAAGCATTTTCTTCCCCAGAATAAAATTCCTTACTGAACTGGTCTGGGTGTAGCCAGAGATGTTCCCAGCCAATGTTGCTGGTGGTTCTGAAACCAGCACTGTTCAGTTTTAGATCCAGACCCACACCTCTGCAGCATTTCATCACTGGACATTCAGATCTCTTGATCTTATTGGCAAGGGTTTTCTATTCCAGTAACAGGCATCACTTAAAGACCTGACCATTCACCTTTAATTTTGTAATATTCACTTTTGTTATTTTATATGTATGAGTGTCTTGCCTGCGTGCATGTCTATGAACTACATGCAAGCCCAAGGAAGCAAAAGACTGAATGGGGTATATGCCCTGAATCTGGAGTTTCAGAGGGTTATGAGATTCCACACGGGTAGTGAGAACATAAGTCAGCTTCTCTGGAAGAGCAGCCAATGCTCTTAACCATTGGACAATCTCTCCAGCCCCCGAAGCAATTTTTTTTTAAATGATGGGATGTCACAAAGTAGCCTAGACTGGCCCCGATCCCATAATTCTCCTGTCCCAGCATCTTAAGTGCTAGGGTTGCAGACACGAACCACTAAGCCCAGCTTCTAAACATTTTCACTCCCTTTGCCTTATTGGGGCCTCCAGACAACAAGGTTACTATTATCACTTCTGAGTTACAGAGGAGAGAACAGGTTCGGAAGAATGAACTTAAAAGCACGAGGTATCAGAATTAGAATTGTTAATCAGGCTGACTGCAGAGGTATAGGTTCTTAAAATAGACTGTCCAAACTCACTAGCCAAGAAGTATATAGTAACAGAAAGTCAAGTTTAGCTCAGTCCATGAGAATCTGAGGCAGGAGGATTGTGACTCTGAGGACAGCTTGGACTACACATAGAATTCTCGGCCAGCTTCAGCTGTGAGACAAGAATACATCTCAGAAAAAGTTTCTTAATATTGGCACTCAAGGGAGGAGGGTTATGTGTCACAATCTAGCCTGAGCTACAAAGTCGGATATCTCGAGCAAACAAACAAAAGCAAAACTGAACAAACAAAAGAAAAGGAAAGTGTATGTTAGGAATATCTGCTGCCTGCCATAAGCACTTTCCTTGAGTGAACATACCTGAAGCCCAGATGTTCAGCATCATCAGGCTAGTAACGTGTGTGTGTGTGTGTGTGTGTGTGTGTGTGTGTGTGTGTTATATATCTGTGTGTGTATCTGTGTATGTGTGTTATATATCTGTATGTATTATGTATCTCTGTGTGTATCTGTGTGCATATCTGTGTGTGTGTGTATCTGTGTGTGTATGTGTGTGTGTCTGTGTGCGTATATCTGTGCGTGTGTATCTGTGTGTATATCTGTATATGTATGTTTCTGGCTGAGGTAGGGGCCGTATGGCTGTGGCTGTGTGTGTGTATCTGTGTGTGTATGGCTATGTGTGTATGTGTGTGTCTGTGTGTAT
>JANHMN010000014.1:18805310-18861026 GCA_030674055.1 Rhabdomys pumilio | reverse complement strand
ATCTGTGTCTAGTATGTATCTGTATGTGTCTGTGTATGTCTGTGTGTGTCTGTGTCTGTGTGTCTGTGTGTGTGTTCTTATGTGTCTGTGTGTAATGTTGGAACAAGTACTAAGAAATGGTTACCTCTAATGAACAGTAAATGAGTTCTTTGTACCAGGCAGTTTTTAATTTTTCTTTAAAGAAAGAGAGTCTCGGTGGAGTCAGTTGGTCTGTCACTAAAGACCTGCCTGTCAAGGTTCTAACGGTGTACCTTCCTATTTCAATAAGAGTTCAAGACAAGTAATCATTCTAACAGTAATTAGTATTTACCCCTGGATGCATACATCAATTGTAAAAAAAAAAAAAAATTCTCCATCTCATAGTTTAAAACTACATACTTCTATAAAACTTTGTTTCAAAAATTACCCCTCTTTCATCCCTGTGCCTCATTTTTAAGTGTCTCATGACCACTTGAGAATTGCTGATTTTAGATCCCACTGACCCATCTCCAGAGTAACATCATGGATTTATTTGAAAACATCTTTTGGCCATAAATAGACCTGGCACTGTGGTGAAAATACAGATGTGCATTTAGGAATGTGGAGTGGAGTGGTTTCTTCTAGATTTTTCAGACTAGCTGAGCATAAAGCTGGGCTCCATTCCATCTGCCCCAGCCCAGGAGTCCCTGCTGGAGGGTGCTGCTGCACCCCAAGTCCCTGGAGGGTGTGGCTACACCCCAGGAAGCAGCCACATTTCAGGTTTACAGTCCTTTCTCACACTTCCTTTCACCCCAGAAATCAAAATCCCTGCTGTGAAGATTTTGTCCTGGTGGAATAAATGTTTCTCTCTGACTTAATATCACCAAGTCAGAGTCCTCAGCTTCACCCACAGACATAGAATAATGTAGAAGAAATTCTCTGTTAATCAAAGACATTGAGGTTTTGCCTATTGTTCTGTCCTATGGGAATCAGAGGGACTAAAATATTAGCAATCCTTCATCCTATGGTCAAAGATCATTATCAAGTTCTGGAGCTAGCTCTGCTAGTTTTCAGTAAGTCAGGATTTCCAAAAAAAAAAAAAAAAAAAAATCAAAACATACACACACATCCCCAACATGGGGTGTTTCGTTCCTTTAGTTCCAGCACTCGGGAGGCAGAGGCAGGAAGATCTCTGTGGGTTTGAGGCCAGCCTAGTCTACATAGTGAGTTTCAGGACAGCCAGAGCTACATAGTGAGACCCTGTCTAACAAAATAAAAAAGTAATAAAAGATACAATTCCAGAAACATTAAAGTTTCTGCCAGAGATAAGCAAGACCACAATACTTTGCCTGAGGTATGATGCTGGCTTATTCTTTCCTGTTTAGCCATTTTTCCCAGATAGTGAATCCTGAAGTATTCCCTGGACTGTGATTAGAATCTTTCCAGTCACTTACAGGCAAGACTAGATGTGTTGAAACCCTCTTTCCATGTTTTTATTTCTTATGGTTTGGGATCCGCCCATCCCCTCTTCCTGATCGGGTAGGGGAGGGCCCTTTTCACCAACCCTAGTACTGGAGCCAATTTCTAGTTCTCTATCATATATCAACTGATATACATATATACATACATACATACATACATACATACATACATACATACATATGCATACATACATATATTTCTTATTGATGCTTTGTGAGTCTCACATCATGCACCCCAGTCTCGCTCATCTTCCTGTCCCCTCATACCTGCCCTTCACCCTTGCAACCTTGCCCCCAAATAAAATACTCATGCAAAAAAAAATCAAACAACAACAAAGCACAGAAAACATCTCATCATGGAAGCATGTGTGTGTGAGTGTGTGTGTGTGTGTGTGTGTGTGTGTGTGTGTCCCACAGTACACCTATTTGTCCACACATTCTCACCCCGGCAATCAGTCATTGCAATCGGTCATTTTGGAGGTCTCTGGCTTCTGTGGGATCACCAATACCAGATCCTATCGAGTCTCCTCCCAGTCATCCTCTTGTTGTCCTGTGTCATGGAGATCCTGCAGCTTTGGATCAGCAGGACTGCCCCTTTTACACACTCCAACAGTTCACAGATGAAGTAGATTTGGGGGTGGGTCAATTCAGAGCCCTGGATCAGCTCTGCTCTCATGCCCTTGGGGCCAGCTCACCTGCAGCCATGCCTCCAGAGCCAGGTCTACTGTGCTGCCCATTCAAGGTTCAAGGATCCCTCTCCCAAGTGATGCAGCCTGTGAGGAACTGGACCAGCTCTCCTGCTCTCACACCTTCAGGCCCCCCTCACACAATCCTTCCCCATCAAGGCCAGCTCCAGGGGAGGTGCTCCAGAGTGCTACAGCCAGTGATGGGGCAGAGTTAGCTCCCCCACCCTCATAACTCCAGGGTTAGCTCTCAAAGCTACTGCAGGTGGCAAGAGGAGGCTGCACCCATGACACCTCATGCCAGATGAGTGGTGGCAGCAGAGCCAGCTCTCCATACAATACTCTTGCCCTTGGGGCTGGCTCACCTGTGCCCCCTGACACCAGGGTCAGCTCTGCTGTGCTGTCCCGGTGAGGTACAAGACCTACTTTCTAAAGTTCTGCAGCTGGTGTGGGGCAGGGCTAGCTCTCCCAAGTTCCTGACCCTGTGTGGTAGCTGACCACTGGAAGCTGTGAGGGGGCATCACCTCTGCACCCATGCCACCCCATGATAGACAAGTAGTAGGGCCAACACTCCCACACTCACACCCTCAGGGCAGGCTTACCCACACCCCCACCACCAGGACCAGCTCCACTGTGCCGCCTGGATAAGGTGCAGGCCATGCTCTCCCTAGTGCTGGGGCCTGATGAGAGATGGGGCCAGCTCTTCCAAGTGCTATATTCAGTGAGGGGCGTGGCCAGTTATGCACAGCCTCAGCCCTGACCAAAGATCTCCCCATGTTCTCTAGTGGTGATATGAGCCTGGGACATTGACACTGAACCCTGCCACTGTGTAACCACAGGCTCAGACATGGCCCTCAGTGGCAGCTCTAGCTGGGACTTCACCATGGCCCCGGTGGCAGGGCCGGCCACTCACAAAAGGCTCCTCCTCTCCACTCCTGAGTCTCCAGTCCCATCTCTCTCCATAATGCCCAAGTCGCTCCACTTCTCGTTCTCTCCCACCTGACCACCATATCCTTGCACACTGTGGTGGCTTCTGCTGCATGCTGGCCATGTATCTAGAAAGCCCCTGGGTGACAGCCTCCATCCATACTTTGTGGTGTGACAGCAAGCAGGTGTCTACGGCCCTCCTGTGCTCTCCTCTGGAGGGCAGGTCTGTGGCAGTCCACAGGTTTCTGTCTGTCTTCCTTCTCCTGCACTGTGCTGCCTGGATTTGATTTGATTTGATTTGATTTGATTTGATTTGATTTGATTTGATTTGATTTGATGAGTCTTAGGCATAAGACAGCTTTGGCCATCAAGCCAGGCATCAAGCTAGGATGAATAAAGACTGCCATCTGCTCTGCCCCTGACTGATAGAAGAACAATATTACCAACACGATGTATCATTGTGCATTAATGGGGATATGTAAGTATAGTATAGTATAGTATAGTATAGTATAGTATACAGATACAGATGATACAGATACAGATGATACAGATACAGATACAGATGATACAGATACAGATACAGATACAGATACAGATACAGATAGATACAGATACAGATACACAGATAGATACAGATACAGATACAGATACAGATACAGATACAGATATAATGATCTAAAACCAGATAAGTGGGGACTAACATGCAAAATTCCCACTTGAAAAAGTATCTGTAGTCATTTCTCCTGACAGTGTATGCTTGGCCTGTAGAGTCTCGGAAGGTAGATCCCAGGCCTCAGAGCTGGAAGGCAGGACCAGGGGAAGGTGTGTAAGATGGCAGCAGCTGAGTTAGCACAAAGACTGGGAAAATGATGGCGAACCAGAGGAGAAGAAGAAAAATCCACAGCAGCTTTCCACACCCCTGACTTTCACATTTAGATCCACAAAGCCTGACCTACTTTGAAGGACCCCTCAGGCTTACACGTAAAAGCTATCAAGAGGAGGCTTTTAGTGAGCCTAAAGACCCAGGAAGGAGAGATGGGGGTGGGGAGTCTTGTGAGCTCAGGGTGCCCTCCAGCGTTGGTTAAAGCTCATCACCATTTACTGTTCCTTAAAACACCCTGCAGGGACCCGCACCACTTAGGCTCTTGTCTCGGCTCAGCTCTATCAGAAGCTCTCTGTTGTAACTTCTGAATATTCTGCCCAGTCAGGGGCTCCTGTGTAGACTTGATGGAGAGGAGCACAGTGTTCAGGAAGATTCATTTCGCAGCAAGAATCCTTTTTGTTTGGTTAACTATTTTTTATTTTTCTTTTTTTCTTCTCCCTCACTTGTGAGACAGGCTCACCTACTTAACCAAAAAGTGCTCTGGAAATCAGCAGAAATAAGTGTGACACTCAAACTGGCCCCAAAAGGAGATCCCCCTGCCTCATCTTCCTAAACTCTGAGGTTACAGAGCTCAGCCACTGTGCCTAGCTTGCCCAGGACAAATCTTGCTTGCTCTCAGAGCTTTTCAGATCTGCACCCCCTCCCACCCAATGTCAAAGCATTTCTTTTTTGGACCTTCCTAGAAACGACAAATGCTGCTTCCTCACAGTGGGACTTTCTGCCTTCTAAATTACATTTGAACTTCTGCCTACCTCCAGCCACTGAAAGGGACCCAAAACCTTTCCTTTTCTTCTCCAGTCTTCTTCAGTCTGTGCCTGTATCAAAGTGTGCCTCCTACTGGTTTTTAACTTAGGCTAGTTGTCAAACCAGGCATTTGAAACACTCAGAAACCCACACAAGTTCTGAAGTGCCCCACACTTCACAAACTACCAGATTAAGCAAAGACATTCTTTCCTTATTGGTTAACTGACTGAAGATAAAATGGGGGGAACGGAGGTCCTCTTGAATAAATCATAGGAGCCTAATGGAGCACAAGCTGGAAGAAAGGGAGTCTTGATTGTGGGAAAGGGACCTTAGGGTTCAGGCTCATCAAGTCGATTAACAGGACAGCCTTAACTAACCCTTGCAGAGAAGAGAGGTCAGTGTGATAGTTTCCTCAATTAAAATAAACGTAGAACTTCACATGGCCCTGCATTCTACTCCTAGACCACAAGGAACTGAGCGCAGAGGCACAAAGAGAGGTGCTTTTACTATGTTCATAGCAACATCATTCATCTTAGCCAGAGGAGAGGCACAATCCAAAGGACTGTGCGTCTGCATCCTGGCAGATAAGCAGATTGCACGTGTTCACATGTGAAACATTATTCACCGTACATAGGAAGTGCGCTCTGAAATCTGCTACAGCTCAGGTGACCCCAAAGACTGCGTAAAGGGAAGTAACTTAGGCACGAAAGCTTGCATGGTCCCACTTATATGAAGTGTTGTGAATAAGCAAATCCATGCAGACAGGAAATGGAAGAGGTTACCAGGGGTTAAGGATGATAAAGCAGACAGACTTTCAGGTAGAGGAAAGAGTTCTGGTGATGGGCAGAGGAAATTTCAGACTTGTAGTGACACTGAATTTCACACAAAAAGATGGATTAAATGGGAAACAGATCCACTCCATAGATCCACACTGAGAATAAAGCAAAGCAATGAGCAAGTTCCTTGTCCAGGATCACACAGCTAGTCAGTGACCCAGGCCTGTGTGGTGCTACTGAAGCTAAAGCCATGCATCCTCTCAGAGCTGCTTGCACACTGACAGGTAGCATCAGCTACCACGGCATCTTTGGGACCTTGCTGGCCATTGGAGGTTATGTATCTGGTAGCAGACTTCTAGTAGGACGGGTACGAGTTTAGGGGCTGTCTTTGGTTGTTCTTCAGGGGGCATTTTAAAGTATGTGTGGAAGACTGGCAGATACATTTATAGCAAAAAAGGTAGAAGGAACCCAAAGGAACATGTAACAAATCCAACATTAACAAAGTCTAACATACAAAGAAACCATTCTTATAGGAAGGGGATGCAGCGTCTCCTACACATCTTTCTATCTTGCCTGTTTGAAAACAAAGCATCTTTAAGCCCCACTTGCATAGTGGATAGACCCAGGGTCTTTACAGCAAGACTTCTCAGACTATTGCTACCTTGGTCTGGTCATTCTTGCTCGGGGCTGACGGTAGAGATAGCATGCATTGAATGTTCCACAGCCTCCCTGGCCCTGCCCACTCAAAGCCCTTCTTCCCCAAGGTCATGGCTATCCAAAATGTCTCGAAACATTGCCAGATGTCTCCTGGGGTGCAGTTAACAGATCTAGCAAATGCAAGATGCTTAGTTAAATTTTAATTTCAGATAAGTAGCTTTTTTTTTTAGTATGAGCATATTCCAGATATTTCATGACAAATTCTTATGCTGCTTTTCTCAACTTAAAAAAAAAAAACAAAAACAAAAACAAAAACAAAAAAAGCATAGGGGCTGGAGAGTTGTCCCAGGAGTTAAGAGCACCTACTGCTCTTACAGTGAAACCCAGTCAGGCAGCTCACAACTACCTGTGACTCCAGCTCCAGGGGATCTGATGCCTCTGTGGGTACCTGCACTCAGGTGCAAAGACATACAGAAAGAGAAGGGGAAAGGGAAGGAGAGGGGATAAGAGGGAGAGAGAGAAAAAGAGAAAGAGCTTTAAATTTTAATTTTTAAAAATTTAAACAATATCCTGGATTTTATCTGTCGTCCCTATCAAGATTGTTGGTATACAAACCAAAATGATGTAAGGGTATCTGGCACACAGTGGGTGTATTATTAAAACTCTAAGAGTCTTGATTCTGCTCCTCCCATGTCTCTGCCCAGGCCTCGGGTCCTTTTCCAATATGGCGATCAGTCGGGTAGCCTGGCCTGAGGAGAAAGGAGCACACGTGTGAGCCTGAAGTGCTGGGAACTAGCCTGCCAGCCAAAGCTAGCTTCCATCACCCCAGCCAAGGCATCGGTCTGCCTGTGCCGCTACAGTGATTTGTCGCCGTGGGCTCCCTGAGTTATTAGATCATTTCTCATAAACAGCAGTCGGCGATGCTAAATGAAAAATGGCTGCATCAATCCCAGACTGAGTCACTCTGGGTTTGATTTTTTCTGGCGCCATAGCCTCAGGATGCACCAGGACCGATCATTTTCACAGCTGGTTGCAGCCAGAAACGCCAAGATTAATGGCTCACATAGTCAACCTTTCAAGAGAGCAAAGGTGAAATTCTACTCTGGGTAGAGGCTGGCTATCGAAAGAAAAGGAAGAGGACTGGAAAGTAGAGAAAAGCACTTGCATGTCTAGTGCAAGGCCATAAATCAGGGATGGGCAAACTGAGTCTGTCTCCCCAACCATTTAATTGATTTAGGTCACTAAAGCTTCCCTTCAGGCAATCTGAAGGAAGCATGCTTTTAGATGTGTTGGGAGACCTGGCCCTTGGAGGTCTTTATTAGCTTGCTGACTCATGAAATTTTTTAGTTTTCTAAAAGGAAGACTATTATGTGCTTGAGAAAGTATTAGCTATGTCCATAAGACAATAAATTCATTAATGCATAAGGAAGTCCGTTTTCCACATAGATCACACTGAGATAGGACAAGCTTAGTCACGACTCAGGTGAGGAGGGGAGAGAAGGCTGGGGAGCAGGCCTCCAGTCAGCAGCACGGCTGAGAAATCTTCCCTCTTCTGCTTGGTTCTGTCCGTAAGCTTTCATTGACCACTTCTGATTTATCCAACTTCTAAAACGGTGCAGGTTTGTAGAAAGATGCTTTGAAACAAGGTTACAAGAGGCATTTGGGATGTGCCTAGCTGAGTTGTTCATTAACGTATGAATGGGTGCAGTGAGACATTTTTGTGGCTTTGTCGTAGCACCCCACAGAAAGGTTCTTATAGTTGGCTTGCTTAGTTTAAAATCCCTACTAGTTTACAAAGCTAAACTATCACATGTTTTGTCTTCAATAGCAATCACTAAGCATGGTTTTCTGCATTCCCTCTCCCCACCACTGGTACGGGCTGCCAATGGTCTCTGCCAACCCTCAGGGCAGGAGGAAGCATGCTAGCAGAGGCATGAAATGGGAACCAATTTCTAATGATTGGCTGCTTGTGCTGTTGAACCAGATATCCTGAAGATTGCAACTACAATTTAACACAACAGATGGAGGAAATCCAGTAAGGGTGTATACGATACAAAGAACATCTTCAACAGACCTGACCCTGTGTAGCCATGGACTCTGAACCCAGTAGCTACAGAGCAGACATTCTTCTTGATCACTCAGAATAATTTTAAAATTGGACCACATGCTCTTCTATAAATCAAGCTGCAAATATTTTAAAAACCTATCAAGCATGTATTCTTGTCACATTGAAATTAAACTAGAAATAAATGTTTTGAGAAAAATTCATGTGTTTGAAAATGAGCAAACATAATAGACATATTGCCAAATAAATTACTGTCGGGGCTGGAGAGATAGCTGGGTTGGTACAGGGCTTGGCTAGCATGGGGAGCTGAGTCTGATCAGTGAGAACACGCATGTAAAAAGCCCAGCTGTGTTGGTACACGTTTGTATCCCAGCACTGTGAGGTTGGAGACAGGCAGATTCCTGGGTCTCAGTGGCCAACCTATCTTACTATTGTGTTTAACAAGTTCCAAGCCAGGCAGTGAGAGACCCTCGTGTGTGTGTGTGTGTGTGTGTGTGTGTGTGTGTGTGTGTGTGTGTGAGTGTGTGTGTACATACATATGTAACAAGTAATGTCGTACTGTAATATATTATATATAATACTATTTTATGGTATATGTATATATAATATATGATATATTAATTATATATAAATTATATATCATATCATATATTAGACATACACACACATATGGTGGATGGCTTCTAAGGAACCACAACTGAGGTTGACCTCTGTTCTAAAGACACTGGCACATGTCACACACGCACACGCACGCACACACATGCACACATTCACAAACAAATCACTTGGAACTTTCTAGACAAACTGATTTTAAAAGAACCCAATAATGAGTTCTTTATTATTTAAAGAAGCATTTGTTGAGTTACTAACTTCATACTAAAGATAAACAAGATTTGGTGCTTTCCCTCACGCAACAGACAACACATGGATTCTCACTGGCTTTCAGTGTGGCTTTCTTCTATGTCAGGCACCTGTTAAGGGCTGTGGCAATATACAGGCTACCCAGGTAACTGAGTATGAGAAGAAGACTCCTTATAGTACATCAGAAAAACATTTACAAAAGAAATACCTACTTGGCTAATAGAAGACTGAAGTTTAGGAGTATTCTGGGTTGGCTGGAAGGGAGGATTGGCCTAGATATCATTTGGGAGGGACCTGACAGCTCTCCCATGTGTTAGCAGACTGGATGGAACATGTCTATACTGGCAGGCGGTACACACCTGTTATCCCTGTTCTCAGGAGGCTGAGGCAGGATGGTGGGTCTGAAAACCAGTGTGGGCCGCATATCCAGATCCTGTTAAATAAAACAAAAGCAAACACATAGAAGATGGAGTGCATTGGCAAAACCAAAACAAGACAAAAGAAAAGAAAACAGAAAACAGTGAAGGCTTGGAAATAAGCTTGTTAGAGAAAAGCCTGGAAGGGTGAGCAAGGGCCCCAGGTCTGTGTGAGACTGTGTGGGCTCATCCTGAAAGATTTCAAGCTAGTGAGGTAGGTATATAGTGTGATTTTTTAAAAAGAGATTTATCTGTATGTTACAAGTGTTTTGCTCACTGCATGAGCACTGTGGATATGCACGGTGACTGCGGAGGCCAGAAGAGGGTATCAGATCCCCTAGAAAGTTGCCATGCTAGGAACTGAACCTGAGTTCTGTGCAAAAGCATCCAGTGCTCTTAACCACTGAGTCATCTCTCCAGCCCCCTGTGATCTAATTTTTATAACCCAAAATTTTCTTGATGATATATAAAAGCTAGAAGAAGCCAGCTAGAGTCTGGGAAGTCTAGTAGAGAAGCAGCAGGCAAATTACTTAATGGCAGGGCCTTGGTCAGGCCAAGCACTGAAACTCCGAGGCTCCCTTTCAGCTGAAGCCTATGGGCTGATCCAAGGCTAAAGGTCTCAGGGCAATACCTGTAACATGCATATGTGACATGCATATGTGCCATGAGCAGGTGCAGCTATGCAGACCTGAGCCAACTGCACCCTTGTCTAGTAAGGTAGCCCAGGAAAGGTACGATGAGAGGGAGAAAGGAACACGTTTTGGAAAATCACAGAAATAACACTGCATTGTTCAGTGACTGACACAATCAGGAGGGAAGAGAATGGAGGCTGCCCCCACACTTCTGGTTCAGAAGTTTCTCAGCACTTCAACCAATCATGAATCTCAGCATCAACTGCTTCCCACAGCAGACAGAAACTTCAGTTCAAATATAAGTACTTAGAAGCAGTTTGACAATAAATATATGTCTACTTAGCAAAATAACAGTAGTGGGTACTGTAGTCGTGAGTACATCTCTGGGGTCTGTATCCTCTTGGATCACAGGCCTCTGCCAGGTTAACAATGACAGGCTTGTATTGTTTCCCGACAAGCAAGCCTCAAGGACAAAGAAAAAATAGCTGGCTACCCCACGACATCCATGCCCCTATTGTATCAATGGACACATCTTGCCTGGCAGGTCAGTTATTACAATACTCAGAGCTCAACATTGGGTAAACACATGACAACTTCTCTCTCCTAGTAGCCTGCATAGCACTCCACAGACCTACCACCATAAAAGCTATGCAACAGGAAGGAAGGGTTTTAAGTCAGTTCCAGACTGACTTGTTTGTTTGGTATGGTTTTGTTGTTTTGGGGTTTTTTTTGTTTAGTATGTATGTCTGAGCACTGTATGAATGCAATACCTATAGTAGCCAGGAGAGGGCATTAGATTCCCTGGGGACTGGAGTTAAAGATGATTCTTACCCTCTATGTGGGTGCTGAGATTTGAACCCTAGTCCTCTAGAAGAGTACTTAGTGTTCATGTTAAGTCATTTCTCCACACCTGCCTCCCCCAGGTTGATTTCTTTATGTCCTAAAACCAAAGTGTGCTGTGTTGGGGATTTCTGGGGCCTCCCTGACCAGTAGCTCCCTGAGAGTTGTCTCATGCCCCATACTGAGATTTCATTTCATTTGGGCCAGATGTGGTGCCACACACCTTTAATCTCAGCACTAGGAAGGCAGAGGCAGGTGGATCTCGGTGAGTTCGAGACCAGCCAGAGATATTTCATGAGACCCTGCTCAAAACACCAGTAATAACAGCAATAACCCATATCTTCTGGGCATCCACCCATCAGGATATCTGTGTTCAAACTCCTCTTTTTATTTATTGTATTTTTAATTATCTTACAAAGTAGATTTCCATAAAAGTTTTGCATGCAACCTTAGCTTTGGTTAAGTTACTCCAACCTTCCTTCTTCAGTGTCCCTCTATCTTTAACTCCTCAAGACTAAAAGGTCAGTCCGTAAAACCAGTTCTCTTTCCTGTGCAGACACAGGGTTGTCTCTGGTCCTTTCTCCTGCATCCCCATAGGTCCACATTGTATTTTCAAGTTCACATTGATCGCAGTCAGAATCCATGCCATTTCCTGAGAAAATGCCAGTGTTGAATAATGGCACCTCTGTAATTCCAGTTTCCCTTTCCTTCCTCCAGGCACAGAGACACTCAAAAGTCAAAGGCTTAGGGCTGTGATTTGTTTTTTCATTTTAAGCGAGAAGCAATAAAAGGTTATGTAAAGTTTACAAATTAAAGAAATAATACCAGAAGAGGAAAGTGCCCAAGAGAGCCCCTCCTCCCACCCTGTGTAACCACCCAGAACAGCACAGTACATCTCCAGACCACAGCTTTTCTAGAGCAGAGGATATGTTTTATGTGCATATAAAAATGGAATCACTGCTGTTCACCCTGTTGCGGGGAAGCTTCTCTCTTTTCTACTTGGATGTTTTCCACATTCCATCAGGAAGATCTGACACGAGAATGCTTTTTATCTGATGGCTGGCTGCCCCAGTTTATCTCCCCGTTTGCCCACTAACATCATTATTTATTTATCTTCCCATCTTTCCTTCTTTTGATACAAACAAGACACGAACAGCTCCGAAGGACTGCGCAGCTGCAGGTCGTTAAGCCTTAGCATCACAGATGGCACTGGCTGCCCAACAACCCGAGTCGCGAGCCAGACATTCGTGGTTTACGCTGGTTGTGTAGGTTTTATATTTTAAGCCCGTGATGCGTTAAGGATATAAATTTTTTTATTCCTGTAGCAATAATATCGGAAACTCACCTGACCGTTCCCCCTGCCCCACATTCTCACTGCAGAAAATGAACTTTGAGCTCCCTTAAGAGAATTTTAGCTGGTCTGTGCCTTGTGACAGATCAAGATTAAAAACACGCAGATGATTTATTTCTTAGCTAGTCAGACTTGGTGTCCTGTACAATACTGAAGGGTTTTGTTGTTTGTTTTAGTACATTGGATCTCAGTCTTGCATCTAAAATCTTCCGTCTTGACAAAGACAGTTTTTTGTTTTAGTTTTTTTGACAATATATCATAAGTAGTTACCAAAAATCAGGTTCTCAAACTGGATACCAAGATACCAGGGCTTCCAGGATAAAGCCTAGGGAAAATGTAGGAGTTCTGTGTGTCATATGCTTTGCCTGTATTCCTTGAACAACAGGCAGTTGGGAAGACAGATGAGGAGGCAGTCACAGGGCCTTGCAGCGACAGCAGGGTGAGGCTGGCAAGGGCCTTGGTTATTATGCAAGATCTGTCTCTCTTTCATTTATTAGCACCACCCTGATCAGAGCCAAGCTATAACAGCCTTCTGTACTGCCCTAATTGAGGTCCTCCCTTGCATAGAATTTACATTATCTGTAGATAAATCCCACAGCATGACATTTTAATAAGGATTTTAGCAGAATCCAAAGGACAGTTAGAAACATCAACTTTGCAAGAATCATTTTTTAAGACAAAATAACAATAAAGGTCACAGCGTCAAATGGTGAGGCTTGGTTTCAGAGAATCCATTTCACCAAGTGCAGACATGTTGAAATGCGCAGCCCATTTTCCTGGTGGAATGGGGTTTGACCCCACAGCCCTCTTCTTTGCCCTGCTTGGAGATTGCTCTGAAGAGTTTACATAGAGCCTGCATTCAGATTTAAGCTTCCTTGAAATGGCACTCAGGAGAACTGAGCTGCGATGGCAGTCAGGGATTCCGTCTTTCGTGTCTTTTCGTCTTTAATGCACAGTATGGTGTTCTAGATTGTAAAATCATTTCTCAATGCATGTGTGGGTGTCTGCCATCCTTCTCAGGCCCTAGAGTATTTCTATGAGTCTTTGACTCCAGTAGACATAACATGGGAGGAGGGGGGGTCCATTTCCCTTGCCAGGACTCCTCCCACTGCTCCAGGACACTCCCCCCCTCTCTCCGGGTCAATCAATTATAAATAGGTAAAGGTAGGTAAACGGTAACCAGTCTAGGATGGCCATGCCTACTCCATAAGCACAGGCTTTAATTCTAACATTGATATTGTGAATAGCTCAAAATGAGGAAAGGAATTTATATGGACAGAGTTCTCGAGATAAGTCTCCTCAAGACACCCCAAGGGCTCTATCCTGTCTGCTCCCTCATCTTTCTTCCTAACCTGGTCCAGAATGAGTCGTAAGGTCACTTGTGTTTCCTAAAGAACCCGCCTCCTCCTCTGGTCTCTACTTGCCCTGCCCTGGAGTGAGAAATCAGCCTGGTAATCTACACCCAGCTATGGAGGCTGGCTCTCCATGCCACGGGACACCACGTGTGGTGACTGGCACACACGGGTGCTGTGTGTGAGTGTGAAGATGAGGAAAAAGGAAATGCAGAGATCACTAGATTTTAGGGAAAGCAAATTAAAAGTATAACGACACTTATTAGGTGTCTATTAGGAGAAACAAACCATTTTAGAAGATGATAGTGGGAAGGCTGGGTACCAGTCAGAGATGCAGTACACTGAACATGGCAATGTAGCCTCTGTGGAGAACTGGTCAGTGTCTTCCTATAACATTAACCAGATATTTGAGGGCAATGAGGTCTCTCATTTGCCACTGAGCCTAAGGACCCGAGTTCAATTCCCAGGACCCACACAAGTGAGAGAGAATACAAGTGAGTGCTCACAGGAACACACAATAAATAAATAAATACATAAATAAATAAATAAAAGTAATAAACTAATAAACTAATAAAGTGATAAAAATTTTACAAATAAATTCAAACAAAAAAAAACGTATGATTCAAGTATCTAAGTTTATATTTTAAAAAACAAAAGTGATGTACATAAAATCCCCCATATAAATGTCCATAGCAGATTTATTAATAAATACTCTAAACTGAGAACAATCCTTAACCCACTAACATACATAACAATTTGTATGAATCTCAAATGTATCATGCTAAGTATAAGAACCACATTCACAAAGTCCAGGTATGGTGATGTGTGCCTGTAATCACAGCACTTGGAAAGGCTGAGACAGGAGGATTGTGAACTCAAGGCTAGTCTGAACCGTACAGCAAGACCCCATCTCAAAAAGCAAACATCTGCCCCATGGTTCAATTCCATTAGCACTACATTCTGAAAAGACAAAACTACTAAGACAGAGAAGAGATCAGTGGTCACCAGGGGCCTGGCTGGAGGAAGAGTAGACCCCAAAAGGACAAGGGGTATCAGAGGGTGTCTTGGGAGTTACAACACGCTGCTCAAGTTCATAGACATATGTAAATCCATTTTCATAGACAAATATAAATACATTTTCACAGACATACATAAATCCATTTTCATGGACATATATAAATCCATTTTTTTTTTTTTGGTTTTTTCGAGACAGAGTTTCTCTGTGTAGCTCTGGCTGTCCTGGAACTCACTTGGTAGACCAGGCTAGCCTCAAACTCAGAAATTCGCCTGCCTCTGCCTCCCAAGTGCTGGGATTAAAGGCGTGCGCCACCACCGCCCGGCATAAATTCATTTTCATAGACAAATATAAATACATTTTTCTCTATGTGCATCAACAATAAAATCAAAACTGTTTTGCTATTTAGTGTGAATTTGGAGAAAAAAGAGAAAGGGGGAGGGAGCATGGGAAGAAGAAGAGAGAAAGAGAGAGGGAGAGAGAGAAAGAGAGAGAACAAGCCTGAGAACCCACGATCTTGGTAACTTGTGATTTTTCACATACTCATGTACACATACACACACACACACACACACACACAGGGAGAGAGAGAGAGAGAGAGAGAGAGAGAGAGCGCTACAGGACTAAGGAAACTGGGGGATACTGGCAAGTCAGAAAAGCGGGGTTCCTATTTTCTGGTGGGAAGTGGGTTAGATGAGTAAGAGGAAAATGAATGTGTGGGTGTGATAATGGGAGGGAGACAGTAAGCGCCCATCAGGACACTAAAGCAGCCTGTGTCTGAGGAGCTAAACTCTAGAAGGAGTGAAGGAGACAGCCATTATGCAGAACATTCAGGCAAAGCCTTCCATACAAGGAAAACATCAAATGCATGTATGTAGACTGCTAGGGTCTACATTGAGGGTGAGGTTACTAAGGAGACAAGACAAAAGCAAAAACAAAAAAGCCACCTCCCATAGCAGCACCTTTTGCATGCATGGCTGGGCTTCTGGAGACAGGTCAGTAGGGCTGGACTAAGTGAGCAAAAGAAAGAGCTGAGGAAGGAGGCCTCACCTAGGAGACCAGTTCAGACAGGGCATGAAGCCATGGTGACACTGGCATCACATGCCACACATACATGAAGCTGTGGGAGACTTTCACAAAATACACCAAAGTGCCCTGACTTGCATTTTAAAATATAACTCATAACAGGCAAGGCAGCTGTTACACTTTGGATATGAAGTGTTTTCATGGATTCACACGGGACCTTTAAAAGGCAGGGCCCCACTGAAGGCTGTATCTTGCTGGGGTCAGGCCTTCTGGGTTAGTCTGGACTGGTTTCTGCCTCAGTTCCCTATCTACTTCCAGGCTGCAGCAACGGCGGACCAGTTGTCTCCTGCACCTGGGGCCACAGCCCAAGACGCTCCCACTGCCCGTCTCCAGCCATGAGCCCAAAGAACTCCTTCTTCCCTAAGTTGATCTGTCAGGTGTTTGTCACAGCTATGAAACAAACAACTAAGACACCGACTCATGGGAGTTTAATAGAACACACCTACAGCTTTCCGACCTCACTTAGTACGCCAGGCCCCCCTTGCCCCTATGTCAAACATATTGACCATACACAAAATAACTTTAGATTACATGTTAGAATATGCTAATAGGAACTCTGCAGCCTCCTTCTGACAGGTCGAGGAGACTACTGTGGTCCTTGTCATTCCCAGCTCTTCTACCAGTCCCCTCTATGCTTTTATTTTTTAAGATTTTTTTAGTGTGTGTGTGTGTGTGTGTGTGTGTGTGTGTGTGTGTGTGTGTGTGAATATGATGAGTACACTGTAGCTGTCTTCAGATAGACCAAAAGAGGGCATCAGATTCCATTACAGATGGTTGTGAGCCACCATGTGGTTGCTGGGAATTGAACTCAGGACCTCTGGAAGAGCAGTCTGTGCTCTTAACCACTGAGCCATCTCTCCAGCCCCCCTCTATGCTTTGACTAGTAGCCCATTCCTACATCTTGAAAGGCAGTAATGCAGCTCCTTCAAATCTTTCCCCCCACTGTTCCCTTCTACCCTCGTATTTTACCTTTCTTTGTTTCCCTCTGTGTGCTGATTGGTCGTTTTCATCAGGTTGACAGGAGTTAAAGTCATCTGACAAAGGAAGCCTCAACCAAGAAAATGCCTCCCTCAGACTGGACTGCAGGGGTGACTGTAGGGCATTTTATTGGTTAGTATTGATTTGGGAGGGCACAGCTCACTATGGGCAATACCATTCCAGGGCACGTAGTCCAGGATTGTATGAGAAAGCAGGCTGAGCAAGCCATGGAGCAGGCAGTAAGCCGTGTTCCATTGTGGCCTCAGCTTCAGTTCCTACCTCCAGAGTCCTGCTCTGACTTCCTTTCCCAGTTGCTGCTGGTCGTGGTAGTCATCGCCCATAATTGAAATTGAACTTGTGACTCCCCTGCCTGTCTTCTTTCTTAGGACGCTTACATTGACTTTCGGCTCCCCTCAACAGTACTGGATATCCTCTTTCACGACACCCCCTTACCCCCACGTGGCTTGAATCATCTGCATTCTCAGGTTCTGGAGGTTGGGGTGAGAATCTTTGATGGGGGTGGGATCACTTTTCTGTTTGTTACAGAAGCACTCTGCTCCACCCACTGTGGAGACATGGTTAAGTCTGACCTATTTTCCATGGAAAGGGTCACCTTGTGAACTCTCGTTTTTTGAACCATGACACCAGAGGCCTCCCCTCCCCCCCTTTGTTCTTCCTCCCTCTATCTTGTGGAAAGTGTTACCCCTTAAACTGAACTCAGCCACTGAAGTCTTTTTCCTCAGTGTGGAAAATAGCAAGGTTTAGAGTTCATTAAAGAGAGTCTTTCTACAAAGCTCTGAAATCACATGAAATGAGAACATTATGGTCTCTTTGTTCCGCCATAGAATTTCTCCTGCAGTTTTAGATATGTGAGCCTTTTGAGTCTAGGCAATATAAAATATCGAAAGTAATCGTGCGAGAAAAGAGCGGGATGTCTGCGAGTCTGTGTGTTTGTGGTCTTGACCGGCCCGGAACGCTTTTCCATTTTAGAATTAAAAATGGGTGACATTGAAAAGGGCAAGAAGATTTTTGTTCAGAAGTGTGCCCAGTGCCACACTGTGGAAAAGGGAGGCAAGCATAAGACTGGACCAAATCTCCTTGGTCTGTTTGGGCGGAAGACAGGTTAGGCTGCTGGATTCTCTTACACAGATGCCAACAAGAACAAAAGCATCACCTGGGGAGAGGACACCCTGATGGAGTATTTGGAGAATCCCAAAAAGTACATCCCTGGAACAAAAATGATCTTCGATGGAATTAAGAAGAAGGGAGAAAGGGCAGACCTAATAGCTTATCTTAAAAAGGCTACTAATGAGTAATTCCACTGCTTTATTTATTACAAAAGAAATGTCTCATGGCTTTTAATATATAGCATAATTTAATTCATACACCAAATTCAGATCATGAATGGCTAACAATGTTTTTGTTGGACAGTCCTGATTTAAGTAAAGCTGACTTGTCATAAAGTGGGTACGATCTTTTTTAAAGCAACAATTCCGGTTGTATACAGGCCATCACCGATCCTCCCTTTCCCAAGATAAGATCGGACTTCATTAATAAGGTTTTACTTTCCATAAATATGGGGGTGTCACCTCAAACCTATTAAATGGTTTTATACTTAGATTTATATAACTGGGTATATGAATATGTTTAAACACTGGGAAAATTCTATCACTGTCTCAGAAACAAGAAGACTCACCTGTGTTTCAGTTTGTGTTCACTGGCCTCTTTTAGGCAATGGCTAAACACCAGGAAGCAACTGTCTATTCTTGACAATGCTGTTTTAATTAGAATTCCCTACATCAAGGATGCTGCCTTTTACCACTGAAAGGCATTTACTGTGGTTTATGTATGATATCAAATAAAGAGTATGTAACACACACAAAAAAAAAAAAAGAAAGAAAGAAAGAAAGTAATCGTGCTTCCCAAAAGCTAATTGTGTGATTAATGAGGCAACCCACATAGTCTCCCCATATTAAATTTTCAGAGTAAAACTAACTCAAGATTAATATTGCACGCCGCTGGTGTGGACACCACTTGCCGACAGCACAAGTTGTCACAAGTCTGGGTGCTGGTGTGGAATTCCAACTTGAATCCTGGCAGTAAAGATTTTGTGACTTCATCTTATGGAAGGAATTATGTCACTTCCAGAGACTTCCAGGAGTCCCACAAAGGACAAATGTACAGTTTTGGGGAGGAGACATAGACTACTCACTTTTGTTCACAGAAGCCTTCTAATCACCACGCTTTGCTGATGACTGGCCTTGTGCCTCACACAGTTCACTGGTCCCTCTGTGGATCGAGCGCTGGCTTGAGTTAGGTTGGATGTGCCTTGCTCTCCCTTTGGAAAGCTGGCTGAGTTCTCCTTTCATTTCACATTCATGCAAACGCCAGTTCCCGAAGGGATTTCTGTCTGTATCCCACCGAGACTGTTCTTATTATAGTATAACAAAACTTTCGTTTTTTATAACGTCCCCTGGGATTTACCTTGCTATTCCCTAGGATGCCTGTGAGCAGAGATAAAAGTCCTTGTTTTCTGATAAGGACACTGTGAAGTCAGCTTTCCCCACAGACGGCCCTTTAAAGATGCTCTAATGAAAGGGCAGTTCACAATGTTGTAGAAACTGCAAAACCAAACCAGTAAGACACACACATTGGCGTCTCTGTGCCTCAGATGCCAGTGTGCAAGAGCTGTGAAGATCTGGGGAGGCAGGAAGAGGCCAGGAGCTGAAAGCATCCAGGGCCACACCACTCCTCCACCTGTCCAGGAAAGGGAGATGGGAGGGAAGGAAATTGTGCCCTACTCAAACCTAGTTGGGAAGCAGGTGTGGTAACAGATGGTATAATCACAGCAATCAGGAGGAGGCAGAAAGATTATAAGTTCAAGACCAGCCTGGACTATATTAAAAAAAAAAAAAAAAAAGCCTGTCTGAATCTCACGCCCAAACCTGGTTGGGAACTAGATGATGAAATCCACTGGGGGTCATTTCCTGACAGGCAGATGGGAAAGAGTGAATTGTGATCTGTAAACTTGAAGGAAAGACACCCAATGTGGTGGCGGGAACCCCACTGTACCCTCTGCTTAGATCGTGATCCTTTTGATTTGGGGCACCTCTGTCCTCTCAGCATAGCCCATGGTGATGGGGGAGAGGGTCTTAAATTGGCCGGGCCGTTGTAGCTATTTACACATTCATTAACCTTTCTGTGGACAGTAAGCCTGATGAATCCCTGAGGGGGCCACACCACACAGTGACTGGTCCAGCTACAGGGTACGGGAGCTCATTGTCACTTCTCTGTCCTTTTCCAGGGTGGAGCTTCAGCATGGGCTCAGCCTACCAGTTCCACAGCTGGCGCGTCTTCGTCATTGTCTGTGCCCTCCCGTGCGTCTCCTCTGTGGTGGCCCTCACCTTCATGCCAGAAAGCCCTCGGTTCTTGCTGGAGGTACTGCCTGTTGTTACAGAAGCACAAGGGGCCCACGTACGCTGGAAAGGCTTCCTTGCTGTTTCCAGGAAATCATGTCTGCCTCTTTGGGAGGTGCCTTCTCCCTTCCTACCATAGAATTTTGAAGGGTTTGGTTTGGTGGAGACATGTGGTAGGCAAAGTGGTGTATAAAAGCTGTCTCACGATTAAAAGCATTCATACTCTTCCCTAAGCAAATAGCTTTCACTCGGTGAGGGGGGTATTGTTCGCTGTTTAATAAATGAAGCGTTACTGTCCACAGGTAGTATTTCTAGTTGAAGGCCCATTCTTTGAATGACTGCTATACAGTGGTACCCTCAGCCTGTGTGCTTCAGTGGAGAATAGAATAGCTAAACACATTTGCACGATTACCTTCCTGTGCTCTGAAAGCCCAGCAGTTACTGAAAAGCAAAGCCTATAAATGCCCTAGCCTCTGACTGCCTCTGTACTCCTTAGGTGGGAAAACATGATGAGGCCTGGATGATTCTGAAGCTAATTCATGATACCAACATGAGAGCCCGGGGCCAGCCAGAGAAGGTCTTCACGGTGAGTCTGCTCCTCAGAGCATCCTTGAGGCCAGAGTGCAGGAAGTTTTCTATAAGGAGCCAGACTTTTAAGGCCTTGCCAGCCATAGAGTCTTTGTCACAACTACTTAGCTCTGTCCTTCCAGTGCAAAAGCAAGCATCCATAGAGAATGTCTAAACCACGGGCCTTGACTGTGTTCCAATAAAACTTTATTTACACAAATAGGCAGAGGGTTATGTTTAGCCCAGAGACTACCAACCTACTCACACCTATCTAAAACTCCAAGCCTCTGTGTTTGGTTAAATAATACTAACCTGAGAGACGAAGTTTAACAGAAAGACCACAGTTTAATCTCAGATTTATTATTCCTGGCTCTGTACCAGAGGCCTTGGTTGTAAGGATCACCAATAGATTCTCTTTGTCTTATTATCAGAGAAGACTGGGGTCTCTGCCCTGTCAGGCCACTCCCCTGCCTCAGCTGATACTTGCTTGCACATACTGCTTAACCATGAAATTCAGGGTAACTCGGGGTCTCTTGGGTAAAACAGATATATCTGAGTTTAAAACTTAGTTCCATTACTCGATTGTTTCATGGCCTGAGCAATAAGACCAAGCTCCAGCTTCTAATCTACAGGATAATTAGAATACCACGGTACTGATAGCGTCCAGTGTGTGTATGCGGGCGGGGGGTCTTTCTTCAGCCACCACAGTGTTGTCTCTACTGAGTTTTCCGAAATGCCAGGGATTCAAACTCAGGCCCTCGTGCTTTAGAACAGCACACTTACCTGCTGAGCCATCTCCCCAGGCCCCAGATGACTTCTCTTTAAACCCCATGTATTCTCTTTGACTGGCCCCAGCTGCTTCCTACATCTTGGCTCTCATCTTCAAGAAGCCTAAATGTTTCTCCATTGCCCAGCACACTGTCTTCTCTTCTACACATAGATGTTCATGACTGGGTATCTCTCCCTCCTGGTGTTTCCTCCACAGTTCCCACACTTGGCTAGTAGCATCCTTCTCTGTTAGTCTCTGACTAATTCCTGGAGTCCAGGACGCCTTTTCTCTGCCAAGTCAAAATGGATGCTGTGACTAGAGTTTCCCTCATGAGCATGTTCTCACTTCCTTGTGGTGCCTGAAGACTATGATGCCTGACGTTTATATCTCCCATGGGAACCAGTGAATTACGAAAAGCAATGAGTGATGACTGGAGAGGTGGAAGTCCCAAAAGTTAAATGCTGAATCTTGCTTGTTTGTTTTGTTTTTAAGAACGAAAAATCTAAAGTGGGCATTGCAAATACACTGTTGTAAGCACAGAACTTCAGAGCCTGAGACAGCAGGAGCTCAAGTTTAAAACTGATCTGGGCAACATAGTAAGACACCCTCTCAAAAGAAAAGAAAAAGGGGAAGAAAAGAAAAGCCAGTTCTCCAAATACTTTATTTGAAAACTCATTTAATTCAGAAATGGATTTTTGTTAAGTAAAAAACCACTTTGTCCAGTGTCTTTACTTCTAGTCAAAAGGCGATACACCCTACCTAGTACAAGTTGAAAACACCAAGCGACCCAGCCTCTGAACAGTATCTCCAATAGAATATTGTCAGGTTCTTCAGAAGTGCTCGCTCAGCCCCCAGGGAAGGTGGCATACACTGTGTTCTCTTTATCCCCAAATAGGGAAAGGCGAGCTCGTAACACCCATCATTCCTCTCTCTCTCTCCCTCCCTCTCCACCCCCATCATACTTTCCCCGGTATTGAAAGTCTGCTCCAAGAGGTGACCTCAAGCCACAGGCGTAACATTGCCATACCAAACCTTCACCTGTCCCGTTATGTGGCTGAAGAGTCGGGGTTGGTGATTCTCAATAGAAACATCTTCCATTGCAATCTCCTATGGGTGTCACTGAGCAGCCACTGGCTGGTCTGTGGGCAAAGGAAGAACAGGTCATGGTAATGCTCTACAGATGAAAGTCGACATTGAAAAGCCACATTAATCAAATAATTAGGTGGTCCCTAACCCCAAATAATATCCAAGCAAGGTAACTGCAAACTCAGAAGCTCGTCTCTCGGGTGTTTGATCGGCTGTCCTGGGTCTTTATAGTAATGATGCAACAGGAGGCATTTGTCTCTTGTCATCTCATCCCGCTTGCTCCCCTCCCCCTTTCTCCATGGCATCCCCCTCAATAAGTCATATTTAGATTCTTTAGATGGCCTTTGCATGTGCAGATCTCTACCAGTGTTCTCGTGTGTATGAAGAATTCTTGCTAAATACCATTTTCTGTTATGAGCTGGGTTTTAAATAAGTAGTCTGAATGTGGCAGAGAGAGCTGAGCACTTTGCACTCCGCTGCTGCCCACAGGTGAATAAAATCAAGACTCCCAAACAAATAGACGAGCTGATTGAAATTGAGAGCGACACGGGAACATGGTACAGGAGGTGTTTTGTTCGGATCCGCACAGAACTGTACGGAGTAAGTATGCGTTGCATAACAGCCTGTATGTCAACATCTGACATTTGGGGATGGTCAAAGAGAGACTGACTATGCCTTTCCAATGAGAAGGACATGTCCCTCTATCTAGGACACTTGTCTCTTGCACGAGGACCAGGAAACTGGATCTCTTTTGGCTCAGAGCTAGCAGATGGGCTCCACCTTGAGGAAGGAAGGTGTCAGAACAGGAGTTAGGGTAATGAAAGTCTGTCTTGGTATCTATTGGCTTCCAGAAAGATGAAAAGTGAATGTTCCTGGGCAGGCTTGGTGGGTAAGACCGGTAATTCCATGTATCCAGGAGGCTGAGGCAGGAGGATTGAAAGTTCAAGGCCGGCCTGGGCAGCTTAGTGAGAACCTGTCTCCAAACAAAAAAGTAAAAGGGGACTTGGGGATGTAGTTCAATGGTGGACACTTGTCTAGCACACTTGTCTAGCACACTTGTCTAGCACACTTGTCTAGCACACTTGTCTAGCACACTTGTCTAGCACACTTGTCTAGCATACTTGAGGTCCTAGGTTCAGTCACTGGTGCTGCAAGAGAAAAGGAGAAAGAAGAAAGAGGGGGTGGGTGAGGAAGGAAGGGAGGGAGGAAGGAAGGAAGGAAGGAAGGAAGGAAGGAAGGAAGGAAGGAAGGAAAGAAGATTCCAGCCTTTGTTTCTGTATTGATTTTAAGATTTTATATTTTTGTTGAAATTAATTCGGCTCCGTAAGAACTCGGATCTTTTATAATTTGACAGGAGGCCTGGGCAGTGAGTTTGATGTAACTGTGTAAGAAAACTAACCATCTAGTATTTTACAGATTTGGTTGACTTTTATGAGATGCTTCAACTACCCAGTCAGGGAAAACACCATAAAGCTTACGATTGTTTGGTTCACCCTGTCCTTTGGGTAAGTGATCTCTGAATTCTTGGTGGACAAAATCACATTGTAGATCCCAGTCGTTTCTTTCTGTCTTTTTAAAACGTGCTGTCTTTAAAAACAAAAATTATCACCCGATTCTGCTAACTTGCTAGAATTCAACCCTGTAAGAACTCAGCTCTTTTATAATTTGATGGGAAGAGGTGAGAAGTAGATTCATTTTGCAACTCACATTTGCTGACAGTTATAGAATTTATAACTAATAAACTAACCCTCTGTTGATCTTGCTGAGAAACTCATTCGGGATTTAGAAAGCCACATAAAGCCCTGGGTGACTACCTGTGTGCTACTCTGTCTCCTACCTGCTTCTCCCTGACCTTGAGGGCACTGTTCCTCCCCTCCTCCCCTTGGCAGCACCACCCTCCACCAGGAACAATCTCAGTCAGCAGACCGCACTCCCTCACCCCTTCACCTCTTCCCTGAGTTGGCGCCTTCCTTGTCTCCTTTTCCTCTCTCTCCCTCCTCTATTTTCTCCTTTCTTTCTCCTTTCCCTCCTTTTTTAAAACCACAATCCCTCCATCCCACACTCCCCATTCTCTCCTCAGCTTTATTATTCCCTGTGGCACTTTCTACTCTGTCCTAGACAAAAGGATTTTGTCTTAGCTTTTGCTTTTTTTTTTTAAGATTTATTTATTTATTTACATATCTGTGGCTATATGCACATGTTTTACTGATACCAGAAAAGACCACTGGATTCCTAGGATCTGGAGTTCAGGGTGTTTGCAGAAAGCCAGCTTGTTCCAGGTGTCATGGGGTGCAGCAAGGGCTAGTAACTGCTGAGCCATCTCTGCAGCTCCTGGAAGACATTTTTAGATTTGGTGTAAAGACTAAAAGAGAGCTGGAGAGATCATGTATCCATTAAAAACTAAGGCTTGGGACTGGAGAGATGACTCAGTGATTAAGAGCAGTGACTGTTCTTCCATAGGTCCTGAGTTCAATTCCCAGAAACCACATGGTGGCTCATAACCATCTGTAATGGGATCCAATGCCCTCTTCTGGTGTGTCTGAAGACAGAGACAGTGTACTCATATAAATTAAATAAATAAATAATTCTTTTTTTTTTTTTTGAACAAAGGCCCACAACCAGAATTTCAAGACTAAAAGTTAGGCCTGCTCTGGAAGCCCCATGAAGGAATGGGGTATATATTTTGAGACACATAAAAGGAGCTCAGTAAATGGTTGTCAGATGATATAACTAATATGTTCTAAGAATGTGAGTGGCAAGTCGTGGTTTTATTAAAAGAACTAGAGGGATCCCTTGCCTAGTGTTGGGAAGGTCTGAGGAAGGGAAAAGGGGAGACTTTGGGCATGTGATTTTATGGTTGGCCATGTGATTTTAGTCCCCATTGCTAAGGCTACTCAGAGGCTTCGAGATGAAGGCATAACTCAGTGGCATAGCACTCGCCAGGCGTGTGCGGTCAGAGGGTAGCATACCAAATTCTAAGTGATAATTTGTTCACATGTTTCAAGGTGCCAGTCATACCTGGAAGTGCTTCTAAGAACCACTGCCATTCTGAGTATGTAAGGGAGGCCTTGTGTCGTGCTGTTACAAACACGTTTCTTCACGTTTGCAGGTACTACGGATTGTCCGTTTGGTTCCCTGATGTCATTAAACATCTCCAATCCGACGAGTATGCACTGCTAACCAGGAATGTGCAAAAGGATAGATATGCAAACTTCAGCATCAACTTCACCATGGAGAACCAGATCCACACGGGCATGGAGTACGACAACGGCAGGTGTGGGAACTTGGACTTCAATTGCTAGCTAGTCACAGAAACTGGCCTTGGAGTGGAGTACAATTAACAATAACTAAAGTCTACAGGGTTCCCAACTGTATTAGTAGTTACTTGTGGATGAATTTTAATAACTTAAAATTCACTTTAAAGATACACACTTGTCAGTCATTTCAAACTACTTCAGAAGTTGGCAGAGAATCAATCATGTGCCTCTTGGAATTTAAAAAAAAAAAAAGCAAAGCCAAAACCAAAACCACTTCTGAGATCGAGTTGCCTCGTGCTTAATAAGCTAACATCCCAGGAAGAAGAGAGCTTAGAGGCCCCTGAAGAGTAACGGACAAGTTAGGAAAGAGAAGAGGGGACCACGGAAGGAAAGAAGGAGGAGAGAGTTGTGTGATTCGGGAGACAAACAGGAATGTCCAGGGGAATCTCCCGTTTCTGAAAAAGGACACATTTCAAGTCACCACTGTGCAAAGCAAACCCAAAGCTGGAGTTACGGTGTGTTAGAGAGCCTGTCAGTGAGGGAGCAGAATGGTCTCCCGAGTGAAGGGTTGTGAAAACCCACAGAGGGTTAGCAAGGATGAGCATAGGACCCAGCTGCTTCCTAGACTTAGGAGAGCCTCAGGGAGCTGGGTCTGCTCCATCTTTTCCAAGAGAAAAGGGGTAGACAGGTGACTATGTTTGTTCATTTATGCATCGTCTGAGCAAAAATTGCTGATACAAACTCACAGTACCTCATTATTCTTAGAAAATTGTCTTAATTTTTTAAATGGTGGGGGGAAAGAGTAAGCAAAGTTCCCCAATGCAAAAACCTGTTTATTAAGATGAAAAAGAATTTTTTGTGGAATGCTTGTGGCCCAGATAATGGAATAATGGATACTTGCCAATATGGCAGGATGGCCGTCATTATTGTAATTAGCAATTTAATGAGAGGCCTGATCGTCATGTGCGTGTGCGTGTGCGTGTGCGTGTGCGTGTGCGCATGTGTATGTGTGTGTGATAGGTTTATTTATTTGCATGTTTTTCAATTTTTTTCAGTTCTTTTTTGGAGAAGTGGGGTTTTTTGTTTTGTTTTGTTTTGATTTTGTTTGATTGGTTTGGTTTGGGTTGGGTTGGGTTTTAGTTTTGGTTTTTTGAGATAGGGTCTCTCTGAAATTCACTCTATAGCCTACGCTGGCCTGGAAAACAGAACCTGTCTCAGCCTCCCAAGTGCTGAGATTAAAGGTGTGTGCCACCACCATCCAGCTTCAAGATCTGTGTTATTAAAGTTTATTAAGTTAAAGGAAGAAATTATACCACTCTATGGAAAATGGATGGATGGAGACCATCATGTTAGGTGAATTAAACCATCAGAAGGAGAGACCTCATCACAGCCGGGGCCACACAGCATCGGCCTCACTCAACACCGCCCCCCTCACACCCCCACACCCCACACACCGGAACCACTGATAATCTGCACTTGTGTTTCAAAGAACCTTGAGCATCAAATTCTGTAATTGTGGGATGGATATCTGTATCCTAAAGAATTGGTTTTCCATTAGCAGCTTCTAAGATACAGTAGGAGTAACCGTGCATGCTTGTAGTCCCAGCTTGGGATGGGGAGTCAGGAGGTGGTGAGCTTGAGGTCAGCACCATACATAGTACGAGCCACATAATGTCAACATGTTTTAGAACAACAAAAACAACAGCAAAAGAAAAAAATTGTAAGTATTGCTTGTGTCTGAAACGGTCATGATAATTGTAATAGTTATTAACATTCTAAACTAGAAGTCTAGTTTACTAATTAATGTCTGATGTGTTAATAATATAATAATTAATAATTTTAACAATTTTTCCTTAAAAGCCTTGAGCTAGACATGGTGGCACATACCTGTAATCCCAGCACTTGGGAGGCAGAGACAGAAAGACTATGAGGTTGAGGACAGCCTGGGGTTCCTATCTAAAATCTGTCTGAAAAGACCAAACCCAGGCTGGAGAGATGACTCAGTGGATGAAATACTTGCCATGAAAACCTAATGAATCTACACAGAAGTCAGACCTGGTGACACACATCTGTAGCCCCAGCACTCCTATGGAGAGATGGGAGCGGAGACAGAAGAATCACCGGAAGCTCAACAGCCAGCAAGACCGGGCTATGTGCTAGCTTGGGCTATGTGCTAGCCTGGGCTATGTGCTAGCCTGGGCTATGTGCAGTGAAAAAAAAACAAAACAAGAGGACCTTATTCTAAACAAGGTGGAAAAGTTAGAACAACACTGAAGGTTTTTCTCTGTCCTTTACGTGTATGCTATAGCCATATCCTCTCCTATATACAAACTTGCACACCCAGAGAAGTGGAGAGAGGAGAGAGAGACTGATTGATTGGTTGTTTGGATGGTTGGATGGTTGTTTGGATAGTTGGTTGGTTGGTTGGTTAGTTGGTTGGTTGGTTGGTTGGTTGGTTGGTTGGTTGGTTGGTTGGTATCAGGGCTCCAAGCAAAGGGAAACCTTGCAAACATAATTTTTGCATTTGTTACACATTTTAGATGATAGGAAAAGGGTTGGGGGGTGTCTTTCAGAGAAATGTAAAATACTGCTGCTGACTCACATTTCTGTGGTAGCTTCCCTGTGCAGTTTTCCCCAGTGGAGACTCTGTACCCTGACCTGGAATATCTTCCAGGCAGACCGTAGAGACAATGTAGGGACTTCCTTCTTGTCTGTGTGCAGAATGTTCTGAGAGGGCCCTGGCAAAGAGGCCTCTTACTAAGAAGCAAGACTCAGTGGTGTGCACTTCCCAGGGGCTTCAGTGAGTCTGTGTCAACGATTCCCAGGCTCCTTTAAGACATGAGGCTCGTTGAGGCTGTTATTATCTTCTCTACCCAGAATCCCCATTGCAGCATCTTAAATATGTATTTGAGCCCATTTCGTCATTCTGTATGTCTCCAGAGTCAACAGGGGTCTTGTGTTTCGATTTGACTGTGAAAAGGAAAAGACTCCTGGAAATAAGTTTGCCTTTTTCTCCTCCTTGTCAGTCACACCTCCCAGGAAGAATCAGACCTCTCAGACTCTGCCATCTAAGCTTCTAAACTCAGAACAGAGACTTTTATGAAAGGCTCGGAGAACTGGTGCAGGAGCTTAGTAGCAGAGCACTTGTCTAACATTGCAAGTCCCTGACTTCAATCTCCACCACTGTAACACGTAAATATGGGTAAACATATAAAGTTCAGATGCCAACATATCTTCAAGTTAGGTAGATTCACAAGTCTCAGTCTTCCGAAAGAAGAATCTGTGAAGAGGCCAGAGAATAGGGATGATAAGGAAGCAGCTCAGAGCCACAGAGAATGAATGCTTAGCTCTTAGACCCTTTGCCACCACCACAAAGAAACAACTTGTGTGTCTGTCATTGCTTCTCCTGACAAGAAATAACACTGAACAGTGGTGCAGCCAGAAAACCAGTATATCCAAGGCCAAAGGGAGGAAAGCCAGAAAAATCTAGAAAACCCTAGAAACCCATGGTGCTTTTTATAACTTAAAGATGCTTATAGTACAATGCCAAATCTCTAAATCTATTAGACTTAGCTTTGAACTCAAGTAGATGAAAGCCATTGGCATCAACTCGTTTGTGTGTGTGTGTGCTGTACAGATTCCTTGGAGTCAAGTTCAAGTCGGTAACCTTCAAAGACTCAGTGTTTAAGTCCTGCACCTTTGACGACGTGACCTCAGTCAACACCTACTTCAAGAACTGCACGTTTATTGACACCCTTTTTGATAACACAGGTAGGTTCTCAATACTGCTTACACCACGTCAGTGGCAGCAGGGAGCCTTCAAAGGGCTTTGTCATACTCAGCTGACAGGGGGCCTAGAGGCTTGTGTGGCAAAGGGAGATTAAAGTATGAAGGAAGGATTTCCCTGTAACCGTTGAATCAAAAGCAAGTTGGTATTGTTTTTGCTTTCTTGGGTTTAATATAGAGGCCCACCCAAGTTCAAAGACAGACAGACAAACAGATAAATAGATAGATAGAAAGATAGGTAGATAGGAGGATGGATGGATGGATGGATAGATGGATAGATGGATAGATGGATAGATGGATAGATGGATGGATGCATGCCTCTGGGGAATAGGGGAATAGTTTTGGTTTGGTTTGGTTTGGTTTGGTTTGGTTTGGTTTGGTTTGGTTTGGTTTGGTTTGGTTTGGTTTTTGGCTCTTTTATTTTGGTTTTGATTTTGGTTTTTGAGACAGAATTTCTCTGTGTGTCCCTGGCTATCTTGGAACTCATTTTATAAACCTGACTTCAAACTCACAGAGATCCACCTGCCTCTGCCTCCTGACTGTTGAACTTAGAAAAGGTAAGTGATCTGGTCACAGCAGTGGTATAGTGGTATAACCTTGGGGCCCTGGCATATGCAACTAGTGCCCATGCTTTCCTGTTCTCACGTACTTATTGAAAATCACATCCCGGCACGGTGGGAAGGTATGATCTTTTTGGTGCTCAATCAGGAGCCAGTTCTGCCCCGACTCCAATGTGAATGAGGTCAAGCATTGTCTTCTAATCCATTTGACTCCAGAAGACCAGCTCCTTTAAGGGAGCAGAGGGTGACTCCTGATCAGCAAGGAATGTGATGGGTTACAACAGAGTGCATATGAAGAATGTCGGTGACCTTTAGCTTTGTCTTTGTTCTTCTGTGCATTTATCTACACAGACCTTAAACTATAAGTGCAGCTTCAAGGACTCGAAGAGAGACTTGTTCCTTCTGTGTTTTTCAGAGCCCCTAAAAATGACACTTTTCTTGATTCCCTTATCCAACAAAGGGAACCCTCCATGTTGTTGCTTTGTAATGTGACATCTCCACTAGCTCTCATGCTCTGGCAAGTCAAGCCAGCTCCAGCCACGGGATCCTCAAGGGACTGGCAGTACCATGGTTCTTGGCTGATGTCTCTCATGATGGCTTTCTCTCACCTTCCATATCTGTTACTTGCATCTGACAAGAACTTAATGGATTTCTTTGTTCTCATTGTTCTTTCTACAGATTTTGAGCCCTATAAATTCATAAACAGTGAATTTCAAAACTGCTCATTTCTTCACAACAAGACGGGATGCCAGATTACTTTTGACGATGACTATAGTGCCTACTGGATTTACTTTGTCAACTTTCTCGGGACATTGGCAGTGTTACCAGGAAATATCGTGTCTGCTCTCCTGATGGACAGGATCGGGCGCTTAACGATGCTAGGTGTGTGCTCACATAAATGAAAAGAAGAAAAGCTGCCCCTGTGATCTAGAGAGAACCAGTTTCCTACATTGTCCCTGTCCCTTAGAAATGCATGTTTGTAAGAAATCCCTTAGGCCTTTCATTAGGTCTCAACTCGAGTGAAAATTGTGTCTAATTAAAATTCATATGAGCAATCTCCATGAGTTACAAACTGAAAACCTAGTTATATGTAGCGAATGTATATTCTCCCAGTTAAGTAGATGAGAAAGGGGTCCTGGGCATTTGAACTTAATGCATTTATGAGGCATGTGGACTGCCTTTCAAACAGGTGGGCACTCTTGGACTTAATTCTACGGAGCCGTCTGTGGCTTCCCCTGGAACTATCTTCTTGAGAGAGCTCCAAGGCCCAAAGCCTCCATCAACCAAAATGGCAGGAAACACTCCAACTCTTGTCCTCTGTTGCCAGGTGGCTCCATGGTGCTCTCGGGGATCAGTTGCTTCTTCCTGTGGTTTGGCACCAGCGAATCCATGATGATAGGCATGTTGTGCTTGTACAATGGGCTGACCATCTCAGCATGGAATTCTCTCGATGTTGTCACCGTGGAACTTTACCCCACAGACCGGAGGTAGGCTGGCATGGGACCACTGAAATGTCATTACAGAAATAAACAAGGTGACACTCCCAAGGCAGTGAAAATCCACAAAATATCTTGCTTATGAACTTGTAGGTTTTGCTTTTATCTTCTAAAGAGGTTCCTAGCAGGAGTTCATAGGACAGTGAAGGAATTTAATTATGTCCGTGATCTAATGTGTTGACTAACAATAACAGGGAGCTGTAATGTCACAGTGAACATTAGGACTGCCTGTGTCAGCCTCCATTCTCAGGACTTATCAGTCCTGTGAAGGTCATTACCTTACGAGTTTCTGTGCTACTAACTACAAAGGACATTTTAGAGGGTGTCTCTTGACCTTTCTAGTCTGTTAAGAAAAAAAAAAAAGCCTAACATATTGATAATTATAAAAAAGAAGTTGGAGAGAAGGCTCAGTGGGTAACGCACTTGCCATGCCAAGTGGGAAGACCTAGAACCCACATAAATCTGAGCACAGTAGCAGCAGTCTGAAATCCCAGTGCTCCTAGTGGGAGAAGCAAAAACAGAATTCCCAGTCAGCCTGGGCAAGCTGCAGCAAACAGAGAGTGCAAGCAGAAAGAGAAGAACAACACCTCAAGTTGACCTCTGACCTCCACAGTGCACTGTGGCTTGCACATATTTGTGCACACACACACACACACACATACACTTTCTTTCTAAGAAGGTTGTGGATGCCTTGGGCATCATATCAGAGGGGGTTGGGTGGAACTCTGCAGCTGAATAATTACGTTCAAGGCATTACAGCCCTGTTTTGCCATCTGACATGAGCTGAAACACATACCCTGTTCCACCAATCATTTCATGCAAAGTCCCGTGTTTTGTTGCCATGGACGTCCTCTACACTGGAATACTCTGTAGCCTTTGAAAAGAAAGAATAGTCCTCTCCCCCATAAAAAGGACTACACTGAGACATTTGAGCTCTTGATTGGTTGATGATCCTATGACTTGATTAGTTTATTACACCCCTAGCTATATCCTGTACAGGGAAGACTCACACATTTCCTCCTCAGAAGCATCTTTACAGCATTTCCTGGCATAAAGAACCTGTACTGGTACCCATATGCCTAACTTCCTATAGAACATCCAAAACCCAAGGCCCTAAAAGACAACTTACCGAACATTCTCATTCACATGCTTAGTTCCATCATTTTCTCCGTCAGTGAGAACCATACAGTCTGCACACAGCATCCCCTGGACCATCCATCCACCCTGTGCTCACTCTCTCTGTGGCAGGAACGCACTGAGTTTTCCTTCATCAGCATCTCATTGCGGAACCTGGGCCCACAAATTTGAACATTTTAAGTCACGCCCTCCATATTAAAGCAAGGCTGAGAACGCCTCGTTCCTGTTTGTTTTACATTGTGAATTCGATGGAATTTTAGATTAAATCACCTGCTCACATAGCTCATAGGAGGGTGAGGGATGGGTATTCCTCTCAGGGAGGGGTTTGAAAAGGCAAAGAGAAAAACACAAGGATAGAGTAAGCCTTCCCTCTGAACAAGATCGGTCTGCCTCGATTCTGAGGTTGGAAAGGTGAACCACCAAGTAAAGAAACGGGAAGCTTGCTGTGTGCTTTCACTTGGGTCCTCCATGAAAGAAGAGGGCAGGAAGGGACTGTCTGTGCAAGGACTGGGTAAGCCATGCATGATGTCATGATGTTCCCTCTCAGTGAGGGACAGGCACGTGTCCATTAAATGTACTGTTATGTGCATATACAGTTCCAGCGTGGTCCAGCTGTGTTACTGGGAGAAGAGACGTGGTGGTTACTATGTCAGAGAGGGTTCCTTGGATGAGCAGTATCTGAACTTGGGTTTGAAGAATAGTGGGTTGCAGGCACACAAAGAGATGGGCAGGGCAGGTAGTCAGCAAAATGTCACCCGAAAGGCCGTGGAAGGGAGGGAGCTAGCAAAGTCCAGCAGAAATTCAGTCACAGAGGCATTGATCTTCTCATGAGGACAAGAAGAGGAGGCCTAGAGAGACACAGACACATCAGTCATAGGCTGAGTTCATTCTTAACGCCCAGAGAGGAGGCAGGAATCTCACTTGCATTGCACCCTGAGGAGAAAGACATAATCTAGAGAAAATATAGATGGGAAAATGGAGAAGTCAGAATTCCACGTGTTCGTGGGGAATGATTGGGGGGCAGGGACTACATGCTTGTCTACATATTGAAATGAGGGAAGGAGAGGAGGTTCTCGAAAGGGATCCTTGTTTTGGCTTGCACGGTTGACAGAATGGTCATGTCACAGCAGGGACACTCTGGGGAAGCAGAGCATTCAGACTAGAGTCAGGGAGATAGTAGGTTCCATTAGGGGGAGGTTGAATTTTCATGTCTGCATGGCGCTGTCCAATGGGCATTTGAATATTTATGTCGGAAGCAAACAGATGCCTGAACTAGGGAGAGTGCCCATTGACTCATTGATCCAAAAGGTACTTAGGGAATGCATATCCTGGGCCCCGAGGGGGGTTTCAGTCACTGGGATACAGTGGTTGTCAGACGGCAAGCCTAGGCTTAATGGAGCCTACACAGTATTGGAGAAGACAATCGATCAACTACTAGCTAAGTAAAGTAGACATAGCGTATCAGTACTGAGTGTTGTAGAGAAAAACGAAACTGTCCAGGGACATAGAGAGTGCTGGTGTGAAGGAGGGCTGTGACTGTAATAGCATTTTCCAGGGAGATGTAGATCCTGTAAGGTGACATTTGAGTAGATATTTTAGAAGAGAGCTTTCACGGCACTGGTAACAATGAACGGCAAGACCCTGAAGGTATGAGGAGAAGGGACCAGTTGGAGGAGTAGCCAAGCTGGGTTTATACACCATTCAATGTCCCTCATCCTTCTATTTTAACCCCCCTTTCTTGTCAAAACTGTAGACTCCTCTCAAATCCTAACTGCAGCCAAGTGCACATATGCTCTGGTGCATTTTGCTTCTTGGCCAGCACGGCTGCCATCTCGCCAGTGGCTTTCTGCTGCCACCCTGTGGCCATTGGCAGAGTTCTTCTGTTCACGCTTCTATGTCCTTCATCCTAGTGGGCCCTCCATCCCTGGAGCTCAGGCCAGGAACCACACCTGGAAGGTGAGGTAGCCTGTGCTCACACAGCAGTGAGTTCCCACCTCTCCCCAGTCGCTTCTCCTGTACAAACAGTTCAGCTATGATCCCAGAGAAGTAAACTCCTGGCAGCTCCCACCCGCCACCTCCTGCTAGTCTTGAAGGTTTGTGCTGTCAACCACTGACCAGAGTTAACTCCCTAAGTCCCTCCCCTCAGGACTGCTGCTGTTCAGACAGATATTTCCATCTCCTCCCCTCAGCCAACCTGCAATCTTGACTCTTTTACTGACCATTGTGTTTGTAGGCCTGTGCTTTGACTGTTTGAGATGTGAGATGAAGAAGCAAATGTCATGCTGGGTCCCCTCTACTGACAGCCTTCTTGTCACCAACCCATTCACTCCCCGTTTTCTGGTCTCTCTGTGCCATGTCATTCGGTTAGATCTGTTTGCCTTTTCCCATATGTTTACACTTCGGCCATTCAGCAGAGTCTTTCTTTTTGTCTCGGAAGAGTGAGAGCTGAGCATGGTGGCCTGTATCTGTAATCCAGTACTGGGGGTACTGAGGCAGGAGGATTGGGATTACAAATTTTAGGCCAGTCTAAACTATATAGAAAATTCCAGGCTAGCCTGAGCCATGCAGCAAAAACCTGTCCCTGAAAAAAGAAGGGGAGTGTAAGGGGTGGGGAGGGCACACTGCTTCTATATACCACAGCCTCACAGCTACATTGCCATGGAACGGCTGCTGCTGCAGGTTAGAACAGGGAGGATGAGGGAGGAGCAGGTGAGGAAAATAGTTATCCAACCCATGCTTGAGCTCTGTGAAAGTCACCTCTGACCAAGTCCTCATATCAAAGGGCCACAGACACCAGCTTGTAAGCTCATTGGGTGTCCGAATCCTTGTTCAAGTTTGGGGTGCAGAGCATATGGGCTCTGAGACCTGGAATCACACCAATTATACCATAGTTTGAGTCTGCCAGGCTCAGGGGAATACCTGATTGCCTGTTGTGCTAAGGGCAGGACATTGTTTCCAGTCAACTGTGTGCCCTCAACCCTACTCATATCACCAATGGAAGCCCATCCCCACGCTTACTAGCATCCCCCCTCGTGCCAGTTTCTATGATAGATGCTTCCAGTGCGATCATTCCCTGCCTGCTGGCTCCTGATGAACCGCCTTTAAATTCTGAGCTGTGTTAGTGAGTCACACCACAGAGTGCATGACAGGGGGACATTCATGTCTTTACTATTCACTATCTGACTCTAGGCCTCTGTCTTCCTTATGTGCTAAGTGAGTGAGACACACATCTTTAGCTGAGCATGGTGGTCCATACATCACCACTTAGACGTCAAAGGGAAGAGAAGCACAAACTCATGGCCAGCCTAGGTTACATAGACTTTGTCACCTGGGATTGGACTACAGCATCCTCTGTGTCTGAGGCCATTCAGACCAGTTGTGTGGGCTTCTCTTCATTGACCCCACAGTGTCCCTCTGCCACTTTTGCCACCTGCTCCTTGATCTCTGGATCCATGGCTGTCAGCTCCCTCCCTCACATCGCATTGCCTGCTAGGTCCTGCTGGCTCCACTATTCCGAATCCAGGTGCAGGCCCTGTTGGAAATCAGCTGGATGACTGGGTCAAGTCCTGTCACCTTCCAGGACCTTGTCTGTCTCCCCTGGGAACTGAGCAGTGAATGAGGCTCTGTGCAGAGGATTTCAGCCACTAACTTTACCCACAGCTCACACCCTACAAGAGTAGTGAGTCTTACCTCCTTGCAGAGGAAGGAAGGAGACCTGGTCATGAAAGTGACTTATCCAGGGTCACTTAGCCTCAGACAGGTAACAAGTGTAGCACTCTGCCTTCCCAGGAGGCTTGAGACACAAGTGGAGTCTATTCAGAAAGCTTTCCTGGGGCCAGTCCGGGATGGTGGCAGAAGCCGGTAATCCTAGCACTCGAAAGGCTGAGACTAGAGGATTGCAAGTCGGAGAACCGCCTGGGTTACAGAGTAAGATCAAGGCCAGTCTGGATGACTCAGTGATTAAAACAACAAGAAAACAACAACCAACAAACAAAAACCCTTAAATCCAAACAAACAACAAAACCTACATAAAATCCAGAAGCTCACGGGTTATTGGGCTCCACCTCAGCATGAATGGTCCTTGCCCTCAGGTGAACTCCCTCTTGCTGCCGAGCATTCCTGGTCACTCACTCTAGTCTTCCTCACCCTGGCTCTGGCCCACATGTGTTTATCAGGTTCAGTGATAAGACACAAAGGCTCTCATTATTGCCTGGGTCTCACAGGAATGTTTTATTTCTGCTGTAGCAAGTAACAGAAACAGGGGCCTGTAAAAAGAAACCGGAAGCACCTTGATGGTAGAGGGACTTTGGATGACATGGACAGTCACTTTGAGTCTAGGGAGACTGCTCAGCCCAGCTTGTGGGGAACTTTTTGTCCACCTGAGGGAGTGAGGAAAGCAGAGTAGTGGGGGTTCATGCTGGCGTCTAGTCTCACTGAGGAAGATGCCACTCTTCTCAGCAAGGCAAATATTCCCCATTAAATAGCAGAAAGCTCTGGAGGGACAAGTACACAGCTCATCAGTGGCTTCCCTGACTCACATATGCAAGGGTCTGGGTTCAGTCCCCAGCCACTCAGACAGAGACAAAGAAAAAGCAACTGCACTCAGTCTGCCGACTTGAGAATTCAGACTGGTCATTTTCTCTGAAGAAAAAAAAAAGGCAAGATGGTATTTTAGCATCAAATAAACAGACACCAACAAACTAACACCCATAAAAAGGTCCAAAGTTTCCCACTTAAATGCTTCAAAAATCTACTTCCGACATAGTTGGAAGCAGGAAGTTACTCATTTACTGAGTATCCCAGGCATCCTTCTGCCTCTGAGGAGGGCTGGTGGTGAGCAGCTGCAAGGACTGTACAGTCCCTCCAGATGGAGGCAGCCTACGGGAGGCCAACTCCAGGTCAGGAGAGGCCCCAGACTGCAGCAGGCAAGTGTTTGAGAGAATCAGTGTGGGCTGAAACCTCAAGGAAGGAACCCCAAGGAGCCAGGAGAGAGGAGACACGTTAGGGAGAAGCTGATGGTTAGGGAGAAGCTGATGGTTAGGGAGAAGCTGATGGTTAGGGAGAAGCTGATGGTTAGGGAGAAGCTGATGGTAAGTAATTAGATAAGACACATGAAAAGTGGACTGAACAGGAGCAGGAGCCAGCGTAGTGGCTGGTGGTCTGGAGTCCACATGCTCTGAAGCCGTGGCAGGATTGTCGAAGGTTAGCCTGAGCTACACAGATACTGCGTCTAAAACAAAACACCACCCAAACCAACAAAACAGAATGTGGAGGTGGAAGGATGGGGGTGGTTAGAATATAGTGTATGACTTTTGTTTTCTCAATACAAAAATAATAAAAGCAACAGTAAAAGCAAACAGCACAGCTGGATGTGGTGGTATTTGTCCCTTAATCCCAGCACTCAGGAGGCAGAGGCAGGCAGATCTACGAGTTCAAGGTCAGCCTGGTCTACAGAGTGGGTTCCCAGACAGCCAGGACTACACAGAGAAACTCTGGCTTGAAAACAAACAAAGAAGCAAAATAAAAACAAAAGAGCAGGTGCGTGCACTCTCAGAAGAGTTGCCCCCTCTCGTCTTTGCTCTCTTCTCTCCCCACCCCCATAGCTGCAGTATTATCTTGCAGCCGCCAGTCTCCACTAGACAGCAACCTCAACATTTTTTCTGGCTGCTCTATAAGCCTGGCGTTCCCTAATGAACACAACGTCTGTTGGGTGTTTGAGTGTTAATTGCAGTATTATTGATGTTACCCTGAGCTTGGAAGCCTCACTAGCCAAGGGTGCAGTTAGAGAAATGGTGGTTACACACTAAACGAAACATTCAAACACAAACAATAATATGAGACAAAGCCTTTGTGAGTAATTTTTTTTTTTTTTTTTTTTGGTTTTTCGAGACAGGGTTTCTCTGTGTAGCCCTGGCTGTCCTGGAACTCACTCTGTAGACCAGGCTGGCCTCGAACTCAGAAATCCCCCTGCTTCTGCCTCCCAAGTGCTGGGATTAAAGGCGTGCACCACCACTGCCCTGCTGTGAGTAATTTTTTTAAAATAGATAGCAAAATTGTAAAAAAAAAAAAAAGCTCTGCTTGTGATAATTTGCATGACTGGAAACAGGCAGAAAAGGATTCAGAGAGAAAATGATTTGTAGGCAGAAGGGAAATGCATGTTTTCTTTTGTCATTTTTCTCTAGTGTTTAACAGTATACCAAGTCAATTTTAAAAGGCACTCATCTCTGGGAAGATAACATTCTCAGTCCTGGGCATACCTTGTAATCCCTTAGAACTTCTGAAAAATATCAATGTCTAGACCCCTAGAGAGCAATAAAATCAGAACTTCTGTGGATGTGGCTCTTGCCATTGTTATGGGGCATTACTATTTGCATTTTGTCTTGTGGTTTTACTTCAAAACAGGGTGTCACTTGTGTAGCTCAAGCTGGTTCTATGTGTTATGTGGTCCAGGCTGCCCTAATCATGCAGTCCTTCTGCCACCCCCTCCCATGTGCTTGGTTTATAAGCATATGCCACCATATCCAGGAGGCATTGCGCTTTGAAAAGCAACAGGTTGGGTACTATGTAGCAGTGGAGTGTTTGTACCTGCTCACATACCTTAGATCAGTCAGCTTGCCATCCTAACCCTAGGTTGACAACCTAGGTTTGTGCTATGCACAAAGGCATCATGCACTCGGGGCTGGAGAGAGATAGCCCATCTGGCATTAAAGAACTCTTTAATGGGGATATGGTAAGGTGGACTAGGAGGGTACCATGACATAAGACAAAAGACTAGTGTGAGAGACAGAGTACTGTCTGTATGTTACCCTTTAGCAGGTAATTTCCAGCTGTCCCAACAAGGCTGGCCCTGTTCTCATACATTCTTTCTGAGATATCTTTCCCGACTGCACCCACCCCAAGAAAGTCAGCCTTCAGCTCTGTAGTCAGTGCAGCACAGGGCAGTGCTGGGCACATATGAGATGCTCGGTTGCTCCATGCCTGCCATGATGGTGCACACCTGTCATCTCAGCACTGGAAGGGTGGAAGCAGGAAGCTGGAGAGTTCAGGGCGAGCATGGCGCATAAACAAACGAAGTAAGAAGCGCTTAATGAGTGATCATTAAATGGATATAAATAAATGCGCTGGAGAACATGTTCATAGGAGTGCAAATAAGATGAATTCGCTTAAACACTCAAGGGCTTCTAGGCCAGTTAGCATTGTGATTTATGAAATCAAGCAGGTTCAGTGTCAAAACAGCTCTGAGTTGACCTGGGAAACTAGCCTTTGTTCACAGAGTTGTCTCTGAGACAAATGAAACTCATGTGTTTCAAAGAACCGGTTTCCAGATGAGTGTTTCATGGCAATGCAGCCTCAATATAAGCGCAGCCTGAACTTTTCCAAGTGCCCCATGCTGAGTCTTGAGTATTCTTTTTATAACTTCTAGAGATCACTTGACTATGCCTACTGGAAAAAATGTTCCCTCCAGAAACTCAGCCTAGGATGAAGGTTTTTTCCTTTTACCAGGTGACATCTGTGAAAAGAGTCTGAACTCTGCTATTCCAGGCCTTTACAAAGTGCAGCAATTACCTTTTCCCTAATAATGTCATCAGTAGGCAGGGCAGGGATTTAGCATGTTAAAGCAAAGGTTAGTCATGGTGCATGACACACACCAGGCATGACCCTAAGTCCTGATACTTTTTCTCCTTTTCATCCAAAACATAAGCACCACTCAGCAACAAGGTACGGAGGAAGAAGCTGTTAGGAAATTCCCATTCTCCCTCCATCCACAATGAAGCTGGGATTTGTCTTTTCCCAAGCTCCATTAAAACAGAGAATGGGGCTGGAGAGATGGCTCAGCAGTTAAGAACACCAACTGCTTATTCTGAGGACCCGGGTTCAATTCCCAGTGCTCAGCAAGTGGCTCACAGTGATCTGTAACTCTAGTTCCAAATAATTAGATGCCCCCTTCTGGCTTTCTTGGACACTGCATACAAGTGATACACAGATACACATGCAGGCAAAATACACGTACATAAAAAATAATAAAATAAGATTTAATTAATGAATCCTAGAACAATGTAACTAAACTAGAACCCACTAAATTGTGAAATCCTCCAAAGAACCAGTCACGTTTCAGCCTTGGGGAAGCGACACTGTAGAGTTTATGGGACAAGGTCAGAATGAGGAATTGGGGTATCGTAAGGGAAGGGTTTATGTGTCATAGGTGTGTGTAAGCAATAATAGAGAACAAAATCTGGCTGGAAGACTCGAAAAGGGCAGAGATATATCAAGATATATCGAGAGATAGCATCATTTCACTCTCCTTTTTTGATGAAGCGTGGGTAAAAGGCGGTAGGAAAATATTTCAGTCTGAAAATACAGGGCCCAGCCTGCTGCTGAGAAATCAAGCGGGAGATTCCTCAAGCTTCGAGCTTTGAGTCCCTGCCCTCAGGGGGCACGGAAGCATTTGGTGAAAGCATGAGGTGACCTGCCAAAGCAATCCCCTTGCTTTAAGGAAAAGCAGAGATGAGTGAAAGCTTTACTTCAGAGAAAGCAGATAGCCCCTGGGGAGACTTGCTTTGGGAATGGTTTTTGCAGCACAGCTGGGCCTTGGATGCACTGAACATCACACTCTGCAGCTGCAGACATTTGACGGAATAATTCAAGTACCGAGAGAAGGGCAGGCATGACTTCTTGAATGCTGACACTGGATTTCATTTGAAGTACAACTTCGGCTTGGGAAAGGAAGACACGGAATGTTAAGAAATAAGAGTCTTTCTTTTAGAATCGTCTCCTTTAGAATCCTCGGGTACCAGATGCTCCCAAAGCCATCCCTGCCACCCAGACATCTCCAGGCATCCCGTCTCCAGCTCCAGTTCCAAAATGTGAGGAGACAGCCCTTCACATTTTATACTCTGTTCCGGGTCACAGCAGAGGGTCTAGCCCAGATGTTAGCCCTATAAGGGTCATTCTGCAGCTGGAGTGTCCTAGACTTCATCATGGCAAGAGAATGTTTTTCTTGTTCTTATCAGCAACACGCATGCCCTAGCTGTTTTTCCCAGCAGGATGTGCTTTATCTTCACACCAGAAGATGAAGGTGGTGGCTCATGACAGTTTATCAGCCAAAGAGCCAAGGGGAGCCAGGACTGGTGGGAGGGGGAGGGTATAGAGGAACGAACAAGTGGCACTCAGCAGATTTTTAAGACAATAGGTTACACTGAGTGCTGCCGTATGGTCACGCAAATTTGTCATCTTCTATTGGTCAAACACTACAGGATGCACAATGCCCAGAGTGGGTCCTAGTGTCGATGGTGAACATCCACTAATGATGATGTTAGCTAAGGCTAGCCCATCGGAGCACCTGGATAGAACAGGGACAGGAGCTTCTGAAGCAGCAGGGTTTGTATAGGATAAGGACGCACATGCTAAAGACTTACTTGTCTAAGCTACAATTGAGAATGAGAGACGTGCAGAGGGCAGACTTAGCAGAGAGATAACAGATCTTCTTGTTCTCTTGTCTGACTGCTGGGTGAGGGAAGGCAGGAAACCCGTGCTCTATGTCAGTGGGGAAATTAGGTGTGTAGTTCTCTCTGCTGATTTGGGGTTTTCTTGTTGTTGTTGTTGTTGCTGCTGCTGCTGCTGTTGCTGCTGCTGCTCCTTTTAGATGTCTGAGCCAGCAAGATCATTGGTAGAGCACATGAACACCCAGACTGACCTCCTGAACTCACAGGGGTGAGCTGGGCTCAAGGATGTTGATTCTCTTTCAGTGGCATAGCAAGGGGCTGGCTGCATAGGAGCTATGATGCAGTTCTCAGATTCAGAAAACACGAAGTGCAGGAAGTATCTCTGTATGAGCTGTGATGAGCAGTTGTCAAAGGAAACCCCACACTTACAGACTTCCAAATCAGTCACAGAAAGGTGTGTGCTAACCACTTCCTTCTGCTGCACAGAAGATTCAATTTCCTTTGTGGGTTAAATGAAAACATATCCTAAAAGCTGATGCACGTTTAATCTGCCTTTTAATCCCCACTGACTCTCAGCAAGAGGCCAGAAAACAGCGAACTGACAGAGTGCCAGAAGGAAATTTACATACTCTCATGATGTCGGTGGTAGATGTAAAATCATGGGAAAATTGACGTTTCCTGCCCAAAAGGATACCACCCAACACATGAATACTAAACAGATGAAGATTTTCATTTTCCAAAGAATATACATTATACATGTCCAGGCTGAGGCTGAAGCTCACTGATAGGACAAAGCTTAGTGTGTCTGAGGCTCTGGGTTCAATCCCCAGAGACAGAGAAAGGAAAGAAGTGAGAAGAGATGTGGGGTGGGTGGGGGAGGAAACAGATGACAGGAGACAGGAAGAACAAGGACCTCAAATACGTGCAGGTCTTAGATACTAACACACAACAGACATCTTTAGGCCCACAATCTGATTCTCTGTAACTTAGATCTATCTCCCACAGAGAATTCCAATAAGGAAATGATTGTGTGTGTGAGTGTGTGAGTGTGTGTGTGTGTGTGTGTGTGTGTGTGTGTGACAGAGAGAGAGAGAGAGAGAGAGAGAGAGAGAGAGAGAGAGAGAGAGAGAGAGGGGGTATATGTGCATGTGTTATGTTGAAGTGCACATATATATGTAGAGGCCAGAGGAGGACACTGGGTATCATCTTCCTTTATTACTTCCCTCTTCTTCCTTCCTTCATTCCTTTTTTCTTTCTTCCTTCCTTTCTTCCTTTGGACACAGAGTCTATCACTGAACCAGGAGTTCACGTTTTCAGCCAGACTGGCTGGTTCCCAGTTTCTGCCTTCCTTTCTCTGGCCCCTGCCCCCACTCCCAGACACTGGAGTTACAGACATGTGAAGCCATGCTTTTGTTACAAGCGCTCTGAGGGTTTGAATCCAGGTCCTCTTGCCTTCCCAGTCAGCACGTACATGTACTGAGCCATTTCCCAGCCTGCAGTGACACTTACATTGGCTCTCTGTAGACCAGCTTGCTCGGTCCCAGTGCTGCACACCTCTAATCTGAAAGCCCACATGCTTGTGAGTTTCAGATTGTAAGCACATTGGACTGCAAATTTCTGGATGAAAGTGTTCTACTAGGAACGGCTGTGCACATATTCCAAGTTCTAACCCGAAACAGTTAAGGCCCTAGACATTCCAGATCAGGCATGCTGAGGTCGCATTTGTTTTTCACCCGCTAGCAAAAACATTAGGGATGAAAGTCTGCTGGTTCACCTTCTGGGTACCTAAGAGAGGAGGAAAATTCAGTTGACTTTAATTGTTTAAGAATCAAGCAGGGGCTGAAGAGACAGCTCAGCGGTTAAGAGCACTGACTGCTCTCACAGAGATCCTGAGTTCAATTCCCAGCAACCACATGGTGGCTCACAACCGTCTGTAAGGGGATCCATGCCCTCTTCTGGTGTGTCTGAAGAGAACAATATGTATTCATATACATTAAATAAATAAATGTTTTAAAAATCAAGCACATTATACCGACCTGGCAGCAAATACCCTATAATCATAGTTTTCAAGAGGCTGAGACAGGAGGATTGTAAGTTCAATGCTAACTGATTTGCTCAAGGTCTCCACATAACTAGATGAATAAATGAGTATAAAATTAAGATGTAGGAATATTCATTTAGATAATAAGAGGAAAATGAAAATAAAATAAGCCTAAAGAAATCCATTGCTGTCACTATTACCCTATTACCATCACCATCACAGGATAAAGCATCGGAAGATGCTCGGTGGGTCCGGGTATGCCGCTAAGAGATCACCTTGCGAAACAAACCTAATGCAAGAGGTGTGGGCAGCAAAAACAGTCTCAGAGTGGGGACATGAGACAGTCAGACAGACTGAGAGACAGTCAAAACTAGAGAGAGAGAGAGAGAGAGAGAGAGAGAGAGAGAGAGAGAGAGAGAACTCACTGTGATGTTGAGACACGGTGCCTTTTAAAGGGTGTACATGTTGCATAGCAACGCTTAGCGAAGGAGGAACTGCGCAGCACCGGATGTTGACGTAAGTAAACTACAGGTGCTGAGTCGCTGAGAGGCAGGCTGATAGAGTTCCTGATATACGACATTTGGATTTTATTCTGGAACAAAATTTGAATTTCCTTTAAGACACAGGTGTCACCGAGATTGTGGACACTTATAAAACAAATAACAAGTCACTTTTGTAAAGATATGAGAGTCTGCTATCACCCAGTTCCATTCTCCCACTCTACTCCTGAGAGAGAGGAGTTGGTTCAGCCTCTCTCTAGCTAAACAGAGGCGAGCTGACTCCTACGGAAAGAGGCTTTAAGCTTGCTTTTATCCTGAGAGGTCTTACATGGAGCAAAAATGACTTTACTTAGTAGAACCTTCCTTCCAACACCCATTGGGCCAAGAAAGAGCTTTTTTTTCCCTCCTCCTCCTCTTCTTCCTCCTCCTCCTCCTCCCCCTCCCCTCCTCCTCCTCCTCCTCCTTCTTCTTTCTTCTTCTGTGTCAAAATAAGAGTCAGTAGAATGAGTGGTATTGCGTCATTGGGAAACTGGCCACAGTGCTGACAGCTGGCTTCTCTGCCTCTGCGTTTGCTAACAAGCATTTAATGATCTGCTTCACTGACATACGGCACAAACCATGTAAAGACCATTGAGAATGACCGCGTGGACTGTGTGAGTCTAAAGCTGGACTCCCAAGCGTCATTTTCTAAACCTTATCTGTGTTTCTGTCCCTTGCAGAGCAACGGGCTTCGGCTTCTTGAACGCACTCTGTAAAGCAGCGGCCGTCCTGGGAAACTTAATATTTGGTTCCTTGGTCAGCATCACCAAAGCAATCCCCATCCTGCTGGCTTCCACCGTGCTCGTGTGTGGAGGACTGGTGGGGCTGCGCCTGCCTGACACACGAACCCAGGTTCTGATGTGACGAGACAAAAGCCATTCCCTTCTCCCACCATGGATCGGTCTTCAGACTCGGCTTCAGAGTTTTATGTATAGAAAGGTGGCCAAGTATCAGAACACAAACTTTTGCTGTGACGTAACGTGTAGTTGTGTATTGTCTTACCCCCCCCCCCCCCCAGTGTGATTTGCAGAGTTTTTTTCCCCATGCATTGTTATCTTTTCCTGTGATGTCCCTGCTTCTCAGTGCCCGTGGAAGTGTTCCTAAAATGTCCCAGTCGGCCAGGCTTTCCCAAGGACTGCATTCACCAAGAGTCTCAAAAGCCTGTGCTGGCGTAAGAAATAGACCCTGCGCCTGACACTCCGTTAACAGAAAGCTTAAGTTGGCATAATTGAGTTTATGCTGAGGAAAGGGATTTCTTTTTCTTTCTTTTTTTTCCATACAGAGTGATATTTCCTGTTTACTTAAACAAAGGACAGCCAGCCACTCTAGCTGTTACAGCATGGTGTCTCAAGAAAATTGTGTGACACCAAGCACTTCTGGGCAGGGGCTCTTTCAGGCAGGATTTAGGTGATTTTGCTAACAAGAGAAATTCAAAGTCTGTCCCCAGTTGGCAACAAAACCCTACTTGAGCTTCAGAAGGCAGATTTTATGTAGAAATTGGTAAGAAATTCACAGCCAAAGCTATTTGGAAATGCAGAAGGGAACCTCTCTCATACTGTCCCTTAAGAGTCAACACCACCCAGTCTCCTTTGACTAACTGTCCACTGTCACTTTTTAGCCCAAATCTCTATATCAGGTCATGTCCTTCCAGCCCCAGACCATGGGCTCCCCGCCTTGTGTCTGGCCTGTTTCTGAGGCTGCCTGCTCTCCCAAGCAACCCTCGGGCAGGCAGGACAGTATTTCCTGGTGGGTGGATATCTGTTTTACCTCTGGAATCTTCATGAGCATGGAAGGAGGGGCCAGCAGGACATTCCCACGGGCCAGCTGTCTGCTAAATGACCTTCTAGTTTCTCGATGGGTGCCCCTCCCCCAGCCCCATCTATTTACACATCTTTGAAATCTGAAGCCTCCTTGTAGATTTGCAGCCTGTGATAACAACCAGCGTAAGGCCCATATTTAAACAGCGTTCTCTTTACAACTGCCTCTGTCTTGTTGGAGGGCGTCCTCTTTGCTTATTTTAAGCTTTTCTTGCATGGCCACAGCCCCGGGGCTTCCAGAAAAAGGAAACTTACTGTTTCCACTAATCATTATGTTCAGAGATGGCCCAGCTCCCTGGAGGCCCCCTGCCTCTCTTTCCCTAGCATATTTCCCTGATCCCTCCTGGAGCTCAAATTCTGTGAAAAGCTCTTTGATTAACATAAGCCATTAATCCACTGTCCCCATCAAGTAAAGCAGGCTTGGTGGAGGGGGGCAGCCCAGAGTTAAGATGGGAAGCTACAGAAAGAAAGTGGTTCCCTGCAGATAATATGAGTACTCAGAGCCTGGACATCAAGGCTACGCCAACAAGATCTGCAGAGCTGACCAGAACAAGAGACATTTCGAAACATGATTGATTTGAAAGGCACCAACAAGGCAGGGCCAGAACAGACCTCGCTTCTGTTTCTCATCCTGGGAAACAAACCTGTATTTCAAAAGCCTAAGAAGGTATCTCTATCCTTTCTCCTTGCAGGTTCATTTCTCTCCCCTATTTGCACCATGACTGACTTCTTTTTGAAAACTTATGTTTGAGGCTCAGAGCAGACCTCTTAGTTGAACGTGGCATGCAACAAAATTGCTGCAAAAGTAAGATATAAATCCCTATTTTCCCATTCAAAAGAAAAACATACATATACAAAGGCATTGCTTTCTCTACTCTGGCGTGGCGTGGTAGTGATCTTACTGGTTAGTCTTTACTCTCAAGCTGTCTCTGCTCTTTGTTTCAGAGTCTAGCTACAGCAAGTACATTCCAAACTGCAAGACGTAGGTATTCAGAATTTTATCTGGACACTGGGTTGGGTCAGCATGGGATGACCCAACAGAACCCATCTTTATAAGACCATCTACCTTCAGAAGGACCATTTCTGTCACCTACTCCATGCTTCCCAGCTGGCCCAAGTGGGATCTCTTCTGCAATCTCCTGGGCAATCAGTGGTCACAAACCTTCTTGGTCACCATCTTTCCCACTTCCCACACAGTCCCCTCAGTCTCTTCACTGTGTGTGACCTTTACTCTCCATGCCAGTGTCCTTGTTCCTTTTCCAACACGTGCTGTGGCTTGTTCAGGTATAATTACAGGTTAAGATACAACCAGGAGATTCGACAGAAGCCCCAGTTATATGAGTGTCATGGCCTTGACACCAGGGTGGACATCTGCCATCTCATCTCATTCATGCACAGGAAAAGGAAACTGAAAGCTGTTTCAAAAGTGAAACCGTTCCATCTGTACACGCATTTTGAACCTCCTTTTCTAACTAAAATCCCCGCCGTTGCTCCTCAGAATCAGTCCAGAATTCTCCTGAGTTTTATTATCTCTGAATCCTCTCAGTGGGAAAGAAAATAGAACAAACAGTAACAACTAACCAGCTGCTCTGATTGTGGCTTCTGTGAGATGCTCTATCTTACGTATTGGGTCATAAGTCTCACACCCAGTCCTGCTTCTCGATTCATCTAAGACTAGTACTGACCCACAACCCAAGAGCACTGGGTCTCAGAGGCCCAAGTTCCTTAACCAGGAAGAGATCTTACTAAGAAGAAGGAGCTTAATCTTAGCCAAAAGGCCAAGAATTAAGTCACTGGACATACTGGTCCTCAGTTTCTCCATCTATAGAGAAAAAGAATGGGTCTATTTTATTCTCCAAGATTCTGTAGGACTACCATGAGAATACCTTTATCTTCTGCTGACGGAAGCCTACCTTACTTAAATTCAGCCTACCTGAAAGTAGAGAATAAGCAAGTCTATAAAGAGGGCGGGAGGTTTCTTGGGAAGACCTCATACAATAGGCTAGAGCAGTTGTCATGTTGTCTATGCCCACCCCCTGAATTTTAAGTGTTTCTCACTTCAGAGCCATTGTCATCTACCCAGGCAATGGATGGCCCTGGAAGACACACTGCAGCTGAAGACGAACACCTGGAAGTAGACCACACAAAGCTATATTCTACCGTCCCCCCATCCATCTACTTAACTGTTTTCTTGAAATGCTGCCTTAAATGGATCTAGGCCATCAGGAACAGTTCGTCTTAATGATTACACATAAATTGGTAGATGGGCCCTCATTTACAAATCTCATCCAATCAGAGCTCAAGTTTGGACGAAAACCTCACTTACTTTCAGAATACCTTGGGAGATCAAGGAGGAGGAAGGGGTGTGATGAGCAAGGGGGAGGCCAGTGTTCCATTAATAACGTTCCAGCAATGAGATTAGCGCACCTGGGAGACATTCTAAACTCTGGGATTGTTTCCAGAGCATTCCATGGGAATACTTTCTGCCAACCACAATAGAATATGATATTCTCCAATTTGTGTCTACTTTATATCAAAAAGGCTTTTCCCTAGTTCTTCGTCAAGATGCCTCACTTGTTCATGTACAAAAGGCTCTGAAACCAGGAATGCCTAGATTTGACCTTCACCTGGAACCGTAGACAATTAACATATTGTTTGGGGCCTGGTGGCTACATATCAGGTTTCCTTTAAATCCCGTATTGTGCCAAACATAGTTACCAACCACCCCGAACCACACCCCCTCACGTAGGTATGCTGAGACAACAAACACACATCTACACAGTGGAGCGCCCTGAAGTGGAGTATATGTTTCTTCATGTTTGTCTTCTGCTGAGCAAAGTGTCTATTTTAGGTAAAATTTCTCTTGTAATCTGACAAAAGGAAGTTGTCAGGATCTCTTAGTTGTATTGCATGCACTTTCCCTGTTTCAGGAAGCTGGCAGCTCTCCATGTACTGTTCTGTGGCTTTCACTCTGGACCATCCGATTCCCCTGTCAACAGTCTCTCACCAACCACAGGCAAGCCATCGATCGCCAGGGCTTCCTTACGCTTTTCTCAATACCCAGATGTAGTTTAGTAAGCCCAGCATTTTGAGCCACAAAGTACGAAGTCTGTGTTGGGTTACTGATTAAACTGGTGGAGCTGGGTAGAGGAGAGAGTTGGGTAGAGTACACTATCTGTTCTTTCACATGCTTTTGGGGCTAGTACCAGCTGAAGCTTGACCTCCAGTGTGCTAGGTGTTGAGGCATTGGACTGTATGCAGATATTTAACCCTTTGCAGTGTTCTTTGAGAACACAGATTAGGGAATGACAGACAAGACAGTCTCATCTCTTGTGTTAGGCCTCTCTCTATCAATGTCTTATATTTCCAAGGTTTAAACAAGTTATAATCTACAACAAACAGGTAGTACAAGAACTGTGCATGACAGGAGGTTACCTGAGACAGAACTCTCTGGGAACTGCCTCTGGGGAGTACTAAACAGTACTTGAAAAAAAAAAAAAAAACACATTCATGTCTATGTTTCTTTAAACGGTCTCAACAGGAAATTGCACTAAGATATAGATCAAAGAAGAGACCTACGGCAAAGATAGCCCAGTGCCTTTCTGGAAATGTTTGTTTCTCCAGAGCTGTTCTTTACTGGGAGCTAGGCAGTAAGTGTGTCCCCTCTGGGCATGCTAGAAGCTCTCTTTCCAGAGCCTCAGCAAGCCTCAGAGATAGGCCTCTAATCCAACCCTCCTGGGGGTGTTTCCTTTCTGATGTTAGAGATTTGTGACCTTCTCTTGCCTCAGCAGATAAGTCACCCAGCAAACAGGTTGTGACCACAGGAGGCCAGGGAGTTTACAGGTTCCAGTTTGAAATGGATTGCAGGGTCATTGCCATACGTTTTGAGGCTGCAAAGGATCTTTGGGGTTCCGGATCCTCCAAGGAAGCAGGGCAAAGAGAGAGTGTAGGATCTGGGCTCCTTGTCTGTCTGTATAAGTACCAAAGGCCAGATGCTTAAACTACAGCCATTGCCCAACCTGGGGCAGCCCTACCATATTTGCATGGCCCCTGGAGCTAAGAAAATCAAGAACTAAGAAGAGACAACAGCTTTCAGCCTTTGGCTCAAACTCAGAGAAGTTTTTACACCAAGCCAAATAAATACCTTCCCTGACAGCAAGGAGATAGTGTCCCCAAGCAGCTCTCGAGTGCTCTTAGAAGGACTGCTCAGCCAGAACATAAGGGATGGGTGTCGTCTAAATCCAGCCATGGCTGGGAAGGGGCTCAACCTTGTTCTTAGAGCCAGTGGTTTATATTTCAGAAATTTTGAAAGGCAGTCAAGAAATGTAGCCATCATTATAATTAAATCAGTTATATTTTAAAGCAATATATATATATATATATATATATATATATATATATATATATTCAAAACTCAGCACTTCCTACTTATTTTCTACATTTTTTCTATTAGCCACGCCCTTGAGGAAAGTATAATATACCTACTATATCTCTATTTTGGAAGTACTGTATAATGGTGTCCTGTTGGATGTACATTCTCAATGACAGGGTCAGGGATATTATGCTGAGTTCATCCACAGCAGTAACAGTTACAGCAGGGAAAGCGTCAAACGCTACAGGTCAGACTCCTCCTACCCCTACAGAACCCCAGGCATTGGTAAACATTCACCAACATATCACTATCTGAAACCTGAAGAATATTTAGCTTCCCATAACTCGGCAGTACCATGCTTCACTAGCATACACGGGGCCCTGGGTTTGTTGGGGAAGGAGGTTGGGCCTCCCAACATACTGATCCAGGCCAGGTGGAGTTGAATGTCCCCTTGGGCTTGTGAGTCAGCATGGCATTGCTCATAAGTTCAAGAGAAGGAAAGACTCATGTCAATACTCAAAGGCTCTTTCCTCATTCATGATTGGCTCAGACTCGGACCAGCCATGCAGAGAACCCATTGGCCTCTGGGTGTTGTTCCTTCAGGGAGGATTTCAGTAAGTTAGCTATTTCACGCACTTTCCCAAACGTGGTTTTATATTCTCTGCCTAACCCAGGAATACACTGAATGGACCGTGTGCTCTTAATCAGGGTCTAGCTAAAGGAAAGCCCTAGCAGAGGTACACTTCCACCTCAGACAACCATCCCACCCTGCTTTTGGCAATGCGATCTTAGCAGTGGTCCTGTCCTTGGTTTCGGTGTATGGGTGTTTTGACTTTGGTGTTTCTCTTTCCTATATTCAGTGCTCTGTCTGCTGTCCCACTGTTTAGTCCAGTCCCCTGTTGTACTGTATATATGTGCTGCATGTGTGACCCTCGGTAACTCCCACGTCAGGTTTCTGGAGTCTCCCTGCTGTGAATTCGTCTTTTTGGTATGCTCCTTGTGTCTCATTTCTGATTGCCAAAATGTTGGGCCAAGTGCATTTTCACTAAATGTCCCAAGACAGCCATGTGTATCCTTGTGACAGGGCATGCTCCGTGTGGGATGGCTTGTGTGCAGCGTAAATCTATCACATGTGGAAGTGTGTATACATTTATATGCCAGATAACTATCACTCATGTAACAGCTGCAAAGGTATTTAATGTACATCAGATTAATAAAAGAGCATTTTTGCTCCATTATATTCAATAAAGATTGCTGTGTGACTGACAGTCTCTTCTAAACAACTCCAAAAGCACAAGCACATTTTGGCTGGGGAGCGGGGGTTGGGGATGGGGAGTGAGGGATAACAAGTATGTATTCAAGAGACTGAAGGAAGAGAATTGAGGCCAACCTGGGCCACATAGAAAGACTCTGTTCAAGGTAGAGAGAGGGAGGAAAACAAATGAGCAAATTCAAAAGCACACTTTTATGTCGTTTGGCTCCAGAGAAAGCCAGTTCCTCTGGTATAGGCCAGTTTTAGCTGCTTTTGTGGGCTGGTTCCATGGGTACCGGGTTGTTGATTTCACAGGAATACTTTCCAATGGTTACCTAGAGCCTCTATGAAGAAAATGCTTGTAGGGGGATTGGTTGCTGGTGAACCAGATGCTTGTGTTATTTTGCCCTAAAGCAAGAACATTTCACAGATTTCTATCTCACATATCACCTCTAATTAATTGATAATGACTGTTTGGAACATTCATTTGAGAACAATGAGGGAAAATGCTATATTTGATGGTGTTCAAATTAGAGGCATAAACTGGAGACTGCAAAGACACATAGTTGCTGTTCCCCAAAGAAGACTTTTGACTGGTTTTTAACAGAACACCCCTATACCCCCCTGCTCTTCTTTAATATGGAGTCTTGCTGTGTTTGACAGGCTATGCTCCAGGGATCCTCCAACCTCTGTTTCCAGGGTAACCATGATACCAGCTCAAATCATGGCCTCCCACCGAGAAGTTGCGTTTTTTAGTATGCATGTGTCTGTGTAAATATACATCATTTGTATGTGAGTCCCTGAGGAGGACAAAAGAAAGCATTGGGTCCCCTGCAGCTACAGTTGCAGACCATCCTAAACTACCAGTGTGGGTGCTGGGAACTGAGCTTGGGTCCCTTGGAAGAGCACAAGCACTGTTAACCACTGAACTATCTTTCCATTCCCAAGAACTTTTACAAACTACAAAATTGTACATGTTGCTTGCAACCCTGACCAAGACCCTTGGGGAAGTGAGTTGGTCAAGAGGCAAAAGCAAACACGTTTATTACCGGAACTGGACAAACCTTTATGCCCTCTTCCAGCATCTCACTGGCTCTCAGGTAACCAGATATGACACAGTCTTTTTCTCAATGGCTCACTCCATCACCTGGTCTCTAGCTGTGCTGGCAGACTCTAGATTGGCTCAGGGAGGAAGTATCAGCAGCACATTGACTAAATTCCTCCTACAATTACATTGTGAGTTGATTGACATTAATGACCACCCAGGTTCTTTCTCTCTTTTAGATCAGCTCTCCTTAGTGTGCCGATTTTCATCCCATAGGGATTCAAAATAGTTGCAGGAACTCTAAACAGCATATCTTGATGTAATAATCTAAGGGCCAGAAGCAACTATTCCCTCTTCCCGAGCCTTTTGTCTTCTTCTTCTTTTTTTTAACATAAAGAAAAAACTTCTGAGTCCTCTAGCAGACTTCTCTGCCTCATTGGCTGCATTTGCATCATCTGCATACTCCTAAACCTATCTTTTGGGAATCGGATCTTAAGTATCGTATTGCTTAGAGCAGTCAAGATTCACGGCTCCACAGAGCTTGAGAGGAGCTTCCTCCTTTGAAGCTACTGACTTCTGACTGCCTGAACAAATTTGGGGCTTCATGAACAAAGGAGACAAGAAGTTAACTAAAGAGTGGACCATGAGCGCTGGAACCAGGCTACCTAGAACCAGTAGCCACACGAATTACTTATAGTTAAACTAAACTTTAGTTAAGAATTTAGTGGCTGTCACACTTAGCCACATTTTGGGCACTCAGCTGTCACCTGTGACTCGGATGACCACCATTTTCTACAGTACAAATATAGAGCATCCAACCATCATAAGGCACCTTTCCCTCTGCAGACTTCCTTCTCTTGGTACATACTCTTATTTCTTCCAAGTATTTTTCCCAAGGTCCTCTCTCATCGCCATAGCAACCTAATTTATGCTTTACTAACTTCATCTGGTCGCTCCATGGAGGTCTTAACCTTCCAGATCTGGGCACATTAAAAATGAACAAACAAACAAAACAAGACAACCAGGCGGTGGTGGCACACACCTTTAATCCCAGCACTTGGGAAGCAGAGGCAAGAGGATCTCTTTGAGTTTGAAGACAGCCTGGTCTAAAGAGCAGTTTCAGAAAAGCCAAGGCTATCTGGAAAAACCTTGATTTTAAAAAGAAAAAAAAATCAAGTTCTTTTTAAGTAGTCCAAGCTGATTTGGGGCTCATACTTTTATCTCTCAGAGCTAGAACTACAGACCTGTGCCACCACAGCAGGCTTCAGAAATTCTATTAAAAAATAAAAATAAAACCCCCTATAGTCAGAATCTTCAAGGTCTTGGCTTTGCTTAAGAATAGAAACCACTGTCCACTCGTTTTTGCTTTTTTCCTGTTCCACGGTGAGGCTTCCACACACTTTTCAGGGATGGAAGCAGAGGATGCCGGGATGCAGGTAAGTTGATAAAGGAAGAGTCTGAGTTCTTTTGTCTGCTTCTTTTCTTTGCATCTTTCCCAGTCAGTGGCTCTCAACCTGTGGGTGGAGACCCCTTCGGCAAACCTCTATCTCCAAAAATTTCACATTATGATTCATAACCGTGGCAAACTACCAGTTCTGAAATAACAATGGAAGTAATTTTATGGTTAGGGTCACCACAACATGAGGAACTGGACCAGAGGGTCACAGCATTAGGGAGGTTGAGAACTACTGTCTACATGTGATGTGCACTTGAGTGAGTGCAGGCTATGTGTGTATACGAACGTGTGTGCACATGTGCAAACATGTGGAAGCTGAAGTTGATGTCAGGTGTTTCCCCAGTTGCCCTTTACTTTATTTATTGAGACAGAGCTCTTACTGAACCCAGAGCTCACCAGTTCTGGCTAGTCTACTGTGCCAGCATGCCCCCAGATACCCTGTTTCCACCTCATACTGGGATAACAGCCATTTCTGCTTGGCTGAGCTCTGGCATTTGCACAGTGAGTGCTTTATCCGCTGAGTCATCTCCCAGTTCCCTATCCCTTTTGTGAGATAAGGTCTCAGGTAGCTCAAGAGAGCCTGGAATTTCGGATCCTCTTGCTTCTACCTCTCAAGTGCTGGGATTACAAGTATAAACCAGCACGGTCTGGCTTCTTCAGTTTTCAACATTGAAGGTGAAGAGTTAGATCCCCAGTCCCCGCTGAGAGTTTTTAGTACAGTAACTATTAGCCTGGGTTAGCCCAGTGTCAGAACTCTTCTTACTGTGTGCATCCGAGCAATGTGTGGATTACAACAACATAATGTAGTTTTGAATGTGTGTCTTTTCTTGATTATTGATGTCCAGTCAATGAAATTGCCATGATTATTTACATTCAGGCATTAGTCAGATACTTCTGCCAATATATACATATACTGATATATATATATATATATATATATATATATATATATATATATATATATATATATAT
>JANHMN010000014.1:18783521-18800683 GCA_030674055.1 Rhabdomys pumilio | reverse complement strand
AGAAGAAGAAGAAGAAGAAGAAGAAGAAGAAGAAGAAGAAGAAGAAGAAAAGCCTGATCACCTTTGTCCAGGGGCATCATTTTGATAAATGGTTGATTCCTTCGTGCCGGTAATTTCTGCAAATGCTCGCTGCCTTTGCATACTATTTGAGTCTGGGGTTCTCCTTCAGTGATTCTTGGACCCTAGCAATCCATGTGAGTGAGTGTGGGTGTGTGGAAGCCAGAGGTCAATGTTGTACATTGGGTGTCTTCCTTGCTCTCTTCTCCGCCTTACATTTTGAGCCAGAGTCTCTCACTAAATATGAAGTTTGTCGGTTGGCTAGACTGGCTAGCCAGCAAGTACCAGGGATTCTCGTGCACCCTCACCTAGAAATGGGATTACTGCACCCAGCTTTCTAGGTAGATGTTGGGGATCCAAACACAGACCCTCACACACTTTTCCTACTGATTCATCTACTCAAGCCCATACAACAAGACTTTTTATATAAATAGAGCATAATCTTTTAATCAAGTCTTCTGATGCTTAGAAATTCCCAATTTTGAGACAAGAATATAGCTCAGAGGTGCATGTGCCCAGTATGTGCAAGGAAGGTCCTGAGATTAATCTGTAGAGAGAATATCTTGTGTATTACATGAATGCATCATCTGTCAATTAAAAAAAATACCATAGCCTATAGAAAAGGGTAGACTAGAAGGAGGGACATCCGGTAGGCAGAGAGAATTCTGGGATAGGGCCAGGCAAGGGAAGAGTCACTGGGGAACATGGGAGGACAGAAGCATATTTCCTGAGCAGAGGTAATCAATCACATAGCAGAATGTAGATGAATATAAATGGATTATTAGCTAGTCAGGGAATGAACCTAGCTATATGGCCTAGTTATTTATAAATATATTTTGAGTCTGAGTCATTATTCTGAGAGCTTGAGGCCAAGAGGAAATACTTGCATTTTACAATAATCCCTGATGAATACACACACTCGCGCACACACACACACACACACTCACACACTCACACCATTCTGAATATTAATATACTCTAAGTTACCAACCTTACCACTTAAGTTAGTGCTGAAAAGATCATAAGTCTTTGTCTACTTCAAGACCATAAAGACATCCTCTTTACCTATCAATTTTGCTGTTTTGTTGTTATTTTTTAGAGATTTATTTGTTTATTTACACTGTAGATCTCTTCAGACACACCAGAAGAGGGTGTTCCCCAGCAGAAGCAGACCCCATTACAGATGGTTGCGAGCCACCATGTGGTTGCTGGGAATTGAACTCAGGACCTCTGGAAAAGCAGTCAGTGCTCTTAACCACTGAGCCGTCTCTCCAGCCCTTGTTTTGTTTTTTAATGTTACATTTCCATCTATATTCTGCTGGAATTTATTTTGTGCATCTATGATATTCATCAGCAAGTCAAAAGACGTCACTCGAGCAGTAGAAGGGTGGGTGATCCTGGGAGTTGCAGAGACTTTGACATTTGAATCAACAACAAAAGATGCGCATCCAGAAAAAGATGAAGAACTCCCACCAACCAATACGAGTAATCCAAGCTGAACGTATTGAAATCCAAAATGCTCTCCTTAGGAATTGAAAGTGAACTGTAACCCACAAGCTCATGCTTTGAACACTTAGTCCCCAGCTGGCGTCTGCTATCTGGGGATGTGGTTCGGAGCTTTGGGAGAAGGGGACCCGTCAAAGGAAGTGAGTCACTGCAGCCTTAGGAAGGTTACGAGTGGTCCCCAGTCCTGTCCTCTTTCTCTGTTTCTCATTGGCCACCAATGAACTTTCTCTACCACAGGCTTCATGCAGTTCTACCTCACCTGAGGCCCGAGAATCAAGGACTGTGCGTTGACATCTCTGAATGTAAGTAATAATACAAGTCCTTTATCAGTGAGTTATTTGTGTCACAGCTACATGAAAGTAACCAGTACACTTCCGAATTTTGAGGGGATCATTGACATGATGCTGCTGGTGGAAAATTCCACATTGTATAGTTTTGCCTAGTGAACAAAACTATCTAAAATACTGTGTAAAAGTAGAAGTTAGGTGTGAGAGGGCGCAATTGTAATCTCAGCCTATGCTTTCAGGAGGCTGAGGCAAGAGCATCACAAGTTCAAGGTCAGCCTGAGCTACCAGTGGGATTTTTGCCAGCAGGACTGCATGGTGAAACCCCGTCTTGAATAAGAATGAAGCAAGGGTAGAGGTGGGTCAGTGGGACAACCTTTATTAGACACACAAAGGCCTTGTCTCAGTCAACAGCACGAAAAAGAGAAAAAGAAGAAAGGAAAAGAGGTTGTCCACAAAATCATCTCCAGACTGCGTATAAAAGATACGTGAAATAGAAATGAATCTTATACCTAGACATAGACACAACTCCCAAGATATCTCATTACATATATACAGTTATTCTAATCCTCCTCCCAAATCCGGAACAGTTCCGGATCCAAGCCTTGTGGCTAAGGGTTATGCCACCTTTATAACCAAATAGAAGAGGAACTGAGCTAAATAAAAACTCCACATAAATGACCAAAGAAAATGGCTTTTCTTTTTTATTTTTCTTTTCTTTTGTTTTTCTATGTTGTTTTCTTTCTTTTGTTTTCTTTTCTTTTCTTTCTTTCTTTCTTTCTTTCTTTTTTTTTTTTAGACAAGCCCCCAGCCTCTGCCTCCCAAGTGGTAGGCTTATGGACACATATCACCTAGCCAGGCTTGGGCTCCAAGCTCCATACTTCTGAACATATTAGCTGTATCCAACCAAATGATGGAGTGTGTTGTTTCTGCTCACAAATGCCAACTGTGCAGCTCAAAATCTGAGCTCTGGGGCAGCTGTCAATGTGAGATGCAGTGACATCATACACTTCATATTCATTTTACTTACACAAGCAGGGATGGAGCCAGACATGCATGGGCAGATACATATCAGCTACCTCCCCTGTGTCTGTGGATCCGTGGGTGTAACTCCTGTCAGGATTGATTTCAGACCAGCAGTGCAAAGCCTCTGAGCATGGAGATGGGAGGCATCCTCCAGGGCAGATAGATACAACAGACAGAAGTAACTACGAGAGCATCAGTGGCAGTAAATGTGGGGAAAATAACCCGGAAGTGGTAAATGCTGAGGGTTCACTACCTTCATTTTTTTTTAATATTCAATTTATTCAATTATAACATTTCATAAGTTAACTTTTGACAATGGCTGTGATCAAACCCCACTGCAAAGTTTTTGAAATTTCAGCAATTTGCTATAGATCTAATACTGTAGCAGCCCCCTGGCAGTAACCCCAGGTAATCACTTAGTCTCATCCTGATGATGAAATGGTGCCTATGCCTCATCGCAACCGGTAGTTCCCTGCTATGCTACCATCAGAGAGCAGAAGGGGGAAGAGAGACAAGTTAGCAAGCCCAGCACCCACTGTGTGACAGTCACTGTGCTACGGTTTAGTGGTGGTTGTAATTTCACTTCCTCTCGCATTCATCTCAGAGGAAAGAGATTGAGCCACATCCCACTGGGCCTGCACTTGTCACCACTGCATCCTTATAAGGTGCCTTGAACCATACAGCAGCCGAGATCACTGTAAGGTGCCTCAGGCCATGCCATATATATGGCAGCCTCAATTGTTGTAAGGTGCCTTGTACCGTGCCTTACACATGGCAGCCTCGATGGTTGTAAGGAACCTTGAACCGTGTGCCATACATACAGAAGCAACGGGATTCATATCTGTTGTATGAATAGGCAAATGAACAGGCTGAGAATGAAAAGACTCCTGGGTACACACATTCACAACCATCTAGGGTCTGATCCCTGCAACTGCCTCCTGCCTCCTTTCCTTCCATACCCAAGTACACAGACATCAACCAGATTTAACCGGCTGCCAGGCAAAAATTGTGCTGTTCCTTGAACCTACGAGGACCTTCTGCCATGCTTCCTTCTCAGGTCAGGTTTCCCTAGAAACAGATTAAGAGAGAGATTTTAGCACGGGCCGTCTGTTGATGAGTACTCTTGGGAATAGCTGCCTAAGAGAGAGAAGGACATGGCAGAAAGAAATCTCTAGTGTGTGGCAGTGGGAGGCTCTGTGAGGATGGAGAGAGTTCTGGAATTGTCTTGACAGAGGCAAGGGGAGGGACCATTCATCCTCACTTTGAGTGACGCAGCTGCCTTCCTAGAGGGACTCAACCACAAGACATTAGATATAACACTCCAGACCTCTAGAGAGTGCCTCTGGGCTGCAGGCAGATTTGGACTGCCTACCTTCCTGTCCCATCTGCCAGCTTCGTGGCTGACTTCCTGTGGCATCTAGAACAGGTAGCACTGTATTAAAAATGCCTGAGGACTGGCTTCTCTACCCCTACCAACTCACCTGTGTCTTCCTGACACCATCCAATACCTAGCTGGACCAGAGTAGACCACACATGAGAGTCTGACTCTGTGTACCACTAAACTTTCAGAGCCAGGCATGGCAGCTCACACATAACACTTAGGAGGCTGGAACAGAAGAGCTACCTATCATGGTAAGACTGCCCTGAGCACACACAGTAAATAGTAGGCCACCATGAACTATAGAACAAGAACCCTGTCTAAACAAACCAAGAAACAAACAAATCATTCTTATTGCTGAACAACATCCCCAGTCCTTGATTTCTAAGACAAGCTCTAACCTAGCCAAAGCTGGCCGTGAACAGAAGTCCTCTTGCTTTAGCTTCTAAGAGTTGGGATGGCAGACATATGCCACCACCTGCATACCACAAGAACCCCATGTATCCAGTTGGGGACTTGCTTTAAGTAGGCACAAGCAAGGGCGGTCCCACACACACCCAACAGAGACCAACTTCTTGTTGATGGCATTGTGAGAGCCTTGAGGTCTGCTGCTGCTCCAGCTCGTGAGTTCCTCCTCTTCACAGGCTGCTCTGAGAGCTGTCTGATTGAGATGCTGCAAGAGTTGAACAACCACAAATCTACATGTCCTGACTTAGCATTTCCTCTATTCCATCCTCTCTCTCTCTCTCTCTCTCTCTCTCTCTCTCTCTCTCTCTCTCTCTGTGTGTGTGTGTGTGTGTGTGTGTGTGTGTGTGTGTGTGATTTTCTTCTAGGGCCCTGCAGCTGCTAGAGGAAAGGAAAAAAAACATACAACAGAAAGATGCTCTGCCTCCTGCGTTATTATTATTACATTAATATACTATTATTATAGTACATTATAACCATGAGCTTCCAAACAGCAGCCCATGCTATGGAGACAGTAGAGCTGGCCTCAAGTCTGCAACAAGGCAAAAGACCTCATAGGATAAAGATGTAAGCTGGTGTGATGACCAGAGGTAAAGGACCAGCGCTCTGCACATTCCTGCTGTTTAGCTCTCCACAGAGAATGCCATTATTGCTCTGAGCATGTAGTTTGGGCCCTCAAATGTCAAAAGGTCACCCATTAGACACTTGTCAGGGAACGTGAAGGACCTGTGGTTTCCATTTGGCCTCAGCTCCTTCCAAGTTCCTAAAATACAACTTAAGCAGTGTTTACCATCTTGACGCGCAAGGCAGAGGTGTTGTCTGCAGCAAAGCTAACAGTGCTCAGTGATGAGACCTCCACCCTGGGACAAAAGCAAGTGAAGGAACGGGCTGGGCTGGGCTGGGCTGGGCTGGGCAGGGCTGGGCTGGGCTGGGCTGGGCTGGGCTGGGCTGGGCTGGGCTGGGCTGGGCTGGGCTGGGCTGGGCTGGGAGCCCCTACGTGATAGAGCACTCACTCAGCATGATCAAGGTCTTGAGTTCGAATCCCAGCACAGAAAACACAATTTCAAATTATACAGCAGTAAAAGCAAAGGAAGCACCATAGCTTTACAAACTACAGACCTTCATTCCCCATAGAAAGCAGAGACAGAAGAGTGAAGAAGCAGGAAGAAGCAGGAATAGGAGAATTCCCGAGGATGAGAAATAATCTCCCTTTCTTCCTAGGGTCACATATAACATGACATTCCTGTTGACATTCCTGTTGAACTCTCTCTCTCTCTCTCTCTCTCTCTCTCTCTCTCTCTCTCTCTCTCCCTCCCTCCCTCCCTCCGTGTGTGTGTGGTGTGTGTGTGTGTGTGTGTGTGTGTGTGTGTGTGTGTGAATTGAGTCCTTGCATGCTGGGAAAGTGTTTTACCACTGGGCTCCATCCATCCCCAGCCCCACTACTGAGATTCTAATTTGTGTGGCGGCCAGGGTTTGCCTTCTCATTTCCCAGTGTGGAATCCGTGTTCAGGGCAGCTGAGCAACTACACCCAGCTGAGCTGCAGAGGGCTAGATATAGACCTCAGATGGCTGTGTTCCAAGATCGTTTATTCATTCACCAAACACGTAAATATCAAGCTGGGCATGGTAGCAAATGCCTGCGGAGGCAGGAGGATTGACAGTTCCAGGCCAGCCTGGCCTGCATACCAAATGACTGTCTCAAAAAACAAATAAGGAAAGTAAATATCATGGATCAGAAGTAGACGTAGGAACCAATCGAAAATAAAACAGGTGTGGACCCACTCCTCAAGAAGTCTGCATGATAATGGAGAAAAACAGCCGATAAACGCCAATTTAAAAACAAGGCTCTACAATGATACCCAAAGCACAAAACAGGGAGAACTCAGTCAGTGGTCATAAGACATGAAGGTGTCTCATTGTTCAGTCTGCACAGTGTTTTGCTTTGGGGTGTCCCTTGTCCCACTAAGAGATGACTGTGAGATGAGATGCTGGGACTCATCCAAACGGTGTGATAACTGTCCCACAGAAATACTTCATGTCTTCAACTCTGCCACAGTGGACAGTCACAACAAATTTATTTAAAGATATGGGCAGGCTTTGCTTGTCTTTTTTTTTTTTTTTTTTTTGAGATTATATTGCCCAGGCTAGTATCACACTCAGGGAGCCAAGTGTTCTTCTTGCCTTAGTCTTTTGAGTAGCTGGGACCACAGCTGTGAAGCATGTCTGTCTATTTGACTTTATATTTGACTTGATTGTAGAATTGGAAAATATTTCATTCTCTTAAATAGAAGTAGTCCATTAACTCAAGTATGAAAAGGTTAGGGTTTTGTTTGTTTGTTTGTTTGTTTGTGTTTTGAATTTCTTTGGCGGCTAAAGTTTTTGCTAGCTTGCTAGCTACCTAGCTAGCTAGCTAGCTTGCTTGCTTGCTTGCTTGCTTGCTTGCTTGCTTGCTTGCTTGCTTGCTTGCTTGCTTTTTGACTCTTTAAGACAATGTCTCACTAAGTATCTCAGACTACTTAGGCTGGAACTGAACTGACTATATAATAGTTCAAGTCTGCTGCAAACTCAATCTTCCTCTTCCTGCCTCTTCCCCTCAAGTGCTAGGATTATGGGTGCACGCAGCTAAGTATTTTGTTTTATACATAGGCAGGAAAAAAAAGGTTTGAAGAAACAGGACAAAACCATGAGAGGGTAAGTATGTGGTCTGTGTGGTGGTGTGTGACTGTTTATATAGAGACTGGAGCAGAGGGAACTTTACTCTGGTTGCTATAGAAAGTGAGCTATTCTGAGACATTTGGCTTTTGTGTCTCACACCCCTTACCTCTGAGAAAGTCAGATAAGCTGCTTGGTTTTGTTTGTTTGTTTTGTTTCGTTGTTGTTGTTTTCTGAGACAGGGCTTCTCTGTGTAGCTCTGGCTGTCCTGTAATTCACTTTGTAGACACGGCTGGCCTCCAACTCAGAGGTCTGCCTGCCTCTGCCTCCTGAGTGCTGGGATTAAGGGCATGAGCAACTAACTGTTTCTGCTTCTTGACATAAACTTCGGTGTGGGTACCATTTTTGACTCGTAGCTTATCTTTGGGGCCCTGTGCAGAAGCCCTGTCCTCCTGCCCTTCACCCCAAATGGCAACCTGTGAGTTTCCGTGAGCCGATGTCTAGCTGTCTCTACTAGAGCCTCTGCTGGTTTGCTCTTCCAGCCTGTGGATCTGTATGTGTAGCTCTAAATCCAAAATCACAACAAGCAACGCTCTGCTGAGCCATAGCCCGGGTCACTGTGCAAGCCACACCCTGTCCCTCAAGATCCCATGTGCAAGAATCTCACCGCTGCTGAGTAAGCTTAGTGCCTATTGAACAGTCCTGCACTTCCAAAAACCTGAGAAGTGTGGGTGTTAAAACCTTAGGGAAAAAACTGCCCAGGTGTTGTGCTGCACATCAGAGACAAATTTAACTCTGTCTCAAAAAAAAAAAAAAAAACAAAAAAACAAAACAAGAATAACAACAAATCCTAACTTGGAGGGAAACAAGATCCAATATGAATTACAGTCTATCTAAATTGAAAACTGGTTGCATATTTAAGGCTCTCCTAATACCCATTTGGTCATGATAATATGCATCAATATCTTTTTATAATTTTAATCAGCATAAGTATGCAGGCTTCTATCTTTTATTTTCCACTCTACACAGTAAATTTCCACTTATTACTTTTGTTCCCATATGTTATTCTTACAGCCTTACAAGCCTTGAGCAAGCTGCTGTCCATTGTTTATTTTATTGTTCCTTTCCATTGTGGAGAAGTACAATTGCTAGAAAATGTTCACACATAATTTATAAAGCCCTGTAAAGAGCTCTGATGAAAATTTTTCTTCCCTCTCCTCTCCTTTTGCTTTGTTAGAAACATTCCACAAAGTAAAGTACCAAGTCACTGGGTACCGACAGTTTTATAGCCCTTATTAAATGTGCTAGACCAAGACAGCTGTGGTTACACGTGCATATAATCCCAGAATGTGGGAGGCTGAGGCAGGAGGATGAATGCAAGTGTGAAGTCAGGCTGTGCGACACTGCAAAAGTCTTATCTCAAAATCTAATAACAACGTCAAAAATAAAACAGCAAAAGTAGCAAAAAATCTTGAGCAGTGGTTCTCAGCCTTCCCAGTGCTGCAACCCCTTAATACAGTTCCTCCTGTGGTGGTGACCCCCGACCATAAAATTATTTCTGTTGCTACTTCTAACTACAATTCTGATACTGTTATAAATTATAATATAAATATTTTTGGAGACAGAATTTTGCCAACCCACAGGTTGAGAACTGCTGATCTAGGTAAATAGGTTTATTAGAAAGTTTAAAAAAGAAAAGAAAAGAAAAGAAAAAGATAGAGCCAGTTCACAGAACTGGATATTCATTAAAGGGTGTGGACTTCTTTTTTTAGATCTCCTTCTGAACGTGACCCTACCTATGTAAGAGATAACATTGCATTCAAACTGGAGGACTCCTTCCTTTTAATACCAATTCAGTTTTTAAAAATTTATTTATTCTTCTCTCATACATTACACCCCAAGCATAGTTTCCCCTCCTCTACTCATTCCCTCTCTCCCAGATCTACTTCTCCTCTGTTTCCCTCCAGAAAAGAGCAGGCCTCCCGGGATATCAACTGAACACAGCATAGCAAGTTACTACATTAAGACCGGGCTCAAAATCTCAAATCAAGACTGGACGAGGCAACCCAGGAGGAGGAGATGGGTCCCAAGAGCAGACAAGAGTCAGAAGCAACCCCCACTTTCACTGTTAAGAGTCCCACAAGAACACCAAGCTATACAATCATAACATACAGACAGAGGACCTACCTCAGACTCATACAGGCTCCGTGATTATCCATTCAATTTCTGTGAGCTCCAGGAGCCCTGCTTAGTAGGTCATGTTCTCATGGTGTCCAACACCCCTCTGGCTCCTACGACCAATCCTTCCTCCCCCTCTTCCAAGGAGCTCCCCAAGCTCTACCTAATGTCTGGCTGTTAGTTAAGACCAATTCTTAAAGCCACTCTTTGGCACCATTAGTAGGCACAGTATATTTAATCTCGTCACTCACAAACCACACTATGGTCCTACATGAGCCCGTCTTTTGCCTGAACACCTCTGCAGTGCTCTCTCCCAAGAACTGCCGGGCTTGCTCCAGGCCTTCAGCCAGATTTCTGCTCAGACAAGATCATAACAGAGCCTTATACTTCAGCCTATTTAAAATGTCCTTCTGCTCCACCTGTCACCTCAATGTGTATAGGTAGTTCTTTTCATCACCTGGTTCAATACGTACTTATTTGGAATTCTGTGTCTCTTCTGTAGAGTTTTCATGTCATGAGAACAAAGAGTTCTGTTTCTTTCATTTGTGCCTTAGCTAGGGTTTTACTGCTGTGAACAAACACCATGAACAAGGCAAGTATTATAAATAACATTTAATTTGGGGATGGCTTACAGGTTCAGAGGTTCAGTCCATTGTCCTCAAGACAGGAACATGGCAGTATCCAGGCAGGCATGGTGCTGGAGGAGCTGAGAGTTCTACATCTTCATCTGAAGACTGCTAGCAGAATACTGACTTCCAGGCAGCTAAGATGAAGGTCTTAAGCCCACACTCACAATGGCACACCTATTCCAACAAGGCAACACCTCCAAATAATGCTACTCCCTGGGCCAAGCATATACAAACCATCACAATTTGCTTCTCTATTCCCAGTGCCATGAAGGTACCCAGCACACTGTAAATGTTCAATGACTATTGTAGATGAATGAATGAGTGGGTGAATAAAGAGTTAAGTTTCAGACTTACATCATTAATCATTCCCCACTCTGTAAAGCAACCCTGAAAAGCCCTGTGGGGATCTCTGGTGAATCTTAAAAGTCTAGCAATCATGGTCTTGGGTTCTTTTAAGACTCTAGCAGACCTAGAAGGGAGTCTGTTGGGGATTGGTTCTAATGCTTTGTCATCATTTGCCTCCCAAAATTACATGGGAATCTACATGTCCAGACTCTGAGGGTCCCTGTCCACAATTGTTTTTTGATTGATCAATAAAGTTACTAACAACCAATGACTGGGAAGGGAGATGGAGGAGGGACCATTAGATTTCCTAGACAAGGGACAAAGGGAAGAGGAAGGAGCAGAATCGCCATGATGGGAAGCAGACAGATCAGTCTTAAGAGCCCACCAAAATGTAAGAATCAGGGAAAGTGGTCCCAGGGCCCACTCCCCAGACTGGGTCTGGGGTAGTAGAAATGAAATATAGATTTAACAAGAATTAGCCTAGGAACGTTGGAAGGGAGTTAGACACATGGAGGTTCAGCAGTGGCCCAACCACTGAGCGAGTTAAGGCATATCAAAATATGAAGGTTGCATGTGTTTATCTTTTCATTCTCAAATCCAGAGAACTCTGACGGGGCGAGAATCCTGATCACCTCCCAGGAGCTCAGAGTAGTTTAACGATTTACCACTACAGGAGTCAGCTCAGCGACAGAGCACAAAGCTCTGGATTTGGGTCTTGGCAGCACAAGGGAACAAGAAAAACTCCAGTGGAATGAATGGCTGCTTGCTCATTTGATTTGAAAACATTGCAGCCTCTATTAAATTCCCCACAGCTCAAATTTCAAGCCATCAAAACTCATGATTTGGCCTGATTCCAAGAGATAAGCAGGTGACCTGGGCAGCTACTGCTGGGAATAGCCACTAAGGACATTGTGTTTCTTCTGTCTGACCATTGGCATCAGTGAGCCAGACATGAGCCCTGACGGCTCTGAAATCCATTCCTCAATGCCAAGTGTTACTACTGCTCCCCGGCTATGGCTTGCCTCTCTTGGGAAAGCTACCCACCACTGCGATCACTGGCAGTGCCACCCCTACAGTACTTCTGTGGGTCATGGCCCTCAAAGGATTACATAACCGAAAGTGGTAGGTCATGAAAGTTGTAGCAAAATAGAACAAGGTTTCTGAATGCACAATGGCCCAACTTTAACTCACAATCAGATATGCAGCAAAACTGAGGAGTTTCTGGTATCATTCACCTGTGGGGCATCCTGTGACTGGATGGAAGCCCAGGTGCTGGACTAGGCCATGTGTACTCTGCACTACAGCTGTTATAGCCATTGTCCTGCCACACGAAGCCGAGGAACACTGCCCCCAAAAGCCTGGGCTCAGATTCGAGGCTACTGCATGCTCTGAATTGCAGGGATTTTACTGTTCATGTGAGCTTTCTGCTCTTACAGAAGCACTGGTTTAATTCAAGAAAATGTCTTTGCCTTTTCCTAGTTTTCTCATTACGTAGGTATCAGAACAGCTTATCTTTGAAGTGGATAATGCTAGAGTATTTGATTTTAAAAATGCTACTTGAATCATTGACCTGAGTTTCGTGAATTCTGGTTTGGAATTACTGTTGGGGTGTATAGTGTCTGCTCGTCCTCACCTACCTAAGGCATTCTCTGGTTGGCTTTAATAAAAATCTGATGACCAATTAGCTACACAGGAAGTGGAAGGCGGGACTTCCTGGGAGGGAGACAGGAACTCTGAGAAGAAGAGGAAAGCTTTGTGCCAGGAGAGATGACAGGAAAGACTGATATGACTAAGAGTCTGGAAGGTATAGCTAGCCTTTGTGGCTGGCTGGGACTAGCTGGTCAGGGTAATTTAGATGAGCTGGCTGAGAGTTTGCCCCGCTAAGGCCTAAGCTTTGAAATAGTACAAAGTCTCTATGTGGTTGTTTGGGGAACTAGCTGGCTAAGGAATAACTGCTGTCATGTTCATTCTCAGCACTAATGAGTATTCATTTTACAGATTAGGGTGAAATTCCCAACCATTTCTGAAATGGTCCTGAACACACTCCTGCTACTTCTTACTACATATTTCTGTGAAGCAGTATTTTCAGTGTTGGTAATTACAAATCAAATCGACTGGCAAATATGAAAAGACTTTACATACTACAGTGTCAGATTCTTAATGAAGACTTCAGGCTGTGCTTGTGTAGATGTATGTGCACATGAACGTGGAGACCAGAGGCTGGTGTTGAGTCATTTCTTCAGTTGCTCCATACCTTACTTTTTAAGACAGGGATTCTCACAGAACCCAGCACTCAGCAACTTGGCTAGACCAGCTGAACAGCAGGCCCCAGAGATCCTCCTGCCTCATCCTCCCAGTGCTGGAAATACAGGTACATGCTACCATGCCCAGATTTTACACAGAAACCAGGGATTGAACTCAAGTCTCCATACTTAGGTGCCAAGCACTTTACCAACTAAGCCACAAGATTTAATTTTTGTGTAAAAACATACCAGGGCATCAGTCTCATTAACGTGCTGATTTGCCTCTGTCTTTAAAAACTGATAAAAATTACATGCATTCTAAAGAGTTATTTTAAAGTAAATTTCTTTTGAGGCAAAAGGAGGTCATAAGTAGAGAAAGTTTAAGAAGTCCGCCCCAGAGTAATAAATACCAGCCACTTGGTCTTTATTCTTCATATTTTCTTTCATGTCTATGTGCTATGGTGTGCATGCATGCCTGCCTGTTCACATGTGTGGGCACATGTATGTGTGCATGTGGAGGTCTGAGGTGGACATCAGATGTCTTCCTCAGTTGCTCTCTAGTTTCTATTTTGAACCTAGAGCTCAGTTTGACTGGTTTAGCTAGTCAGCTTGCTCTGAGAATCCTCTCTGCCTTGCCAGTGCTGGGGACTGGAGTTGGTCTTCATGTTTGAATTGACCACTAAGTCATCTCCAGCCCTGTCACTTGATTTTTCCAGGAAAGTTATGATTATTATCTTAATTTCAGAAACACTTCCTCCTGAATATTTATATCATATATCCACACCTTGCCACCCAGGATACTGATTGCTATCCCAAATGGCCTTTCTGTTTTCTCCTCCTCTTTCTCTTCCTCCTCTTCCTCCTCCTCCCCACTTCTCTCCTCCTTCCTCCTCCTTGTCAGGTGCATAGCCACAGAACAAATATATCTCTAGCCACTCTTGTAGACTCAGGCAGTCCAGTGTCTAAATTTTAGCAAAGGAGAAATGTCATATATAACTTCCAGGAAGGGCAAGTTGCTCAGAATATAGAGATTGCAGCTGTCTCAGGGATGAGAGAGTCCTCATGTACATTAAGTGATGCTATGTGACCTTGATTCCTAATTTTAAATTATTGGTTGAATAAAGATGCCGAGAGTCTATAACGGGGCAGAAGAGAGGTAGGTGAAGTTTCGGTTCCCAGGCTTGGGGTCAGAAGATAACCATGAGAAGAAAAAAGAGGGAGGCAGGGAAAGCCACCATGGAGTAGGTGAGCTATGGAAACATGGTCATGAGGGCTGGCCAATTGGAGTAAGAGCTGGCCAGATAGAACATGGCAAGTTATAAATCAGAGTTATTGATGGGGAGGTAGATTCTAATAGCTTAGAGGGTAGATGTCTGTCCAGCTTTAGTATATTAAAGGCATATTATAAATATAAAAGTTGTGTGTCTTTTATCTGGGAACTAAATAATCAAAGGTGGGGTAGAAACCCTTGAGTGAGATTAAATAAAGACTCTAACACAGGATGCCATTTTGAAAGCAAATCTGTTCACTATTTCCAAGTAGACAGTGTCATTTCTGTTATGAGGATATAAAAACGATGTTCCTCTTTCCTTACATAGAAATAAACAAGTACTTAAAATATCTTATGATGATTTTCTTGTTTGAGATAAGGCCTCTAGGTTAACCAGGATGTTAAAATCCTGGGATCCTGTAAATTGTGACCTTGTGTATTTTCTTACTTGATTCTTCATACTTACCTTCTGCCAGAAAAAGCAAATTACTAAACCTGAGAAACTCAATATTGCACATGCTGAAATAAAGCAGAACTCCCTGAAGACAGTTGCAACTTTAAAACAATATACATAAGTATATATGTTATACATAGAAGGCACTCTGAAAGTGTAAGTGCAGTCTTAGAAGTTGGGCATGGTGGTGCATGCATGCCTTTGATCCTAGCACTCTGGAGGCAAAGGCAAGAGGAACTCTGTGAGTTCGAAGCCAGCCTGATGTACATAATTAGTTCCCGGACAGCTAGGCTGCAAGTGCCCACAGAGATCAGAAGTGGTGGATGCCCTGGAGTTAGAGTTAGAGGTGCTTGAGAATGACCAGACACGGGTGCTGGGAACTGAACTCTGGTCCCCTGGAAGTGTAGTCAGCGCCCTTAAGTGTGAAGTTCAGCTTTACATACCTTTAAAAATGGCTTTAACGAGCACTAATGATCTGCGTACATACAGTGGGCATGTAGCAGGTTTCACGTACTTCCTCCCTCCACCAGTGTTGGTTTTATTAGAGGACATAGAGCCAGTATCTGTTGGAAAGCTTGAGCTACATTTCCAGATATAATTACAGCCAACTCTGCCAGCTTAGGCACATGGAACACTGGTGGGACCGTGTATGTGCTTATATGTGCTCCTTCAAACCCAGGGTCCAACAGGTAAGTGAGCACCATCACAGGGATGCAGTGGCAAGAGGAAGACAGGCTCTGCTGTCTCACAACCTTGTCTCAGGGCCCAGAACTGAATGCTGGTGACCTAAAGTCATCATGTAGTAGGCTTTGGAGACTTTCTTTTGTATGTTTGCCCAGCTGTATTGACTCAGCATCCCCAGCCTGTCTGTCCTTCAAGGACAGCTGACCAATGCTGTGCTAGCTGATGCCTGCAAGTCAAAGGCACACCGAGAGACATTTCTAGTCTCTTGTTAGCATGTTGGTACCAGCTGCCTCCATATTCACAAAACTTTTGCAACAAGCCTTCAAGAGTCTTGCGGGGATTTTGTGCTTCACTTGGTACCAATTGTCTTGACCCTGGTGAGCGGCTGTAGCCAACACATCTCTGAAAGCATTATAAAGATTTGTTTAGCATACCTAAGGTTGGGGGTTCCATCTCTATCACAGCAAAATAAATAAATGCATTTGAACAGGAACAAGAAAGACCAGTAGGTCCCTTGTTTATAACCTGGGAAAGGTGATTGTCATGTACAGTTGGGAGAGAAACCGCTGCTGGTCCACCAAATTCTGGTGAGTCTGCAGAACTAAGCCTACTGTATTTCACCTTGTCATTGGTTCCGCCATGCTTTCTACAGCTCGGCCACACGAGACTTAGAGTTTTCCAACACTTTTCTCCCCGTCTATGTGTCTATCTTTTCCAACTCACCCTGCACGTGGACCCACTCATATGTAACTACGCATGTAGACCACTTGCTGTGCGCTATCCCAGCCAAGCTATAATACCTACTCAGACTGAAGGAACTTTTTCAGGCACTAATACTGTATCTAGTGTCCCCACTAAACGCTCTCTGGGTGCCTTGGACTTCCCCCGTTCTCCCCTCTTGTTCACAATTGTTTATTTGGTGTCTGTCTTGCCTGTTGAGTGAAGCTTATGAGGGTAAGAACTTCTGTCTAGTCAGTAATATTTGGTGGAGTCGGACCAATATTCATGGAGTGATAGCCAGGGATGTTGGCATACCTTTAATCTCAGCACAGAAGAAGCAGGCCGATTCCATAAGTTTGAGGCCAGTCTGGTCTACATAATGACAATCTATCTCAAAAAAAAAAAAAAAAATGGAGTGAGTCATTTTGGATATCATGCTATCTGGACAATGTATTTTTCATTTAAGAAGATTGTGTGGCCTCTGACACCCTCCATGTCAGGCAGTACAAAATGCTCTAGAGTTGTTCCAGTTACACTGAAAAAATTGGCCTTGCATCCCCATAGGTAGGAAATGTTCAGGGTACATGCCTTTGAAAAGACTTGGGGAAGGACAATAAATGACTGAGGGGCTGGCAGGAAGGGACTGAGGCCCCATGGCACATCGGGTAACAAGGAGGTTCCTAGGGAGGCCATGTGGGCGGGGATGGGGTGGGGTGGCACAGTCTTCCTCCTGTATACACTCCAACTTCTGACTCCCCCACCTCACCTTGATCTGCCTCAAAAGATCCCCCCTTTGTCATGCTCAAACAGTAAATATGAGATTATGTTTGCTGATTTGGCTTGGCAACAAGATCTCACTCACTCTGACCTTTCCCCACACTGTAGTGAAGAGCAAGGATGAATTCAAAGTGAATCACACAGGTTTCCTGTGAGGAAACCTTACTTTATTGAGAAACAACTAAGTGTTGCTGCCTAAAGGGGCAAGGACATGTGTTCCAGCCATGCTCCCTAAGAACTACCCAAGCCCAGAGCCTTCCTGGCAGCAGAGGAGAGGCAGGAGAGCCAGCTCTGCTCCCAGGAGCTGCAGAGGAGTCGGGTGGGCCCTCGGGTTTGTATTGTTAGCTGAATCTGGTGAAGGAACTGGAGACCTTCAAGTTACCTTGTTCATGGTGAGCTGCTTTTAGAACATTTGGCCACTAAGGAAAAGTGTGCTAGCCCCATGGTCAGGCTTTGTGGGCACCCAGGATGTTGTCTAGAGGAGAGAGATAGCC
>JANHMN010000014.1:18770680-18783511 GCA_030674055.1 Rhabdomys pumilio | reverse complement strand
ATGGCCAGGCTTTGTGGGCACCCAGGATGTTGTCTAGAGGAGAGAGACAGCAGAGGAGCCTTTAGCAGCTCTTTCACCTGAGCCTCAGTTTCTGAGACATTTTCTGGACTTTTGAGGTTAGAGTTTCTCCACCATTAGGATGGCTCCTCTTTCTTCCATTCCTCTTTTCCCACATCTGTCTTTTTTGACCAGGCTCCCTCTGTAATCCTCCTCTCTGCCTCTTCATTCTTTTAGGTTTCCTCAGTGGTTCCTTTCTCTAGTTCCATCCAGGATAGGTTTCCCTCTAGTGAAGTCCCAACATGTGGGATTTAATAGGCTCAGCTTGTGGGATTTAATAAACGGTGAACTACTTTTGGATTAGGGTCTAAATTCTGGCTTACCCAGTAAATTTACCTGAAGCCACCTATGAGGTTGTCTTAGTTAAGGTTTTACTGCTGTGAACAGACACCAGGACCAAGGTAATTCTTATAAGGACAACATTTAATTGGGGCTAGTGTACAGGTTCACAGGTTCGGTCTATTATCATCAAGACAGAAACATGGCAGCATCCAGGCAGACATGGTACAGGAGGATCTGAGAGTTCTACATCTCTGAAGAACTGCTAGCAGAATACTGGGTTCCACAGGGTTAGGAGGAGTATCCCATTGTCCATCCTCACAGTGACACACTTCCTCCAACAGGGCCACACCTCCTCATAGTGCCACTCCCTGGGCCAAGCGTATTCAAACCCCCACAGAAGTTATGTGGTATAATTCATTCATCACACGACAGTCTCTGTGCTAGCATGGACAATCTACCAGTGAAACAAAAACACAAGACTTTGCTTTTGTAAATTCCGCCTTCTAGTAGGGCTGGAAGTTCTGACAAGAAACAAAACAGAAAGCAGAACATGGGGTTGAGGCTAAGCAATGTGATGGAAGAAAACAGGCCAACATAGGGGGTGTGGGGAGTGCCTGGAACACACTGCATATGTCAATCTCTCTCTCCCTCCTCCACCCTTTCCCCACCTTCTCTCTCTCTCTCTCTCTCTCTCTCTCTCTCTCTCTCTCTCTCTGTCTCTCTCTCAGCACAATCTCCTCAGGTAGCCTTGGCTGACTTAGGACTCACTGTAGACTAGACAGGTTTAAACCTACAACCGTCTTCTTGTCCCTGACCACAGAGTCCTGGGATTCCAGGCTCTGCCATGCCCTGCTTTACTATCCAGGAAGAAGTTGGGAAGGGCCATATGAGTGCAATTGTGACTCACGCAGAGAGGATGACAAGCCTGGAGGGCCACTAAGCATGGGCAGAGGTTATAACATAACAGCAGCACTCACTGGCGTGGTCAGCACCAACACTCATGGAAATGCATCGGCCTCTGGCTCTCAAAGACAATAAAAAAATGAACGTCTACAGATGCCAAGCCCAAAATATTACAGTTGACACACAGTGGAACACCCTGATCTGCATGTCTAACCCTTTCCCGGTTGAGAGTGTGGTTTATCTAGGTACACCCTCATTCACACCCAGCCTTCCTAGCCTCCACCCCCAACCCCAACTTCCTCCTAGCTCTTCCTTCTGCCTGGAATTGCTTCTCATTCTCTGACTTTTCCCCCAAAAGTTAAGCCAGGAGCCTACCTCCTCTATGAAACCCTCTTACGTTTGCCCAAGCAGAACCTTCCACGGCTTGCTACGTATTCTCAAGGTAATTTTATTTGCTTACTTGCCTGCTTGCTTGAGGCCACGTCTCACACTCTCCCCAGGTTGGCCTTGAATCTAGGATCCTTCTGCTCCTGTCCTCTGAGTGCTGATATTACACACATTGGTCACCACACCCAGACCCTCCCCTGAGTACCCTTCCTCTGCATTTTTCAGGTCACCGGGAGAGAGTGCTCAAGGTCCGCCAGCTCCCAAGGATCAGGGTTAAATGATACTCTCAATCCCTAACAGCATATGGGCTTGGGCCTTGGGGAGGGGTAGACTAAGCAGGCTAGGAACCTCGGGAAGGGAACTCCTTCTCTGAGGCTACAATTGGTCAGCAGCCCTGCTGAGTAAATGCTTTCCAGTATAGTCACTTGGTTTTTGTTTTTGTTTTTGTTTTTTTTTCCCCCCCTTTGGAACACAAGTACCACATTCCAATAATTAATTAACCCCTCACCTATGCTCTGTCAGGAAGCCCAATAAACTCTTTGGTTCTCTGCAAGGGTGACTCATGCTTCCATTTGTCAGACCTTAGAAGAAGTTCACAGTGCTTATGTCTTTCCCTGGGAAGGAGTTCTAGCAACCTGGGCCTAAGCACATGGGAGAGATGAAAAATGACCTCCTGAGCCAGAGGTCACCAAGTTGATCACATAACGAGGAAAAGGACTGGCTTAGCAGAGGAGTTGCTGGGGAGGCTGGGAAATGATACTGGTAAAATGAGTATCATATCCCCAAAGTCCTTGTTTCTTCAAATACAAGGTGTAGCCATTATCTTCAGAGCACTGAAGACTCAGTGCGGATCTGAAAGGCGAGTGTCAGGTCATCAGCCTTGCTCACAAAAATCACTCTGGCTGCTGCGCAGAAACTCTAAGTGAGAAGTAGAGACCAGGACAGAAAGCACCACTGCAGAGAGCCAAGAGAGAAGGGGGATGACCTAACAGTTTGAATAAGAATGGTCCCCAAGGCTCTAACATTTGAATGTTTGGTTCCCAGTTGGTGCACTGTTTAGGAAGGATTAGGAGGTGTGGCTTTCTTATAAGGGGTGTGTCAGTAGGGAAGGGCTTTGAGATTTCTAAGATGGGCGCAGTCTCACTCAATCTAACTCTGGCCTGTGGATCAGGATGGAGGTTCCCAGCCACTTCCCCTAGCACCGTGCCTGCCCTCCTGATGCCATGCTCCTCGCCATCATAGAAACAGACTAACCTTCTAAAACTATAAGCTCCAATCATGTTTTCACTCATAAGTTGCCTTGGTCACAGTGTCTTGTCACAGCAATAGGACAGTAACTAAGACACGGAGAGAAGTATGGACTCTGGAAAGGTGTTTACACATTAGCATCCTCAAGACGGAATGACAAACCAATGAGAAAACAAGAGACTCAAGAATGCTGAGGCCCCTCTGACAGGAGGACCAGAATGGATGCTCAGGTCATTAACTGCAATGGGGGTAGGAGGGAAAGCACGGGCAGGGGTGGGAGGAGAGGAGCAGATGGAATCAGTTTTAGCCAACAAGGATAACTCAGAGGTATGGGCTACCTGACCCTTTTTAGAGATCTCTGGGAAAGAACCGGTGACTTTAAGAACAAAGAAGGGAGAGCAGAAGTAATCAGTGCCACAAAAATGCCTGAGGCCAGCCTCGGGTACATAGTAAGTTCTAGGTCAGCCTGGGCTGTAGTGTGAGCTATCCTAAAACAAAATAACACAACTACAAAAAGAAACCACCCAAGAACAACAACAATGGTGAAAGTTAACATGGAGCTAGACAAGTCAGCATGGCAGAATGGAGAGCCACGTGCAGGAGTGAAGCTGCCCCACCACGTACACAACGGGAGGAGGGAGGAGGCAACATGGGTGTCTGCACTGGATATTTTCCTATTGCTGTAATAAAACACCATGACCAAGGCAACTTATAAAAAAAAAAGTGTTTTATTGGGTTTACCATTCCAGAGGGTTAGAGTCCACAGTGGTGGAGGAAAGACCTGATGGCAGGAACAGCTGAGAGCTCACATCTCAAGCTGTAAGCAGGAGGCAGAGAACAAACTAAAGATGGCAGGAGGCTTTTGAAACCTCGTACTGGGGGAAGGGTGTCCCCAAGATACAACTTCTTTAATAAGGCCACACCTCCCAATCCTTCTAAAACAGTCCCATCCCATCAGACAGAAACTAAGTATTTAAACTCATGAGCCCATGGGGCCATTCCCACTCAAGCCACTGAAGCATCCTTGGCCAGGGGAATCCTGCCTCTCCCTGCCCCACTGGTCTCTGACTCAGTCCATCAGTCAGTATCTCACCCTCGGATACCGCACTCACTGATCATTGTGACCCAATGTCGGTCAAGCTTCCTGTTCCTTGTGTTTGAGGGAGTTGTGAGGATAAAGGCACTTAGGTGTGCACCTGCTCAGAACAGTGCCTGGTGTGTGGTGAATGCTTTAAAGTGCTCACTAGCACTCACAACAGGCTGTGATCACATGACCAGAAATGCCATGTTTACCTGGAGTTTCCCAGGGTTCTCTCTTAGTTGGAAACAGACATCCTGTGTCTGTCTGCCTCTCACAAAGCCATAAAATATATTATTGTGACTGTTAATCGAATTACTGCTTCTAATTTACTCTTCATTTGTTGAATCACAAATAATAATAAGCTGTGTAATCTGATCAGAAATCGCTCAAATTATCTGACATCTGAAAAAAAAAAAGTCTTAACACAGCAGTTGTCCGAAGTTCTGGGATCTGGAGCTACAGAGAAACCTATATTTCTAACCCTGGTCCAATGACAAAAAGGTTCTGAATTAGTAAAAATCGAATAAGAGTTTAGCCCTGGTGATTCTGGGTACCAATACAAGCTTTCATTTCTTCATCCATAAGGTCCTGACCGTAGAGTTACTTTGAAAATCAAATAAACCACGCCGGGCGGTGGTGGCGCACGCCTTTAGTCCCAGCACTTGGGAGGCAGAGGCAGGCGGATTTCTGAATTCAAGGCCAGCCTGGTCTACAGAGTGAGTTCCAGGACAGCCAGGGCTACACAGAGAAACCCTGTCTCGAAAAACCAAAAAAGAAAAAGAAAGAAAGAAAGAAAGAAAGAAAGAAAGAAAGAAAGAAAGAGAGAGAGAGAGAGAGAAAATCAAATAAACCAAAGCCTGGTGGTACAGGCCAGTAATCCCAGGTCCTCAGTAGGCTGAGGCAGGAGGATTGTTAAATTCAAGATTATCCAGGGCTACCTAGTGAAACGTTGTCTCAGAAGTGAAGGTGAAGAGAAAATTGACCCAGTGGCAGACTTGTTTAACATCCGTGTTCTCAGCTTCAGTTCCTAGCCCTGAAAAAAAAATGAAATCAGCTACCACTGGGCAAGGCTCTGTGAGAAGGATCCATAGTGTACAGACATAAAATATCATGGAGTTTTGAATTGGTTGCCTAGATTTTATATGGTAGCCGAGCTCCAGAAGTTGTTCTAGAATCTTCTGACATAACAGTTGCATATCACTGAGAACTTCCTAATTCACATTACTATTTTATTATGTGTCTTCCCAGAAGGGGGTTCATGTTAGTTAAACTTCTGTGTTCACCACTGATCTGTCAGGGTCCTTCTACTTCTATCTGCATAGGCTTTCCACTCACCTTCCCTCAGCTTCAAAGCAAAAGCCAAGGCAGCCAGCATCTGAGGAACTGGAGTCCAGAATTTCACCAGCTCTGGGTGAGCTTTATTAGCTCCCTGCTAATCTGTTGCTCTGAGACATCCTCATAACATGGCTGTCCACAGGCCACCCCTAACCCAGGAACCTACCCAATGTCCTCCTCTACATATTGAGTCCCCTCCCCAGGGGACTTTATGAAGCACACTGGGCAGGGCTATTTTCCCTTACTCTTCCCAAGCAAGCATTTTAAACCCAGGACACAGTAACTGGGCTCCTTTTCAGACTCTCCACCGCTACAGGCCTGGGAGCCAGAGAAGAATCTGTCCTCAGTGACACAGAGCTTCTGCCCTAGGTTTGGTTCACCTAAGATCACTGCAGGAGATGGCAGGCAGCTCATTGCAGATCCATTCTTGTCCCTAGGGGCCCATGGGATTCCACTGTGAAAGATCCTCCATGGTGGCCTCTTTGAACTTGGATCCTAGCATTTCCACACATTTTCTCTTCTTACTGTGGACTGTTTTTACTGTAGTTTGAAGAATTAAAAACAGTCGCTCCTCAGCAGCCTCTAATCTGTTTGATACCTGAAGTGGAAACTTCTAGTCTCTTTGGAAAGTCAGTATGTCAAATGATGGTTTGCTGGGGCACACAGGTGAAAGGATGTCTTGCTAAAACAGACAGGTAAAAGGATGTCTTGCTAAAGCAGACATGTGAAAGAATGTTTTACTGAAGCAGACACAGGTGAAAGGATGTGATCAAGGGGTATACACGTGACTCCACAGACAGCAGGAGATGGAGCATTGGCTTGGTTTTCAATGCCTTGCTATTCTTCACTAATGACAGGCATGTATTGGTGTTGCAGTCTTTTGTTAACTCTGACACACACACACACACACACACACACACACACACACACACACAGCCTTATATTTAATATGCCTTAAACTGCTGAGTGGCTTGACTAGCTCCATGTTGCTAGCACACTTTCCCCTAAGATACTCCAGAACTATTACTTACTAAAACCTATATTCCATCCTGGGCACCCTGGACCTAGACCTGCAGCCCTCCTGGGCCACGATCCCTGACTCTTACATGTTGGCAGTGTCTCTGTCTCTCTGTCCTACACTTCTCAGGCCTGGATCTTCTCTTTCTCTGCATGGCACCTTCTCTTCCTCCTGTGTCCTTGTCCAGGAATCTTAGCATCCTGCCTCTGCCTCCTTGCCCAGCTATTGGCTGCTGGCAGTTTTATTCACCAATCAAACCCAACTGGGGGCAGGGACCCTCAGTGTCTTACACATAGACATATGGATTCTCATGCAATTTCAGGAGCCAAATTAACACAAGTAGCATTATAATCAATCCACAACATACTGGTTCGCCTTACATATAGAGTTGTTGAGCTCTGCTTGTGTTAGTGCCGCCACTGAGAGAAACTCGCCTAAGAACTACTTGTGAGGTCCCTGTGGTTCTTGCCACTTTGATGGCCTCGGGCCGGTTGGCAAGCCTTGTGGTTTCTTCAAGATTGGACTACAGCTGCTGGTTCTTGCGTGGTGTCTGCCTGCCTAGAGGACTGGTCTGCAGCTGCTGGTCTGTATTTGCTATTTGTACGGGGCTGAACTGCTGAGAAAGAAGATTGAGTTCACCCCTAAAGAACTATTGCTGAACAGGTCCGCTTCCCCCATATCCTAATAACTTTTCTCTTCCACTTCCTCTGCTGGTGGGCTATAGGTTAGAAAGAATTTATGCCTACAGATACCTCACTCCTTCCTCACACACCTGTGCCATATTTGCTCTCTAAAGCCTTTTTTCAGGCATCCTGAGGAGGTGTGGCATGATGATTACTATTTAAATAATTCGACTTTTAGGATTCAATTCTGTAGACCCGGAGCCATCTTTATTTATCTTATGTTTATATGTCCTTCATTGAGAGTCATTTTTTTAAAGCACAAAGTCTCACTACGTACCTTGGGCGTATCTAAAGATGATCTCCAGCCCTCTTCCTTTTTGTTTTTGTTTGTTTGCTTTTCGAAACAGGTCTCTCTATACAGCCCTGGATATGCTGGAACTCACTATGTAGGTCAGATGGTCTTGAACTCACAGAGCTCTGCCTTCCTCTGCCTCCTGAGCACTGGAATTAAAAGTGTGTATTCCCACACTTGATTCATCTCAAACTATTGGAGCTCCTGATGCTGGGGTTGCTGGGCATGCACCACCAAGCCCACCTTGAATGGATAGCATCCATCTTGACTCTGAGGCTCTCTTCAAGGACGAGGGTCATCCATCTCTCTTACACATGTGCCATTTGCTCTGGACCAACAGTGTTCTTGGTCAAAGCTATACCCATCCAGGTGTTGTGCTACATTCCTTTAGCAATAGCATCTGAGAAGGTCGAGGTGGGATGATTTCTAAGTTTAGGATTTTTTTTTTTTGAGACAGGGTTTCTCTGTGTAGCCCTGGCTGTCCTAGAACTCACTCTGTAGACCAGGCTGGCCTCGAACTCAGAAATCGGCCTGCCTTTGCCTCCCAAGTGCTGGGACTAAAGGCGTGCGCCACCACCACCTGGCCTAAGTCTAGGAATTTAAGTTTAATCTAACCAATACAGAGATACTATCTCAAAAACAAAAAAGTAAATAAGATAAACATTCTATAAGACCAACTACCACTACAGAAGAAAAGTCAGTAGGCACTTTTGAATAAGTTTCTTAATATGACAGGCCTCATTCTATCAGTTGAAAGCTTAAATAAAACTAAAGTTTGATAACTCCTGTCCTAGTTAGCTTTAACTGTCAACTTGACACAAGCTAGAGTCACCTAAGAAGAGAGTTTCAACTGAAGGGTTTCCCAGATTAATTTGTGAGAGACTCAGCCCACTGTGGGCAGCACCATTCCTTATACAGTATTAGGCTGTATGAGGAAGCTAGTCAAGTAATAGTTTGTAAGCCAGCAAGCAGTGTTCCTTCATGGTTTCTGCCTCATATTCTTGCTTCAGTTTTTACGCTAATTTTCTTCAATGGTGGACTGTAACCTGCAAGCTGAAATAAATCCATTCCTTCTCTAGATTGCTTTGGCCATGGTATTAATCGTAGCATCAGACACAAACTCGACTGTTCCCTGCTGCTACCCACCAAGAAGGAATCGGTAGCTGATTGTTTTGAGGCTGGAATTGCAACACCAGTTCCTCCTTGGGTCTCCATCCTACAGATTTTAAACTTGCTATTCTCCGTAGCCACAAGAGTCAATTCTTTAAATTTTCTCTCCCTCTATGCCTCTGTCCACACACAGCAGTGGTTCTGCTTCTCAGAGCAGCATGACTCCTCATCCACCTTGCGAGAGTCACAACCAGTCACTGAGGTTAGTTATTGAGCTTTATCATGCTTCCGATCTTGCTAAGGACTTACCATCACATCTTCATTGCAGCCCCAAGAACTGGATATTCTGCTTGTCTTCTGTGCACAGGGAGAAAGCCGGGCTTGGAAAGATCTGAGTCACTGATGGGCAGTGAAGGGTGGAGCTGCAATCTCAGTTTTAACCAACACATGCAGTGCCTCACTCTGAGTGCCTAACTTCCAGATGCTTCTCATGCCCACTAAATGTTCTATTCCACCCCCACTTGGAAAGTTGAAACATTTTATTCCTGAATTTGATTTCTAAAGAGATTTGTTTTTTAGCCTCTGATTTCATATTGCTTAAGATGTGTCAGGAAACAGCCCAGAGAGACTACATTTTCTGGCTACCCCATAAGACCCTCCTTGGACCCATCTCCACTGTCTTCCTGTCTCTGTCTGGAAGGCTGGAAAGTAGCCCTGCCACTCAAGTCAGGAAAGCTTCCTGGGAATCATAGCCTCTTCTTCCTTTCCATGAGCACTGTCATCTCATTCTGGCAATTTCTAGGTCTCCTGGTTTCACGAAGGAACAAACTGGCTCAATGGCGAAGTTTGTGGAGATACGGAAGTGACCAGTAATTTACTTCAAAGCTGTTCCTCTAAAGCTTGTTTCACTGATAAGCCCAAGAACAAAACTAAGTCACTCCGATGGCTGATTTCCAGTGTGGCAGACGGTGGAGAGAATGGCAGCTTGCAGGGTACTGTGGCTTGTCATACTGCTGCCAGAGAAGTGCTGCTCAAATCCACCAGGCCTAACCCTGTCCCCCTGAAGTCACAGTGTGTCAAGAAGGAAGGCACCTGCCCCATCATGGAGGGAGAAAAGGCTCCACATCTTTCTGTGACGGTTCTCCTAGGTTGCCTTGTTGGTAGCTGTTTCCTTGGAGCCAGGATGAGGACATGAGTCTGATACCCAAGGTGGTGGTGTACATTTGTAATGCCAGTCCTGGGAAAATGGATTTGGGTCAATTCCTAGGGCTTAATGGCCAGTCAGCCTAGTGTACTGAGTGAGCTCCTGGCCAGTGAGAAACCCTGTTTCAGAAACTAAGGGACAGCTAGTTCTTGAGAAACAAGACCTGAAGTTGGCCAGTGTTTTCCACATATATTTATGCACATATGTGCAAAAGCACCCCCCCCACACACACACACGTCTCCTAAACAGGCCAGTGTATTTATTTCATATGCAAGTTCCAGCTACCCTGTGCTCCTTGTTACTTTGCTAAGAGCTTGTTTTGTTATGTTTGGTTTTTTTGTTTGTTTGTTTTGCTTATTTACCTTGCTGGGGATTTGAACCAGTGCCTTGCTTATGCTGACAAGTGCTTGCCCACTGAGCCATACCTGTAGCCCCTGTAGCCCTTAAGAGATTTGTCTGTTACATCCCTTAATGTTAACAGAACGGGCATGATGGGGCCAAGGACTTGAGCAGGTCACAGTAGCAAAGCCATTCTACTCAGATTCCTGGCAGAGCTTTGCACCAAGATGGATAGCCAGTGCAGGAGGGGTGTGGCTCCCACATTCCCTCTTGGGCTTGGAGATGCACCTTGAAGGGATGTGTGAAGATGGAAGACCCAGTGTGCCAGCTCCTGACTCTATCCTGCCACTCATCCATCCCTCAAGCAAGCATCCAGTGCTTCTGCCGTGCAGCAAGTAGCTCGAGATGCTAGAAACACAATGTAGTTCAGTCTGTACAAAGTCGGGGTGGGTTGCCATTCATTATGTACGTAGAAAATAAACCATTTCAAATGATGAATTCAGAAAACTTTTCCTGATGGATCTAACTTTATCTTTGTGGTTAAAAACTCCCAGCAGTGGGTTTTGCAAGAAAGACCCTTCCCCTGCAGCCTCTGACCCTTCCTTGACAAAGAGTTGTACCGTATATACCCTTTGAGAACCACCAGACTGTGGTTCCGTGACACCATATGCCCTTTGCTGCTATGTAGCAGGCACACCACACTGTGAAAATCATTCCTGTTATGTAATTTCCCTATAGAATCAAAATCTTCACACTTAGCAGATCATCAATTTTATTTTTGAGCATTGAACTGCATGCTCTGTTTTCTTATCTCTGCTCCTTCCGCCCCGTTTCTGTAGGGTGACAGATTGTGTATGGTATATTTTGAGTCTGGCTGGTCAAATCTCATGCTCCTGGAAACACAGGCAACCTAGCGATGTTAGTTAAGGGTGCTGTAGTTCTAAGGGACCAATTTCCTCCACTCTTCTTCTTCCTTTCCCCTTCTTCTCTCTCTCTCCCTTCTTTCTCTTCTCTCCCCCCCCAACCCCCACCGCCCCTTTAGCCCCTCCCTTCCCTCCCCCTTCTCTCCCCCTGCCCCATTAGAGATTATAGTAAAAATTTTCAGAATTCACACAATACCTTCCAGGTAAACAAAACTTGGAGGACTCTGGGGAAGGTTTGTTGATGTGTGCTGTTGTTCCTCAGGGTTCCCAGGTTCACTCTTAAACCTGAGACCTCTCTAAAAGTCTTAAAGAGAATAAAAGCTTAGGGAACTGGACAGCTGTCAGTCTGGTGCACAGAGTAAGAATACAGCACCAGTCCTGGGTAAATCGGGTTGAGCGGGACAAACTGGCAGAGAAGTGGTCCGGTCCGGGGGTGGGGTTGGGGGGGTTGCAAGATTTCCGGTCTGGCAACCTTGTCTTCCCCACCCTCCAGCTTTGTTTGACCTTGAAGCTGTACCTGCAGGGCAAGGGAGGAGCCGGATGTTTTCCTAAGCAGTGCCAGGCACTTGGCCAGTTTGGAGCTCTATTGATTTCCCCAGGTGGTTCTGGTAGCCTCCTCATAGTCACGGCTGACCTAGCCCTGGAAGGAGGTCTGGTGAAGCCTTAAGTCCTGAGGGCAGTTCATCAGAAGTGAATGCCAGGTAGGAAAGTCTCCCTTTTCCTAAAATGACCTCTGACTTTAGGGTATGAACACTCCCACCCTTCCAACAAGTACTGGTTGGAATTTGGGGCTTGTCTTAAGCTCAAGAAGTGATGGAGGCACCTTCAGGTTGAACTTGCTGGCACACACAAATTAATTGAAATAAAAAAAAAATCTCCTTCAGTCTGGTTCTTTCGCCTCTTTCCCTCCTTCTCTCATTCTCTCCTTCCCTCCTTCCTTCCCTCTTTCTCTCCTTCTCTCCTTCTCTCCCTCCCTCCCTACCTTACTAGTTTGCCTTGAACTTAATCCTTCCTCCTGCTTCAGCTTCCCGGGTGCTGGGATTACAAATGTGCACTACATCCAGCCCCACATTACCTAAAAGCTCTCTTTCTAGTCAACGCAGAAAATCCTGCGTAAATGAGCACACACCAGGTGTCACTCCAACACTGGGTTAGGTAGGTGATGTGATGACAGCTGAACTACCTGGAGGCCACCTAGGAAAAACAAGTCTTTGACAGGTAGAGCAGAGCTCAGAGAGATGTGTTGAATGGCAGAAATGGTGATAAAGCCCTCAGCACAGGGCTTCACAGACTTTAGGGTAGGGAAATCGAGGCATGTCCACACAGCCAGGGTGTCTGGTCCAGGGTGGCCAGCAGCCCAGCCCACTCCCATTCTACTGCTGCTGAGGATGGATGGCCACCTCACTGGCCAGGCTTTTGTTTTTGTTTGAAGCGAGGATAAAAACTAAAATTTTAACACATTGGCAACTACTTTAGTTATTTTTAAATACTGTGTGGGCCCAAACTGTATAAGCTAAAAGAAATGTCTGTATACTCTGCTTGGCTACCAGAAGATTCTGCACAGGGCCCATATGTGCTTCCGGGGATGGCTAAACCTCATATTCCCTGCTTTAATGACCAAAATGACGAATTTGGGCGGCCCATTCAATCAACCTGCTCAAAATCAGCCAAGTTCAACATGGCTATCACATCTCAGACTGCTATCTGTTCTCTCCTTTCTTTCCTTCCTTCTCTCCTTCCTTCTTTCTCTCTTTCATTCTTGTTTATGTATTTAGTCTTATTTATGAAGCACAGTATCGCTCTATAGCCAGTCTGGCCTTGTACTCAAAATCTCCTGCCTCAGTCCTCCAAGTGCTGAGGTTATAGGTATGAGCCACCACACCCTGATCAGACCCTGATCTTCACTCTGAAGACAATCACCCTGAAGACAATCACCCTGAAGACAATCACCCTGAAGACAATCACCATG
>JANHMN010000014.1:18734706-18770670 GCA_030674055.1 Rhabdomys pumilio | reverse complement strand
AATCACCCTGAAGACAATCACCATGAAGACAATCACCATGAAGACAAGCCTTTATTTCTTTCTCTTTGTCCTCCACCAGCTCAAAGAAAGGTCTCATGTCTTAACAGAGGCAGGGGAAGGCTCTCCAGGGGAAAACTGATCACTTAGTCAGGGTGCTCTGGGTTGACTCTAAGATGCTAATGTTTTAAACACACACACAGGTCCCTGGATAAACTTCTTAATATATCTGATTCTCTTCTTTAGTTCATTAAGGAAAACTTAGATAGTGGGGGGGAGGGGGGAATGCCCAAAGCATCTGACCTTTCCTCCTTTCCTCTTCAAGCATATTGTGCCAATTTCTTCCTTTATTAAATCACTGTAGCAGACTAACAACAGCCTCTAAAGGCCAAGGGTCCCTAAGATCCTTCTCCTTGGGCACCTCTCTCAGTGGAACTGAGGCATGCCCTCCAGCTAAGATGCCAAGTGGGTCTCCAGACCTGTTTGCTTTCTGTCCCATCTTTAGAGACTTGATGCCCTTGACCTGAAACTAAGATTCTCCAGGGACACCTGGCTGAGTAAAAACTGTAGGTCATTTCATTAAGCCATGTAAGGCATATGTATGTATATGCCCCAAACAAGGAATATTCCAACATAGGGTCATCATGGTACCAAATCCATGGTATTGATTCATTCACTTTTTCCCCTTTAGTGTTCAGAATGCTGTACAGAGGTCACATCCAGGACTCTCCTGCTGAATGCCGCTGAGTGTTCTGTGTTGGGACTCCCAGTTGGTCCTGACTTGGAAGCAAATATATTTACTCAGTATAAAAGGAAACATTTGAAGTCACAAAGTGTCCTTCTCTGTGGGGTTTAAAAGCAGCAGGACTGGACAGACAACTCTCTGAGTGAGAAGACATCTTTCTCTGTACTGGATACCACTCTGCTATTGTGACCAGAGAAATGGGCCACATAGGAACTTAGTGCTAAAGAATGTTCGGCAGAAGTTCGAGAGGTGAGAGGTTTGATACCAGTGGACTTTTCTCCTCTGATTCCCTTCTGTGATCTTCGACTGCTTGTTTGGTTGTTTTGTCTCTTGACAAGGTCTCCCTTTGTAATTACAATTGGCTTCTAAATCACAATCCTCCTGCTTCCAGAGTGCTCGAATCACAGGAGTGTGCTAGCACACCTGGCTGATTATTTAATGAAAAAGTTTTATTTTGTTTTATTTTATTTTATTATCTTATTGCAGTGTTGGGAATCAAGCCCAAAGTCCTACACATACTAAGCAAGCTCTCCAACACCAAGCAACATCACTAGCCCTTGATTATGTGACATTATTATTATTTATTTTTTTTTATCATCCTAAGACAGAACCCAGAGCTTTTCACGAGCTGGGCAAGCTTCTACAGTTAAGCTGCATCCCCAATTTACTCATTTAATTTTTAAAATATTTTAAAAAATGAAACTGAAGATGCAAAATAACGTTTTCATGAGTCTTTACAATATTGCTCAAGAGTATAAATTAAATTTCACCACCCACTCACTAATTTCCCTAGGTTAGTTAGACCCAGCTGTCCTCCAAAAACACAGCTTTGCATAAACATAGATGAAAAGCAAAGTGAGGTGCTGAGCTGCTATAAAAACAGTTGTAGTTTATTCTTCTTCTTCCGAGACAAGGTCTCTCTAACATGTAGCCTGGCTGTCCTGAAACTTGCTCCAGAGACTGACACCAGGCTGGCCTCAAACTCCCAGAGATCCACTTGCCTTTGCCTCTAAGTGCTGGGATCAAAGGTGTACACCACTACTCTTAGCTTATATTTCTCTTTCTAACCTTCCTCAACTCTAGGCAGAGTTTTGTCCATAAAGGAGGAATCAAGTGCATCGTTGAATATACAGAATTGTACAGTAGAAAAGTTCAGCAAATGCTTAAGAAGCTGTTGGCCAAGAGTCAACAAGAAGGCTGAAAGGCTGTCTACACACGGAAACCCCACCTACAGTGATCCTGGGCAGGCATTGAACAGAGGTTGCACCATTTTTCCCATGCCCAAGCTGTCTGCATTGTACTAGAGCTCCTTCTGGAAAGTTCTCTCTTGAGGAAAGTTTTACTCTTGCAGCCAGCTCATCATCTTGTTGTGTAGCAGTTTCTTCTGAGATGGATCGTTCTATCCTGCAGGAAAAGTTACTAAGACAGGAAGTAAACTACTCAAGATAACTTCAGGAAATCCCTAAAACTGACCAGATTCACTAGGCTCCTCCCTCTCTAAGAGTATAGAAACAGTAAGGACTGATCAGTCTCACTTTTAGACAAGCTGAGCTGCAAAGACTCTCAAATGTACTGAGATGCTTGGAAGAGGCTCAGTTCTAGCAGCCTGGAGGAAGCAGAGGCAACACCAACAGTCTGAGAAGGAGAGACAACCTGGACTGCCTAAGAGGAAACAAAGACTGACAGAGCCATTTAGGAAAAGGCTCCTAGGACTTAGCCACTGGAAAAGACATTCTCCAACCTGTTGAGTTATCAGTGCAACTTACATTAAATACTGTAGAAGAAGCAAAAGTATTTTTAACATGACAAATAAGAGTCTTAACACATGCACTAACACTTGTTTGAAATCCAAATCCTGTCCAAACTTTATCTCTTGCTAACATAACATCATAGAGAACTACAGCTAACTTCCAAATATGTCTCTGAAAATGTCCAGAACCAGCCTTCCAAATGAAGACTGTTATTTCCAATATTGGATTGTTTTCTAGACCTGTCCATGATTGAGTCCGAATAACTAGTCACATTTAAAAAAAAATATAAGAGTCATTATAACTTCTCTTTTTGATTCTCTGTTCCACAAGTCAAACTTGAGGCAAGGCAGCTTGTCCCATCTAGAATATAGGCAAGCAAAGACGGGTTGGGAACATATGTCCAATACAGCTTCCCAGTCACTATTGTCAAGGCACTCAGCAAACTCACAGGTCAGTATCATTCTTTGTCCCAGCATCAGCATGTCTCACCCACTGCTCTGGCAGACACTTAGTATTCTGTCTAAACTCCACCTCCACAGTTACCTGGCAACAGCCAGGCATGCTCCTCCCCACAGTTACCTGGCAACAGCCAGGTAGGCCTGGTCCACTATAAAAGGGACTGCTTGCCCCCTCCTCTCTCTCTTACTCTCTTAATTTCTTAATCTTTTAATCTCTTACCTTCTTACCCTCTTGCCCCTAGCTTCTCTGTCCCCTCCCCCCTTCTCTTCCTCTCTCTCCACGTGGTCATGGCCCGCCTCTACTTCTCTTCTACCTCTTCTTCTCTCTTCTTCCATCTTCTTCCCCCCACCTTTGACTTATGTCCTAAATAAACCTCCCCCCCTTGGAACCGTGTGGTCTGGAGTGGTCTGTTTTGAACTGTGGTCGGATGTCTAAGGCAGATATCTAACAGACACCATGCTTTTTCAGAATCCTGCAGAAAAAAACCCAAACATGCCCTCTTCCCCATATGAAATACCTGATCAGGGTCATGCCATATGCCAGTAAGTGGATCCTTCCCTTTCACCTAGGCATGTGTATGCCTAGTTGTAGGGTGCCATGGACACTCAGCAGAAAGTTCCTTGGCATCCAAATTTTTAAAAAAAATTTAAAATAAAAAGAACATGATTTAAATAAATTTGTGGTGTATGGGGATATACCTCCCCCTTTTTTTATTTTATGAAGATATTGTTTTAAAATTCCATGGGCCTGTTCCACAGTTCCTTGTCCTTGAGGATTATAAAAAGTCTCGAATGTTTGACTGCAATAGCCAGTTTGATTATCTGTTTTTATTGTTGTTGTTGTTATTATTATTATTATTATTATTATTATTATTATTATTGGATATGTTATTTACATTTCAGATATTATCCCCTTACCCCATCCTCCCAAAAAAAAATCCCTTATCCCATCCCCATCCCCCTCCTGCTACTTCTATGAGGGTGTGCCCCTACCCTTCCACTCACTCCCACTCCCCACCCTTGAATTTCCCCACACTGGGGTATCCAGCCTTCATGAGACCAAGGACCTCCTCTCCCACCGATGCCTGACAAGGCCATCTACCACTAGATATACAGCTGGCACCATGGGTCCCTCCAAGCGTGTTCCCAGGCTGGAGGTTTAGACCCTGGGAGTTCTGGTTGGTTGGTATTGTTGATTTTCCAATGAGGCTGCAAGCCCGTTCAGCTCCTTCAGTCTCTCTGCCTCCTCCACTGAGGACCCCATGATCAGTTCAATGATTAGCTGTGAGCATCCACCTCTGGCAGAGCCTCTCAGGAGACAGGTATACCAGGCTCCAGTCAGCATGCACTTCATGGCATCCATAACAGTGTTTGCATTTGATGACTGCACATGGGATGGATACCCAGGTGGAATGGTCTGCAGACAGCCTCTCATCTAATCTTTGCTCCACACTCTCCACATTTGCTCTCATGAGTATTTTGTTACTCCTTGTAAGAAGGACTGAAGCACTCACACTTTGGTCTTCCATCTTCTTGAGCTCCATGTGGTCTGTGAGTTATATCTTGGGTATTGTGAGCTTTTAGGCTAATATCCACTTATTAATGAGTACATACCATGTGTGTCCTTTTGTGATTGGGTTACCTTACTCAGGATGATATTTTCTAGTTCTATCCTTTTGCCTAAGAATTTCATGAATTCATTGTTTTTAATAGTACTCCATTGTGTAAATGTACCACATTTTCTGTATCCATTCCTCTCTTGAAGGACATCTGGGTTTTTTCCAGCTTCTGGCTATTATAAATAAGGCTGCTATGAACATAGTAGAGCATGTGTCCATGTAATATGTTGGAGCATCTTTTGGGTATATGCCCAGGATTGGTATAACTGGGTCCTCAGGTAATGCTGTGTCCAATTACTGAGGAACCACCAGTCTGATTACCAGAGTGGTTGTACCAGTTTACAATTCTACCAACAGTGGAGGAGTGTTCCTCTTCCTCTACATCCTTGCCAGCATCTACTATCACCTGAGTTTTTGATCTTAGCCATTCTGACTGGTATGAGGTAGAATCTCAGGGTTGTTTTGATTTGTATTTTCCTGATGACTAAGAATGTTGAACATTTCTTTAGGTGCTTTTTGACCATCCAAGTTTTGTCAGTTAGGAATTCTTTGTTGAGTTCTGTATCCCATTTTTAAAAATAGGATTATTTGATTGTCTGGAGTCTAATTTCTTGAGTTCTTTGTATACATCAGGTATTAGTCCTCTATCAGATATAGTATTGGTAAAGATCTTTTCCAATCTGTGGTTGCTGTTTTGTCTTATTGATAGTGACCTTTGCCTTACAGAAGCTTTGCAATTTTATGAGGTCCCATTTGTTAATTCTTAATCTTAGATCATAAGCCATTAGTGTTCTGTCCAGGAACCTTTCCCCTTTGTCCATGTGTTTGAGACTCTTCCCCAGATTCTTTTCTATTAGTTTCAGTATGTCTGGTTTTTTGTGAAGGTCCTTGATCCACTTGGACTTGAGCTTTGTACAAGGGGATAAGAATGGATTGATTTGCATTCTTCTACATGTTGACCTCCAGTTGGACCAGCACCATTTGTTGAAAATGCTGTCTTTTTTTCCACTGAATGGTTTTAGCTGTTTTATCAAAGATCAAGTGACCATAGGTGTGTGGGTTCATTTCTGGGTCTTCTTTTCCATTGATCTTCTTGCCTGTCTCTGTACCAATACCATGCAGTTTTTACCACTATTGCTCTATAGTATATCTTGAGTTGCTTTTTGACCATTTAAGTTTCCTCAGTTGAGAATTTAAGAGATGGTGATTCCCACAGAAGGTCATTTATTGCTGAGAAAAGTTTTCACTATCCTGGGTTTTTTGTTATTCCAAATGAATTTGAGAATTGCTCTTTCTAACTCTGTAAAGAATTGAGTTGGAATTTTGATGGGAGTTGCATTGAATCTGTACATCGCTTTTGGCAAGATGGCCATTTTTTTTCTTCCCATCATACTCCACAACAGAGTCCCGACGGGATTCGAACTGGCACGGGAAGGGACATGCCCGCCCTCTGCTGCCAAAGCGCCCAAGCGCTGTGCCACAGTGCGCTTGCTAAGATGGCCATTTTTACTATATTAATCCTGCAAATCCATGAGCATGGGAGATCTTTCCATCTTCTGAAATCTTCTTCAATTTCTTTCTTCAGAGACTTGAAGTTCTTGTCATACAGATTTTTCACTTGCTTGGTTAGATTCACACCAAGGTATTTTATATTATTTGTGACTATTGTGAAGGGTGTCATTTTCCTAATTTCTTTCTCAGCTCATTTATCCTTTGAGTAGAGGATGGCTACTGATTTGTTTGAGTTAATTTTATATCCAGACACTTTGCTGAAGTTATTTATCAGGTTTAGGAGTTCTTACTATGTTTAGGTATGGGCCTTGAATTCCTGATCTTTCCAAGACTTTTACCATGAAGGGGTGTTGAATTTGTCAAATGCTTTCTCAGCATCTAGTGCGATGATCATGTGGTTTTTTTCTTTGAGTTTGTTTATATAGTGGATTATGTTGATGAATTTCCATATATTAAACCATCCCTGCATTCCTGGGATGAAGCCTACTTGATCATGATGGATGATTGTTTTGATGTGTTCTTAGATTCTGTTTGCAAGAATTTTATTGAGTATTTTTGCATCAATATTCATAAGGGAGATTGGTCTGAATTTCTCTTTCTTTGTTGGGTCTTTGTGTGGCTTAGGTATAAGCATAATTGTGGCTTCATAGAACAAATTGGGCAGTGTTCCTTTTGTTTCTATTTTGTGAAATAGTTTATAGAGAATTGGTATTAGGTCTTCGTGGAAAGTCTGATAGAATTCTGCACTAAAACCATCTGGTCCTGGGCTTTTTTTTTTTTTTTTTTTTTTTTTTTTTTTTTTTTTTTTTTTTTTGTGGGGAGACTTTTAATGACTGCTGCTATTTCTTTAGGGGTTATGGGTTTGTTTAGGTGGTTTATCTGATCTTAACTTTGATACCTGGTATCTGTCTAGAAAATTGTCCATTTCATCCAGATTTCCCAGTTTTGTTGGATATAGGCCTTTGTAGTAGGAGCTGATAATTTTTTGAATTTCCTCAGTTTCTGTTGTTATGTCTCCCTTTTCTGTTCTGATTTTATTAATTCAGATACTGCCTCTGTACCCTCTGGTTAGTCTAAGGGTTTAATCTATCTTGTTGATTTTCTCAAAGAACCAGCTCCTGGTTTTGTAAATTCTTTGTATAGTTCTTTTTGTTTCTACTTGGTTGATTTCAGCCCTGAGTTTGATTATTTCCTGTCATCTACTTCTCTTGGGTGTATTTGTTTCTTTTTGTTCTAGAGCTTTCAGGTGTGTTGTCAAGTTGCTAGTGTATGTTCTTTTCAGTTTCTGTTTGTAGGTACTTAGAGCTATGAGTTTTCCTCTTAGTACTGCTTTCATTGTGTCCCATAAATTTTGGTGTCATGTGCCTTCATTTTCATTAAATTCTAAAAAGTCTTTAATTTCTTTATTTTGTCCTTGATCAAGTTACCATTGAGTAGAGTGTTGTTCAGTTTCTATGTGTATTTGGGTTTTCTATTGTTTTTGTTGTTATTGAAGACCACCAGCCTTAGTCTGTGGCAATATGATAGGATGCATGGGATTATTTCAGTTTTCTTGGATATGTCAAGGCCTGTTTTGTGGCCAGTTATATGGTCAGTTTTGGAGAAGGTACCATGAGGTACTGAGAAGAAGGTATATTCTTTTGTTTTAGGATAAAATGTTCTATGGACATCGGTTAAATCCATTTGGTTCATAACTTCTGTTAGTTTCACTGTGTCTCTGTTTAGTTTCTGTTTCCATGATCTGTCCATTGCTGAGAGTGGGGTGTTGAAGTCTCCTGCTATTATTGTGTGAGGTACAATGTGTGCTTTGAGCTTTAGTAAAGTTTCTTTTATGAATGTTGGTGTCTTTGCATTTGGAGAATAGATATTCAGAATTGAGAGTTCATCCTGTCAGATTTTTTCCTTTGACAAGTATGAAGTGTCCTTCCTTATCTTTTTTGATAATTTTTGGTTGAAAGTTGATTTTATTCGATATTAGAATGGCTACTCAAGCTTGTTTCTTGGGACAATTTGTTTGGAAAATTGTTTTCCAGCCTTTTACTCTGAGGTAGTATCTGTCTTTGTCACTAAGGTGTGTTTCCTCTATGCAGCAAAATGTTGGGTACTGTTTACATATCCAGTCCATTAATCTATGTCTTTTTATTGGGGAATTGAGTTCATTGATATTGAGATATTAAGGAAAAGTGAATGTTGCTTCCTGTTATTTTTGTTATTAGAAGTAGAATTATGTTTGTGTGGCTATCTTCTTTTGGGTTTGTTGGAAGAAGATTTCTTTCTTCCCTCTCTAGGGTGTAGTTTCCCACCTTGTGTTGGAGTTTCGATTTATTATCCTTTGTAAGGCTGAATTTGTGGAAAAATATTGTGTAAATTTGGTTTTGTCATAAAATATCTTGGTTTCTCCATCCATGGTAAATGAAAGTTTTGCTGGGTATAGTAGCCTGGGCTGGCATTTGTGTTCTCTTAGGGTCTGTATGACATCTATCCAGGATCTTCTGGCTTTCATAGTCTCTGGTGAGAAGTCTAGTGTAATTCTGATAGGTCTGCCTTTATAAGTTACTTGACCTTTTTCCTTACTGCTTTTAATATTCTTTCTTTGTTTTGTGCATTTAGTGTTTTTGATTATTATGTGACAGGAGGAATTTCTTTTCTGATATAGTCTATTTGGAGTTCTGTAAGCTTCTTGTATGTTCACAGGCATCTCTTTCTCTGGGTTAGGAAAGTTTTCTTCTATAGTTTTGTTGAAAATATTTACTGGCCCTTTAATTTGGGAATCTTCACTCTCTTCTATACCTATTATCTTTAGGCTTGGTCTTCTCTTGTGTTCTGAATTTCCTGGATGTTTTGGGTTAGGAGCTTTTTGCATTTTGCATTTTCTTTGTCTGTTCTGTCAATGTTTTCTATGGTATCTTCTGCACCTGAGATTCTCTCTTCTATCTCTTGTATTCTGTTGGTGATGCTTCCATCAATGACTTCTGATCTCTTTCCTAGGTTTTCTACCTCCAGTGTAGTCTCCCTTTGTGATTTCTTTATTGTTTCTACTTCCATTTTTTAGATCCTGGATGGCTTTGTTCAATTCCTTCACCTGATTGGTTGTATTTTCTTGTAATTCTTTAAGGGATTTTTGTGTTTCCTCTTTAAGGGCATCTACCTGCTTACCTGTGTTCTCCTGTACTTCTTTAAGGGAGTTTTTTTTGTTTGTTTGTTTGTTTGTTTTTGTTTTTGTTTTTTTTTTCCTTCTTGAAGTCCTCTATCATCATCATGAGAAGTGATTTTAAATCTGAATCTTTCCTTTCCTGTGTGATGGGGTATCCAGGACTTGCTATGGTGGGATACTTGGGTTCTGGTGATGCCAAGTAACCTTGGTTTCTGTTGCTTACATTCTTGAGTTTGCCTTTTGCCATCTGGTTATCTCTAGTGGTACCTGTACTCACTGTCTCTGACTGGAGCCTGTCTTTCCTGTTATCTTGGTTGTGTCTGATCTCCTCAGAGTACAGCTGTCTCTGTGATCCAGTGATCCTGGGTGTCAGAGCTCCTGGGAGTCCAGCTTCCTCTGGGTATTGTAAGATTGGTTGCAGAGGTAACACCCAAGACCGGCTCAGTGGACCGACTCAGAATGGAAGGAATTTATGCCAATGGGTCAGGGTATGGTGTCTTCACGGGAGCAGACCAGCTAGGAGTCAACTGCTCTAGGTGAAGCAAATCCTCTGAGATGGGTCTGAATATGGTGTCTTCCCAGGAGCCTGCCCCAGCAAGAAGGGCTAGGCAGAAGGGAAGTAGTATTTGGGAGAGCAGGGGGTTTTGGTGGGTGATGGGTCCCTAGTGCGCTGCTCTGCTCCCAGCTGCTGCCCTGGGACTTTGGTCATGGAGGAGGGTTCTTACGAACTGCTCTGAGTGCATCATATCCTTTAGGATGGGTCTGAATATGGTGTCTTCCCAGGAGCAGATTAGCTATGAGTCTGGTCCAGCAAGAATGGCCATGTGGAGAATGTCTGTGTGTTTTATGTGGTATATGTGTTGTGTGTATGTCTGTGTACATTTTATGTGATGTATGTGTGAATGTATGTGCGTTGTGTATGTCTGTGTGTGTTTTATGTGGTATATGTGTTGTATGTATGTCTGTTTTATATGGTGTATGTATGAATGTGTGTGTTTTATGTGGTGTAAGTGTGAATGTGTGTGCATTGTGTATGACTGTGTGTTTTATGTGGTGTATGTGTGAATGTGTGTGCATTGTGTATGACTCTGTGTGTTTTATGTGGTGTATGTGTGAATGTGTGTGCATTGTGTATGACTCTGTGTGTTTTATGTGGTGTATGTGTGAATGTGTATGTGTGTTATTTTCATCCAGGAAAATTGTCATCCACACACTTTTCATCAAGAACTATTTAATTCTTCCAGTTCCTTACAAAAAAAAAAAAAAAAATGGACAACAAACACTCCTTACTCCATTCTTGGCTTCTCTTCTCCCAAGAAAGCAATCATTTTGACAGTGTTCTTTTTTTTTTTTTTTTTTTTTTTTTTTTGTATTATTTATTTTTTTTTTTTTGGTTTTCCGAGACAGGGGTTTCTCTGTGTAGCCCTGGCTGTCCTGGAACTTACTAGGTAGACCAGGCTGGCCTCGAACTCAGAAATCTGCCTGCCTCTGCCTCCCAAGTGCTGGGATTAAAGGCGTGTACCACCACCGCCCGGCTGACAGTGTCCTTTTTAATAATGTAGAAGTCACTAACAGAAGCTGGATATAGCCCAGTGAATTCCACTCATGTTTTCTTCTCTTCTGATTACTGAGGTTTGACCCTAGGGCCTCTTAGGTGTTTGAGCAAGTGCTCCAGTTAGCTCTGCTGCAGCCCAAGCTTTCTTCTTCTAAATGCCTGAGCAGAAGTCAGCCACATGTTGTACCCTATGGCGCATGTTGAAGATATGTTAAGCTCAACAACACCTGGGAGCGATAGAATTTTCTTTTATCTCTTTTTAGTTGTAGCCTGTCAGTCAGCATCTCTCTATTTATGCAGCTTGTGTTTGTCCTGACCCCCCTCCTTTTCCATCCCCCTAGACAACGGAGCTGTTAGAATGTGTTGATGTAACTTTTGCCCCACCGTGGTTCCTGAAGCTGGAGCCCTCTAGTATGACCTCCTGACATAACAGGGCTCGGCACTGGCTGGATCCATCCTCACCATATGGGCCCATCTGCAAGAGGGAAACTCCTGGGAAGGTCAGCTCCAAATTTTATTTTGTTTCTTAAGACCATTTCTGGAAGTGGATTTGATTGGAGTAACAATCTTACATTGAAAGCATGTGGGTGACTTTCCAAGAAGCTACACTGTATGTCTCCCCACCCTCACCCCAGGGGTATCACAGTGGATTCTCTTTCCAGATCTCACAATGATATTCTATATTATTCTGCTACCCCATTACTCTGCTCTTTTCTGGGTGGGAGATACTGCGTAGGCACTGATTAATTTACACATGTCTACCCAGCTTTCTATTGCAACCAGATGCTGTTTGGATGCTCGTCTGCCTCCATATTGCTGGAGTTCTCGTCCCCATTAGGGTATACTGTTATCAAAGAGCTTGGAAGAGGCAAGAAGTCAAGGTGAGGACTCCAGTTTGAAGCAAATGCTGGACCAAGAAATTAATTTTAAGGAAGAACTCTGATTGGAGTTATTCATTGATTTGTCCAATTCATATTGGCTATTGACTATTAGCAGTGAATAAAACTAGAGTACTGGTCAACCAAAGCAACATGAGTTATTAGGAGTTCCAAGATATGGGGACACAAGGACCCTCTGGGGAAAAATGAAAACTACCTGGAAATATGAATTTTATGCATAGAACAAGCTTGAGTCTTCTATAAGTGAAATTCTAATATCCAACTTTCAAAAATCAATTTATGCTGTCAGTTTCATACATGTATCCTTCCATCTTCTCTTTCCCTTCTCCTCTACCAAGTCCTTGTCTTATTTTCACTTCTTTTTGTCTTTGTTTTGTTTTTTCACTCTGTCACTACTGGGCTTAATCAGGGCCACTTGTGTGATGGCATCCTCTGAAAAATAAGTAACTCCACTTCTCAGTGGCTGTATCACCAAAAAGAATGACTTCATCTCCTACAGCAGCCTGCAAGAATATTAGCTACCATAGCCAAAACAGAGCCCCATGAGTCCCTTACCTCATCTATGACCTAATGTTTAGTGCTCTAGTTTTGTGTGCCCTGTGCAGGCAACCACAGTTGTGAGTTCATGGGTATCACAACCATGTCATGTCCACAAGACAGAAATTTCAGTTTTTATCTGGACCATCTAACTTTTACATTCTTTCTGCCCCTCCCCCACCTACACCTTTGTGATGTTCCCAAAATCTTGGAAGGGGTGGTATGAATGTCCTTAGTGTTTAGCACACAATAGCCACTAGTTCTCAGCACCTAGGCCAGCCATGAGTTTCTGCAATCAACTGGCAGGCCCTGCAAGGATAAGTTTCTTTGATCAAGGAACTAACCCATAGGTATAAAAATAATTATTCAAGAGGCATTTTGAAAATGTCCAGTTAGCAAGACAAAATTATTAGTAAAGTGACCTTAGTGACTGTAAGTTCCCCAGCCATGAACCTTTGACCCAGTACTGAATACCAGGCATGAGTTCTTTTCTGTAGACCCAGTTTCAGATCAAATAAGAAATCAGTAGTGTTCCCCACAACAGTCTTGGCACTCCTGCACCAACAACTACCTCCCGCCTGGTCCAACACCTAACTTTGTTGTTTGTTGGTTTTGTTTCTGTGATTGGGTCTCATGTAGCCTTGGCTGGCCTTGAACATATAAGCATCTGCTTGCCTCTGCCTTCTGAGAACTGAGACAAAAAGTGTGAGCCACCACAGCCGGTTCTAACACCTAACTTTTGAGACCAAGGACTATGAGGTTGACTTAGACCCTGAAACACTAGATATTGAACATGAATTGAATTCTACTGAGAATTATCACAGAGAAACATTAATTAAAGCAGGAATAGAAAAAAAATAAAGTAATGCTATGTTCTATTTTGGGTTACCATTGCTGTGATGAAACATCATAGGGAGGAATTTGGGGAGGAAAGGGTTTATTTTGCTTATACTTCCATATAAATGTTCACCATTAAAGGAAGTTGGGACAGAAATAAAGCAGGGCTGGAACCTGGAGCAGGAGCTGACACAGAGGCCATGGAGGAGTGCCGCTTAGTGACTTGCTCATCATGGCTTGCTTAGTCTGCTTTCTTCTAAAACCTAGGACCACTAGCTCAGGAATAGCACCACCCACCATAGCCTGGGTCCTGCCCCATGGACCCCTAGTTGAGAAAGTGCCTTATAGCTGGACATAATGGAGGCGTTTTTTTCAGTTGAGGCTCTCTTTTTTCAACTTACTTCAGTGGACATAAAAGTAGCCAGAATATTCTAAAACTAGAATAAAGCAAGAAAATCCACTTAAAATTTAAAAAGTATTATTTGTTAATTTGTTTACAAATAAATTAGTGTAAAAATTAGAAGTGAAACCACAAGGAACAAAGGCTCTTCTGGGCTAAGGAAGGTGTGAAATGACCCCAAAATGAACTTTGTATGAACAGGGACCAGGTTTTCAAAAAATTCACTCTTAGGTTCTGCTGCTTGTTAGAACGGACCTCCCACCCAGTGCACAATCCCTTTATGGTGTTTCTAGCAGAACGAATTTTGAAGGAGCATCCTGTACAATTTCAGTGAGGCACTGTTTTAGGCCTCAAGTTTATACTAATTAACAGATTTCCAAGAGTTTGTAAACTCTAAAAACTCAGAGCTCAACTCACCACCTTGTGTGTGTGTGTGTGTGTGTGTGTGTGTGTGTACTTGAGAGGGGGAGAAGAGGGAGCGGGAGTAGAGATGGAGAGAGCAGAGAGAGAGACAGAGACATGGAGAGAGAGAACATGGAGGGAGAGAGACATGGAGGGAGAGAGATTCTAGGAATCAAAGCTAGAGCCCTCGGTACACTGGCCACAGGTTGTACTAATGCCTCTAATACAAGACATTATAGTTTGCTAATAAATTCTAACTTTATTTTGTTTAATTTTCTTCCCCACATTTCTCCAATTCTTTGTAGAATTCACTCTCAAAGTGAAAACAATGTACATTTATTTTAAAATAATTTACATACAACTAGAAAACACGTAGTACTTTGAACGGGAATAAACAGACTGGAGGGGTTTAAACTGACCTGGCCTCCATCAGTTTCCTCTGATATCTTTTGTGCCTCCCACCCTCACTCAGCAGGAGAGTCTGTTCTTACCCCATCCTTGCTCTGGATGTTAAATTCTCGGAAAAATATAGAATGTAGAAAGCAGTAGAATAAAAACTCTAACATTCTTCTAATATGCTTAAAATGCAGACATCCAAGCAAAAATGAAAACAGACTTCTGAAGCTAGCTGGTTTTACTGACCCAACTAGGAAACGTTAGAAATCAAATGATAATCTTTATAAGCCGTAGGCAGACACTTCCTGTAGGCAGACACTCCCACTAGGCAGACAGTTCCTGTTGATGTTGTCATTTGCCAAGACCCAAGGACATGTCTTCTATGATTATAAAACCTTTACTGAGGGCCTACTATGTACTGTGTGAAAGTCAAATTCCAAGTTCCTGAAAGCTCATAGTTTTTAGTCTTTGAAAATATGTAGGGAAAACAGGGCTTGGTAGCTTTCACACCTAATCCCAGTGTTTAGAAGGTGGATGCCAGGGGATTGTGGGAATTTGAAGCCAGCTTGGGCTACAGTTCGACACACTCTATCTCAAAACAGAAAAACCACCCTGGAACATCTCCAGGATGGAAATTCTAGCTTTGGATAGTCTCTCCATGGAAGATCAGCAGGCTTTCCACTGTGATGGCTTCCCCACTGCAGTGTCAGACCCTTGGAGATGCATTCTGTTTACTATTATGAGAAATAAGAGCAAAGGAGGCTACTGAAGGAACCAAGTTTTTTTTTTTTTTTCCTGATCAAAGGAAACAATAGAAACACAAACGGTGAACTAAGGTGGCACACACTGAAGACTCGAAGAAGAATGTCAATGAAAGGGTTTGGCACAGGAATTCAGAGAACGAAGCAAAATAGAACAGATTGGAGAGAGTAAAAAGCACAGGTTTGGCTCTTTGTTGTACAGCTGTCCATCTGTACAACAGTCAGAATTTGAATCAGACCGGTAGTGATGCTGGTAGTGGTTCAGACAGGACAGCCACACTCACAAAGGCATGTCCCTGAGGCTTAGCGACTGACCAGACCGACCAGCTGCTAAGGAAGCATCCTGAGGAATGTAACAGGCTGGAGGTTTTGAACAAAAGTAACTGAAATGTTTGTAGGAATGGTATCTGCCATCTAGAGGAAGTAGTTGAAAGGAAGGCGGGGTGGACTGGGATGACTCTGACTTGGTCTACAGAGCCAGCGTGAGGTGACACTTGTATTTATGCCTGACAAAAGGCAGTCTTGGGTGTTGCAGGCCTTCATTGCTGAGATGTGCCTTGGTGCACCATTGTCTTTCACAAATGGCCCCAGGCTGACTAGATCCAGATGTGGCATTAACCCCTAACCTGCCACTGTAAATTAGCAGCTGGTTAGCTATAAAAATTCCCTGAGAAGGCTTTGCAATGAAAGGGGCTGTGTGACTGTGTGCTAAGTTCTCCTTAGACAATAGACCAGCCATGTGATCTATCTTCCATCACATAGTAAGAGAAAAGAGAAAATCCCTTGTTAAGAGGACACTCAAGACTCACTAACCAATCCTCAAAATGGAGACATTGATTATCAGGAATGGGCCCAGCTGCCCCTTAAGGAATAGCTGAGTCTGGGGGTATAAGCCACAATAAGCCCCTCCCTACAAAGATATGCGTGTCTGCATATTTCTACTGCCACATCACTGTCATTTATTGCAATAGGGTTTTGTTTTGAAACAATATAGATTTGTCTTCTTGAGAAAATGAGACACATATGAGTAAAAAGTGCTAAATCAAGAAACGATGACATAATTTCTATCTTAAAGACAGTCACAAAATACTTGTTCAGTTTTCATTCATAATTTAATTTTTAATTGAAAATAGATTTTTTTTTTAAATATGCTACATTCTGATCATGGTTTTTCCTCTCCAGCTACTCCCTGATCTTTCCCTACCTCCCCTGGAACCCAAATTCTCGCCCTTTCTTTCTCTTTCATTAGAAAACAGACAACTAAAAAACAAACCATAATAGGACAAAACAAACTGGGGGAAAAAAAAAAGACCCAAAGTAAATGCACAAGACAGCATTTTAAAAAACATCCCAAACAGAAAGAGAATTTGGTGCCATTCACTGGAAATCCCGAGTATGGACCTGGACAGTATCTATCATCCTGGCCAGTATTTAATAAAGCTTGCTTCAGATCTGGCTTAAAAATTGTGGTAGTGGTCTTATTGTCACCTGGTAGGATTAACCTATGTCTCCTAGGTGGTTCCAAATGCAGTCAAATTGTAAAGAAAGTGAGAAGATCAGTCATCACCCTGACTGTACCTCCTGAGCACAAGTGCTCATATGCTCAGTGGGACGCTTGCTTGTTTGTTTTTGTTTTTAATTTAGTAGGATCAGGATGGTGCTCAAAGGCACTTACCTAGGAGGTTGAGTTGAAACCACAGTATGGGGAGGGTTGTGGGGAGCAGAGAAAGGGGGTAAGGAGAGCAAGAGGCAGGAGGATTGCCACGTGTTTGAAGGCAGCCTGGCCTACAAAGGGAGATGTTAACTCAAGCAAAGAAAGAAGGAAATCAAGTGTTATAGATTTGATGTTCTCTACCTCCTTCCCTAGCTTCTCAGAGTTAACTGCCTCTCTGAAATATCATCCTCTCTGCCCGTCTTTTGTGCTTTTACTAAGTGCCCAACCTCCACATAGATTATGTAATATTACTTTGCGTATTTATAATCGCACACAAATGATGTCATGTTGTAAATACTGTATCTATGCTATATACCACAATGTATTTGTCCATTCTGCCACAGCAGGACACTGGCTGTTTTCAATTTTCCCTTGGGATGAATATTTTTGCATCGTGCCCTTTTGTGTACTTGTTTCACTCGAAGCCCTTAGTAGACAGGAGATTACTTAACCTCGGAAATACACATCCTCGCTTTAGAGACAGCCAGCCTGCCATGCTTGCTCTAAGTGCTCTTTCCCCAGCACTACTGGAGCATCTCTGACTCCTCACACTTGTTAACTATTAATCATTTTGCCAAACTAGTGGGTGTGATGATTTTTATTCCTTGGTAACTGTTACCACTTCAGTTGGAAGTACGAACCTGGAAGAGTGGAGCCTAAAAATGACGCGGACTTAAAGTCTCATGCCATAGCCAACTTTATTCAGGGCATCAGACAATTTGTATTCTGAGGATTAAGCAAAGGCACAGTTCACTTGTGTTTAGACTGGATACAGTCACAAGCACAACTCGTGATTGGAGATGTTCTTGAATAACAAAAATAAAGTGATGGGTTAACCTCAAGTAAACCTACTGCTGTTTACTACATCTGGGAGGGGCACAGAAGCACACTCCAGGAACAACCCAGGCTGCGGAGAAACGGAGGTTGTAAGACTTTTGTCTTGTTCCCTTGGAATTATCTCACTAGCTCTCAGATTCTCACATAGCTTCACTTGTGGACCATGTTCTGACCGTAACTAGTGACACTTTTCTCAAAATGTGCAAGCTCTCATTGGTTAGCTAGGAATCTGTCTTCCATCAATTAATGAAGATAGCCTTTTAGCAGGGGAATATTAATAGTCGGGCTGGGGTCACTGAAGTCATGGCCACCTGCTTGTACCAAAGCCTGAGCCATCCATGGTAACTTGGCATTACAGGCAATGGGGAAGGCACAGATGATTTTGGAAGTTTGCTTTAGAACTGTATAGATATGCGAAGGCACACCCCCATTTATAGCTATGGGAGGCTTATGCCTCTGTAGGTATGTGGAGGTGTACCCACTAAGCATCTTTTTGATGGCACCCCAGTCACACCTGTAGAAGCCCAACACAAATCTGGAAAACTACCTTGAAATTACAATGGGAACTACAGCTTGGACCCAAAGTGTCACCCAGGTTCCTTATTATTTGTAATGACAACTAAATGGTGACTTGGGGTGGGGGGTGGGGGGTGGGGGGTGGGGGGAGAGTCTGTGCTTTGCCAAAGTGAACAAGCTGAAACATATAGTCCACAGTATCAGTCTACAAAGCAAGAGGTGGGCATCTGTGCTAGGAAAAGCACACCCTGGGTGAACCCAGCCCTGTATTGCCTTTGAGACTCAGAGGGTAGAAAGTGGCAATTATTCCTAGAACAGGAAAGGGTGCATGTAAGAATGTAATACAATTGATTTTGCAACAAAATAACCCAGTGTGATTGCATTCCCTGAAGTACTTACTAGGCACAACAGTAAAGATTCAGGCCAAGTCACAGCTGTCAAGAAGTTTCTATTCATACCTACCTGGCAGGGGCAATACCAGGATCAAGAAGATGGTTTACTCAGGGCGAGGCTTATCCACTGCACACCAGATGTGTTGCTCCCTGTGATTTCTCCAGATGCAGGGAAACTCCATAGTTTGTGGTAGTGGGGGATTGAATTCATGTTCTCCCCTGGGGGCAGGGGGGGTTTAAGATCACCCTCGGCTATATAGAGGAGTCACGTCTGCAATCATAAGACCCTATTGGAATAATCAAATAAAAGAAAAATAAAGAAGTTCACGTTCTAAAGGAAGGCGGCCAATAATCAACAGAATCCACCATGTACTGAGTGGTAAACGCGGTCGGGAGAATTGACTCAAGGTAATAGAGATGAACAATCAAGGGGGTGGGGCTGGCAAGCAATGCTGCTCTCTGCCCTTGGAATGAGTTTCATTCACAGGCTACCCTGGGAATTACTTTCTCGGAGTTATTTGGGCTCTGACTTTCTTAAACTACGAAATGGGGGAATAATTATCACATTGTGGGTGGTTTTATTTAATTCACTCAATCAAGTTTAGACAGTCTTTCCAACTTTGACTTACTTGCAACTTTATCCTTGCAGCAAAGAGAGGCGAGGGATGAAAGATTAAAAGACTGCTGGAAGGGCCTTACTGATTTGACATTTACAAAATATTTGAAAGTTGTCCAAAATTATAGGTTTTAGTGAAGGGGGAAAGGATTTCATCAAAAAAACATAATGTATATCTAGACAAACAAATGTGCATAATAAGAAAAGCAATTGGCAGAGACCCCAGGAAGCAGGAAGCATAATTAGACACTGTTCTTGCTTGGCTGTGGCAATGGTTGTGCCTCAGTTTCCCTGTCTGTAAAATAATACAAAAGGGAATCCAGTCCTGCCATTTTCTTTCTCCCGATACTTCAACTCCCCCTTCTCAGAACAGAAATACTCTTTCCTTCATTTCTGATTCAGTTTCTTTTAATCTGATGTTACGCTGTAACAATTTCCTTTTCGGATAGAGAGATCTCCATTGCAGTAAAGCTTAGCTCTGGTTTCTTCTTGCAGTCTCTCTGTTTGTGGAATGGGGGACAGATTAGAAAACTTTAACAACACAAAATCTCCCCATCCTTTGAACAAGCCTGCTTGTCTTTTCTTCATGCCTCATGCTTAGTGTCGATTTTGAAGATATCAGTAAGCCACTGTTTTGGATAGTTAGTGATCGATACTGCTATCTTATTGGAAAATCAAATCATTTTCTAAAAGTTTTGTTTATGTTCATTTTATGTTTATGAGTCTTTTGCTTGCTTGTAAGTCTATACAACACATGTATGCAGTGCCTGTGGAGGTCAGAAGAGGGCGCCAGATTTCTTGGAACTGGAATTATAGACTGTTGTTAGCTTTGATGGGGGTGCTGGGAACCGAGCCTGTGTCCTCTGTAAGAATAGTAAGTGTTCTTAACTACTGAGCCATCTCTCTGGCCCTTAAATCACTTTTAAAGAAAACGGATGTTAAAGTAGTATGTTAAAACTTTGACTCAAGCATACTCTTGTCTTTTTTGATATAAACAATCTAATGTTTTTTTTTTTTCAAAGTTCCAAGTTTTCCTAGGCAGAAGGACAGAGGATCAAGAATTGAGGGTGGCCCCAGCCTATAGCCAGATTCTATGCATGCAAACAAAACAAAAGGCCAGCTCTAGTAGGAGACAAGGGAGGGACATTACAAGTATGAAGACTGCTTGAGGAGAGCAGGGTTCAGCAAGTGAGAAATTAAAGTGAAAAATTAAAAAGGGGGCTCTGTGGTAGGCGCTTGGCTGACTTAGGGGAGACTTTAGTTTCAAGCTCTAGTACCACAATAATAAAATAAATAAAAATTCCCATGCATTTTCATCCTTATTTCAACTTGTTAACAAAAAAGCTGGGCTTAAAGCATAATTTTAAACACCACATCAACAGAGATTCAGCTCCTTCACAGTACTGATTTCTCCATACGTGGTTAGTGTTGGCTGTAGTGGCACATATATAATCCTAAGCTTTGGGAAGCTGAGGCAGGAGGATAAAGAGCTTAAAGCTGACCTGAGCTACATAGTACAGTCATGCCTCCAATAACAATCATAGTCACAGCAGTTATGATGATGATTACGGTGGCAATGGTATAATGCCTAGTAGTTCTTCAATGTCATTTAAAATATTGCATCAAAGAAAGAACTCTCTTGCTTTATTTAAAAAAAAAAAAAGTCTTAGAGCCTAGTAAGATGGCTCAGTGTAAGGGTGCTTGCTGCCAAGCCTGCATATCTGAGTTCAATCCCCAGGAGCCACATGGTGGGAAGAGAGAACCAGTGTCACCAAATTGTCCTCTGGCCTCCACACCTGCACCATGGCACACAAGTGCCCCACGTGCACACACATACACATGTGCTAAATGAATGCATGTTTCAGAAAAGGAAATCTAAACAAAACAAACTCCAAGAAGCATTTTCTCCCCCACAACCTGGCCTCGGTTTGTCTGTTTGTTTCCCACTGTTCTAACAGTTGAAGACATAGGACAATGACCCAATTGCCATGTCTTTATTTGATTTTGTGATTTGAGGTCAGATCTTAAAAACAAATAGCTTAACATTCTGCAGGTGAGTTTCTTTCCAGAGAGGTTGTGTGTGGTGATCTGTGAGATAGCACAATGGAGACAGAGATGGCAAAGATTGGCTTCAGCCACTTGCAAGATAGAAAAGCACTGCCTTAGACTGGTTCTCACGGTGACATCAGCGGTCACAGAGCCCCAGATCCTCCGGAGCGCTCAGCAGTCGGGAAACTTAGAACTATAATCTTCCCACTTATGTCTTTGTGTTTATGCAAACACAGAGGATAGATTTCACTCCAACCAGCCCACCTACGAACATGTGCAATTGCCCTGTTAGTGTTGAAGGACCTTCAGCCTGTCTGCACGAAAGCTTCCTGCTTCCTGAGGTCCATTTCATAAAGGTTCTTCTTTCCTAACTTCTGCTATAGCCCCTTCCATTCGATGTCAGCATCTCTACCTTGTTTGCTCTAATACACTTTGTAACCTGCTCCAGAACTCACCTTTCCTCGAGTCCAGAACATTCTGTGATTCTCATGCTCAAAACCAAGATGTCCTGGGTGGTTGTGGCGGCCCTCATATGTAATCCCGGCACTTGGGAGGTGGAGGCTGTGGGACCAGGAATTGGGGACTGGCTTGGGGTTAGGGTAAGATCCTGACTCAAAAAACCAAACCAAACCAAAACAAAACAAACCCAACTAAACAAACAAAAAAACCCAACCCAGTAAAACCACCTTAGCATGCTTTTAAAAGCTCTCAAATGCCCCCTTAATGTTCATAATTTGGTCTGACATTCAGAAAGTGCTCTTTGAGTTAGTAACAGATTCCCAGCCCAACCTCAGGTCCCAGCTCATGGCTCCCGGCTTTCCCTGTCTCCAGGATAGGATGTTCTCCACCCAAACTCCACCTGACACCACACTTTGAAATCATACCACCTTCTCGCGCCATTGTGGTTTACAGTGACTTCTACTGGGCTCATCCTCAAAATGGATGTGTGAGGAGTCCATTTTTGATGCACTGGCGTCTCCTGAGACATGGAAGAAGCCTGGTTAACAGGCTGGCCTCTGGATGAGCATCATTGACCTGTGGCCATTTCCCCACTCTGAGTTGTTCTTATCATTAGAAGCATCTACTTCTGGGGAGAGGAAAATCCCTTTCATTCCATTCCAACCGGGTAAGAATCCAATGTCTCTAGGAGTGGGGGTGGAGAATCCTTGCGCTCTCTTCCAATGAGACTTCCCTCTTCCTGTGCACCTAACTCTTGAGCCGGGCTCAACTTCAGATTCAACATGAGAAATGTAAGTTCATGAGCCTCAACCCAAACCAACTGAGTCGGAGACAGGGTGGGGCCCAACAGTCTGAATTTCAAGTTTCAAGAGTTCATTGTGTCTCCAGTGTCTCCAGTGCTGCTCACTGTAGCTTTGTTTAATTAAAGGTGACTAGTGTCGCTAGACCACCTTTCTTCGGCTAAATCATCTCTTATGACCCCCTCTTTCGATGATTTTTTTCAGTCACGTGATCACTCACATGCCCCACAATTTGTGAAAAAGCAATGGCCCACGTTTAGGAGGGGGTTCCACATTCCTCCAGGCTCCAAGCAACCGCATGAAACCCGTGCTTTTAAAACAGCTTCTTGTGGTTTCTGTCTCAAACGCTGAGCCGGAAAGGGGTTTGTGGTTGTGCGACCCCAGCTGGGCCTGAGCGACAGTTTTGCACATTGGGGGCGGGCTGGCAGAGGGGTGGGCGGATGACTGGCAGTTGTGTTCTGAGTGTTGTTTGGACGCTGTTTATCTTGTCCCTCCAGCCTGCGCCCTTACGGTTTCTTGTCAAGAAACGGGACTCCTGCGTCTCGTAGACCCAAAGTCATAAGCAACTTTCGTTTACACCCTAAATCCGAGAAGCAGGCCCACGCGGGGGGGTCGGGAGGGGGAGGTGAGTGTGTGAGGGTTGTCCCCGTGCAATCTCTAGAGGAAAAGGAACTGCAATGTTTGTCCCTCAGTCACTGAGCAACACCCAGGCGAACAGGGTGCCTGTGGTCTGCTGTGGTTTTTCTTGCTCTTCCCTGCGCTGGTTCACTTCCACCCTCCGAATGCTCCAAGGCGCCCTCCATCTGCGCGCTGGGTTCCAGCAGCAGGGGTCCAGGGTGCCTCTCTCGTCCCCTTCCTCTCCCGGGAGGCGGGTCCTCGCTTACCGGGCTCTGCGCTGTGCAGCCAGTAGGGGTCGCTGTTCGGCGGCGCGCTCCGACCGCGGTGAATAACGGGGCCGGGCGGGAGGAGAAAGGAAACCTGCTGGGGGAGGCGGTGCGGCCCGCGGGCGGGCGGGCGAGTGAGCGAGCAAGGGAGGAGAGAGTTCACTTTTGCCCCGGTGTCAGCGAGACGCGGCCGTTGCAGGCGCGGGCGAAGGAGCACTGAGGGAGCGGGTCGGCCAGCTCCGAGAAGCCGGTCGAGGGCAGCCAGAGGTGGGATCGGAGCGCGCCCGCGGGGCGCGGAGCCCGCGAGCCTGGCCAGCGAGGGAAACCACGGGGGGCGCGCCCCGGGAGGGCCCCCGGAGCAGCGCAGGATGCCGCACGAAGAGCTGCCGTCGCTGCAACGGCCCCGCTACGGCTGTGAGTGTTTGGGTTCCCGCTGATCTCGGGGCGCCCCATCTCTCTGGGACGGCGTTGGGGAGGCCGAGGGGCTTGAGGGCGCGCCGCGGAGGGCAGCGGCTGGCAAAGTTGAGAAGTGGAATTGCAAAGGAGCAGGACGCGGATTTCCGCCCCTTTCTTCCAAATTCCTAATTGCAGCTTTCAGCTAAGTCCCTCCACCCCGCAAGACTCAGCAGCTCTGGTGCAGACCAGGTTGTGGTTTAGGGGTATCAGGTGAGGAACCCGCCTAACTTTGGGCGCTGCCTGCTCGGGCCAGAGGGTGGCGTAGAGGATCCGATCCTTCCCACCCAAAAGGGGCGGAAAGTTTGTTTGCTGTGGCTACAGGTGGGCAGCGCAGCTCCTGTGCCCGCGCGCTCTGCAAGAGGTGAAGGCACTTTTCTGGAAGGGTAGGCTTCTCCTACTAGCCTCTTTTGGGCCTCATCTGAGCAGCTAGAGACACTTAGGGCCCACAGGTGTGAGGCCTTTCCAGCCAAAGCCTACAGGGACATGTACCGCCTCCAGCCACTTTCCTGGTGGCTCTCCCCGCCCCCGATCTCCTGCGCGGGAGGATTTCTGTAAGGACAGACTCCGAGCGGGTCTGATTGAAGGGGATGGTGTCGGTTACCCAGCCGCGGGCAGTCGGCGGCGGAGAGAGGTGGCTTTTACTAACAAGAGGGAGCCAGATTATCGCCAACCACGTGGCCCCGTGTGCAGAGTTCAGAGTCCTAAATAATGCGCTAGGAAGTATTTCCTTTAAAACAAACAGAACGCTGGCTTCTTTTCCCGGGTTGGCCCTGTCCACAAACGCATGGCCGCGAACCATGGGTTAATCTTTTGCTTGGACTGGCCTTGGTAGATGAAGTACCAGGTTTAGGTTAAGGTGGTGACGACTGCAGCAGAGTGTGTTCATGTGGTTTGTGGTGGTTGATAGGAGGACAGATGTGATCTTTGGAGGAGGGTCGCCAACTTCCCTAAGTCAGTCAGTCTCTCTCTCTCTCTCTCTCTCTCTCTCTCACACACACACACACACACACAAGTCTTGGGATGGACTGTCAGAGGTGAGGTTTGTTTTTTCCTTGTAACAAGAAAAAAGGAGCCGCTGCAGCTTCTGTAAAGTGAGAAAACGCAATCAGCGACCCAGCATTTTGCAGCCTATGCCAGCTTGCAGTTGGTAAACCACACAGAGCTCCCGGGGCTGGAGGAGGAGCCCTGTGCTCATCTGGTGGTTGCAGTGTCAACCTCAGGTCTTTGAGAGTTCTTTCATATGACAAGCTCTTGGGACAGAGGGTGGTTTCACTGTAAGATGACTGGTCTGTAACTAGGTGAGCACACATTACAAAATGGTTTGACATCACATGGTCTGCGTTATCCCTCACTAGCGATGCACAGTGCAGAGGGGACAAATGTGGCCCAGGAATGCAGCATTTTCATTAGCCCCTAAATGGGCATCTGATATGAGGTCTGATTTTTATTGGATCAGCCTGTCGCCAAAGGCTGTCTTCCTTAGAAGACTAATCAAGGAGGCACAGATCTGGCAAGCCTGAAGCCGGCTTTGCTGAATGAGCCACATTCCTGAGAAATCCTCCTCTAAGTTTCTGCGTTGATCTGGAGTGGCAGGATGAGTGCTGTTGTTGGAGCCACTTAGCTTCCTTGGGCTTATCAAACGCTGTTCTCTATTGATTCAACGTGGTTAAAATGGGTAATATGTGCTTATGTGTTATCCACACTGTGAAATATGAAACGTTTACTATAATAGCCAGCTATGCCATTTAAACAAACATTATAATAATACTTTTGATACTGTGTTCATATCTAGAATATGTTTACAGTGTGTTAAAGAAAATTATATCTAAGATATAGTTAAGATGGCTCAGCCAGTAAAGATGCTTGCTGCCAAGTCTGATGACCTGAGTTCAATTCCAAGGACCTACATGGTGGAAGGAGAGAACAGACTGACTCCTCCAAGTTATCATGTGACCTCCACAGGTACACACATGCACACAGGACATCTAGCAGAAGACACCTTGATGTTAATAGACACTACCAAATTCTTTGACTGTTTACCCAAAAGGGCCTGGTTTGGTATATGAGTTGTTGGTTTTCTGGGCCCTTTGTCAAGGCTGAACACCGTGTCAGGAAGGATAACAGGGTTGTCCTCACCTTGTATTATTATTTCATTATTTTATTATTATTTTGCTTACTGGTGAGCAGGTGAGTTCAGGAAGCTTCCAACTCTACCACACAGGTTAGATCCCCAAGTCTTAAAAAGGAAAATTCCAGAAGCTGGTTGTACTGTCAGTTCAGTGCTATCACAAGTCTTTGAGACTGTTGTAAGCTCTGTTGGAATAACAACCTTCCCGTGGTTTGAATTAAGCTGTTTTACTTGTCTCATGTGTGGGCTTTTCTGCTTTCTACCCCCTTGAACTGTTTTTACAGTTAGTTATTCTTACACAGTGCAACTAAATTATCCTGCCTCCCTCTTCCCCTTCAGGGTAAGCGTCTGTAAAACACCACCTCCTAAGTTCTGTTTGAGGGTTTGTCAACAGCCTCTCCACAGTAGCTTCGAGCCTGCTCAGATTCCTGACAGATTGCTGAGGGAGTCCTAATTTGGACACAGGTGTACACTCAAGTGAAACTAAAATTTTTTTAAGACCAATTTTCACTGAATTCTTGTTACTCCTTGTCATGTGTTCCTGCAGCCTGAAAAGTCATGTGCGAGATATTAACCAAAAATGCTGAGTTGTCATCTCAGCAATGCAAAGCTGACGATGGAAAGGAGGAAGAGGCGGGAGCCATCTGTATGCAAACATAAGCATGTAGCTGTAGAGACACATTTAAAGAACACATGTGCTTAGGTATAATTCACAGTTCACTTTCCTGAGGGTGTAATGACGTATGATGTATTTGCTGAGTTACTTCTGGAAGCCCATTGCCACCATGAACTGTCAAAAGTTTGTCTCCAGTTAATTCCTTTGAGAGTTAAAAAGGCCAGTGAAAGCCTCTGATGCCTACAGTTAAATTCCCTCCTCACTAGCTGTCCAGTCATCATGGAAGTATCACTCTGGGTCACTACTGATTGTATATATGGCAAGAATGATGGATTTCTACTCTGAAAAATACAGGCCCTTCTCATGAGTTACATTGTAAAAATAACAGTGGCCAATGTATCCTTGTTCACTCCTTTTAGGAAAAGAAGCATAAACCAGGTTTGGGGATACAGACTTGTAATTCCAATACTCAAGGCCAAGACAGGATGAGTATGATTTTGAGGCCAGCTTGGGAAGCATAAGGAATTCAAGGCTAGTCTGAGCCACATAGCAAGATTTAAAAAAAAAAAAAAATAGTTCAACTGAAGGTTGGGGAGATAGCTAAGTCAGTAATGTGTTTATCTGGCAAGCATGGAGATCTGATTTCAATTCCTAGAGCCCACGTGAAAAAGGAGGAGGAAGAAGAAGAGGAAGAGGAGGAGGAGGAGGAGGAGAAAAAGAAAGAAGAGGGAGGAGGAAGAAGTGGTGATGCACGTTTATGATTATGGTACTGGGGAGGTAGAGAGGATGGTTGGGGCTCACTGGTGAGCCAGCCTTTCCTAATCTGAGAGCCTCAGGTCCCAGTGAGATACCCTGTCTCAAAATACAAGGTGGATAGTTTCTAAGGACCAACACCTAAGAATGACATGGCATCATAAATTCTCTCTCTCTCTCTCTCTCTCTCTCTCCCCCTCCCCCCTCCCCTCACCTCCCCCTCTCCCTCCCTGTGTGTGTGTGTATAAAGGCTTTAGCTGATAATGTTGAATTTTTGAGTGATGATGCTCTGTATGAAGTCTGAATGGTGTGGCTTCTAAGTCACATGGGAAATGGACCACTGAGAGGGCCAGTTCAATGCCTTCCATTTACCCATCTGACATGGAGAAATGTCAGTCCTGAAGTAGCCAACTCAGCTGTGTAAAAGGGCAGAGCCTGTGGCTCTGCTCCATGAAGCTCAGCTCTAACACGCTGTGCTTTCGGCCGAGGTGGGAGAATGTCTGATGTCACGTGACGCTGTCTCCAGAGACAGAAAGTCAAGCTAGCCCTTTGTGTTCTGGTGTATTGGTGGAACCCCTGAAGGACAACAACTACAGGTTATTTTAGTGTGTTTTTAACTTTAATTACACAGGCCGAACTTGTTTGGGAGAGTTTAAGCTTGTAATACCAAGTTTGCTTTCAAAGTTCATGTTATTTGGGGTGTTAGCTAACCCTCTTCTCTCTAGGGAACTATTGATTGGCAGTAACTCCTTACTCACCTTCTCGACAAGCTTCTTTTGTGTGCATGGTGCTGGTAACCAAACCCCAGCCTCGTCTAAGCTAGCAAGCTCTCTTCCACTGATCTGTACCCCCAGCTCACCATAAGCTTCCGAACAGCTTTCTTTGGTTCGTGTCTCCTAAGCAAACAGCACTAACGCTTACTCAGTCTTCAAGATAACCAAAGGAGAAGCAAAGGTCTAGAGCCAGGCAATTAGCATGGGCTGTGGAATTAAGGTTTGTGACCTAACTACACCCATGCTTTTAAAAATGTGTTATTGCTTTCAGCGGGTCACTATTACTTTGTGGGAATTGGGAGCCAATAGCATTGCTAATTCTCACAGAACCTGGAATCCATGATACCGTGTTACACACATAGCTAGTTGGTTACAGGGCCAACTTGAAACAACCTTGTAGTCTTTCCTCATCCACACCTGAGTTTTGGGGTGGGGCCGGGCGAGGGTTGGGAATGACCTCTTCTTTCTGTCTCTTTCAACTGTTGGTCATGATTTCCTCAATGTTCAGAAACCTATAGCCATTCAGACAGAGTGCTTTTAAAAATAGATACACTGTATTCTTTAAGGTGGATTTTAATGCTTTCTTTTCGCTACCAAAAAAAAAAGCATAGGCAATTCATAGCCTTATATTCATAGAGTACATTCAGGCTTGTCAAAGCATTCTGTGTATATATAAAGACATTCTGTCAGGCTCTGGGGCCCTGATGTGAAAGGAAGGCTGGTGTTTCCATAATAATATAATGGCACGCACCAATGACTCTAAATAGAATACTTTGTAACATGCGTTTTATTACATATACCATTCATCCCTTGAAGTCGAGGTTTAAGGAGAAAAAGTTGCAGCAGGGTGGCTGGCTGACCAGTGAGCTGCCACCCTCTGTTTCTTGCTCTAGTTTATCTTTTCTTCTTTAGAGGAAGCCTAATGTGAAGGAAATGACAAGAGCTCTAAAGTTGAATCGCTCTGGGTCTGAATTCTGACTTCCATCTCTCCCTGAGCGGCTTTGGTGTCTCCTTCAGCACCTTGAGAGGTGTGTGTTAATCAGAGTTACCGACCTGATTCCTGCATCACGATTCCTGGCTCATGGAGTAAGCAATTGTAGTTATTTCAGTGAATTGAGCATCTACCCCCTATGTTCACAACATTGTGAAGGAAACACAGCTAGTTACAACTTAAAAGGAGACCTGGGGATGTCACTTAGTTGGTAGGATAGCTGCTGAGCATGTGTGATGATGCCTTGGGTTCGATCCCCGGCACTGCACAAAACAGCCAAGGTGGTGCATTCCTGTAATCTCAGCACTTGGAAGGTGAAGGCAGGAAGACCAGAGGTTCAAGGCCATCCTCAGATGCGTGATGAGTTTGAAGTCAGCCTGGGATACATGAAACCCTGTCCAAAGAAAGATGGGGAAAGGGGAAGGCAGAAGGTAGGCTGGCAGGCTGAGAGATAAGGAATAACACTTTTACTAGTTCATTTTCAAGTTCTCTGGAAATGAAACTGTGAGAGCAGTGGGCAGGGCAATGAAAGGGTGTGGTTGAGGAGTCTGCATTTGGATAAGACCTTCAGGAAGGTCAGCAGTAAAGCTGAAAGGTATTCAGGTGTACTTGTGGGGATCAATACTTGCCCGGATTGATACTTACTGTGGATAGATGCTGAGGAGTGGAGAAGTCACTGGAAAGGGACACACCATTACTTTATAGGCAGTAAGTGTCAGCTTGTAGTATCTTCTGGGCTAAAACAATTTTTTAAAACAAAATGTTCTTGAGTGACTAGCACTTTGAATATGGAGTAGGGCAAGGCTAGGTATGGGGTTGACTGGGGATATGTGCATGGGGTACTCTCTGTTCAGACTGGTCCGGGGTCCTCTGGGTTTGCGAGTACCTTCAGGTACCTTCAGGAGGTAATCGGACTCTCTGAGAACCTGTAAGGGACACACACTGAGTGGGGCGCGGATCTTGACGGCTAAGTTATCAGGGGATAAGGTTTCTTCCTCTTCTCATTTCCTCATTCTCTCCCTTACCTGTGGTAGTTTTCACCTCTCCCATTCCATGGCGACCATGCTCTCTGATGATCAGCATCTCGGCCTGGTTAAAAAATGACTCTGTCTACGTTTGTAGTTGGCTCCCCAGTTGGGGGTAGGGTTTTTTACTCTCTTTGGCAAGAGACCCACACAGGCTTTACTAACGTTAGCTGCACCCTCCTTAAACTTTATAATCGTGCATTACTTCTTGGTCTTTGGCTAGGCTAAAGAGTGATTTTTTCAATCATGTATTGCCCATGGCCTGTCTTTGTCAAGGGAGTGTCTCCAACAGCATTAAGGCTTTTTCAAAGGATACTTACTGGAACAGCAATAGTAGAATGCCATTTGGGAACTTGGTGGAAAGGCAGATGCCTAGTCTTAACCAGCCTGTAGAAGTTCTGGACTCACTCGTCCCACCCTCCAGGTTTTAAGGATCCTTCCAGGTGATGCTGATGCCCTGAAACACTGGGAGAGAGAAAGGCTATTTCCAATATTCTATTACCTTCTTCACTGTACTTGCAGGGGTTTGCCAAGAAAGGGCAAACGCAAGTACCTTACACAATACTTTATTTACACCATCTGTTTGTGTTTTACTTGAGTGCACAGCTGCACCATGTCCCAACCTAGGCATTGATTTCTATATAGGTTCATGTTTATTGTAAGGAATGTGTTTTAGCGTGGCTTTGAGGTTGCTTTGCTCTCCCCTAGGAAACAGGTATGACAACCTAGTCTTTAAGCACTGAGCATAAGTGAGGTTAGCTGCCCGGGGATTTGCAGGGAAAGCGGTGCTAGTAGCGTCCATTGTAATGGTTTGAATGAGAATGTTCCGCACAGGCTCTTAGAGTTGCACACTTGGACCCCAGCTGGCGGTGCTGTCTGCTGTAGGTGGGCCTTGCTGGAGGAGTATGCCATTGGTAGCAGGCTTTGATTGCTAATGACTTGAGCCACTTCTAGTTCGTGCTCTCTCTTCCTTCCCTGTGCAAGGTGTGAGCTCCTGCTCCCACACAGCCACGCCTCCGTCCCAGGATAGTGATGGACTTTTATCCCTCAGGCACCATAAGCCAAACAACCCTTTTTCTCCTCCAGTTGCTTTTGGTCCTGGTGTTTTATCTCAGCAACAGAAAACAAACCAAGACATGGGAAGGTTGGGTGAGCTACAGAGCCTCATCAGGAAGGGAGGTCCCAGTGACTGCTGGCTTCAGGCTTCTACTCTTTAGGTTTTGTTTGCACTGGAGGGTGTGCAGTGGGCAGTAAGAATTAGAAAGCGTTTGCTTTTTTTCTCTAGGTAGCTCACAGTTTTCATTCATTTACTCAGTTTTAGGGCTTTTTCAGTATGTTAATAGGGATGATATAGACAGACGTGAGGATGGAAGTGTACCCAGGCTCTCCACACCTTGCAGCTGAATGACAGATGTGTTTATTTTGTAATTGATGAAGTGTAGAAGGCATTTTTACGATTCTAGCTTGAGATTCCCTCCTTTTTTTTTTTTTTTTTTTTTTTTTTTTTTTTTTTTTGTCCCTCTTTTTAAGACAAGGTCTTACTGTGCAGGGTGAGCTGGAGTTTTGTTTCTTTTATTTGGAGACAGGCAGAGTCTTGCTATGTAGCTCGAGTTGACATAGAACTTAATATTCTACTTTATCAGCCCCCTTACTGCTGGATTAGAAACATGAACTACTTAGTTTGATCGAGAAAGCTTTTAACTGCTTTCACTTTTCAGTTACTGCTGAAGGAAGACATCTTTTTGTATACTCTTTTAAAGATGAAGTTGGGTTCGGTGGTTTGTCCTTGTGAGCTCTGCCCTTGGAAGACTGAAGTACGATTGTCACGATTTTGAGGACAGTTTGGTCTGGTCATCTGGCTGAGTGTGGCTAACAGACAGACAGACAGACAGACAGACACACACACAATTAGATGATTGTGGTCTGTAACGCTCCACTGTGTTCCGTTCTGCCCCACGTTTGAGGCTAAATGCTCTGGTCAAGAGAGAGAGTAGAGATGGAGGGGCAAGAGACGAGAAGAATGGAGGCAAAACAGCGTGTGTAGTCAAGTCTCGTTTACTGTCTCCCATAGACTATACTCACACCTCCTATTGACTCCTATTTGACTCTATTTGACACTATTACAAGGAAATCTTGGGTATTTATAAGCACAAGCAGGAGCACACAGGTGAAGACATTTTACCACGTGCACCATGCAGCTGGGGTCACTAAACAGTAAAACAAGCTATGTGGGATAAACAAGATGTTTATCAGAGTGTGTTTCAGCTGTTGTAGGCTGTTGAAAACCAAGTCTCTCATCAGGGTATATGGCTCCATATGGCTGCAAAGATGATAGCTGCTTTCTAGCGGCTTTCTGCTAAAAGTCGGCTCCCAACAGTGGTCCATGCTACTTATGAACAGGAGTTCAGAACCAGCCTGGCCAAGGCAGGGAGGCTTTGCTCCAAACTGAACCTAAGTTAAGGGAGCCGAAGGGTAAGGCTGGAGCTCAGGGGTAGGGACTGAGCTCAGTCCATCAGAGTAGCTTAGTACCTGATGATTTTGGTTAGTTCTCACATTTCATTGGCAAGGAGTTCACTTTTAAGTAATGCTGATAGCATATTTCCTGTTGGCTCTCGATAAGTTGATTTGGTTTGCATGTGATAATGTATTTTAAATACTTTGGAATCTAGCTAGAACCCTGTACTTGGGGACCTGGAAGATAATGAATGTTATCATATGTTTAGCTCAATATATATTTATTCTACTTTTCGTCTAAAGGAGACACTCATTTCTGCTACTTTGAAAGCAGACGATTCATCTGGACTTTAGGCTTGCTTTCTCCTGTGGAACCCAAACAAGTTATTTCAGTTTTTATGTGTTCTTATTTGCAAAGTGTGGTTGGGAAAGGGCATTCTCAAAGGGTCAAATGCTTTTATGTGGCCTGTGTGTGCAGAATGGACATCCACAGGGCTCATCCCTCTAACGGTGGGTAGCGTGGTAGATAGAACCCCTTCATCCACCCCTGCCTCGTTAGTCCTTCTGTCTCTCAGCCCTCTTTCCTTTTCTTTTTTGTTTTGTTTTTCGAGACAGGGTTTCTCTGTGTAGTCCTGGAACTCACTCTGTAGACCAGGCTGGCCTCGAACTCAGAAATCCGCCTGCCTCTGCCTCCCAAGTGCTGGGATTAAAGGCGTGCGCCACCACTGCCCGGCTCCCTCTTTCCTTTTCAATTCACAGTTTATGTACATTCCTAGATCTTTCTGGGAGAATAGGAAACTTCTTCGGCCATTTCTAAGGACATGGAGCTCTGTCTATTAATTCGGGTGGGGATCAAATTAACCCTTGTAGGTGGTCACTTAAGCTTCTGTATTCTATTAGTGTTTCCAAATAAGGTTGCCGAGTGTTGGCCTATTTGATTTAATATTTTATTGGGTTCTTATACCTCTACTTCTCTTCCAAACATTATTCCACCCTAATCCCTTCCAACCCTCTAACACTAGGAAGAAGAGAAAGAAGGTCAGAGTGGAAAGGGGACATAGACCTCTGTAGGCTCCTTCCTGCTGAGTAGGTTTGTCAGAGTCCAAGTCCTATCTTCATCATCAGAATATTCAGTAGTCCCGAAAACCAGCGATCCAGCAATAGCAAACAATCGCCACCCTCTTCTTTGGAGCACCCCTGGCTGCTCTATGGGCTCTGGCATTTAGATCCGACCCAGAATTAAACTATCTGCAGCTGGCAAAAATCACAGCTCCCTAGAACAAGAGACAATCAGTTAATGGCTGTGGAGAAACTGCAGCAGCCCTATGTCCTACACCTGGGATTAAAACAAGAACACATTCACATACCGTAGCTGGGTTTTTAAAGATACCAAAACTCTCACTACAGGAGAGAATCTGGGTTTCTCTGTCACATGTTTTGGTCTCCCTGCAGTGCGTGATCTTGCAGTTGTTACCAGTATATGTGACATATTCATATTATTCTCCTGTCTCATCTAGTCTTAGGGTTAAGTTGGTCTTTGCCACTGGTGTTGGTTTGAAGGGTTTCTAGTGCCCGCTAAATGAGAAGGAATGACTGGAAATGCCCTGATAGTTTGTGCCTGGCTTCACCGTGGTGGCGTTTGACTTTACTGCCAGGGTCAGCCTGTCTTTTGCATAGCTGTCTTGTAGGAGGCTTGTGGGGAGGGGAGGAGGAAGAGGAAGTACACTGGGTTCTTTTAGGCATCCTTCAGATCTCATTGCTTCCAGAACCTTTGCCAAGGTTTAAGTTCACAGCCCAGTGAGGCTGAACTGTGTGGTAACTGGGATGTGGGAGAATTTGGGGGACTGGGGCTCTGCAGCTTAGCTCTTGCTTCATACAGCACAGGCCCCTAAGAAAGAAAAGTCCTTGGCTATTCACTATCTGATGATTTGGTCATTCTCTTACCTTCTCCGCTCTCCCTTTCCCCTTTGTTTATTTATTTGATTATTATTATTGTAATTATTTATTCCAGTGAGTTTCTCTACTACTTCCTTTATATTGTTGTTACCATGACACCCAACAAAGATAACTTACAGGAGGAAAGATTGACTTTGGCTCCTGGTTTCAGAGAATTGCAGCCCATCATAGCAGAGGGGGTGTGGTGGAGCGATACATCAGGAGCATATGTCAGTGTCCATATCACAGCAAGACCATGGAGCAGAGAGAGGCAAGCACAAGATGCCATCTGTAACCTTCAACCTAATGACCCACTTTTGTCAGACAAGCTCCACAGTCTCTCCAAATAGCACCACTGTCTAGGGAACAGGGTTTGTGATACAAGCTGGTATCTCAATGGGGAACATTTCAGATTCAAACCAGACATCTCATAGAATCATTCATCAACCACCCCAGCCCCCCTCCCCGCGAGTTCTAATAAGTCAGCTTTCTGGAGCCTTGCTGCCTGTTAAACCCTTAGTAAGTTTGTCCAAGAAATGACAATTACAGACTAATACAGACATGTGTCTTCTTTGTTCTGCATTTACTAATGACTTGTATTCTGCAAATGGAAAACATTAATTTTTAAAGAAGCACACATATACTTTTTCTCTCAGTGCAAACCAGGTCCTTCCGTCGGCACTGATTCTGGGTGTAGTCTCGGAGCTTTTCTCCTCATGTCTCCTGCAAAGTGTTTGCTAGTGTTAGTCTGATCTGGCCAGTAGTTTGTGCTTATATATTCGCCCCGGTGTGAGCTGTGTGTGTTTGTATATTCGATGAGGTGAACTCTGAGAGAGAAATGAAATTTCTCGTGTGCTTTTACATGGTAATTTTGGAACCTCTGCAAATGTACCTTCGGTCTGTTAAGTAAGACAAAATCTAGTCACCAAATGAGGAATGTTCTATCTTACCTATGTTTGTGTGATATTTCTAGAAAGTTCTGTAGAATCGTTTTAGAGATTGCCTTTAGGAGTGGAACCGGGTGCACTATTTGAAATTCATGTATTACTTTAAAAAGGCAAATGTATATTTAAAAAATATTGTATCACATTGATTTTGCTGAGGGTAATGTAAATAGAATAGTATAACGTTGATGAGGGTTAGGACTGTGCTGTTTAGTCGATGCTGGTTCACCTGTCTCTACACTTAATTTTAGTCAAAAGGCAGCAAAATGATCATGTCAGCTGTATCTATGTACTAAGATATTGGAGGAACTAAATATTTTCCCCTCTTCTCTAAATTTCTTTTATGTTTCTATAGTTAGAAAAGCTAAGGTAGTCGTTTTTTGCTTCTCAAGACATAGGATTCTTTGTGTCCTCAAACTCTAGTTTGAGAAAAATCAGAGCCTGTAGACATGTTTAATGTTATTGGGAAGATTCGGTGATAGTTCAGGTTTCCAGGCGTGTTTGTGTATGCATATGAATATGCTTGTGAGAATGTGTATGTGTGCCCCTATATGTATGCATGTGCATATGGGAATGTGTATGTGTGTGCCTATGTGTAT